>JAUIMM010000086.1:4592500-5792500 GCA_031769625.1 Taudactylus pleione
TTTGGGGTGCAGATGATGCAGCTGGATTACCCAGTAAGTACAGTAATATATACGTTGCCTCTCAAAAGCACACAGACTTCATTTTAAATATATCTAAATTAAAACACTTGAGATTTTTTTTTACACCACAAAAAAATCTTCTTTGGGGTGCAACTCACTCAGACACAGCACACTATTATTTGTCAGCTAAGCTTGCAATCACAGTATGGTCTCTGCCACTAATAAACAATATTTACTGCAGTGTAGATGGGGTTGGGTATGGATTGCCGGCGATCAGGATGCCGCTGGTCAGAATACCGACAGCAGCATCCAGACAGTCAGAATCCCGACACCCATAGGTAAGTATGCTAGCACTAACCTAACCCCTACCCTAACTGCCTAACCCTAACCCTGCACCCTAACCCTCCCCTACCTGCCGATACTTACCTTCGGGATGCCGGTGGTTGGGATACTGCTGTCTGGATTTCAGTGCTGGTATTTAGACAATCGGCATTCCACACTCTGGAATGCAAACTGCATCCCGTTTAGATGATAGAGATACCCTTGTGAAAAACAATTATAGGTGCAGCTCACTTTGACAAAGAGGAGCAGCCTGTATTGCTGATTGCATGTTAGTGTCTGACCCCCAGAGACATAGAGTAAAGATGCCTTCTTTTAATATATACTGCACTGTAGATGTTCTTCTTCAAATTAATTTAGTGACAGTGTTTCATTGCACAAATTTAACTGTTACAGGTGATGCTTTACCAATCATGAGTTAATGGTTGCTTTAGTGTATTGGATTTTCTTCTGGCAGACAACGTAGGAACTTTTATACTGTGGGTATAGAGAATTACAAGTTTATTCCTAATAATATCCAAGGAAATGAATGCTGCTTTCTTATTAGTCTTGCACAGTGGAAGGTTTCTCAGTGGCCTAGGCAAAGCTTCAGCCTGTCCTTCCTCCACCTAATACCCACTTCACAGCCCCTCACAAAAGATTTTAGGAAAATGAAAATAATAAATTTGAAGCTTTGTCCAGATGCTCTAATGTCCATATGCTCTGATGTGTGATGGCTGGTCCTCTGCTGCCAAGAGGAAGATGCAGGATTAATATGTGTTAGATTTCAGAGCAAACAATAAAGAAAAACAGATACTTGTTGCAATTAGCAATTAACATAATTTTTTTTGGTGATAATTACTTTGAGCCCTTGTCTAGGTTTGCATTCATAATGTCAAAATTCAAAATGTTGACACCAGAATGTTGACATGGTCTAAATGTCAACATTGACAGAATGCTGACATAATATAATGTCCACATTGTGAATGTCGACAGTTGATTTTTTTATGATTTTAGGGTTTGGGTTAACTTTAAGGTTAGGGACAGGCAGTGATTAGGGATAGGGTTAGGCTTAGGGTGAAGCTTAATGGTTAAGAATACTCACCTTACCATTGCAAATCTGCATGGTCAACAAGCCAACTGTTGACATTCTGAATGTCGACATCCTGAACGTTCACATCTTGTACCACACTCCTTGTCTGCAGATATGTCCGGCTATATCTTTGCTCATAGCACACCATACATGCTTCTAAGTCGTGGTATGAGAATACCACTGCATGGCGCAGTAAGGCGCAGTGAGACTTGACACTATCCTCGATCTGCAATACACAGCTTCACTGCTGGGTGGCCAGTGCTCCACTGATTATGTGATGAATAATACAGCAGCAGATGCATACAGTAGAACAGTAAGCCCTTACAGGTGGACCAATCACATACTGTACAGTACTGCAGAGTGTAAAGTGTATTTAATACAGTATACAGTACTGTAGTAATTCTGCATGGTAGCCTATTTTCAGAAGTAATGTGCTGCACGCACACAGTGATGACATGCCTTAGATAGTAGTAGTGGAGTTTTAGCAGTGTTGTATGAAATTATCTATGAACCACACACCTCAGCCCAGAATAAGGTGCCTTTGCAAACTAACTGTGCATTTTATGCTGCACACTTGGTGGTGTGCGGTGCTCACACAGTGATGGCATGTCTTAGAAACTAGTAGTGGGGTCTGAGTAGTGGTGCATAAAACCATCACTAAACTACAAGTCTCAGCCCAGAAATAGGTGTTTCTGGATTAGAAACTAACTGTGCATTTTATGCAGCACACTAGCAGCAATGTTGGCACTGCTGTGCTACTAGGAGCTTGTACAACATGTCGCTAATCAGTACACAGCAGTAAGTGCTAGTCACTGTGGCACTTTGAAATCTTTGGAGCTGGTGCTGTGATCACATCACAAACTTAGTGTGCCCTCTAGGTCCCTTCTCTCAAAGCAAGCAAGTGCCTTTTATTAACATAATAAAGGACACTTTGTTACCCATTTAAGCAGTCAGCTCAAGGTCTGCCCTTGCATTTACAGTACTTGTGCCCTGAAAAGAAGAGGAATGGTGACCATTGCTTGGACACCATCCCCAGCCACTAGGAGAACTGCTGTGCCACTAAGAGTTTGTAAAACATTTTGCTAATCAGGAAACAGCAATAAGAACCGGTGACCTTGGCAATGTAGACAGTGGTGGCACGCCTTAGATATTAGTAGTGGGGTCTGAGCAGCAGTGCATAAAACCATTGCTGAGCTACAAGTCTCAGCCCAGAAAGAGGTATCCCTGGATTACAAACTGACTGTGCATTTTATGCCACACATATGCAGCAATGTCGGCACTGCAGTGCCACTAAGAGCTTATACAAGAAGTTGCTAATCGGTACAGAGCAGTAAGTGCCTTCACTGTGGCACTGCAGAAAGTGGTGTGCCATGCTCACATTGTGGTGTCATGTCTTAGAAATGACAGGCAGCAATGAATGCACAGTTTGGTAAAAATCAAGAGATTGTCCACATTCAGCTGGTACATTTGGGGTCATAGCCACCATCAGATTAATAGAAAGAATTGGGCACAAGTTAGATGCCAGCAGCTCTCTTTCTGGCCCTAAAGCACAATACTCTGCACCAGGAGTCTTCTAGGACCTGCTCCTTCCTCCTTCCAGTAGGAGACTGCTGTGGTTCACTCCAACCTGCCAAAAAGTGTACCCATTGTTTGATCGTGGCTCACACAGTAAGCCATCTGGTTCTATAGGCCCTAAGTAAGGCTTCTTCTGCTGTGTGAGTGGATGCTATTGCAAGGTGGCTTTCCTGGTAACTCACACAGGATGGTGTTCCAACTGCTGCATGCTGGTGTCAGGGATAGTTTCTGACTGCCTTTTGTTGTGGTGATCTAGATATGTCATCCCATGATCCTCCATTCTTTCCTTGACATACTGTGTCCCTGGTTTTGAGGGCGTGGTGAATGAAGTCTGGCTGGGGTGTATGACGGGGTCATTCACCTTCTCTCCCTTGCCAGATTTGGTGCTTTCCCCTGTAGGTGTAGTTCCCAAGAATTCTCTGTAGGAATTATCTGCCTGCAGAGTTGTGTCATGTGGACCTTCAATATTTTGGTAAGGTGCTTGATATTGTCAAGTCCATGGGTCCTGATGCTTTAATGGGTGAGATCAATGTTTTGCCTTCTTCATTTACATCTTGATTTGTTCAGGTTCATAGGGTTTTATGGGATTAAATTTCTACATATAGTAGAACAATGATGGCTTTTGGGTTACTTGAGCTCCTATGCTTATTTTGAGATATAGTACTTTTCTCCACTGGTTGTTAATCATGGGGACTGGTGAGCCTGCAGCTGCACACTACCTTGATGAGTTCATTTTTGTTGGGCCTGACCGCTCTCTCCACTATGTCAAACTCCTTTTCCAAGCTCAGACCTTGTTTGTGACAGTCTGTGTCCCTATTGTGTATGACAAGATGGAGTGCTCAGCTACCAGAGTTGCATACCTCAAGTATTGAAATAGATACTGTGGAGTTTGGCTGCATATTTTGAAAGATAACAAGGGGCAAATTTACATTGCGGTAGGTTTAATCTCTACTTGGCCTGCTCAATTTCACCTCCAGGATTAACCCCAAGAGAAAGGTCTTTTGCAGTAAGCTCGAGAGGACTACTCTGGGATGCCTTTTGATGCAATTTAATTGGTTCCTCTTCTGGGTTTCTCCTTTTGTCCAAGCACAGAACTTTATCTCTACAGAATCTGGAGCCTATTCAGAGGGCCCCTGGTGTGCTACCCTATGGACTGTTGAAAAGGTCATTTAATTGGTCTAAATTTAGACTGTTGCTGCTGAATGCTACAGTAATTGGTGAACTTTGCCCTATAATGTTTGTTAGGTTATTTTGCCAGCATAGAAGGTTTAGCGTGTCAAGTCCTTGCTCCCAGCACATTGCCGTTGTACCGATCAGAATGGTGCAAAATGAAGAAATTCCGCAAGACCCATTTGCATATATGTAAGAGTCAACATCAGCTGATTCTTTCTTTAATTTGGGGTCCTTATGTCTGTGGCAGCTCTAAGGCAGTTGTCTCTACTTATCTCACAGGCATTGGCTTTTTTGTACATTTAAATGGGCAGCTGCATGGTATCAAGACATTGAAGGCTTTCAAAAGTTGAGCTATAGGAGCCATCTGATTCCCAAAGGCAGATAGCACCCCATGTACACTGAGCCATTAAGCTTGATGACTACAGTTTGCAAGGTGGGGTCATTACAGCTTGCAGTTTTATAATTCCACTTAGTATTTGCATTGGTGTTTCAGGTACAATTTGAGTTTTTGAGTTGGTGTGATGCCTTACGGGATAAGTTGTCAGCTGCTGCTATCACCTTTTTTATGCCTGGAGTATTAATTTTGTATTTTTTGCAGTAACGACATATAATAAGATTAGAGGGCATCCATCAATTTGCAGGATTCAATTATGCATGATCTTAGTTTGTTGATGGGAGCATGGCCTGATTGTTGATTTGTTGAGTTCCCCAATATTTTGGCATTGTCATCAGCATGGAGCAGCTATTGACTAGGCTAGGTGTAAGTCCAATTTATTATGTCTAAAGGGGGAGTAGCTGTGGTTTCTTTATCATTTAGTTGAGGTGTGGTGGTGGTACTGCAGCTTGGAGCCTTGCTGTAATGGAAAATAATTACTGACCAGTGGCTTAATGGTGCAATAATTGCGTACACTCTGGTCTTGTTATTTTTAGAGTTGAGGTAGCTAAAGGTTTTATAGTATGTATGATGTAAGACTGAAGCATTCTGCAACCATTAAAGGGTTTATGCTGATAAAAGGCTACACATAAGCCTGAAGGGGGCTGCACTAGAGGAGAGTGTTCCAATATTTATTGAGCTATGACCAGTTGATTTGGCCAAGTGGTTTGTGGTATATGTGGGAAGTTAGAGGGATTTCAATAGTTAGTACTGACAGTGATTCAGCCTCTCTTGATGTTGGTGTTCCCACCCTCCCTTTTCACATTTATTTTAGTTTTTACAACCTCAACAGGTGGTATAGGATGGTCGACCAGTGATTGTTGGCCAGGTTGAGTGAGATATAGTAGGCAAAATATTATGGAGAGATTGATATCCTGATGATGATAGGCCCTTTTGGGCAGACTGGTGCCTCCCGTTTGCCCCCAATTCCTGTGTTAGATGCATTGGCTCTATCAGGTGGCAGCTGTTGCTCCCTTTTTAACTTCCCCTTTAATTCCTTTTCCTTCATCACATGTGACAGCTGCATTTGGGTTCATTTTGCAGCGTATGTGATATCTAATTTTCTTTTAGTCAGTCGCCCTTTCCTGCCACCACTGTTAATAATGTAATCAAGGTGATAATTTATTGCCATATTAATGTTGTCTGGTCTTGTTATTTTTTAAGTTAAGTTTTAAGATATCGAACGGTAATATTGTATGTATGACAGTAGCCTGAAACCATCAACTACCTGTATTAATGGTTTAAATGGTTTAAATGACTGGAAGGCTGGCTTGTTGCTCATCACTACTTCAGGGAATGGTCTACAGTATGGAGAGACAAAAATTTTAGAAATAGCCTGTGTATAGAACCATGGAGCAAATATTAAAAACACATTGATTAAATCGTGCAACTGATGAACTCTTTTCAGATTTGGTGATCCAGTGTATTGACAGTACTGTCAGATTGTATGTTCTACTCATCTGGCAAAAATTACCAGACAATTGTATCCACTGTTTTATCTTGTTTGGATAATCTTTAGTGTTAGTCTGTTGTTATGGATATTAATTTTGCTATTAAAAAGTCAGATTTGTAAGGCATCAAAAAGTATGTTTGCAATAGTGTCTTAAATATAAATTTTCCCAGAATCTAGATACTGTAACTATGACAGAATAGGCATTTATCCCCATAAGTGTGTATTACATAAGACAGAAATGTTGCAGCCTCTGGTTGCATTTAGCGCCCATTTCTAAATATGTTTTTTTTTATATTAAGCTTATTTTAACTAGACTATTGATTATTTCTGATGATCAAAGCAGAAGGATATTTATATAGACCAGAAATATCACAATTGATTATGGTGGAGTATGGAGTCAGGGAATTACATCATCCAGCTCCAATGATTGCATGATTGCTTTCATCTTAGTAGCTGCAGTAGTCATTTTAGAGGAAAAGTATGCTGGCATATTTCTGTTACTGTATGCCAGAATGCACTCACTTTTCAAATATACAAAACTACATTTTATGCCATTGACTATCATTTATATTGGCCCTAGAATAGTACACACTGCTGTTTAATTAGCACAAATGTTATGTTATCCATAAAAAACAATTAATTGATCATCTACTTTCTAATATTAAATTCCCCTTTAGAATAATATTTTTCCCGGCATTTGGAATTACAATTAAGAAAAACACAGTATGCATATTCTCACAGCAATTGATAATTGTAACACATATAGAAAGATAAGTCAGTAAAAAAAGAGATATAGTACTTTTCACTATTGCTAAGACTATAATCTTGACTCTTGAGACATTGTAATGAACTTAAAAACTCTGGGTCTGGCGTGTAATATGTTTAGTTCTAGGTCATCATAGGTTTTCTGGCAGTTAAATCCCCTTGTATTTAAAATACACATTGCTCAGCATCTCATGTAGGGGACTAGAACACCCAACCTTATGTACAAAAGTAAGACACTTAACATGAGCTATTTAAGTTTAAACCATTGCAGATAAGAAGAGCTTCAGATGTGTCTTTATACTGTGGCTTCAGTCGTGCCAAATAGCCCCTCCCAATATGTCTGGTCCAGTACAACTCGGTTGCACCAAGCATCTTTTTCTGCTGAAAATGCGCTTCTAATTTGCATATTTAAAACAACTGGAAGTGATAAAACTGTTTTGCTAACATAGACTGAGCAGTGAAGTTTGCAACATTTGTACATCTGTGTGCAACTGAGTCTAAATCTGTGTTAAAAGGGCTCTGATGTGAGTATCCATGACTTTTCCTCATGCCAAGTGCTAATGTGCTTCATCTGTGATTCCAATTCCTGTGCAGTCAATGTCGCAGTCTAGCATGGTACACTACTCCTTTTAGAGTATCTCAGCCATGCTGGGTATCTCAAGACAGGGAGTAAAAATGCATCTGTATGTAGGCACACATTACACAGATCTGCATAGCTATAATAGTTTAAAACTAACAATTGAAACTAACTTCATATAGTTAGAAATACAACTAACTATGCAATAGCAAATATCTCATGCATTCAGTCCCTGACTGCTGATTGTTCTATATGAGGTTGATCATTTAAATACCGTGTATGGTATGGTACATATTGAACCATAGAAACAACAGCAAGAAAAGGACTTATGCTTAGATATGCAGTTTAAAGGAATGTGACTATACCTCTTATTCCTTTTTATTATCTTTTTGACTATTAGAGCTTCAGTAGCAAGAGTGTAATCAAGACTAGGTTCTGGTGATATTAGATACAGTTAGGACAAATATTATGCTTCGCAGAATTGTTGACGATTCCAAATGAGTGTTTTCTAGGAAGAGTACAATGTGATACAACTGACAGAGAGTAGGCGCATAAGACAATAAACAAACACCTGAGAAATTGATTTTAGTAGGAGGTGCTAGATTTCCTGATAATATGGGACAATTACTGTATTCTCTTAAATGGGCTGTACAATAAAGATGGGCTGAACCTTAATGGATATGTAATGAACTCACCATAGGAAGTTTGCTGTTATGCTGGGTGGATATTTTAACTGCTGGAAAAAGTATTAAATTAGGAACTGGGGGAAGGAAGAAGATAACAATTAGTGTTTATGATAATGTAGATATAACACAAGAGAAATATGGAAGGAGAAGTTTTAGGTAGAAGAGGCAATAAAAAATTATATAGATTTAAGTGAGCAATACATTATCAAAAGTTAAAATACCAAATGCTAGGATTCTTTTAAATAGAATAGATACACATAAACAGGATTGATAGAGTACAGTCACCAATTATCAAAAATACATAGAACACAATGTTATACAGCTCCCTAAATTATTAAACATACAATATACTGTATTCTACAATTCTTCAACATTTAACACATTCCCAGGATATAGAATCTGCAACTTATTACCACAAGAATCTGGAAAGATTGCAGCATCTAAGGTTGTTTAGGCAAACTGCGTGTGTTATGGTTGAAGTGGACTGAAGTTTGATTTTGACAAAAACTAGACACTGTGGCCCAGGGGTGAGAGAATGACCTTCAATGTTTTTAGTGAGGCTAGTGGCATGACTGCGGACTCAAAGATACCAACATTCTTGCCCAATTACCAAAACCTTCATAACCTTCAAAACCTACCACCAACACAATCACCATATGCACATATTGTCACCAATTGTTTTTCCCATAATGCTTGATTCCTGCATTGTAGAGGTTCTACTGTATGTCTATATAAGCAGTGGCAGGCTGGGCCGGGGGGCAGGGTGCCATATGCCCCCCGGGCCGGTAGACTTTTGCCTCAGTGAGGGCCGGTATCACTAGTGCACAGGCATGACTGACGGCCAGGTGACAGGCAGAAAGTGCTCTCAGTCGCTCCGACTATAGCAGCATCAGAGCGGCTGGGCAGCATTCTCTGCCTGTTACCGGGCTGTCTGTCACCCTATGTAGCTTGTGGCTGCACACTGAGCAGCAATCCTTCCGAGGCCGCTCCGCTGCAGGGGCTGTGCACCTACTTCTGTGTCCTCTGACCCTTCCCTAGGCTCCTTCCTCTCCCTGGCTAAGGCTCCACCCCCTCTCCGGGAGGCCTTGCCCCCTCTCTTACCCTGTCTGACTATATTAATCTATCTCCTCCTGTCCCTGCTGAAGACCCCGCCCCCTCACCCCGAGTCTCCGCCCTTTCTTTAGTTTATCCTGTCTGTGTCATCTCTTCCTGTACCCTGGAGCTCCGCAGGGACCAGAAACAGAGCAGCCTTCCAGGCAGGTAAGTGCCAGTGGAGGACTACATGTTTACATGACACTTGAGAGGGAAGGGGGGGGTGTTGGAATACTTATGCAATGGGGGGCTGTATGTTATTTTTATCTTTGGGGGGATGGGGTGTTTTAATACTGTCGGTGCTGGAGGTGATGTAATAATGTGTGTGAATGTGGGGGGGTATTATTATTGTGTGTGAGGGCTACTGTATACCTGTGTTATATGTGGGTCACTGATGATTTCCGCATAATCTGGTGATTACTGCGTTATCTGGCAGCCTGATCAGGTGGTCACTGAGAACGTCCCTGCATTATATGGCAGTCACTGCGACGCTCCCTGATCTGATGGTCCTTGCGAACCTCTCTGCATTATATGGCAGTCACTACGACACTCCATGATCTGATGGTCCTTGCAAACCTCTCTGCATTATATGGCAGTCACCCGACACTCCCTGGTCTGATGGTCCCTGCGAACCTATCTGCATTATATGGCAGTCACTGCGACACTCCCTGGTCTGATGGTCCTTGTGAACCTCTCTGCATTATAGGGCAGTCACTGCGACACTCCCTGATCTGATGGTCCTTGCGAACTTCTCTGCATTATATGGCAGTCACTGCGACACTCCCTGATCTGATGGTCCTTGCGAACCTCTCTGCATTATAGGGCAGTCACTGTGACACTCCCTGATCTGATGGTCCCTGCGAACCTATCTGCATTATAGGGCAGTCACTGCGACACTCCCTGATCTGATGGTCCCTGCGAACCTCTCTGCATTATATGGCAGTCACTGCGACACTACCTGATCTGATGGTCCCTGCGAACCTCCCTACATTATATGGCAGTCACTGCAATGCTCCCTGATCTGATGGTCCTTGCGAACCTCTCTGCATTATAGGGCAGTCACTGCGACACTCCCTGATCTGATGGTCCCTGCGAACCTCTCTGCATTATATGGCAGTCACTGCGACACTCCATGATCTGATGGTCCTTGCGAACCTCTCTGCATTATAGGGCAGTCACTGCGACACTCCCTGATCTGATGGTCCCTGCGAACCTCTCTGCATTATATGGCAGTCACTACGACACTCCCTGATCTGATGGTCCCTGCGAACCTCTCTGCATTATAGGGCAGTCACTGCGACACTCCCTGATCTGATGGTCCCTGCGAACCTCTCTGCATTATATGGCAGTCACTGCGATGCTCCCTTATCTGGCTGTCACTGCATACCTCTCTACATTATTTAAAGCACACCCACATTAGGCACACCTAATTAGGCTATTATAATGTGTCTTTTCTCCATTGCAATGCACTGGTGGAGAAATCGGGCCACTTACTTGTGTCTGCCCCCCAGGCCAAAAGTTGCCAGCCAGCCTCTGTATATAAGCCTTCTTTTTTATTGCTTGATTGATAAACACTTATTTTCTCTGTCTCTATGTGTTTGTCCCAATCTCCTCATAGCTTGTTTAAGCGCCTATGTCTAAAAACTGGAAAACTGTTTATCCTATGTCTATAAATGCCATGCATTGCATTACCGATTAATCAAATTGAACAAAAAAGTTATCTTAGTCTATTTACACTAAATGTATTAATACAGATGAAATGGTGGACTGAATTCTTGGAAAATAAGTATTGTAAATGAAAAAGTATAAAAACAGGGTCTAAATTTGAATACATAAGGGAGAGTCCAACATATTCTCCAGTTGAACCTACTGTTAACATGGCTGCTGAGCCTCATATGGCTGAATAGACAGCTGGTCCCCATGTGGCCTTTCTATATTCACATCCTACCTTGGCATCTCACAGATTATAAGTACATCCACATGTTTAGGTTTGAAAGGCCACCTAGGCTCTCAAAGAAATCCCAAGCTACTTAAACTAAAGATGACAAAAACTGTGTAATTGTTGATGATGACAACTTATGGACAGCTATACTTCTAGTTATCATACAGTGATGTACAATTTGAATATTTGCCTTATCAAAACACACTGGAAATTAAATATAAAGTGAAAGCTATAGACAAAGAATCAAATACTTTAAGAATAAAGCATAATTGCCAGCAGTTTAATTTAGAGTAACCATCTCACAGCATTTAGGATCATGTCACAGAGTAAACACTGGACAATAATTTTGTATATTAATTTATACTACACATCATCAAGGTTTATTTATAAGGTGCCACAGAATTTATAGCACTGGTCAATCATCTTACAGATATGAAATACATGCATACAATAACTTAACATATATATATATATATATATATATATATATACACAGTATATATGAATAGAACTAAGCAAAATAGTACATAAATTGATTGTTTCTTAAAGCTTGCATGGATATAGGTATAAGTCAATGCATGTGAGTGAGTAGACTGCAGAGGATTTACTGTAGCTTGAGACATAACAACAGTGTCACGATCCGGGCTGCGCTGCCACGGAGCACTCGGACCTTACCTGTCCGGGCGCTCTTGCAGGGCCCTTCCTGCGGCGGCTCCTGGAGGTGATCCGGGCGCTGGGGGGCTGATGGTAGCGGACCTCTGTGTTCGCCGGCGGCTGCTGGGCGCCGCCATCTTGATGCAGACACGTGACCTGGGGGAAGCCTATCCCATCCCTGCATTGCTCTGTGAGCTCCAGCCAATCCCTGCACATCCCATGGTACTTAAGGGTGCATTGCACACTCTTTCCTTGCCAGTGCAACGTCGTACACAGCGTGAGCTGTGTGTTAGTTCCTGAGCTCCCGTCCGCTGCAGGTTGTCACAGTCTGTCTGTATTTTGCAATACAGCTCCAGCTTGCCTTCCGCTGTCCCCAGTTCCTGTGTGTCGCTCTCTGTTCCTGCTCCCCAGGAGGGCCTGCCGTCCCCGAGACTCTGGTCCTAGTTTTCCACTCCAGTGCCCGGGTCCGACGTACCTTCACTTCTTCAGTACCTGTCCGGATCTCCTTATCGTCTCGTCATTCATGATTCGCACCCCCTTGAAACCGGCTTCCTTTCAATACAAGCAAACTGTTCCACTGACGTCTTCTGTCTCCAAACCGGCTCCTAACCCAGACCCAGTCGTGACAGTTTGCACTGGCCCTATGGATACGGCTAGTGGACAGAGTCCTAGTGTGGACCTTTTACAGGGTATTGCCAACCGGCTAGATTGTCTGGAAGCTTCGCAGCGGCAGTTAGCCCAATTCCTGCAAGATATGTCTCTTAGGCAGGACTCCTTACAAGCCTCCCTAGTTACGGTGAACTTGCCCGCTGCTACCAACCCACCGTCACTTCCAGTCGCTACTCCTGCTACTACCTCATCACATTTGCACCTACCCACTCTTAGCAAGTTTGATGGAACTCCTAAAATGTGCCGCGGTTTTTTAAACCAGTGTGACGTTCATTTTACGCTCCAACCATCAAATTTTCCCACTGCCAAGTCAAAGGTAGCCTACATCGTCTCTCTGCTGTCCGGTTCAGCTCTTGACTGGGTATCTCCACTTTGGGAAAGATCTGATCCCTTACTGGACAACAACACTGATTTCATGACCTCTTTTCGTAGAATATTCGACGAACCTGGGAGAACTACTTCCGCGTCCACTGAGATTATGCGTCTCCGCCAAGGATCCCGACCAGTCAGCCAATATGTTATACAATTCCAAACCTTGGCATCCGAGCTAAAGTGGAATGAGGAAGCCTTAGTCTCCGCCTTCTGGAATGGTCTCTTGGAGAGGTTAAAAGACGACCTTGCCACCCGGGAGGTTCCTGCTAAACTAAACGATATGATTTATTTCTGCAATAAAGTAGACCTACGTTACCACGAGAGACAGGCAGAGAGATTCAAGGGAGACCCTTTTTTGGACCCCGAGTTACGAGTCCACCTGTGGCACCTTTGTCTGAAGCTCCGGCTGACGAACCCATGCAAATTAACTGGACCCGGCTCTCTATTGAAGACCGGCGAAAACGCCACCGTGAGAATTTGTGCTTATATTGTGGTGAGCCCGGACATCTGGTCGCCTCCTGTTCCCAGTGTCCGGGAAACCCTCGCTCCTAACTGGCACTGGAGACACCAGGTTAGGAGTCTTGTCCCCGTCTCCAATTTTGAACGAATCCGTTATGTCTCTTGTATTAGACTTAAAACAAGGACCTCAAACAATTTTTTCTCTTCTTGATTCAGGAGCCGCTGAAAATTAAATTTCTGCCGAATTGGTTCAAGATCTCCAGATCCCTGTCACTCCTCTCACCCAAGCCATCTCCTTATCAGCCGTGGATGGTAGTCGAATATTCAACGGGAATGTCTCCTTACAAACCCAGGCCGTTCAAGTTCATGTGGGGGCCCTTCATACAGAACTCATTCGCTTCCTGGTGATTCCCAAGGCCTCCCACGGGATAATTCTGGGATATCCGTGGCTATGTAAACAGGACCCGTGTATCGACTGGAGCTCCATGCAAGTCACGGCTTGGGGAAACTCCTGCTTTGCCTCTTGCCTCCCTTATATAAAACCTATTAAAGAAATTAAAATACCAGGAGATTCGCCCGTGCCTCTTAATTATCGGACCTTTTCCGACGTTTTCAGCAAGACCAGGGCTGACGAACTTCCTCCGCATCGGGACTGGGATAGCCCGATTGATTTGGTTCCCGGCAAGAATCCGCCCCGGGGCCACATTTATCCCTTATCCAGAGACCCAAGCGATGTCTCACTACATACAAGAGAATCTCCAGAAGGGCTTTATTCATCCATCAACTTCTCCCGCTGGTGCTGGGTTCTTCTTTGTATCCAAGAAGGATGGAGGTCTTCGACCCTGTATCAATAATCGGGGTTTGAACGACATTACCATTAAGAACCGATATCCTCTGCCCCTTATCACTGAATTGTTCGACCGTGTCAAAGGAGCTACAGTATTCACTAAACTGGACCTACGCGGGGCGTATAACCTCATTAGAATCCGTGCCGGTGATGAATGGAAAACCACCTTTAACTCCAGAGACGGTCACTTTGAATACCTTGTGATGCCATTTGGACTCTGCAATGCCCCCGCTGTATTTCAGAACTTTGTAAATGAAATATTCAGAGATTTGCTATATGTTTCCGTTGTCGTATATCTGGATGACATATTGATCTTCTCCTCCTCTCTTACTAAACATCGCTCTCATGTGAGGGAGGTCCTATCACGCCTGAGAAAAAATCATTTGTACTGCAAACTGGAAAAGTGTGAGTTCAAAGTTCCTTCCATTCCTTTCCTAGGTTATATTATCTCTGGCTCTGGGTTAGAGATGGACCTCAAGAAGGTACGGGCCATCCTGGACTGGTCCCGCCCGGATTCCTTGAAAGCAGTCCAGAGGTTTCTGGGGTTCGCAAATTACTACAGGAAGTTTATTAAAGGATTCTCAACCCTAGCGGCGCCAATTTCCGCCCTAACTCACAAAGGAGCCAGCCCCTCTATGTGGTCCCCGGAAGCGGAGACAGCCTTTCAAATGCTAAAACAAGCGTTCATCTCTGCACCCATCCTGAGACAGCCTGACATTTCCAGACCCTTTCTCTTGGAGGTAGACACCTCTTCTGAAGCGGTGGGGGCGGTGGGGGCGGTACTGTCCCAGAAGTTCGAAGATAACAGAATCCACCCCTGTGGATATTTCTCAAAAAATTCTTACCGGCGGAAAGAAATTATCCGATTGGGGAACAAGAACTGTTGGCAGTCAAGGCGGCCTTTTCTGAGTGGCGTTATCTCCTCGAGGGAGCCCAGTTTCCCATCACGGTTTACACCAACCATCGGAATCTGCTGTACCTGAAGAACGTCCAGTGCCTCAGTTCTCGCTTAGCTAGATGGGCAATATTTTTCTCCAGGTTTAATTTTATTTTGACCTTTCATTCTGGAACCCAGAATCAGAAAGCAGACGCTCTCTTCCGTTCGCTCTCCTCTGAAGCTCTCTCCAGTCTTCCTAAGGAAACCCCAGTTCTAGAGTCCAAGGTTTTCGCTACTATCCATATCCAGCCACCTCCCGGGAAAACTTTTGTTACTCCTGCCCTCCGTAAATGACTCCTCACTTGGGCACACACGTCTCGCTTTTCTGGACATACTGGCATCCGCAAGACACTGGAATTCTTGCGTCGTTTCTATTGGTGGCCCGCCATGAAGTCTGAAATTGCCGAATTCATTGCCTCCTGCTCTGCGTGTGCCCAACATAAATCATCCAGATTACCTCCAGCAGGAGCCCTCTTGCCACTCTCCATTCCTTCTCGACCCTGGACTCATTTATCTATGGATTTTGTGACGGACTTACCTACTTCCAACGAATTTACCACCATTTGGGTCGTGATTGACCGTTTTTCTAAGATGGACATTTTATCCCACTCTCCAAGCTACCCACCTCTTCTGAGTTAGCTAGACTCTTTATTCATCACATATTCTGCCCACATGGTCTTCCATCGGAGATCGTTTCGGATCGAGGGGTTCTATTTGTGGCCAAGTTCTGGAGGGCCCTATGTTCTACGTTCCAAGTTAAATTTAAATTTTCTACCGCCTATCACCCTCAATCCAATGGATCTACAGAAAGAGTAAACCAAGACCTAGAAACCTTCTTAAGGATCTATATGTCGTCTTCCCAGGATAATTGGTCCGATTCTCTTCCATGGGCAGAATTTGCGCACAACAATTCCTACCACTCTTCGACTGGACAAACTCCCTTTATGATTGTTTATGGCCTCCATCCTCGAGTGCCCGAGTTTACAGACTTACCAACCTTCGATGTGCCTGCTGTGACCTCCACTATACAAGACTACTCTAAAATTTGGACTCAAGTTCACTCCTCCCTTCTAAAAACGTCCCACCGATACAAGCTAAAGGCTGATACTAAAAGAAGGGCCATTCCTAGTATGAAGGTGGGAGATCAAGTGTGGTTATCTACCCGAAATTTACGACTCCGAGTTCCTTCAATGAAATTCGCTCCTCGGTTTATCGGTCCTTTTTCTATCATCGACGTCATCAACCCCGTGGCCTGCAAGTTGAAGCTTCCTCATTACCTCAGAATTTCGAACTCCTTCCATGTCTCCTTATTGAAACCGCTAATCCTAAATTGGTTCTTCAAGGTTCTTCCTCCAACTCCCAAAGTCAAGACTGTGAGGGGGGACGAATTCGAAGTTAAACAAATTTTGGATTCAAGACTCCGTTACGGTCAATTGCAATATTTGTTGGACTGGAAAGGTTACGGTCCAGAAGAAAGGTCATGGGAAAAAGCTGAAGATGTCCAGGCTCCCCGTTTAATCCTCGATTTTCATTCTAAGGACCCTAAGAAGCCTAGGAAACGTCCGGAGGCTGTCCCTAAAGGAGGGGGTACTGTCACGATCCGGGCTGCGCTGCCACGGAGCACTCGGACCTTACCTGTCCGGGCGCTCTGGCAGGGCCCTTCCTGTGGCAGCTCCTGGAGGTGATCCGGGCGCTGGGGGGCTGATGGTAGTGGACCTCTGTGTTCGCCGGCGGCTGCTGGGTGCTGCCATCTTGATGCAAGACACGTGACCTGGGGGAAGCCTATCCCATCCCTGCATTGCTCTGTGAGCTCCAGCCAATCCCTGCACATCCCATGGTACTTAAGGGTGCAACTCTTTCCTTGCCAGTGCAACGTTGTACACAGTGTGAGCTGTGTGTTAGTTCCTGAGCTCCTGTCCACTGCAGGTTGTCACAGTCTGTCTGTATTTTGCAGTACAGCTCCAGCTTGCCTTCTGCTGTTCCCAGTTCCTGTGTGTCGCTCTCTGTTCCTGCTCCCCAGGAGGGCCTGCCGTCCCCGAGACTCTGGTCCTAGTTCTCCACTCCAGTGCCCGGGTCCGACGTACCTTCGCTTCTTCAGTACCTGTCCGGATCTCCTTATCGTCTCGTCATTCATGATTCGCACCCCCTTGAAACCAGCTTCCTTTCAATACCAGCAAACCATTCCACTGACGTCTTCTGTCTCCACACCGGCTCCTAACCCAGACCCAGTCGTGACAAACAGGTTTTTAAGGAGACACATATAGCACATACAGTGGAGAGGGTTGCTGTCCAAACAAGGGGTTGAAGGTGAAAGGTGAGTAGCATTTTACACAACACATTGAGTGGAGTATTTTGTTTTGGGGGAGCATTTTATAGTCGGAATGGGATGGGGCTCTGGGTTGGGGATGATGCCACCAGTAGTCTTGATGAGAATTTAGGAAAAGCTAATGGGAGGGGATATATATTGGATATTGGGTACAGTTGTTGGAAGAAGGTTAGACAACGATTATGCAAAGGATCATGGTGTAATAGCAATAACAGAATATGGAGAGTAGGGAGAAGCAGTAGGAGCAAGATGGAGCGAAAAGGTAGGGGCAAGGATACTTTAGAAGTGCAACAAAGGCAGGACAAATTCAGTGATGAGTGTGTAGAACTGGAAGGTTGAGTGCAGGTGAATGATGTGGATGGGCTTGCATTAGAGGGAGGTGCAGAGACAGGAGAAAATGTTATGACAGCCAAATAAGACAATAATAAAAGTTTTAATGTGAGACAATGGCAATAAAACTATGGCAGCACAAACATTAACAATAGCATATAAAAGAGGCAGTATTGAAGCACATAGGTTAACATGGATCACAGGTAACAGGGTAGAAGTGAGCAAATACGTGGAGTAATTTGAGAACATAAATAATAGGCAAAAGGATTGGAAAGAAAGCTTAGGAGGAAAATAAAACTAGTCTATAAAGTCCATGTTATTGAGTAGAATAACAAGAGTGGCTACACAAGGATGGGAGCAGATCAGCAGGATAATACTTATAAAGGCTGGAGACAGTATGGGAGAGGATGAAACATGCAGTAGATCCAGAGGTCAATAGTGAAGAGATCAAGGAACTGCAGCATGAATGAATGAGGAAGTACTGTAGAAACGAGGACTGTTGGTTCACATTAGATGGGTATCAAAGACAGGCACCACCAATTTAGTTGATCATCAAATACAGGAAATCTGGGTAGTGGTAGTTCCAACAATGATGGGCCTGCCAGAAGGGACCACAGAAGTCTTTTGTTAGTTTAAAAGTGTTAAATGTTATGCCAAATTTCACCTACATGTCACGACTAACCCCCCGCCCTAGTGCCTAACCCTTACCCTCCCCCTAACCCAAGTACTTACCATTGGGATGTGGGTGGTCAGAATACTGGTGCCAGGATTCTGACTAGTGTTGGGATTCTGGAGCTGGCTTTCTCAGTGCCGGCATCCCGATAGCCGGGATTGATACTACATCCCATGTATATGTATATATATATATATATATATATATGTTTGTTGGTGAATATCTTCCACAGCTCTCAAGGTAAAGCGGGCAAATCTTACATAATTATTTATTATCAAAAAAGCTATCAGACCGTATAGCGACAATGCAACAAAGCGACAGACCGACAAATCTTATATATAAAATTCATTGGTCTGTTTTTTTGTTTGTTTGTCTGTCTGGTTATGCATTCAGACACCACTGCACCACTTGGGATGAAACCAATGCGAGGTTGTCCAGTTGGATCCTGGCCAGGTTTTAGGGGGGATAGGGACCCGGTCGGCTCTTCTTTTTGATGTATGCTGGGCAAAACTTCCACTAGATGGATTTGGATGAAAACTTTACAGAGGGGTGACAATTGGTGTGGGATGCCTAATGAATTTGTTGGGGTCCCGGTCGGATCTCACAGTGGAGTTCTCCGGGCAGAACTTTGACTCAGGAAGTCTGTTCTGGGCCTTCCACTAGATGGATTTGGATGACATCACATAATACAACTTAATAACTTACAGGTTTATACTGGGGCAATGTCAGAGAGCGCACCCCAGCAATTTAGGAAAATGTAAATAAGTTTATTGAAAAATGGAAAAAATACAAAATTTAAAAAAGGTACAGTACTTATCATGGAGGCCATAATTACAATATGCCAATCCTGCTTTGTTTCACAGCAAACATAACTGCCCGACGATAGTAATTTTCAGGCTACAGCAGCATTTAACTTATGCCCCACAAAGTAGAGATGAGTGGTACAGTTTTTGAGAAAACTGAACACACCTAAACTTAGAGGATCTGCATCAAAATGAGTCCCAGTTAGGAATCACTTTGGGGCTCCAAGTAGGACAGTCCTGACTCGGGTCTTCTCGCAATTCGAAACTCGGATTTACAAAATAGATCTCACCTATTTTGGATTAGATTTTAATCCCTCCATCATGATTTCAGGTGATTTGAGGTGGTCAAAATTGACTGGAAATGAATGCTATTGATGTTAATGATACAAAAGGAACAAAAAACAGTTCCAAGTTACATGACTTTAGCTGTTTTTATGAATTTTTAAAGAAAGCCAAAACCGAATCTGAACCAAAACAATTGAGGGTGGTTTTGGCAAAACCAAAACCTTTGAGGGTGGTTATCTAATAACCAAAACCAAAACATGGGGGTCTGCGCACATCTCTACCACAAAGTGTGCTGCAAGTGCTCACAGTCTTGGGTAATTGCCGCTAATACAGGGGAAACAACAGAGTATTTTATTTTAATAAAAACTCCCAAAATATCTCATTCACCAAGTAAATACACAACTGATTGTAAAGTAATCCTATTTTTATTTCACCTTTTAAACAACGGGAATACAAAAAACCGACAGTGACACTGTAGAATTCCTCCCTGTGAAACCCATATGTGAATGAGAGCCGAGGTAGCTTATCAGCAACTTTCAAATACATTGAGACTTTGCACTAATTGGTCAGAGATATGGTCATTATCTGTGAACCTAAGTTCTACAATGATGTTGTTTGCTGTTAGACCCCTACTAATCATGTCTACTTTTTCATGTTCTCAACAATAAGAGCAAGTCACTTAATTTGGTTAATAGCAAACAGGTATTCGCGTCGAGGCTCCACAAGGAGAATTTCTGTAATGTCTATATGGGTTTTTCATTCCCTTTGGATTAATAGATGCAAGAAAGAAAATTATCACTTTGGAATTAGATGTGTATTAAATTGGTGGAAGAGAAGTTGCAGACTCTTTATTTAAACAATACTTTTTCATGGTGTGTGTTTTGTTAAAGTATTTTTCACCTAAGAGGGACTGAGCAGCCGCTGGCTCTTGCTGGCAGCCAGGGGCATAGTGAGAGTGGATGCACTGGTAGAAGTGCAGGGCGCTGTCCGGGCAGCCCCACACCACACACACTGAATCTGTGTGACAGTTCACCTGTCTCTTCAAGTCATTGACTGATAGATCCAAGGAGTTACCCCACCAATCAGGCCCACCCCCTGGTTACAGCAGCATCATCAAAACAGTAGGCAGCCACCCTCTGCTGTGTACCATGGTCCATTCCGGGATCAATGTGGCGGGGGGAGAGGTGGAGTACTAAATATAGTGCGGGATGTGGAGGGGAAACAATGCAGCACACATAGTGGAATAGGGGAAGAGGATCACAAAATGGGGGCTAGATGGAGAAGGGGAGCACAGTGTGGGATGTGGAGGGGAGAATGGAGAGTACAGTATGGGATGTGGAGGAGCAAGGGGAGCACAGTGTGGGATGTGGAGGGTGAAGGGGAGCACAATGTGGGGGATGTAGATAGGGGAAGAGGAGCACATTGTGGGATGTGAAGGGGGAAGGGGAACACAGTGTGGTATGTGGATAGGTGAAGGGAAGCACACTGGGGGATGAGGAGGAGGGAAGGGGAGCACAGTGCGGGGTGTGCATGGGGAAGGGGAGCACAGTATGTAATGTCTAGGGGGAAAGGGAAGCACAGTGTGGGATGTGAATAGGGGAATGGGAGCAGAGTGTGGGATGTGGATAGGGGAATGGGAGCACACTAGGGGATGTGAAGTGGGAAGGGGAGCACAGTGTGGGGTGTGGATGGGGAAGAGGAACATACTGGGGGATGTGGAGGGGGGTAGGGGAGCACAGTATGGGATGTGGAGGGGGATGAGAGAGCACAGTATGGGATTTGGAGGGGGAAGGGGAGCACAGTGTGGGACGCCCAGCTACAAGCGATCGCATCCTAGCGTGCGGGTCTGAATCAGCTCCAGAGATTCAATATTTATGTACTATAAACAACAAATTGCTTTTGATTAAGGGCTTGTGCTAAATTCAAGGGAAAGTCATTTTTTTATTTTGTTATCAGAGCTAAATTATCTTTGATTAGTGATTTTTTTTAGTCCAATTTTGAAAGATGGTGAGGTATCATGAACCACTCAATCATTTTGGGACGTTATGTTCAACATCAATCACCAGCTCAACAGTTAAGATCCCCTGCTCTTTTCAAAGCACATTACCATTGGGGGATGTAGTTAATAACCCGGCAGACAAGATGCCGGTGGTCGATATACCAACGTCGGCATTCCACCGCTGGGCAAAATGCCCACGTCGCTATCTCAGCACGAATCAGGATACCGGCATCGGCATCCCGACAATTATTATAATACTAGTAAAGGGACCCTGCAAATGCTGGGTCACCTCAGTCTGCCCCCTCTCTATCTTCTGCTCTGTCTTGTCCCACCCCTCTCTGCTGCTCTTTCTTGCCCCATCACACCCTCCCCCCCACTCCTTTACACCTCCATACTTACCCCTGTTCTTGGCAGGATGGCAGGTCCTCTTCTTTATGGCACTATGTCTGGCTTCTCTGTCTAGCAGTGGGGGCCATTGGATGGGCGGCACCTATCCGGGCTCCCTTGCACATGCACCTGGGAGACAGGACAGACATTATCAATTATTATATAGATGTAGGACAGTCTTAGTTTAGCATTTACTACTACTAACACTGTAAAACTACATATTTACTTTATTGTACTGTACAACTTGAGCTAATGCTACTGTTTTTGACTGGATGCATCTTGAGATGTGTTTACCTCAACATATACAAGTCAGCATTCTATTTCTTGTGTGCATCTTTTACTACTTGTTTTCTCAGCCCAATTAAAAAACTCAATATAGGTGAAGATTTCCCCTCTATAGAGAAAAAAAATGTAAATCTCTGCCATGTATAGTCTTGAGAGTGATGAACTGTGCTTATTCTAAATTCAATATTTTAGGTTGACAAAAAAAATTCAGCAAAAAAATGTTGTAAGTTGTTTTTATTTCAGCTATTAACTTACTAATAGTGCTTTTATACCAAAGTTTCGGGTTTGACCCGGAGGTTGGAACAGGGTTCCAATCTGGATTAGACCCGCAACTTCCCCGGCGTCGACCCACATTATTCCCGAATCAGCGCCGTTCACACTGGAGCTGTAGATAGAAATTAGAAACAGTTGCTTAATGAATTTAATTACACAGTGTCTTGGAAAGTTGGACACTAGCTTCATCTTCAGGCTGAAATGGAAAACTTTGCAAACTACTTGAATGTAAGTATTATTCTGCAACACAAAAATCCAATACTTTTTTTTTTTATTTCCTTTCTATCCATTCTTAAGACTTTTTAGAGGGATGATAGTAATTAGGCTATAACACAGTTGTCATTATTGTAGAAACAAGCTAGTGGCTTAATTATATTCTCTGCTTTATTTCCTAAACATGTATGCCTGGAACAGTTGAATTTATACAGGCTCTGCAGTTCCAAACATTCCTTTTATGGGATTTCCTGGTGCCATATGTTGCTAGTCTTGTAATTAGGGACTGTAAAACCAAGGTTAACACTGGAAAAATGTTTTGTTAGTAATACATGAGCCCACGGCCCCAACTGTCCGTTTCTCCCATAAATACTATGTGTGAAAGTTTTAATTTATTTTTCTTTCTTTTTCTACATGGCTGTTAGTGCCATGAGCATGCTCGGGATGTGAATACGGAACCTGAGATTGAATGGTCTTCTATAAAGCTTCTCTTTCTCAGCTGGTGACTGGATCCAACGCAGGGCAAGTTAGAAAAGCTCAATAGAGCGGCATTATTTTTGAAGGCTGTGATAATGCCAGTGTTTCAGATGTAGAACCTCCCTAGGGCAAAATAACACTTATGCAGCTGGTTTCAAGCTTGTTAAATTTTTGTATTAGATCTAAAAGAAAATATACAAAATAAATAGAACTAACATAATTACAGTATATGTGTGTGCTCATGTATATATTTATATATATACAGGTTGAGTCTCCCATATCCAAAATGCTTGGGACCAGGTGTATTTTGGATATGAGAATATTCCGTATTTTAGAATAATTACATGCCATAATGAGATACCTTGGGAATGGGACCCAAATCTATACACAGGATGCATTTATGTATTATATACACCTTATACACACAGGCCGAAGGTAATTTTATAGAATATTTTTAATAATTTTGTGCATCAAAAAAAGTTTGTGTACATACATGAAATTAATTTAGGTTTCATCTACACCTTATACACACAGCCTGAAGGTTCTTTTATACAATATTTTTAATAATTTTCAAAGTTTGTGTACATTGAACCATCAGAAAGCAAAGGTTTCACTTTCTCAGTCATGCTAAAAATATTCTGTATTTTGGAATATTCCGTATTTCGGAATATTTGGATATGGGAGACTCAACCTGTATATATATTAGAAATGTGCGCGGACCAAGTGTTTTGGTTTAGGCAAAACCACCTTTAAATGTTTTCATTCGGTTCCGGTTTTGGTTTTGGATTTCTTTAAAAAATTTATTAAAACACTTGGACATGCTTTTGTTTCTATAGTATAAGATTAATTTCCATGAATTTCCAGTCAGTTTTGAATAATTTTGGCTCCTGAAATTAAGAGGGAGGTACTAACATGCAATCAAAATCATGCAAGATCCGGTATTTAGATCCTAGATTAGACCTGGTTGTACTTGAAACCCCAAAAGTAATCCGAGTCGGGATTTGGTTTGACTCGGAAACTCAAAGTTCATATATATATATATATATATATATATACTGTATATGTGTTTGTGTCTACATATATATATTATATATGTGTATATATATATGTATATAAATTCCAGTGCTCCGACACTCCATATGTGAATATCGGCGTTCAGCCACAGCTTGCTCCGGTGCCCTCCTTAAGGGTCAGCGCCCCCCAAATCTACAATCCAAATATATAGGCGGCACTCAGAGACAGATAAATTCAATACCCTCACCAGAGACGCACAATAAAAATCCCTCTGGTGAGTGTATTGAATTTATCTGTCTCTGAGTGCCGCCTATATATTTGGCTTGTGTATATATATATATATATATATATACACATACTCTGTATGTATGTATATATATATATATATATATATATATAAAACAGGGTAAGAAGCACTCAACCGGATTTGTTGAAAAAAAACATCACATCAGCATGACGTGATGTTTTGTTTTGATCAAATCTGGATGAGTGCCGCTCACCCTGTTTTCTGCATGTTTTTCCTTGCTGTGCACCACAGTTGTTACCTTATTCATTAGGAGTGCCTTCCTACAGATCTTATATATATATATATATATATAGTAATATGATTGGGGTAGGAAGTCCCTCTCTTGGGATAGATGGACACCTCCAAACACACAGCAGCCAGGAAAAAGCACACCAGTCCAGGGTTTTCGTACAAGCTTGTCACAGCTAGTTTTTATTGTGCAGTATAAAAATGGAAAACATAAAAATAAATCCTAGCCTGTCTGGGAACTAACTAAATAATAAATTCTCTTTCTCAAAGTGATAGGGCCTACTGCCCTCCCCACAAACATAGGCATATGCACAGTACTTGCAAGTAGTACATCACAGTGTCTCCAAACAAGCCTGACTGCCTGCTCTCCCAGGTATGAAACACTGATCCAAACTCGGACACAGCCTTTATTAGCCTTTCACAGCTGCAGTCACTAATTATCCTGCTCTCAGGCTGAAGGCCTCAACACCTCAACTGGCCTTGTGGATGGAACCCTCCCTTCTCTCTCACATCCACACCCTCAGGACCCATTATCCGGCTTTTACTTAAAGCCCAAACTCTAATCAAAATGACACAGACATGTCCTGGGGGTTTAAAATACATAGATCAAAATCCTTGGACACACATATATGCCATTTAGCACTTTACCAGTGCTTCTATTACATATCCCTCCTTTGTTTAAACTTGTGGGGAGGAACTACTGCAGTCCCCATACAAAACACACAAGACAAAGTGTCTGCATTGGCCAGTTGGCTTCTTGGCCTATGCTCTACTGAAAATTTTTAATTTGCCTAGAACCACCTCGTTATTCTTCAAGTGTTCTCTTTATTCTTAGACATCCATTTTTGATCCGTAATCAACCTAAATTTTCTGCCCAGCAAGTAGTACCTGAAAGTTTCTAATACCCACTTAATTGCCAATGCTTCTTTCTCAACAGTAGCATAGTTTGTCTCGTGTACATTTAACTTTCTGCTTAAGTAAATAATAGGATGTTCTTCACCTTCTTTGTTCTGGGACTTGAGCACTCCTATCCCTACATCTGATGCATCAGTTTGCACAACAAATTCCCTGTTAAAGTCAGGTGTCATCAGAACTGGTTGGGTACACAATGCTACTTTCAACTTCTGAAAAGACTTTTCTGCTTCAGGACACCATTTAACCATACCTTTCTGTTTGCCTTTGGTATGGTCTGTCAGTGGGACTGCAATGGTGGCAAAATTGGGTATAAATCTCCTATAATACTCTGTGATTCCCAAGAATGCTCTTACCTGCTTATTTAGGAGTAGTGGCCAATTTTATATTGCCTCAATTTTATTAAACCCCTGTATCCAAGATACTTTACTTCTTCCATCCATAGACAACATTTTTTGGGGGCTGGCTGTCAATCCTGGCTTAAAGATGGAGTCCAACACTGCTTGTACTCTGAGTAAGTGAGACTGCCAATCAGGAACATTGTTGATTACATCATCTAGATAAGTAGCAGCATACTGTCTATGCATGTGTGTACAGTATGTTTGTATATATATCTGTCATATATTTTATATATATATATATATATATATATATTGAGATAGGATCACTGGTAAAGTGGTCTGTGGCAGGTACATTTGTCCCAGATTCCTGTCTTTTGTGTTTTAAACCCCCAGGAAAAAGTCTGCAGTGTAGCAGGCTTGAGTTTCAGCTTTTTGAAAAGCCGGTTTGGGACCTGGGGGTTGTGGGTGAGAGTAGAGGGAGGGCTCCACCCACGGCCACTCCAGGTTTTGGTTCTCGCAGCCTGGTAACAGGCTTGTTAGTTTTCCACCTGAGAGTGGCCAATATAAGCCTAGTGTGTTTAGGGCTGAGTGTCTCACCTGGGAGAGCAGACAGGGAGTTTGCTCAGAGACACTGGAAAACCTAACTGTGAGTGTTGTGCTGTGCCTTGTTTGCTGGTGAGGGCATTAGGCCCTACCAGGTTCTGGTAGTGAGGGAACCACCTGTAAAGTTAGAGCCCGGCCAGGGCTAGGTTTTATGTTTATGGTTTCTTTTGTTGTTTCTGTTTTGCACAATAAAGACTGGCGCCGACCAGCTTGTACTCGCTTCCAGACTGGTGTGCTGCTTCCCTGCTGCTGTGTGTGTGTAAGGAAGGAGTCCCCTACCCAGGAGAGGTACCTCCTAATCTGACTGTGTCACAATATGGTGGAGAATGTGGGCATCCACACACACTGAAGTTGCAGCGAGAGGAAAACTTTCCATTTAAAAACTAAAGGGACAGACACCCAATTTGTGAGTGTGGAAATAACACTGTGTCCTTGGAGTCCCATAGAGGAGGCGGCAGCCAATGCTCAGAGAGGCAAGGTTCAGCTTCCAACCTACACCCCAGGACAAAATGGAGGACATTATGAAGGCCTTGCTCCAAGCTACAACAGCTCAGCAGGAATCTACCAGAGCTCAGCAGGAGACGAACAAACTTCAGCAGGAATCTACCAGGGCTCAGCAGGAATCCACCACGGTGCAACTGTTGGCCTTGGAGACAGCCCAGAGGCAACAACAGGTCGCCATCGAGGAAACCCGCCAGGCCTTAGTGGAAAACAGCCAGGCCATAAGAGAGGTGGTACAGCACCTGGTCGCCCAGCCCAGAGATGTTACTACTGGTCCTCCCACCACCACTCACTCCGTACGAGCCAGTCACTTCCTCCAAAAGATGACTTCGGGCGATGATGTGGAGGCCTATCTCGCCGCGTTTGAAAGAACAGCCGAAAGGGAGAGTCGGCCCCAGGAGCAGTGGGCAAGTCTGGTGGCACCTTTTTTGTCTGGGGAGCCACAAAAGGCCTATTTCAACTTATGCCTGGCTGATGCCAAGGACTATAAAAAACTAAAACAGGAGATCCTAACTCGCTTGGGAGTCACCACCTTTGTTCTTGCCCAACGGGTCCACCGCTTGGAGTTCCATAAGGACAAGCCTCCACATTCACAGATGCATGACCTCGTCCATCTGTCCTCAAAATGGCTACAGCCCGAGACGCTGATGGGACCACAGATCGTGGAAAGGGTCGTGATGGACTGGTACCTGTGATCATTACCTGTGATTCTGCGCAAGTGGGTGAGCCATGCAGACCCTAAGTCCGCGGACCAGTTGGTCGAGCTGGTGGAGAGGTACGTGGCGGCTGAGGAGCTGATGAGTATGCCCCACCGAGCCCCGATGACGCACCGGCAAACTCCCACAGACACTGGTAAGACTGTTCCAGGGGAGAAGGGTGCTGGGCGGTGGAATGTACCTAAGACTGAGGGTGTAGAACCTGGAGACAGGCCTGCCAGGCCGGGAAGGTTCTTGCCCCGTAAACGACTAGACATTAAGATGACTCAGTGTTTCCGATGTGGTGGCTTCGGCCATATTGCCGCTAATTGTTCACTTACAACTGAACCTATGCAATGTGATACTGCTCATGTCTACCATAGGGGGTCTTTCTTTGCACAGACAGCCTGTACGGCTGACCGGCAGGCTGAGACTGATAAGCACATGTGTGTACTCACTATAGATGGCAACCAAGTAGAGGCACTGTTAGACTCTGGTAGCTTGGTGACACTTATAAAAGCTTAGCTGGTGAACCCCTTGAGGCATACAGGAAAAACTGTTGGTGTGACCTGCATACATGGGGATACTCGATATTATGTTACGGCCGAGGTGTACATCGAGACACCATGTGCATCTGCTATAGTTTCTGTGGGTTTGGTGCATGGTCTGGTGTACGATGCAATATTGGGGAGAGACTTTGCTCACTTCTGGAAGTTGTGGGAAAGCCGTTTTGTTCCAGAGGTGAACAACCCCGATCCATTTGAGAAGGTTGTCGATGTAGTGGAGGAGGGAGTTTCTTCTGAGTCAGAGTTATTCCCTTTTTCTACTATGGTTGGCGAACTAGAGAATGCAGAACGTGACGGTGGCCCGCCAACTGATGTGCCTCCCATTGAGGTGGCAAGTGTTGTTGGGCCAAGTGATCGTCTGCCTAATTTAGAGGTCAGAAGAGAGGTCTTTGCCGTGGAGCAGTTGAATGACCCTACTTTGGTAAAAGCCAGGGAGAATGTAAAAGTAGTTGATGGTAAACCCGTAGACCCTGATAGTACTTTGTCCTATCCCCACATGGCAATGTGTCAGGATTTGTTATATCAGGTGACTAGGAAGGGCGAAGATATTGTGGAACAACTAATAGTTCCCAAAGCCTACAGAAGAACAGTGTTGGATCTGGCCCATGGTCATATAACGGCAGGCCATCTAGGGGTAGAGAAAACCACTGAGCGAATAATGCAGAGGTTTTTCTGGCCCGGGCTTCATAAAGAGGTGTCTGACTTTTGCGCATCCTGCCCTGAGTGTCAGTATCATGCTCCCAGGCCACATTTTAAGGGTCCACTAGGTCCATTGCCTATTATAGAGGTGCCGTTTGAATGAATAGTGATGGATTTGGTTGGACCCTTAATGAAGTCTGCCAGGGGACACCAGTATATTCTAGTCATAATGGATTACGCTACCAGGTACCCGGAAGCGATCCCGTTGCGCAATACGTCAACCAAGACCATTGCCAGAGAGCTAGTTCATGTCTTTAGCAGGCTGGGTATACCTAAGGAGATACTAACTGACCAGGGTACACCATTTATGTCCAAAGTCATGAAAGAGTTATGCCGCCTGTCCAAAATCGAACAGATAAGAACTTCGGTTTATCACCCCCAAACCGATGGGCTGGTCGAGAGGTTTAACAAGACGTTAAAACACATGCTTAGGAAAGTGGTCGACAAGGATGGTAGGGATTGGGATTACTTATTGCCGTATTTATTGTTGGCCATAAGAGAAGTTCCCCAGTCCTCCACTGGGTTTTCACCCTTCGACTTGTATGGGAGACACCCAAGGGGGTTACTAGACATTGCCAAAGAGACATGGGAGGGGCAGACTAGTCCTTACAAAACGGTGATTGAGTATGTTTCTCAAATGCAGGAGAGAATTGCTGCGGTAGTGCCGATAGTGAGAGAGCACCTGGAACAGGCTCAACAGGCACAGCAGAGGGTATACAACCACAATGCTCGGTTATGCAGCTTTGCTCCTGGGGACAGAGTGTTAGTATTGGTTCCCACTGTGGAAAATAAACTTTTGGCTAAATGGCAAGGGCCCTTTGAAATCTTAGAAAGAGTGGGGCAGGTCAATTACAAAGTTTACCAGCCGGGGAAAAGAAAGCCGGAACAGATATACCATATAAATCTGTTAAAGCCCTGGAAAGATAGAACGGTACTTTCGGCCATCCGAGACCCTCCAGTAAGTCCAGGGCCCTTAGTTCCCGAAGTGACAGTGGCAAAAACCCTGTCGGCAATTCAACAATAAGAGGTCAAGGAGTTTCTGATTAGAAATAGGGTGCTGTTCTCTGACGTACCTGGGAAAACCTCGGTCATTAAACATGACATCATCAATGACCCAGGGGTTAAAGTTAATCTAAAGCCCTATAGGTTACCAGAAGCACAAAGAGAATCAGTGTCGAAAGAAATTAAAAATATGCTAGAGTTAGGGGTTATTGAAGAATCACATAGTGAATGGTCAAGTCCCATCGTGTTGATTCCAAAGCCCGACGGGAGTGTGCGTTTCTTCAATGACTTCCGAAAGTTGAACAGTGTTTCAAAATTCTATGCCTACCCGATGCCAAGAGTGGATGAACTGATTGAGAGACTAGGGACGGCAAGGTATTTAACCACTCTTGACCTAACCAAAGGGTATTGGTAAGTACCGTTAACCGTGAGCACCAAACAAAAGACAGCTTTTTCAGCGCCAGAGGGCTTGTTTCAGTACAAGATGTTGCCCTTCGGGCTACATGGGGCACCTGCTACCTTCCAAAGAATGATGGACAGGATTCTAAGGCCCCATAGACGGTATGCGGCTGCTTATCTGGATGACATGGTCGTTCATAGCCCTGATTGGCAGTCTCTCTTACCCAGGGTACAAGCAGTGTTGGACTCCATCCATAAGGCAGGTTTGACAGCCAACCTAAAAAAGTGTTGTCTAAGCATGGAGGAAGTAAAATATCTGGGATACACCATTGGCAGAGGCCTGATAAAGCCTCAGCTCAATAAAGTTGATGCCATACAAAACTGGCCACGGCCTCTAAATAAGAAGCAGGTGAGAGCCTTCTTGGGAATTACGGGGTACTACAGGAGGTTTATACCCAACTTTGCCAACATGACAATCCCACTGACTGACCTGACCAAAGGCAAACAAAAAGTCATGGTAGAATGGAGTCCTGAGGCAGAGAAAGCTTTTCAGGAGTTGAAAGTAGCGTTGTGTTCCCAACCAGTCCTGATGACTCCTAATTTTGAAAGGGAATTCATAGTACAAACCGATGCATCAGAAGTAGGTGTAGGAGCGGTCCTGTCCCAGAACAAGGAGGGTGAGGAACACCCTATTTTCTATCTTAGCAGAAAGTTGAATGTACATGAGAGAAACTATGCCACAGTGGAGAAGGAGGCGTTGGCCATAAAGTGGGCGTTAGAGGCTCTCAGGTACTACTTGGTCGGAAGAAAGTTCAAATTGATCACTGACCATGCCCCTCTGAAGTGGATGTCTGAAAATAAGGACAGTAATGCGAGAATTACAAGATGGTTCTTGGCGTTACAAACTTTTAAATTTTCAGGGGAACACAGGCCAGGAAGCCAGCTGGCCAATGCTGATGCGTTGTCACGCGTTCATTGTTTGGGGGGGGATATGTGATAGGATCACTGGTAAAGTGGTCTGTGGCAGGTACATTTGTCCCAGATTCCTGTCTTTTGTGTTTTAAACCCCCAGGAGAAAGTCTGCAGTGTAGCAGGCTTGAGTTTCGGCTTTTTGAAAAGCCGGTTTGGGACCTGGGGGTTGTGGGTGAGAGGAGAGGGAGGGCTCCACCTACGGCCACTCCAGGTTTTGGTTCTCGCAGCCTGGTAACAGGCTTGTTAGTTTTCCACCTGAGACTGGCCAATATAAGCCTAGTGTGTTTAGGGCTGAGTGTCTCACCTGGGAGATCAGACAGGGAGTTTGCTCAGAGACACTGGAAAACCTAACTGTGAGTGTTGTGCTGTGCCTTGTTTGCTGGTGAGGGCATTAAGCCCTGCCAGGTTCTGGTAGTGAGGGAACCATCTGTAAAGTTAGAGCCCGGCCAGGGCTAGGTTTTATGTTTATGGTTTCTTTTGTTGTTTCTGTTTTGCACAATAAAGACTGGCGCCGACCAGCTTGTACTCGCTTCCAGACTGGTGTGCTGCTTCCCTGCTGCTGTGTGTGTGTAAGGAAGGAGTCCCCTACCCAGGAGAGGGACCTCCTAATCTGAATGTGTCACAATATATATATACACATATGTACAGTATATATATTATATACTGTAGATGGCAGTCCCCCAACCAATGTTAAGGAAACATTAGCAGCTGTGGTCTCAATCGATGTTGCTATCGATGGTTTCTATTGATGGCCATCACTACTATATACCTTAAAAATTGCCATTTTTATGGTATACAGTGTTTAAAGTTTTTTTTTACAAAATTGTGTAAATTGGATAAGTTTTAAAAAGCTGTCTTCACCTTATTCAATCATAAAAAATCGACAATTTTGGACAGTTTTTTTCTTTTTAAAATTGTTTGTTAAGTGGTTAACTTGTTTTGTAAAGTTAAACCTCTCCACTAACCCATCAGTCTGGGGGTGATACACAGAGGTTCTTAACTGAGTCGTTTTAAACAGACGACATAACTCTTTCATGATTTTTGATATAAATGGGGTACCTTGGTCAGTCAGGATTTGTTTAGGTATTCCCAACCTACTAAAGACATGGACTAATTCTCTAGCAATGGTTTTTGTTGACATTTTGCGCAATGGTATCGCTTCTGGGTACCTGGTAGCGCAATCCATTATCACCAAAAAATATTGATGCCACCAGCCATATTTCATTAGAGGTCCAACCAAATCCATAGCTATTCTTTCAAATGGAACCTCAATAATGGGTAATGGGACAAGTGGACTTTTAAAATGTGGTCTTGGAGCATGATATTGACATTCAGGGCAGGATGAAAAACATTCAGATACCTCTTTATGGACCCTGGGCCAGAAAAACCTCTGTGAAATTCGCTCAGTGGTTTTTTTCTACTCCTAGGTGACCTGAAGTTATGTGATCATGAGCCAGGTCTAACACTGTTCTTCTATATGCCCTGGGAACTACCAATTGTTTAACAATATCTTCCCTTTTCTTAGTCACTTGATTAAAAAAATCCTGGCGTACTGCCATGTGAGGATATGACAACTGACCATCAGGGTCTACGGTTTACCATCAATTACTTTTACATTCTCCCTAGCTTTTACCAGAGTAGGGTAATTTAACTGCTGTACAGCAAATATCTCTTTTCTGACTTCAAGATCAGGCAGACGATCAACTGGTTCAATAACATTTCCTATTTCAGTGGAAGGTACATTTGGTGACCCACTACTGCTCTCTGCATTTTCTGGTTCACCAATCATGCTAGAAAAAGGGAACATTTCAGACTCAGAAGACACTCCTGCTGCTACTGTATCAGTAACCTTCTCAAATGGGTCTGGGTTATTTACTTCCCACAACTTCCAGAAGTTGGCAAACTCTCTCCCCAATATTGCATCATACATCAAGCCAGGAACCAAATCCACAGAGACTACAGCTGAACCACACTGCATTTTTATGTTCACTTCCACAGTAACATAATACCAAGTATACAGTACCCATGTATGCAAGTCATACCAACAGTTTTTCCCTTACGATTTAAGGGGTTCACCAGTTTGGTTTTCATAAGAGTAACCAGGCTACCAGAATCTAACAGAGCCTTTACCCGGTTGCCTGTTATAGTGGCTATAGACATTTGCTTATCTATCTAAGTCTGTCTGTCAGCAGTCACGGCTTCCTGAGAAAAGAAAGACAGTCTGTGATTGATATAAGCAGTATCACATTGCATAGTTTCAGAGGTAAGTGAACAATTAGCAGCAAAATGGCCCAAGCCACCACATTGAAAACTTTGTATCAGATTATTATCAAGTCTTTTATGGGGTAGGAACCTTCCTGGCCCCGCTGGCCTACTTCCAGGCTCCAAACTCACAGTCTTAGATTCATTCCACCGCCCAATTCCCTTCTTCTCTTACCAGTGATCACTGTTGTGGAACTAGGGTTTGGTGGGGTACACTTAATAGTTCCTCAGCCACCACATACCTCTCCACCATTTCAACCAATTGGTCTGCTGTTTTAGGGTCTTCATGGCTCACCCACTTGCACAGAGTTGTAGGTAAAGACAGCAGATATCAATCCATAATGACCCTTTCCTCAATCTCTGGTCCTGTTAAAGACTCTGGCTGTAGCCATTTTGTGGTCAGATGGACAAGGTCATGCTTTTCAGGAAGGCTTTTCTGTTTGGCATTTCCAATGGTGGACTCATTGGGCATGAACAAACACTGTGACTCTCAATCAAGATTGAATTTTTTGTTTTAATTTGTCATAGTCTTTGGCATCAGTCAGGAACAAGTCAAAATATGCTTTTTGTGGTTCTCCAGACATTAAGAATGCCACAATACTTGCCCACTGATCTTAAGTCCAATTCTCTCTCTCTGTTCTTTAAAAAGCAGTAAGATGCACTTCAACATCATCACTCTGGGTCAGCTTTTGCAGAAAGTGAGTGGCCCATATGGAGCGAGTGTTGAATTATTTTTAGTTTCCTGATCAACCCTGGTAGCTTCCTTCTGAGCTGCTGTAGCCTGGAGTAAGGCTTTAACAATGTCCTACTTGTTATCTTTGGGGGTAGATTTGAAGCAGAATCTGGCTTCCCTAAGCATCTGCCGACGCCACCACCATGGATTTAACAAGATACAAATTGATGTCCAAAACAACATATTGGTGTGTCACGTTAAATTTCAAATGTAAACTTTTCTTATTGCTGCAATTTTCAGTATGTTGTCTGCATTCTCCACAACTTGTAATCTGATCGGGATAGGATGTCCCTCTCCGGGGGTAGAAACACACAGCAGCCAGTTAAAAGCACACCAGTCCAAGGTTTTCATGCAAACTAGCCATAGCCAATATTTATTGTGCAATATAAAAATTAAAAACATAAAAATAAATCCTAGCCCATCTGGGCACTAACTAAAAAATAAATTCCTTCTCTCAAAGTGGTAGGGCCTAATGCCCTCCCCACAAACATAGGCATATGCACAGTACTTACAAGTAGTACATCACAGTGTCTCTGAACAAGCCTGACTGCCTGCTCTCCCAGGTATGAGACACTGAGCCAAACCCTGACATAACCTTTATTAGCCTCTCATAGCTGCAGTCACTAATTAGCCAGCTCTCAGGCTGAAGGCTGCAAAACCTGAACCAGCCTTGTGGATAGAGCCCTCTCTTCTCTCTCACATCCATCACATCCACACCCCCAGGACCCATTATCCGGCTTTTACTGATCAGCCATAACAGTAAATCCACCTGCCTAATATTGTGTAAAAACAGCACTGAAATAGCACTGACCCATAAAGGCATGGACTCTGAAGATGTCCTGCGATAGACATTAGCAGTAGGTGCTTTAAGTCCTTTAAGTCCTGTAAGTTGTGAGGTGGGGCCACCATAACTCAGACTTGTTTACCAGAACATCCCACAGATGCTTGATTGAATTGAGAGCTGGGGAATTTGGAGGCCAAATGGACACTTTGAACTCTTTGACATGTTTCACAAAGCATACCTGGACAAGTTTGCAGTGTGGGAGGGCACATTATCCTGCTGAAAGAGGCCACTGCCAACAGGGAATACCATTACAGTGAAGGGTTGTGCTTGGTCTGCAACAATGTTTAGGTAGGTGGCATGTGTCCAAATAATATCCACATGAATACCAGGACCCAATGCTTCCCAGCAGGACATTGCTCAGAGCATCACACTGCCTCTGCCGGCTTGCCTTCTTCGCATAGTGCATTCTGGTACCATCTCTTCCCCAGGTAAATTACGCAACTGGCCATCCATATGATGTAAATCTGTTATACCCTGTTGGTAAGGATACAGATGCAGGTATAAGCTGCAGCAAATCCTAACTCAGTTCAGGCCCATCAGGCATGGGTTCCCCAACCAGACACAGACAATGGGACCAAAAATTTATAGAAAATCAATCTACATTTTTTTCTAGTAAACCATAATTAATTGATTGGGTTACTGTTATAGAATACAAGGTTTAGTTCAATAAACAATAAACACACAGACTACATCACATAACTTACAATAGCAAAAACTATTACCATTTTTCTAACTGACCCTATACCAAATTAGCAACATTCTTTACACATTAGTAGAATGTCCCAATAAACTTATACAGATTACATATCATTGATAAACCAGGTTATGCTTATATTTATGTGCACAAATTAGGGCCCTTAAAGTGTATTTCCAAGGTGAAATAGCAATGGTGCATCATTGATTTATAAAGTAGAGATGAGCGGTTTGGTTTTTGTGAAAAGCAAAAACTTCCAAACTTAGGGGATCCAAGTATATCTGAATCCCAGCTCGGGTGTTCCACCAAGTTTGGATCTCAGAATGGGGCAAAATGTCGTGTGTTTTGGATTGCAAATAAAATTCCCTTCCTTGTGCTTATGTGCCATTTCACAGAGGAGAGTGGAGGGAGAAAGCTTGAGACTGCATATATAAAAATCGTTTGAAAATAACAGTGTTGATTTCGAGATTATTTGTCCAAAAACTATTCTGCTGTGGTTGGGCTGCACCTCAAGAAGACTTATTTCCTCTTATAAAGAAATAATTGCAAAAGAATTTAAAAAATATATATTTCAAGTAGAGATGAACGGGTCCGGTTCTCCGAGAAGCATACCCACAAACATAGGGAATCCGAGTAGGATCCAAGTCAGACTCGGGTGTTACTGTCTGACTCTGCATTAAAACGAGGAAAAACATCATCCTCATGCTGTCGGATTCTCAGGGATTTTGGATTGTATATAACTCCCTCCCTGCGGTGCTGAGCACAATCCAGGGGGGACTGTGTTGTCCAATCCAAGGGTATGCAGGAGTGTGCTGTGCTCAGTCTAGGGGGCTGTGTTGTCCAATCCAGTAGTGTTCTGTGCTCTGTCCAGGGGCTGTGTTGCCAATCCAGGGGTATGCTCTGCTCTATCCAGGGGGCTGTGTTGTCCAATCGAGGATTGTGCTGTGCTCTGTCCAAGGGGCTGTGTTGCCCATCCAGGTGTGTGATGTGCTCTGTTCAGGGGGCTGTGTTGTCCAATGCAGGGGTGTGCTATACTGTCCATCAAAGGGTGTGCTGTCCAGGGTTGTGATGTCCATCCAGTGTGCTGTCCATCCAGGGGTGTGCTGTCTATCTACGGGCTGTAAAAAAAAGGAACTAAAAGTAAAAAAATAATCCAAATTAGCACTGTGGCGCTGTATGCCTTACACCCCCCAGTCTATCCATATATAAGCACTGTGACGCTGCTGGTCATACCACAGTGTAATATTCATAAAGATATTGTTACGCTGTAGGTCATTTATTCCTCAGTGTATTATTCATAAAAATATTGTGATGCTGCCATCCATAACGCAGTGTAAACTTCCCACCGCTGCCGCTTAGCTTAGTCAGCGAGCTAGTTTGGTGCTACTTTTGGGCCTAAACTAGAGATGTGCACCGACCCCCATGTTTTGGTTTAGTTTTAGATCTCCCCTGGTTTTGGATCTGGATTGATTTTGCCAAAACCTCACCTCCGTGTTTTGTTTATCGGTTTTGGATCTGGATTTTTTCTTAAAATATCATAAAAACACCTAAAATCACATAAAATTGGCCTGTTTTTGTTCCTACAGTATTATTAACCTCAATAACATTTATTTCCACTTGTTTCCAGTCAATTTCGACCACCTCACAGCTCACTACATTGTTTTAATCCAGTTTAGGCCCAAAATTTGCACCAAGATAGCTGGCTGACTAAGCTAAGCGGCAGCAGTGGGCGGCACTAACACGTGGCAGTTCAACAACCAACATGGCACATCAGGAAACAAATGTTTTTATTTTTCAAGAGAGGCCTGAGGAAGTTGGAGTATGTATGTAGTTGAAGGCAGCGCAGGGACAGGAAGGGCTGTATTTGTAGTAAGTTTAAATTAAATTTTTGATTCCAAAGAAAATTTCTGAAGGAGAAAGGGAGAAGAGGAGGCATTTACAAAAAAATATTTGAAACATTCACATCAGTCCTTGCCCCAGAAGAATCCTTGTGCTCCACGCCTGCTGCTGCTGGGAGTGGATTTTTATATCCCAGAAGGGGACCAGGAAGACTGTGCTTTCCACATGAAAAAGAATTTCCCAACCTGTATTAGGACATTAAAAAGAACATAGTTAGTTAGTGGCCTCAAAGTGCCACTTAACCAGCACAGATATGTGGACAAGCATAAGATCTATGATTTAAGGCAGGGGTAGCCAATCCTGGTCCTCGAGAGCTACCAACAGTGCATGTTTTCTAGGTCTCATCACAGAATCACAAGTGTAATCAATAATTAACTCCACCTGTGGATCTTTCCAAATATGTTGGTGAGTAATGAATACACCTGTGCACCAGCTAGGTGGTCTGGAAAACGTGAACTGTTAGTAGCTCTTGAGGACCAAGGTTGGCTACCCCTTATTTAAGGCCTTATGTTGTGTCTTTCTTGAGAATCCTGTGCCTGCTTCTGTGACTAGGAGTGGATTTCTTCCCAGAAGGGGACCTGGAAGAGTGCTTTCCAAAATCAATTGACTGTTAAATAATCCTTTGCAAACCTTCCAAAAAAGCATTTCCAAACATGTACAGGGACATTAAAAAAACTATAGTTAGTTAGTAGCCTTCAGTTCAAACTGCCATTGTACCCACTGTCCACTTAACCAGAGCAGATATTGTGTACAAGCGGAACAGAGCAGCAAATGCTACTTTTAAGATTCAAGGTTTAAGGCTTACGTTGTGTCTTGAGTGCCATTCCTGCTGCTGGGAGTGGATTTTCATCCCAGAAGGGATGAAGACATTGTTATTTCTTCCCAATGGACACAGATCTGAAGAGATATAAATAACTACTGACAGGAAAAAGAGGCAAATTGGAGACCCTTACACAAAACTGCCTTTGCTTTACTTGAGCTGCCCACCTTCCAGTGTGTACTCAGAAAGAGTTTTCAGGACAGCCAGGAACCTTGTCAGTGATCAGCCTGAGACTACTTCCCCAAAATGTGGAAAAGATGATGCCCATCGAAATTAACTACAAATTCAACGAGAAAGCCTTTTACTGTCAATTACGTGCAAAAATTACAGAGGCACCTGTAATGGTGGATTCCAATGGGGACAAATTAATATTGTGTGAAGAAGATGATGTATACATCACCCCAGATTATACTATCACCCAAGCCTATAGTTCTAAGAAACATTACAACTGGGTGATTTTGAACATGAATTTAGTGTGTTTGCAACATCAGTAAAATATGCCATGCCACTAACTAAAGCAAGAGTAGTAACCAGGTGGAATTCCACCCTTTATATGCTTCAGCTACTGGAGGAACAGCAACAAGTCCTCCAAGTGTACATTGACACCTCTACTATGATAATAGTAATGCAGAGATCTCAGTTACATACATCAACTACCATTCTTTGTATCACTGCTCTGGGAGGCAGGGGCGTATTATTAATGGGTGTAGGGTGTGCGGTGCACATGGGCCCCTGGGTCCAGGGGGCCCACACTGCACACTCTGCTCCCATACTATTTTTTTATACTTACTTCTTCGATGTCCCATGGAGCAGCGCTACCGAAAACACCAGGAAAATGTCTGCTGCAGCCATTTACCTGGTGTTTTGCACACGCGCAGTAGGAAATCACTGGGAAAAAGGCTGCAGCACAATTTTCCCAGTGATCTACACATGTGTAATAGACTCCAGGCACACTCTAGTGCCCAGAGTCTACCGCTGCTGTCAGTTTGCTGATAGCAGCCAGGAAGAGAGGTGGGGGCCCCAGATGGTGAGTGAACACCAGCCCCCTCCTCTCTTAATATGCCCTGGGTGGGAGGCATGTATGGGGTCAGAATCTGGAAGGTATGCTGATCCTTGTAGTGCCATTTTGGAAGATCCTGGCATGCCTCCAGGTTATTTAGCTCTACATTTATAAATACATAATCTTTGACCCAAAATGGTGCTATTTTCATGTACTGTTGTGTAGGACCACCAGAGCAGAGACGTCTTGCCTTAGCTTGTGGCTTACCATATGTTTGTAAATATATGCAACTGAGATCTATGCTTGTAGGATGCAAGTCACCTTTGCTGGTCCATTGAATGTGCTTGGGGAATTTTTTCAGTTTTTATTGTCTAGATCAACCCATTCCTTACATTCACATGTGATGGGTCAATAAATTGATTGAGCAATTACAATTCTGTGTATCACTATTCTGAGTGGCATGTATGAGATCAGCAGCTGGAGGTTATGCTGATCCTTGTAGTACCATATTGGAGGATACTGGGTGCCTTCAGGTGAGTTAGCTCTCAATTTAGAAATACATAAATATATGACCCAAAGTAGTCTTTTTATCATGTGTTATTGTTAGTAATGAATGAATCAATCAATCCTTTACCTGGCTTCCACTAAATACTCCACCTCCATTTATCTGTGCTGGCCTAAAGGCTCTGATCTTGTTCATCATTTATAAAAGCATTCTATGAGATTGTATAGTTTATTAAACTGCCATCCTGTCTGTCATTTCGGTGCCACTATGTTTCATAGATTTGCTATATTATTTTTTTAAACTGCCATGTATTTGTGCAGCAGCTATGTTGCTTACTGTAGTTTAGCCATCCAGGTCACAGCAGCCTTTGGCTGATATTGGTGAAAACAATATTGTGGGCTGTGAGGTGGTCACATTTTTATTTAAATTACTGGAAATGAATGGTATTAATGTCAATAATAATGTAGGAACAAAACAGGTTAAAATTACATGATATTAGTTTTCTTCTATCTATTTTAAAGAAATACAAAATCAAAACATTTGAGGATGGTTTTGCCAAAGCCCAAACCAATACATGATAAAGATTTATTATCAAAATCAAAACACAGGAAACCACTCACATCTCAAATTACAATATCTGGCACTTAGAAGCCCAGTACACAAAAGAGTGGTCCACAGTACAAAAAAGTAAGGGATCCCATCTTCCACCTGCAAAGGGACAATATAACAATCATTAAAATACAAGTCAACCTCACATGAAATTAACAACAGGAAACTAAACCATCAACACAAAAGATAAGAAGGGAAAGGCAGGGGGATGCAAGGGTAGGCAACTTTACAAGAGGTACAGTAAAAACCCTGAAAAGCCTTCCAACAGCCAATCAGTAATATCAAACCTAAATATATTTACCCTTCTTGATCAAGGCATGAATCCTAGTCTCCAACTCTCACAGCACAGCAGTGTCACAATTGACGACCTAAACCAAAAGGCTACCATTAGCACAAGCACTACTACTAGTAAAATCTATACAATGATGGGATCTGGCCCAGGAAGTGTATCTGTTCCATTCAGCATCTTTCCAGAACACTGGCCAGACCACCCCCCGGAAGCACTAGCTGAGGAGGAGAATTTGTCCGCCGCAGAGTTGCCACTTCTTAATCTCCTGTATTGCTAATACCTACATCCGGAAGCATGCCTATTTCACCTACTCAAGTTTGTGAAGAGCCAGCCAGACTGCAGAACTACTAGAGAAAGAGGACTCGTGCTCGTGCTTTTATGGGGTAGGAACCTTCCTGGCCCCGCTTGCCTACTTCCAGGCTCCAAACTCACAGTCTTAGATTCATTCCACCACCCAGTTCCCTTCTTCTCTTACCAGTGATCACTGTTGTGGAGCTAGGGTTTGGTGGGGTACACTTAATAGTTCCTCAGCCACCACATACCTCTCCACCATTTCAACCAATTGGTCTGCTGTTTTAGGGTCTTCATGGCTCACCCACTTGCACAGAGTTGTAGGTAAAGACATCAGATATCAATCCATAATGACCCTTTCCTCAATCTCTGGTCCTGTTAAAAACTCTGGCTGTAGCCATTTTGTGGTCAGATGGACAAGGTCATGCTTTTCAGGGAGGCTTTTCTGTTTGGCATTTCCAATGGTGGATTCATTGGGCATGAACAAACACTGTGACTCTCAATCAAGATTGATTTTTTTGTTTTAATTTGTCATAGTCTTTGGCATCAGTCAGGAACAAGTCAAAATATGCTTTTTGTGGTTCTCCAGACATTAAGAATGCCACAATACTTGCCCACTGATCTTAAGGCCAATTCTCTCTCTCTGTTCTTTAAAAAGCAGTAAGATGCACTTCAACATCATCACTCTGGGTCAGCTTTTGCAGAAAGTGAGTGGCCCATATGGAGCGAGTGTTGAATTATTTTTAGTTTCCTGATCAACCCTGGTAGCTTCCTTCTGAGCTGCTGTAGCCTGGAGTAAGGCTTTAACAATGTCCTACTTGTTATCTTTGGGGGTAGATTTGAAGCAGAATCTGGCTTCCCTAAGCATCTGCCGACGCCACCACCATGGATTTAACAAGATACAAATTGATGTCCAAAACAACATATTGGTGTGTCACTTTAAATTTCAAATGTAAACTTTTCTTATTGCTGCAATTTTCATTATGTTGTCTGCATTCTCCACAACTTGTAATCTGATCGGGGTAGGCTGTCCCTCTCCGGGGGTAGAAACACACAGCAGCCAGGAAAAAGCACACCAGTCCAGGGTTTTCATGCAAACTAGCCACAGCTAATATTTATTGTGCAATATAAAAATTAAAAACATAAAAATAAATTCTAGCCCATCTGGGCACTAACTAAAAAATAAATTCCTTCTCTCAAAGTGGTAGGGCCTAATGCCCTCCCCACAAACATAGGCATATGCACAGTACTTACAAGTAGTACATCACAGTGTCTCTGAACAAGCCTGACTGCCTGCTCTCCCAGGTATGAGACACTGAGCCAAACCCTGACATAACCTTTATTAGCCTCTCATAGCTGCAGTCACTAATTAGCCAGCTCTCAGGCTGAAGGCCGCAAAACCTGAACCAGCCTTGTGGATAGAGCCCTCTCTTCTCTCTCACATCCATCACATCCACACCCCCAGGACCCATTATCCGGCTTTTACTGATCAGCCATAACAGTAAATCCACCTGCCTAATATTGTGTAAAAAAAAAACAGCACTGAAATAGCACTGACCCATAAAGGCATGGACTCTGAAGATGTCCTGCGATAGACATTAGCAGTAGGTGCTTTAAGTCCTTTAAGTCCTGTAAGTTGTGAGGTGGGGCCACCATAACTCAGGCTTGTTTACCAGAACATCCCACAGATGCTTGATTGAATTGAGAGCTGGGGAATTTGGAGGCCAAATGGACACTTTGAACTCTTTGACATGTTTCACAAAGCATACCTGGACAAGTTTGCAGTGTGGGAGGGCACATTATCCTGCTGAAAGAGGCCACTGCCAACAGGGAATACCATTACAGTGAAGGGTTGTGCTTGGTCTGCAACAATGTTTAGGTAGGTGGCATGTGTCCAAATAATATCCACATGAATACCAGGACCCAATGCTTCCCAGCAGGACATTGCTCAGAGCATCACACTGCCTCTGCCGGCTTGCCTTCTTCGCATAGTGCATTCTGGTACCATCTCTTCCCCAGGTAAATGACGCAACCGGCCATCCATATGATGTAAATCTGTTATACCCTGTTGGTAAGGATACAGATGCAGGTATAAGCTGCAGCAAATCCTAACTCAGTTCAGGCCCATCAGGCATGGGTTCCCCAACCAGACACAGACAATGGGACCAAAAACTTATAGAAAATCAATCTACATTTTTTTCTAGTAAACCATAATTAATTGATTGGGTTACTGTTATAGAATAAAAGGTTTGGTTCAATAAACAATAAACACACACACTACATCACATAAATTACAATAGCAAAAACTATTACCATTTTTCTAACTGACCCTATACCAAATTAGCAACATTCTTTACACATTAGTAGAATGTCCCAATAAACTTATACAGAGTACATATCATTGATAAACCAGGTTATGCTTATATTTATGTGCACAAATTAGGGCCCTTAAAGTGTATTTCCAAGGTGAAATAGCAATGGTGCATCATTGATTTATAAAGTAGAGATGAGCGGTTTGGTTTTTGTGAAAAGCAAAAACATCCAAACTTAGGGGATCCAAGTATATCTGAATCCCAGCTCGGGTGTTCCACCAAGTTTGGATCTCAGAATGGGGCAAAATTAGGGATGAGCGGGTTCGGTTCCCTGAGAACCGAACCCACCCGAACTTCGGGGATCCGGGGCGATCCGAGCCCAAGCTCGGATCTCCCTGTCTGCCCCGGATCCCTCTCCCGAGGCAAAACCTCGAGATCTGCTGTCGGATCTCGAGGTTTTGCCTCGAGCGGCCATTTAAAAAAAAATGCCTTTGCCTTTAATGGGCAAAGTGCTGATTGGCTGACAGAGCCGTCTGTCACGGCTCTCAGCCAATCAGCATTATGGTGCTCATTTGCATGTAGCACGGACTCGTGAGATCCGTGCTACATGCATCTGTGTGATTGACAGTGACACAGAGCACAGATGGGTCAGTGAGACCCGTCTGTGCTGCTGTGTATTTCAATGACACAGATGCACGCACGGACCAGGAGATCCGTGCTACTTGCATCTGTGTCATTGACACAGAGCACTAACGGGTCCGTGAGACCCGTCTGTGCTGCTGTGGTAAATAAAAAAAAAAAAACCTGTGTAAAAAGAGAAAAAAATGGCGTGCCCCCCCCCCAAAAAAAGAGCAACCAGCCCCGGGCATTAGTGACCCAGTGCTGGGTGTGCTTAAATACAGGGGACAAACGACATAGGGGTCCCCTGTACTTAAACACAACCAGCACCGGGCTAGTCAGAACCAGAGCTGGTTGCCAAAATACGGGGGACAAACGACGTAGGGGTCCCCCGTATTCTGCGCAACCAGCTCTGGGCTCTGATCCGGTCCTGGTTCTGGAAATACAGGGGAAAAAAATGAGTAGGGTTCCCCTGTATGTTCCAGAACCAGCACTGGACTTTTTCTAGCGGGGGGCTGATGCCACAGCCAGGGGAGCCCTTTCACCGGGCCCCCCAGCCGCAGCATCAGCCCTGACCGCTAGTCAGCCCAGGCCGGGGATCCCTGGAGAGCTGGGGACCCACCCAATAAAGGGGTCACCCTCTCCAGGGCACCCCAGGCCCAGGCTGATAGCCCGGGGCTATCCCCGCCACCCCTGGTGGCGGTGGGTGGCGGGTTGATTGTGTGGTGTGGTGTAAATAAAGAATATCAAACATTGTCTTTACAAGTAGAACTGCAAGTCCCAGCAAGCCTGCCCCGCATGCTGGTACTTGGAGAACCACAAGTACCAGCATGCAGGGCATTAAGGGCCCACTAGTACCTGTAGTTCACCTGTAAAAAAATGTTTAAAAAAAACACAGGACACACACACCGTGACAGTATAAGTTTATTAAACATACATACACACACACACACACACACACACATGTACACATACTCACCTATGTAACCCTGTAGCATCGGTCCACTTGTCCGGTAAAGTATCCATAGGGGACCTGTGAAAAAAAACATACTCACCATCTCCTATGCGAGGTTCTGTCCTCTTCGTTCCAAAGTAGGCATCCCCGGACTTGGCAAAAAAAAAAAAACGAAAACGCGATCCACGAACTTAGTACCGTTCTATAGAACGGTACTTCCCGAATGAGAGCTTAGCGGCGGGGTATCACCATGGAAACCCCGCTGCTAAGCGTTCATTGGCTGAGAGAGGCCATCTCCCGTCTCTCAGCCAATGAACGGCTCCCTCCATTGTAGTCAATGCTGGGAGCCGCAAGGTTATTAAAGTTTACCCTGCGGTTCCCACCATTGACTACAATGGAGGGAGCCGTTCATTGGCTGAGAGACGGGAGATGACCTCTCTCAGCCAATGAACACTTAGCAGCGGGGTTTCCATGGTGATACCCCGCCGCTAAGCTCTCATTCGGGAAGTACCGTTCTATAGAACGGTACTAAGTTCGTGGATCGCGTTTTCGTTTTTTTTTTTTGCCAAGTCCGGGGATGCCTACTTTGGAACGAAGAGGACAGAACCTCGCATAGGAGATGGTGAGTATGTATTTTTTCACAGGTCCCCTAGGGATACTTTACCGGACAAGTGGACCGATGCTACAGGTTACATAGGTGAGTATGTGTACATGTGTGTGTGTGTATGTATGTTTAATAAACTTATACTGTCACGGTGTGTGTGTCCTGTGTTTTTTTAAACATTTTTTTTACAGGTGAACTACAGGTACTAGTGGGCCCTTAATGCCCTGCATGCTGGTACTTGTGGTTCTCCAAGTACCAGCATGCGGGGCAGGCTAGCTGGGACTTGCAGTTCTACTTGTAAAGACAATGTTTGATATTCTTTATTTACACCACACCACACAATCAACCCGCCACCCACCGCCACCAGGGGTGGCGGGGATAGCCCCGGGCTATCAGCCTGGGCCTGGGGTGCCCTGGAGAGGGTGACCCCTTTATTGGGGGGGTCCCCAGCTCTCCAGGGATCCCCGGCCTGGGCTGACTAGCGGTCAGGGTTGATGCTGCGGCTGGGGGGCCCGGTGAAAGGGCTCCCCTGGCTGTGGCATCAGCCCCCCGCTAGAAAAAGTCCAGTGCTGGTTCTGGAACATACAGGGGAACCCTACTCATTTTTTGTCCCCTATATTTCCAGAACCAGGACCGGATCAGAGCCCAGAGCTGGTTGCGCAGAATACAGGGGACCCCTACGTCGTTTGTCCCCCGTATTTTGGCAACCAGCGCTGGTTCTGACTAGCCCGGTGCTGGTTGTGCTTAAGTACAGGGGACCCCTACGTCGTTTGTCCCCTGTATTTAAGCACACCCAGCACTGGGTTACTAATGCCCGGGGCTGGTTGCTCTTTTTTGGGGGGGTGCACGCCATTTTTTTCTTTTTTTACACAGGTTTTTTTTTTTTTTTTTTACCACAGCAGCACAGACGGGTCTCACGGACCTGTCATTGCTCTGTGCCAATCACACAGATGCATGTAGCACGGATCTCCCGGGTTCGTGCTACATGCAAATGGGCACCATAACGCTGATTGGCTTCCTGTCTGCCACTGCAATGCCACTCCTAGATGGGCCACGTGTTTGTGCCGCCCCCTTGTGTCGCTTAGCATAGTCATCCAGCTTCCTCGGTACAACCTTTTGGCCTAAAAACAATATTGTGAGGTGTGAGGTGTTCAGAATAGAGTGGAAATGAGTGGAAATTAATGTTATTGGGGTTATTAATAGCGTAGGAACAAAAAAAGGCCCATTTATGTGATTTTAGCGTTTTTTTTTTATTTTTTAAGAAAAAATCCAGATCCAAAACACAAAACCCAGAACCCAAAACACGGAAGGGTGGTTTTGGCAAAACCAATCCAGATCCAAAACACGAAGAAAGATCCAGATCCAAAACCAAAACACAAAACACGAAAAGTGTCCGGTGCACACCCCTAGGCAAAATGTTACTTTCCTATAGTCGTGTGTTTTGGATTGCAAATAAAATTCCCTTCCTTGTGCTTATGTGCCATTTCACAGAGGAGAGTGGAGGGAGAAAGCTTGAGACTGCATATATAAAAAATGTTTGAAAATAACAGTGTTGATTTCGAGATTATTTGTCCAAAAACTATTTTGCTGTGTTTGGGCTGCACCTCAAGAAGACTTATTTCCTCTTATAAAGAAATAATTGCAAAAGAATTTAAAAAATATATATTTCAAGTAGAGATGAGCGGGTCCGGTTCTCCGAGAACCATACCCACAAACATAGGGAATCCGAGTAGGATCCGAGTCAGACTCGGGTGTTACTGTCTGACTGCATTAAAACGAGGAAAAACATCATCCTCATGCTGTCGGATTCTCAGGGATTTTGGATTGTATATAACTCCCTCCCTGCGGTGCTGAGCACAATCCAGGGGGGACTGTGTTGTCCAATCCAAGGATATGCAGGAGTGTGCTGTGCTCAGTCTAGGGGGCTGTGTTGTCCAATGCAGGGGTGTGCTATACTGTCCATCAAAGGGTGTGCTGTCCAGGGTTGTGATGTCCATCCAGTGTGCTGTCCATCCAGGGGTGTGCTGTCTATCTACGGGCTGTAAAAAAAAGGAACTAAAAGTAAAAAAATAATCCAAATTAGCACTGTGGCGCTGTATGCCTTACACCCCCCAGTCTATCCATATATAAGCACTGTGATGCTGCTGGTCATACCACAGTGTAATATTCATAAAGATATTGTTACGCTGTAGGTCATTTATTCCTCAGTGTATTATTCATAAAAATATTGTGATGCTGCCATCCGTAACGCAGTGTAAACTTCCCACCGCTGCCGCTTAGCTTAGTCAGCGAGCTAGTTTGGTGCTACTTTTGGGCCTAAACTAGAGATGTGCACCGACCCCCATATTTTGGTTTGGTTTTAGATCTCCCCTGGTTTTGGATCTGGATTGGTTTCGCCAAAACCTCACCTCCGTGTTTTGTTTATCGGTTTTGGATCTGGATTTTTTCTTAAAATATCATAAAAACACCTAAAATCACATAAAATTGGCCTGTTTTTGTTCCTACAGTATTATTAACCTCAATAACATTTATTTCCACTTGTTTCCAGTCAATTTCGACCACCTCACAGCTCACTACATTGTTTTAATCCAGTTTAGGCCCAAAATTTGCACCAAGTTAGCTGGCTGACTAAGCTAAGCGGCAGCAGTGGGTGGCACTAACACGTGGCAGTTCAACAACCAACATGGCACATCAGGAAACAAATGTTTTTATTTTTCAAGAGAGGCCTGAGGAAGTTGGAGTATGTATGTAGTTGAAGGCAGCGCAGGGACAGGAAGGGCTGTATTTGTAGTAAGTTTAAATTAATTTTTTGATTCCAAAGAAAATTTCTGAAGGAGAAAGGGAGAAGAGGAGGCATTTACAAAAAAATATTTGAAACATTCACATCAGTCCTTGCCCCAGAAGAATCCTTGTGCACCACGCCTGCTGCTGCTGGGAGTGGATTTTTTTTATCCCAGAAGGGGACCAGGAAGACTTCTAATAGTGCTTTCCACATGAAAAAGAATTTCCCAACCTGTATTAGGACATTAAAAAGAACATAGTTAGTTAGTGGCCTCAAAGTGCCACTTAACCAGCACAGATATGTGGACAAGCATAAGATCTATGATTTAAGGCAGGGGTAGCCAATCCTAGTCCTTGAGAGCTACCAACAGTGCATGTTTTCTAGGTCTCATCACAGAATCACAAGTGTAATCAATAATTAACTCCACCTGTGGATCTTTCCAAATATGTTGGTGAGTAATGAATACACCTGTGCACCAGCTAGGTGGTCTGGAAAACGTGAACTGTTAGTAGCTCTTGAGGACCAAGGTTGGCTACCCCTGATTTAAGGCCTTATGTTGTGTCTTTCTTGAGAATCCTGTGCCTGCTTCTGTGACTAGGAGTGGATTTCTTCCCAGAAGGGGACCTGGAAGAGTGCTTTCCAAAATCAATTGACTGTTAAATAATCCTTTGCAAACCTTCCAAAAAAGCATTTCCAAACATGTACAGGGACATTAAAAAAACTATAGTTAGTTAGTAGCCTTCAGTTCAAACTGCCATTGTACCCACTGTCCACTTCACCAGAGCAGATATTGTGTACAAGCGGAACAGAGCAGGAAATGCAACTTTTAAGATTCAAGGTTTAAGGCTTACGTTGTGTCTTGAGTGCCATTCCTGCTGCTGGGAGTGGATTTTCATCCCAGAAGGGATGAAGACATTGTTATTTCTTCCCAATGGACACAGATCTGAAGAGATATAAATAACTACTGACAGGAAAAAGAGGCAATTTGGAGACCCTTACACAAAACTGCCTTTGCTTTACTTGAGCTGCCCACCTTCCAGTGTGTACTCAGAAAGAGTTTTCAGGACAGCCAGGAACCTTGTCAGTGATCGGCCTGAGACTACTTCCCCAAAATGTGGAAAAGATGATGCCCATCAAAATTAACTACAAATTCAATGAGAAAGCCTTTTACTGTCAATTACGTGCAAAAATTACAGAGGCACCTGTAATGGTGGATTCCAATGGGGACAAATTAATATTGTGTGAAGAAGATGATGTATACATCACCCCAGATTATACTATCACCCAAGCCTATAGTTCTAAGAAACATTACAACTGGGTGATTTTGAACATGAATTTAGTGTGTTTGCAACATCAGTAAAATATGCCATGCCACTAACTAAAGCAAGAGTAGTAACCAGGTGGAATTCCACCCTTTATATGCTTCAGCTACTGGAGGAACAGCAACAAGTCCTCCAAGTGTACATTGACACCTCTACTATGATAATAGTAATGCAGAGATCTCAGTTACATACATCAACTACCATTCTTTGTATCACTGCTCTGGGAGGCAGGGGCGTATTATTAATGGGTGTAGGGTGTGCGGTGCACATGGGCCCCTGGGTGCAGGGGGCCCACACTGCACACTCTGCTCCTATACTATTTTTTTATACTTACTTCTTCGATGTCCCATGGAGCAGCACTACCGAAAACACCTGGAAAATGTCTGCTGCAGCCATTTACCTGGTGTTTTGCACATGCGCAGTAGGAAATCACTGGGAAAAAGGCTGCAGCACAATTTTCCCAGTGATCTACACATGTGTAATAGACTCCAGGCACACTCTAGTGCCCAGAGTCTACTGCTGCTGTCAGTTCGCTAATAGCAGCCAGGAAGAGAGGTGGGGGCCCCAGATGGTGAGTGAACACGAGCCCCCTCCTCTCTTATTATGCCCTGGGTGGGAGTCATGTATGGGGTCAGAATCTGGAAGGTATGCTGATCCTTGTAGTGCCATTTTGGAAGATCCTGGCATGCCTCCAGGTTATTTAGCTCTACATTTATAAATACATAATCTTTGACCCAAAATGGTGCTATTTTCATGTACTGTTGTGTAGGACCACCAGAGCAGAGACGTCTTGCCTTAGCTTGTGGCTTACCATATGTTTGTAAATATATGCAACTGAGATCTATGCTTGTAGGATGCAAGTCACCTTTGCTGGCCCATTGAATGTGCTTGGGGAATTTTTTCAGTTTTTATTGTCTAGATCAACCCATTCCTTACATTCACATGTGATGGGTCAATAAATTGATTGAGCAATTACAATTCTGTGTATCACTATTCTGAGTGGCATGTATGAGATCAGCAGCTGGAGGTTATGCTGATCCTTGTAGTACCATATTGGAGGATACTGGGTGCCTTCAGGTGAGTTAGCTCTCAATTTAGAAATACATAAATATATGACCCAAAGTAGTCTTTTTATCATGTGTTATTGTTAGTAATGAATGAATCAATCAATCCTTTACCTGGCTTCCACTAAATACTCCACCTCCATTTATCTGTGCTGGCCTAAAGGCTCTGATCTTGTTCATCATTTATAAAAGCATTCTATGAGATTGTATAGTTTATTAAACTGCCATCCTGTCTGTCATTTCGGTGCCACTATGTTTCATAGATTTGCTATATTATTTTTTTAAACTGCCATGTATTTGTGCAGCAGCTATGTTGCTTACTGTAGTTTAGTCATCCAGGTCACAGCAGCCTTTGGCCGATATTGGTGAAAACAATATTGTGGGCTGTGAGGTGGTCACATTTTTATTTAAATGACTGGAAATAAATGGTATTAATGTCAATAATAATGTAGGAACAAAACAGGTTAAAATTACATGATTTTAGTTTTTTTCTATCTATTTTAAAGAAATACAAAATCAAAACATTTGAGGATGGTTTTGCCAAAGCCCAAACCAATACATGATAAAGATTTATTACCAAAATCAAAACACAGGAAACCACTCACATCTCAAATTACAATATCTGGCACTTAGAAGCCCAGTACACAAAAGAGTGGTCCACAATACAAAAAAGTAAGGGATCCCATCTTCCACCTGCAAAGGGACAATATAACAATCATTAAAATACAAGTCAACCTCACATGAAATTAACAACAGGAAACTAAACCATCAACACAAAAGATAAGAAGGGAAAGGCAGGGGGATGCAAGGGTAGGCAACTTTACAAGAGGTACAGTAAAAACCCTGAAAAGCCTTCCAACAGCCAATCAGTAATATCAAACCTAAATATATTTACCCTTCTTGATCAAGGCATGAATCCTAGTCTCCAAATCTCACAGCACAGTAGTGTCACAATTGACGACCTAAACCAAAAGGCTACCATTAGCACTAACACTACTACTAGTAAACTCTATACAATGATGGGATCTGGCCCAGGAAGTGTATCTGTTCCATTCAGCAACTTTCCAGAACACTGGCCAGACCACCCCCCGGAAGCACTAGCTGAGGAGGAGAATTTGTCCGCCGCAGAGTTGCCACTTCTTAATCTCCTGTATTGCTAATACCTACATCTGGAAGCATGCCTATTTCACCTACTCAAGTTTGTGAAGAGCCAGCCAGACTGCAGAACTACTAGAGAAAGAGGACTCGTGCTCACTAAGCCACTTGGCAGGGAGGCTAAAACACTCACAGGAGGTCCCAAGCTGTTCTCAGACTGAGAAGCTGGAAATAGTGACAGCTCAATAGGCTCCAGAGTGCATCTTACCACGGCCACTATAACTACAGGGGAAAGAAGAGCAGCACTAATGTGCTACAGAGACAGGAGCAAGGGGAACAACAGCTGCAATCTCCCTGGAAGATGGCAGCAATGCAGAGATGTGGGGACTGGGATTGGAGTCAGAAAGTCCCAAAGTATGCAACAATTGCCTAGTAAATGGGGATAACTGAGCCTGCAGCAGATACATATGGGAAGAAGCTGTGCAATGACCAAAACTAAGGGCCAGGGCAGCAGACTGCCTAGCTAAAAACAAGAAGACTGGAGAAGAAAGACTCAGAGACAGATAACACAAGGTACAGCACAAAATTGCAGTAGTACTTTCCTTACTGGACTGGCAATAAAATACACCCTAAGTGTAACCCCTCCGACCCTAGTACTTAGGGCCTGATTCAGACCCTGTCGCTAAATGTTAACGCACTTTTGCAGCGTATGCAAATTTGGCTAAGTGACGGCATGCCAGGCGAACGCACGGCAAGCCATAAGCACACCCACTATGCCTGGCCGTGCCATCACTTTGTGTATGCAGGCGCCCACCAGCCTGTCTGAAGATGCCCAATAGCCCATGTCATCTCCAGGAAGTGTATGCAATCATTGGTACTTCGGGTACCATCGGAAGCGAACACAGTGCTGGAGGTACTGTAGGCTATACCCTACCTCAAGCAGTGTGATCACTTCAGTGTGAAATACAACCAGGTGACATGTACTATTACGCTGCCTGTTAATTATGCACGGCTCTAAAACGGCGTTATTTTGGTCAGGCACGCCTGCATTCACATCTACACTCACCTGTTTCTAGTGGCCAGCCCCTGTTAGCAGCCACAAATGGCTTCTCCTGTCACTCACTGTGGTGGGTTGTCTATGCTTGGCGAGCATACGCTGTCATAACCAGGGTTTCTTGGCATGGTGGTCGGCGGGTGTTACCTGTACAGATGTTGTGGCAGGGGGTGTCTGGTGGTGGTGCTGGTGCCTGGTGGGGAGCATTGGCTGTGCGCGATCCTGTGTGGGCATATTGTCACTCTGTGCTGGGAAGGCCTGTTGGTGTTTCCATTCCGCTGCGGCATGGGTGTCCCCATCTTGCTTTCGGCCATGTGACCTAGTTCCCCAATCCTGGCATGTCACATGCTCACTCTCTCATCACTCACGGCTGGGTGCTGGGTATAAAAGAGAGTCCAGAGCTCCCTTGCATTGCCAGTGCAATATGTTTCTCAGTGCAAGCTGAGAAAGAGTTCCTGAGCTTGTCCGCCTGCCTGTTGGATCTCTGCCTAAGCCTGCTTCACCTAACCTGCTCCTTACCCTGCTGGCCTTCCACTGCCTTCTCCCACTGCCTCCTCCTTTTGCCTTCCCTATTGCCTGAGTATCTGTGTCAGCTGTTACCCTGCACCTTGCCTCCACTTGCACCTTCCTCTAGATATTATTTCTTCAGCCACAATTAATTTCAGCCTCACAAGACCTGGAATACTAGACTGCCCTCTGTTAACACTACCTGGACTTTTTCCCATTGCATCACTACAGTTCCCAAGTGCACTTCAGTGCTATACCCGGACTTTCTGTTTTACCACATTCATGTCTGTTAAGCCACTCATTAAAAACTCCACGTTTATTTTTAAATCTGCTTCAGTGTCTGTTCCTGTTACCACCCCGGGCCCACAACAAAACCAGAACCTCACATACGCTTCCCGATCTTTCACAACGGTTCGCACACTGTGATGCATACACATGCGCACAATGCACACATCGGCCAGCTGCGAGCGAACGCTTCTTAGCATCTGGGTCTGAATCAGGTCCTTCGTCTCAAACATTAAACTCAGCCTCAGGGTTTAACCCCTTTCAGGCTTATAGGCAGCCTTCTGTAGGAATGAGCTTAAAGAAAAATTTATTTATTATTATTATTAATAATAATAATAATAATAATAATAATAATAATAATTAAGCTTTGCATGCTAGGAAATATTTACTTTACTCTTATTTCTGCAATGATATGTTGCAATAAGTGTGAAAAAGCACCCTTACAATGATTAAAATGTAGATTGATTATATTCTAGGTATCAGGGGTTGGCGAAATATAACATCTCCTGTGCGGCTATGATGTCCTCCCTTTGCCAAATCACTGTTACCGTATTTTGTCACACACATTGTATTATACTTTTGCTAACACACCTGCAATTTTAGGTGCCACACTTATTAAGTGATTAAACCAAATAAGGATTTAAGGTAAAGAATGATATAAAGTAAAATAATGCTGAATATGGAAATTATGGCACAGAGCAAAAAAAAAAGCATAGCATAGTATTGTGAGCCCAGGTGATATGCAGCTGTTTAGCACCAGTAGTGAATGAAGGAGAGAAAACCTCGCTATAACTGTCATTCAGTGACTCCTAACCACCACGTATTCATGGAGGTACATGAAGGGAGGCTTAGTTGAGATCAACCCCCTACTGCAATCACAGAGAGTAATAATGCTTGCTGGATTTGCAACTGATGAATAGCAGATGAGTGGTGTTTTAGCACATATGTAAACCTAGCACACTGTGAGATGTACTTGTACAAATTATGGCATACATTTCATCATCCAGAAAGTATAAGGTTTTTTAGAAGAGCCCCAAATATTAATCTGACTAAGTTGAATCTTTAATCTTTCACTCATGTGGTTGTTGTTTCAGCAAGGATCACAACCGCGATTACGCACACAATCGGATTATTATTGTGTTCTGTGCATGTGTATGCATTGCAGTGTGCGTGCTCGAACCAGCCAATGCAAACCGGACTGAGATCGCAGTGACTACGCAGGCCCATCACAGAGTGATTGACAGGAAGTGTGTTTGTTGGAGTTGACAGGGGGCTAGTCGGCGAAACGCAGGCATGCCAGTGTGTTTGAATGCCGTTGCAGGGGCATGCATGAATTAGCCACTGCGATGCCATACGCAGCTTGGTCTTTCACATGTGATGAGGTTAGCAATTCCTGAGTAAGGTCAGTCCTTGTGCAAGTGTGCGTGAGACTGCTATTGTACTCAATGTTACCGATGGTTTCGAGGTCTTGCTAAACATTACAGATGTGTATAAGGTAAGGTGGGCTTCCTTATGTTGTGCTGTGATGGCATAGCGATCGCAATGGATTAGCATATCATCGCAGTGAGACTGCGTGCATAATCGCAGCCGCAATCCTTGCAAAATAAGGCCCATAGATACAATTTTTCTGTAAAATATGAAATAAATACCTATACGCCTAATAATGTAATGCTGAGCAACAAGGAAAATGCACACATGCAATATTCAAACATATAAGAAACTAGCATATTATCCTAGGCCCTAGCAGGAGTAAAATCATTACAAAATACTAAGAAATAAATTTTAATATAAAGTACATGGTGATATGTACCTAATACAAAACATAATTTCACATAAAATATGATCTAAGAGAAGAGCTTCTGTAAATCAACTGCTTATATTGGACAGAGTAGATTTCTTCCAGATTTCCACTATCTCTAAGTTTGTTTTACTAGAAACATCAAACATCGTCAGAATGCCTTGTCCTTAATTGATGTCCACTGGCTGCCTGAGTAACTACTACATACCTGTAAGTGGGCCTAAGTCGTCAGAATGTAATTCAATATGTTATTTTAATTTAATTTTTATTTTATATGTATCTTTTACCTTTTGTTGGGGAGGAAAAACAAATATGTTGAAGCACACTTTCCAGTGAAAACCATCCATGATCATTTTAAATACCAATATAGTATTTATATTTATTTAATATATGTAGGACATGGTGGAGGTTGGAAAACACTCTCATTGGGCAATGTGTTTAGGTGATGGATGTACCTAGTCTTAGTGTAATTCACATTCTGTTGTATAAAATACCATAAAATATGGATGCCAGTACAATCAATGTAAAAGAGAACACTATCAATGTTTGGTATGATGTATTAATCTTTGCTTCCATATTGTCATCTTTTACGCTAAAGCATTTATTGCACTAATTTTATATAAAATTGATAGTTATTTGCCATGCACAAGAACACATTGTTAGTATTGGAAATCATACAACACTGGGTAGACAGAACAATCTGATTTTGATTGGAATTCCAATATGTCAGCTAAAAAGATATAAACGCAATCACTTCAGACAAAGACCATTCATATTTCAAACGGCTCTGACCTTCACGTGCAGTGCAGAATCCTGTTGTTGGCTTTTCAGTGTCCTTGTTATATTGACGACATCTGAGCATGATGTCAAATCTAAATATCAAAGTACAACATAAAGATGCATATTGTTTTACTTAGCTTCCCTGGACACAAACTCTGGAATAGTTCAGCTGTCTGAGGTATCTCACCAACATCTGTGCAACAGAACATGTGCAGGTTAATATCTATGTAAGGTGGAACAGCTAGTTTCCAGGATATACTTGAACAAGAGGATTTTCCTAATAAAGACTGGATGAAATGAAACCAGAATCTTCTCAGACCGTGTATTCCCAATATACATGTAACATAGATGTTTACTAAAATCTTGTAGAAACCATTGAACAATGTTTAGTGGTCAGTTACATTTCCTTCCTGCTGTGCATTGGTAGTGATCTTCACTTAGCTATAGTCTTTTATAGGGTGTCACATAAATGGCATAAATTTAAATACAAAATAACTCTCCATCCCAGGGAGGGTACAGACATAAATATGTGAGATGACTCCCATGTTTTGGTTTTGAATCTGGATTTATCTTCGTGTTTTAGTTTTCCAAAACCACCTTCTAGTGTTTTAGTTTTGGATCGGAATTTAAAAAAAAATGGTAAAAAGTTTTCAAAAACAGCTAAAAGCATGTAATTTTTACAATCCAAAACCAGAAATTCGGATTTATTATCCAAATTCTGAATCACTGGAAGATGAGAACCACGACTCGGATTTATCTGGATCTCCTCAGGAAATTAGAACCACAAATTGGATCTGTCCGGATTCACTGAATTCAGGTGGATTCAAATTTCTGGGGAACTGAACCGCACATCTGTAGTGTCAATAACACAAAACTGTAACTGGGCATTCCTTTACTCGCCCATTTAGGAAGAGCATATGCATGCATCCGGGAGGAGTCACAAGGATGTCACAGATTAATAAAGTAAAATTGGTAACATCAGAATTAACCACTTAACTGGCTAAAACTTTTTTCAAAAACATCACCAAAATGTATTTTTTTATCATCAGATTATGTAAATAACAGCTACTTATACCCATATCAGTATAATTTTATATGTAACATAGATGTTAACTAATGTCTTGTAGAAACCATTGAATAATGTTTAGTGGTCAGTTATAAATTCTTCCTGCTGTGCATTGGTAATGATCTTCACTTAACTAGTATTTTATAGGGTGTCACATAAATGGCATAAATTAATACAAAAGAAATCTCCAGTGCTGGGAGGGTACAGATATAAGGAATGTGTCAATGATACAGAACTGTATCTGGGCATTCCCTTCCTCACCCATCTGGAAGCAGTCACAAGGATGTCACAGATTAATAAAGTAAAATTGTAACATCATAATTAACCACTTAACTGGCTAAAAATGTTTCCAAAAAAACATTTTCAGAATTGTACAGTTCTTTATTATCAGATTATGTAAAAAATAGCTATTTAAACCCAATTCAGTATAATTTTAGCAACACATATGCAGAATTGTTAATATGTATACTGAATAAGTGTTAAATAGCAACTACTGACATAATTTGATCATTTAAAACCAAAAAAAAATTCAGTGTTCGTGTGTGTGTCTATAAAACCTTGACTGTTGGCCTTAGGGTGAAGTATTAGGGTCAGGGTGCAGTGTAATGGCATCATGTTACAGTAGACTGTTGGTGGCAGTCAGGGCTGCAGCAGTACCAGTGGAGTCACTGATCATCCAGGGAGCAGAGTATGTGCTCAGCCCCAGTACCAGGATGCTGTTGCCATCACTTAAGGGGAGGCGGTAGCTCTCTGCTGTCAGCTCCATGCAGGGACCTGGAGAGACAAACTTGGTTGAGAGACTGCACCAGTACATGCACAAAGTAATTTAGTGCAAGCAAAAGAATGTGAATCCTACACAAAAAAGAAGTGCAATGGCAGATATAAGTTAGCTTTGAGTGTTACAGATAGCCACAGAAAAAAATAGTGGTATATTGATTCAGACATTTGAGGAATGAGGAATGGTTCACCAAGTTAACCAAATGTGAACCTAACACTTACAAAGGAATTGATAATCAAGTCCTTACAGCAACTAAAGTTGGGAAAATGCAAGCTCGCTTAAACATTGGGACAAGAACAAAAGTCACAGAAATCCAATACATGCTTTATGTACCAGAGAAGGAAACACATCTTATAGCTTAATGCTGAGTCACAGTCATTGAAAATTTGGCATAGAAGATTTGGTCACCTTGGATACAACAGTGTTCAGAAGCTACAGAGCAGGACGGTCACAGGAATGTTGGTGACTAATGCAGAGAAACCTGTTTTCTGAGAGCTGAATTGTGGGGAATCAAAGTTGTCAGCTTTTACCAAAATTAACAAAAAGAGCTACAAAAAAACTTGAAATAGTGCATTTACATGTGCATGGTCCAATGGAAGTTATATCTATGAGTAAATGCAGGTGCTTTGTGACATTTATAGATGATTTCACAGTGATGACAGATGTACTTCATCAGAGAAAACTGTAAAGTGGCACTAAATATTTTAAATTACAAAAGTCTTGCAGAGAATCAGATAGGTCACAGACTCAAGGCCCTGAATTCTGGTAATGGTAGAGAATATCTTAACAGAGAAATAGAATAATTCTTAAGAAAATATGGAACAGAGCATTAATTAACCATTGCCTATACTCCTGATCAAAATGGTGTCAGTGAATGAGCAAACCATGCACTAGTAGAGAGAGCAAGATGCATGCTAAAGGACAAGCAGTTTTGGTTGGAAGCCGTGTCCAGAGCAGTTTATCTCAAGAAGCATTCTCCTACAGTTGCCCTAAAGGACATACCACTAATTGAAACATGAAGAAGGAGAAAAGCAAGTGTAAGACATCTTTGAACATTTGAAAGTACAGTCTACATGCATATATCAGAATATAAAATACTAAATCTGGATTCAAAGTCAGTAAAGTGCATCATGTTTGTTATTGCCAAAAGAGCAAAGGTTGCAGTTTGTGGAATCCAAATACCAGAAAGCTTGTTATGTCCAGAGTCGTTACCTTTAAAACAAACAACACAAATTGAAGAAAAGTTAGAACTGATTTGAAGATATACCACTGTCACAAGAGTTTTAGAAGTCAAATTTAAACTCAATTTATTTTTGATTCTGGTTATTCCATTGAAAATTTAAGAAACCAGGATTGATACGGAGAATAACAAGTTAAAACAGCACTGCCATCCCAGAGCTATCTTTCCCTGGTGTGATTAAACACATGGGATTACTTAAGTAGGACATTAACTAGCATTTGCACTTCTGTTTCTACAATGTACTGTACTATTGTATAGTTCTACTGTAAGTCAAATTTCATTGCAATGTGCATGTAAATTATATTAGTTTCAGATACATCTATTTTTTATTTGACTAAAAAATAGGTGCTAAATGGATATGCTGTCTCAATAAGAATAAAGTATGCTAAAATAATTTGTACCACAGCTATGTGTAACATGTAATTGAATGAAAAAAATAATATCAATATTATACCATATTTAATCTGAGTGGGTGCGGAGTTGAACCCACTAGATTTTTTATACAGCAGTTTAGAAGGTTAAAACCTGCAATGTATGGATTCAGTCCCATCAAAATCCTCCAAATCACTGATGTGTTTAAAAGTAGTCTCTCTGTTTGAGTAGTTTCAACACAAGAGCAATATCTACCTTGCATACAATATATAAAGATACCTGTGTAAGAGGGGGGTGTGGTATGGTGTAGTCTGCACTTACCTCACTCCTCATGCTGTCACCTTTATGCAGCTGATGATATTGTAGACAAACCTGGGACCCAGGCAGGATAAATCTCTGTAAAGAGAAAGATGTGAGAACCAGGCAGTAATATGATGGTTAGACAGGAACAAGTAAGAGTCCCACTTTAAGGTGATGGTTGCCGGTAATGCCCACCTGACAACCTGACAAACCTATGGGGAACAACATCAGTCTGTCCTTCTCCTAGAGGAGAAACAAATAGGGAAAGCAGCAATGAATTTCCCACTAGGCATATGAGGCATGTGCCTAGGGAAGCTAGCTGCTGTTGGCAACACCCACATCAGAGTCACTGATCACGAGGGCAGGCTTAGGGACTGTAACAGCAAAGCAGCCGCACAAGGGCACCATCCCATAAGGGTTGCAGTGTGGCTGCTGCCGGGTCCCTGAACTGATCAAGACTGGTGGCAACTGCAGAACCAGCCATGCCACCAGTTCTAACTTTAGACCTGGGCAGCACTGCACCAAGTCTTCCCCGGAGGGGTCAACATTGCTTCATAGCTGGTTCTTGTCAGCTTGCCAGATGGAGTCTTCATTTGAGCAACCATTTAATGACCCCAGGGCTTCTCACTGATGCCTCTTCTTCTGTGGCCTTCTGCCGCTGACTCATCCTGGCCAACAGTGCCTTTTCTTTTTTGCAGGGATCATCACTGCTTGAGGCCGGCTTCTATCTTTTTTACTTTATTGTGTTTTCTTTGCTCCTACTTCGGGAGGTCTTCACTCCTCCCTCTCCGTGAGCATTCTGACTTTCTCCCACTTCCAGCAGTTGATACAAACTTCAGTGAGGGGGTGAGGCTATGATGTGACAAGCTCTGATTGGCCAGAGAGCCATGAACCATGATTGGCTCACAGCTGTAGACAAATTTCGAATGCCGCAGCAGCTCCTCTGTAGGTACTGGGATCTGATGCTCTGTCGCAGAACCACCAGATCATGTGTCCCTTATGGGACACATTTCTACAACTGTTACCTGTCCTTTTTAGTTCATAGGTATTTCAGGAGCTAGTGGTTGCAGAGAGAGCAGGAGAGGAATGATTAGTGTAGTGTTCTCAAATGTCTATTGATTACAGAAAGATTTATATTGTCTGTGTTTTGTATTGTTTATTTGTTGTCTTTTTCATAAATATTGAATTTGTTTGCTTTAATTATTTGCTGTGTTATGTGTGTCAGTGTAAGTGCTGTTAATGGTTTTTTTTTCTGTGTTTTCTGTCATGTCTATCCTATAGCTTGGAACGGCTTCTGGGCCTGATTCAGACCCGCTCACGAGCGCTGAGTGCTCGCAAGTGGGTCGATGTTGGCCCAGTGCACATGCACACGACGGTGCCGGCTCCGTCGTGCACATGCGCGAGTCCCGCACAGCGACGGGCAAACCATCGCTCCGGGTCTCGTACCAAAGGGGGCGTGCTGTCGATGTTGAGTGACAGCACGCCCCCTTTGGTAGGCGTGCCGGGGGCATGGCTGCCCAGATGGAGGCATTCCCATGGGAATGCCTACCGTTGGGCCGGCCCCACTGACATCACAAGTGATGTCAGTGGGAGTGCTTTTGGCTCCTTTTGAGCCAAAAGCACTCTAGGGCTTGCAGCAATGAGACCCTACCACAAGGGTCTCATCACAAGCCCGATGGTCGCGATGGTCTTGACCATCGCGACCGTCTTCCTGGCCGCTCGCTATAGCTGTGGGTGGTCACCCACAGCTATACGAGCGACCAGGAGGCCGCTCTAAAAATCAAGAAGGACAGCCCTGATTCAGAGCGAGCGCTCTGTCAGAGCATCTGGCTCTCTGTACCTACAGTATTATTAACATTAAAAACATTAATTTCCAGTAATTTCTAGTCAATTGTGACCACTTCACAGCTCACAATATTATTTTCACTAATATGTCTTCAGTGAGCTGGCTGTCTAAACTAAGCAACAAAGCAGCGGCACATACACATGGCACATTAAAAGAATATACAGTAGCACATCTACTGTATGAAACATAGTGGTACAACAATGGCAGACAGGCTGACAGTTTAATAAACTACAGTATAGGACCCTATACAATGTTTTCAATAACCAAGACCTAATTGCCTATAAGTAAAAGCCTAGTAGATAATATCATATATTACCAATACACACTTCTACAAACAGCAAACTACAGGCCTCGGGCCAGTAGAGGTGATTGCTGCCAGAGTAACATTTAGCAGAAGAGTAGATCACCATCAAATGTACTCCAAACAGCAAATCACAGGCCCAAGGGCAGTATAGGTGATTGGAATATTGAGTATTTAATGGAAGGTAAAGCATTGGTTACTATAAGAAAAAGTAAATCAGAAACATGGAGCAAACTATTAAAATCCAGGCTGCCAAATGTAAGATTTCAAATGCAAACTGAATCCAAACAGCAAACCTCAAGCCTCAGGCTAATACAGACCATTCAACCAGACTAAAACTGGGCATCCACTATACAATTTTCTGTCAGATATCTGTCCAATCTGGCTGGTTGGAATGAAAACCTGGTAATGTATGGGTGCATATGACAGTCAACATATGGTTTTAAACACTGAAAAAAGGACAACAAAAGTGTGTAAAAATTGGTTAAATTTGTGTGTTTTAACCAATTTGTCTAAACAACCATTTTTGGCTATTTTCCAGTGTTTGTGAGCAAATGGACAATTGTCATTTGCTCCCATACATTACCAGGTTTTCATTCCAACCAGCCAGATTGGACAGATATCTGACAGAAAATTGTTTAATGGATGCCCAGCTTAACAGCCTAGTAGAAAATATAACAATAAGTATAACACATTTCTCCAACCAGCAAATCACAGACCTTAGCCAAGTAAAGGTAAATGGGGATGTAATAGCAGGCTAGTAGTGTTTACACCAATACAGCAAAGTGGGCAAAGCCCATAATGAAAAGTGGTGCACGATGGAATTGTCCTTGAGACTGTATGAGATGCTAATTTGTACACTATCATAAAAGTAACCCTCCACCATTCTATTTATGATTACTATAGGAGTCAAAGTAGAGGTGTCAATATATTTGGGCATTTTTTTAAGCCTGACTAGATGCCATAATGTTTCTCTCTGGTGCACTGAATTGACACATCACCACCAGTAGGTCTCTTTGAAAAGGTCAGGTTTTTCTTGACAGTAGCATTTGCAGGAGAAACTTGAGCAGGAGATGTGTCATGTGTGCAACTTGAGCTGACACTTGTTTGCAAGGTGCTCTTTGCATTTTGTAAGATCTATGATGGGCCTCATCCAGTGATGTATGCTAACCCAATGTTTAGAACACATTTCTGAATGTTGGAGGATAGTGTATGAGCAGGATGTGTACTGCACATATGTATTCCTCCTTCTGCGAGTCCATTCTGTGCTTCTCAGCTGCATCATGATTGACAGGCTGTGGCATTTGGAGATGAGGAGTGGGGGCATTCCTGGTTACTGTTCCTGGAAATGGAGGCATGTTGCCCCTATGTTCTGGGAGGAATGAGGGCAGGGTCTGCGTTAGTGGACACATATTTCCTTGCCTGGTAAGTGCCAGACACTGGCCAGGCTTAGGTAAGTTTCAACTTACACAGCAATGCCAAAGGGGCTGTGATGGTGATCTGAGGTAGCATCAACAGATGCTACTCTTGGATCTCACAAATGCAGTAAGGAAGTGTCTATTTCTCCCAGACATCTACTGCTGCATTTACATTTTGTTGGATGGTATTGCACAGCTGTGCAATAACATCCATTTATGAATCAGGCCCTGTGTCAGTTGGAAAGAAAGACATTACATATGACTTAAACCAAAAATCAAGAATGGTTGCCAAAAAGTAGTCATCCAATTGCAAGATTTTGCAAACCTTTTTTGTCCTTTCAATGCAAAAAGAGAACTTGATCTACAAGTCCAACTTAATTAGCAAAATCTCTACATTTCATCTCCTCCTTCAGCTTCTCTAGCTGCTATTCCAGTATACTGTAGTAGTTTAATTAAGGATATGACCTCTTTAGGCTGGCAGTGTCTGTACTCACTTTTTTTGTTTAATTTTAAGTAGTTTCAGTAGCTTGCAGAAAACCGAGAGTATTCTTCAGTATTCTTCAGTGTACTGCAGTGTAACATGTCCCCCTCTACCTATCTCATGTATTGATGTGTACATCATGATGCCTTTTTGCTGTTCCTCCAGTCACTGAAGCATATAAAGGGTGGAATTCCACCTGGTTACTACTTCTTGCTTGGATTGCTGACATGGAAAACTGAAGTGTTCTTGCAGATGCTGCATTGTACTACATGTGGTTTCAGAATGCCGAAACTACAAAAAAGTATTATGGGCCACAACCAGCATGGATGCATTTGATTGTGGACCTGAACTGAGGGTTCTGGTTGGAATGACATCTAAGAGTTATGGGTAGAAGATGGGAGGTCTTATGTGACTTTTCCTCATATAGTCGAATGTCTCAGAGGGAAGTGGAATGACTGATACTGGACTCTGGAACACTGAGTACAGAGATTGAGTTGGAATATTGGACACCGGGATTGAACCGCAATACTGGACAATGGGATTGAATGGAATACTTGGATACTGGGATTGAACCTGAATACTTGGACACCGGGTTTGAACCTGAATGCTTGGACACCAAGCATACTTAGACTCTGGGATTAAACTGGATAAGCTGGAGCCAGGAGCGCTGGTGATGGTGATTACATTGTATGTCACTATGCTGAAGAAACTGAATAAATACTCTAACAGGTTGCAGCAGGATATGGACAATAAAGCACTGGCATCATCAGCCAGCCAGAAAGTTCCTTATATACCCCTAGACCATTGGGGATTGGCTGCTGTGCTACTGCAAGAAGATTCCAGGTCTCTCACTGGTGGTGCACTGACCAGATGATTAAACCAAAAAAAGTGGCGCCCAGTGGCTGTCGTCGGAGGGAGACGCTGCATGAGGATACCACTACTCCTGTCACCCTCTCATGATAGGAGAGAGGGGATCTAAGTGACACTGCACCTTCTGGACAGGCGGCAGGGAGATTAGGCCATTGGGAGCTGGAACAGAAAGGGAGAGAGGACACGTGGCAGAGCAGACCAGGGTGAGGTAATGCGTACCCTACTCACGTGATGTGAATGCTGTATCTGCATATAAAGGTTTCTGTTAGTTGTTCCGGAGAAGTCTCTTAAAGTTTCTCCCCGTGTAGTATATCCTGTGGATGCCGGACACAGTGACGTCTCCTCTCTGCATTTTCCCTCCTGGCCACTGTTGCTTAGTGACAGTACCCCCCCTCTTAGAAGTATCCTCCCTTTTAGAAGTATCCTTTCCAGTCTATGAGGTACTGAACTCACCCATAACGGAACCAAGAATCTAGGATCTTGCCAATCTCAAATTCAACTACCCGTTGAATCTGAGTTTTAAGCCCCTTTGGGGAAGTAGCTTGGAAGCAATTTAGACCAAGAGGTTTAATCCACTTTCTTCCTGTTCTACCCCCCCTCTGTCCTACTACCCCACCACCAAACCCTCCTCCTACACTCCTCTCCCTGTCACTTCACCCCACTGCCATCCACATCTCCCTCCCTGCCCACCTCCTATTGATTCCCTTTCCAGCTCAGGTGCCCGCACCATCACTAAACTCTATTCATATCGGTCCCCCAAATTAATCTCACCTCCACGTTACAGCAACCCGGACAATCTCATTCACATCTCCCCCACAAATGCTATCTCTCTATCCTGTGCCCTCTGGAACGCCAGGTCAGTCTGTAATAAACTGGTCCCCACCCATGACCTTTTTATCTCCAACTCTCTGAATCTCCTAGCCATCACTGAAACTTGGATTTCACCCTCTGACACCACTTCTCCTGCTGCTCTATCCTCTGGGGGCTTTGCCTTCTCCCACACCCCCCGGCCTGGGGGTCGCCATGGTGGTGGAGTTGGGGTCCTTCTATCCACCAGTTACTCATACCAGCTAATACCCTCTGAACCATCCCTTACATTCCCCACATTTGAGGTTCATGCTATACGACTCTTCCAACCAGTAAACCTCAGAGTAGCTGTCATTTACCGTCCCCCTGGCTCTCCCTCCAAATTCCTTGACAACTTCGCTTCCTGGCTCCCTCACTTTCTCTCCTCAGATCTTCCCTCCATTATCCTAGGTGATTTTAATATTCCTATTGACATTCCCACAGAATCCTCTGCAGCTAAACTCCTTACCCTCACCTCTTCATTTGGTCTCGCCCAATGGACCTCCTCACCCTCCCATGTGAGTGGGCACTCACTTGACCTGGTCTTTACGCACCGTTGTGATATTTCTGATTACTCCAATTGCCCATTCCCCCTCTCTGACCATCACCTTCTCTCTTTTAACCTATCCCTCTCTCCTTGCCCTCCTCTAACTCCTAAGGCTACCATTACTAAGCGTAATATTGAGGCTATTGACACTGTTGCTTTTTCCTCCCTGCTGGACTCTCTTCTCTCCCCTATCATTTCTCTCTCCTGTCCTGAACAAGCTACTTCCCTGTACAATTCCTCCCTTGCTTCTGCTCTTGATTCTGTTGCTCCAGCAATAACCACTCACCCTCGCAGATCCACACCACAACCCTGGCATTCCAAATGCACCAGATACCTACAAAAGTGTTCAAGAATTGCGGAGCGTCAGTGGAGAAAGTCACGCTCTAAGGCTGACTTCCTCCATTTCAAATTTATTCTCTCCTCCTACAGTGCTTCCCTGTCTCTCTCCAAACAAACATATTTCAAGAACCTCATCTCCTCCCAGTCCTCAAACCCCCGGCGTCTCTTTGCCACTTTCAACTCCCTACTCTGCCCTTCCCCTCCTCGCCTTCCCTCCTCGCTCTCTGCCCTCGACTTTGCCACCTACTTTACATCTAAAATTGACTCCATACGTGAGGACATCATATCCCATCAGACCCTTAGCACTCCTCTCCCTCCTTGCCCTTACCACCCCTCCCCTTCTGTCTCACCAACTCTGACATCCTTCTCCCCTGCTTCTGGAGAGGAAGTCTTGGCCCTCATCCGGTCCTCCCCTCCTTCCACCTCCCCTCTTGACCCTATCCCTTCCCGTCTCCTCTCCCACTTGTCTCCTTCTGCCTGTTCCCATCTGGCTCACCTCCTTAATCTTTCCCTATCATCTGGCACTGTCCCTTCTGCATTCAAACATGCTCTTGTCTCCCCCATTCTTAAAAAACCTACCCTTGATCCTAACATACTTTCAAACTATCGACCCATCTCTCTTCTCCCTTTTGCTTCCAAACTCCTTGAGCGTATTGTCTACAACCGCCTTACCACCTTTCTTTCCTCCCACTCCCTCCTTGACTCATTTCAATCTGGCTTCCGATCTCTCCACTCCACGGAAACTGCCCTCACGAAAGTCAGCAACGACCTCCTTGCTGCCAAATCCAAGGGTCACTACTCTCTGCTCATTCTCCTTGACCTCTCTGCTGCATTTGACACTGTAGACCACCCTCTCCTCCTGCAAATCCTTTACTCTCTCGGTTTACGTGAAACTGCCCTCTCCTGGCTTTCCTCCTACCTCTCTGATCGTTCCTTCGCTGTGTCCTCTCATGACTCCTCTTCCCCTCCACTTCCACTAAAGGTAGGAGTTCCCCAAGGTTCTGTTCTTGGACCTCTCCTTTTCTCCCTATATACATCCTCTTTAGGTGAACTCATTAACTCCTTTGACCTCCAATATCATCTCTATGCAGATGATACTCAAATTTACCTTTCCACCCCTGAGCTCACCCCTGAGCTCCTTACCCGTATCTCCAACTGTCTCTCTGCTGTCTCTTCGTGGATGTCCCAGCGCTTTCTTAAACTTAACATGTCTAAGACTGAGCTGATCATCTTCCCACCCTCTTCCACTACATCACTTTCCACAATTTCGTTATCTATTGATGGCACAACTATCTCCTCTAGCCCCAAAGTGCGCTGTCTTGGAGTTATCCTAGACTCCTCCCTCTCCTTTAAACCGCACATTCAGCACATCTCGCAGTCCTGCCGTTTTCACCTAAAAAATATCTCCAGGATTAGACCCTTCCTCACCCAGGATGCCACTAAAACCCTCATCCACTCACTGGTCATATCCAGATTGGACTACTGTAACCTTCTCCTAGCTGGCCTCCCAGTCTCTCACCTCTCTCCACTACAATCTGTTCTCAATGCTGCTGCTCGGCTCATCTTCCTCTCCAGACGTTCTATATCTGCTTCCCCTCTCCTTCAAGCCCTACACTGGCTCCCCTTCCCCTTTCAGATGCCAATTCAAGGTTCTTACATTCACCTACAAAGCCCTCACCAAATCCTCTCCCGCATACATTTCTGACCTTCTCTCCCTTCACACTCCCACCCGCCCACTTCGCTCAACTAATGCATGCCGCCTCTCTTGCCAACTGATTACTTCCTCCCACTCCCGCATCCGAGATTTTGCCCGTGCTGCTCCCTACCTTTGGAATGCTCTCCCTCTCCCTATCAGACTCTCCACCTCTCTACAAATCTTCAAACGGGCTCTCAAGACCCACAACTTCATCAAGGCCTTCCAGCACTCCTCCTAACCCACCTCATGCTCTTTCCTTCCTATCTTCCCCTTCTGTGTCACGCCTGTCTGTCTGCCCCTCCCCTTAGAATGTAAGCTCTCATGAGCAGGGACCTCTTCCCTCATGTGCTTCTCTTTACATTTTCTTCTACTCTCTACTCCCCATTAGGGCACCTAACACGGGACCGCCAACTCCCGGCAGCTTATTGTGAGTGCTTTAATCACTATTTCAGCAATGTATATAAGTTGTGTCCCTGTCCTGCACTGTAATGTACTGTAAGTTACTTGTTTCTTGTTCACTTATTAGTTCTATGTACTATGTAAGGCGCTGCGGAACACTTGTGGCGCCATATAAATAAAGGATAATAATAATAATAATAATAATTGGTATCTGAATTGAAGGAGGTAATTGAAGTTGGTAAGCAACTGGGTTTATGACTTTTATGACTGGAAATGGCCCAATGTTTTACTTGTAGAGATGAACAGAGGCATCTCCAAAATCTGGCAAGAAATTGAACCCCTCTATCTGAGATTATTTTGATTGGAAGGCCATAGGTGAGTATGTGAGATAGTGTGTGTGCATGTATGCTTTAATAAACTTTTACTTTCAATGGTGTTTGTGTCTTGAGTTTATTTTAATATTTATTTTACTGTGGAACCAAAGGTACCAGTGGGCCCGTAATGCCAGGCATGCTGGTACTTGTAGTTCTCCAAGTACCAGCATGCAGAGGAGGCTTTCTGGGACCTGTAGTTCCACAGCAAAATACACTATTTTTAACTCTTTACTTGCACCACACTTTTACGCTATTAACTCGGCCCCCACTGCTCCTGGGGTGCAGGGATCCCTGGCCTGGGCTGACTAATGTTTAGAGGTAATGCTTTGGCTAGGGGACATGGCTGTGGCATTACTCCCCACTAGAAAAAGTTTGGTGCTGGTTCTGGTAAATACAGGGGAACCCTACTAATTTTTTTCCACTGTATTTCCAGAACCAGGACCAGATCAGAGCCCAGTGCTGGTTCTGCAAAATACATGGGCCCCCTATGTTGTTCGTCCTCTGTATTTTGGCAACCAGGGCTGATTCTGAATAGCCTGGTGCTGGTTGTGCAAAATGCAGGGGACCCCTTTGTCATTTGTACCCTGTATTTAGCACTGGGTCACTAAAAGCCAAAGGGAAGTTGTCCTTTTCGGGAGCATGCTATTGTTTTTATTTTTTTTAACAGGTTTAATTTTTTTAACACAGAAGCACAGACGGGTCTCACTGATCCCATCCGTGCTTCTGTGTCAATGACACATAGATGCATGTAGCATGGATATCCCTAATCCATGCCTGCATCTGTGTCATTGATACACAGATGTATGTAGCATGGATCTCCCTGATCCATGCTACATGCATCTGTGTTGTCCATCACATCATTCAGTGTGCATACACACAGAACGATGTGTGCAAAATCATGAAAGATAGGTTGATATCTTCTTGCAGGTTCAATTGATCAGCGATCATGATCAGCGACAGCATGGGCGTGTATCTGCATTGTTATCATGCCCACACACGACACTTTTTTAAACGACTTGTCATTCCAATCAGTTGAAAATGGCCAAACCATTAAAAATCGTACCATCATTCCTTTTGAGTCACTTTTATTGAAGAAGGTTCGCACCAAGATTGGATTGCTTTTACTTTCTCAGGATCCATTTGAAGACTTGTTCCTGATATGATATAACCCAAGAATGAGATGAAAGGAACTTCAAAGATGCACTTCTCAAGCTAGCAATATAAATAATTAGTTTGCAACCGTTGGAGGACATCTTTAACCTGCTTCTGATATGTGTGAAGGTCGCGAGAAGAGATAATAATATCATCGAGGTATATGTTGAAGCTGGATAATTGGCTGAGACAAGATCAGCTTAAAATTAGATCGTAAAGATGCCATCTTGCGACTGGTAAGTAAGCCATGTTTGATATTATACTGATCTGCACTCTTTCAACAGCATTTTGATATCGTCAGTGTGAAGATCGCAACATGCATTCTCAACTTATGGACCGCAGAGACTTAAAGCACCGAAATGAACATTATATGACCAACTGTTAGGATGTGCATGAACAGGAAACCAGGGACAACCAGTTGTTAGAGGCTGGACTGTGTCTATTTGAATCAATTTGTTAAATGCTCTGCAACAGATGCATCCTCCTGGGAACCAATGGCATCAGCGACTAGCCTCTCTATTGTGTTGTCTGTTTCTGTGAGAGTATAAACGTGTGTTTTGTGACCCCAGTCTGAGTCTTCTTGCTGAATGCTGATAGACGGGGGTTTCTTGCTGACGCCTACATCTGGTCCAGAAGCGCTGTGTATGTATAACTGTACTTGGGTCTGTATAATTCTTTGCGCTAAATTGTACTTAGATCATAGCGTGTAACTGACTGTACTTTTACTTGAAATATCACTTTGTGCTTTGGAACCACAGGTAAAAGGTCTGGAGTCTTTATTTACTATGTGACTGCATATGCAAAATAGCGTCATCCTTAGAGGTTTATAGGCAGGATATTAGAAGGTATAGGCAGGATATTAGAAGGTATAGGCAGGAGTGTATAGAGGTTCTAATTCAATATCCTTATATACCACAACAGAATGATAAAGCAGATCTCTGATAAATTCATTGATGAAGTGTTGGAACACTGCTGGGGCATTGCTGAGACTGAAAGGCATCACAAGGTACTCATAGAGCCCATCCCTGGTATTAAAAGGAATTTTTCACTCATCTCCTTCACAGATGCGGATTAAATTGTAGGCACCACAAACGTCAAGTTTAGTAAAAATAGTGAATCACTTGATAAGGTGGAATATTTCACTAATAAAAGGCAGTGGATAGCGGTATTGATGGTTATATTTTTAAGTCCATGGTAGTCGATGCAGGGGTGAAGGGCACAGTCTTTTTTCTTGATGAAAAAGATCCTGCTCCAGCAGGTGAGGCGGACGGGTGAATAAACCCCTTTTCAAGATTCTTCTTAATATATTTTGACATTGCAGCAGTTTTGGGAATGGAAAGCATGTACAGTAAGTACGGCCCTGAGGAGCTGACTTTCCAAGAACTAAATCAATAGGGCAATCCCATTCACAATAATGTGATAATTTGTCAGTGCCACCTTTGCTGAAGACATCCTGATAATGGTGGGAAGGCAATTTCTCAGTAATAAACCAGCCTGAAGACAAAGACAAATTACTTTTTGTAAACAGGTTGAAGAGCAGGCCTTGCTCCAAGATAGAATTTGCATGGTAGACCAATCCACCCATGGGTTATGAATATGCAGACATGGAAGGCCTAGAACAAGTGAATGGAATGCCTTTGGAATAACCAAAAAAAGATCTGCTCAGAATGCAGCACTCCTAAGTGTCAAGATTTTGGTATGTAAGGAGACTGATCCATGGGGAATTAAGCTGTCATCAACTGCAGATAAGGAAAGACTTTGATATAAGGCTTCTGTAGAGATTTGATGCTTTTCCACATAATCAGCTGAAATTAAGTTTTCCACTGCTCCTGAATCCAAGAGAGCCGGTAATGTATTGATACCAGAGGGAAATACTATAGAGACTGTGAAGACAGAATCCTTCTTCTGTGGAGAGTGGCTCAACCCTTCTAACCTCATCTCCTTTGGAGACTAGAAGCATCCATTTCCCGGATGTTTAGGACAAGAGTCTAGGGTGTGATCGACATTCCCACAGTACATGCAGAGCTTGAGTTGCCATCATCCCTGACGTTCTTTAGCAGAAATCTTAAACCTTTTGATTTGCATAAGTTCCTCTTCTGATGGTGGAGAACTGGAGTGAGGAGAAGAACGAGGTCTGAAACTATCACTTCTAGATTTTTCCAAAAACCGTTTTGTCGATTATGTCTGAGAGACCATTCCAGAATACGGCTGTGAGAGCCTCCTCGTTCCACTGGAGCTCAGAGGCAAGAGTTTAAAATTGTACAATATATGGGCTCACAGACTTGCTACCCTGCCAAAGTCTCATAATGTTCCCAAAGGCGGAAGTGGATTGACCAGGCTTGTCAAATATTTTCCAAAAGGAAGTGATTTTTTCAGGAAACTGCAGCCAGGCATCCTTTTGGTTTTGTAGCAGTACAGGTTGCTGGAAAAATACCAGGGTTAATCCCCTGTGACTGCATATGCAGCCTGAACTCTATATACCGACGAGAAGTTTAGGTCCGATGTTACTCGATGTTACTGATGTTTTCACAGACTTGCAAAGGCATTGTGGATGTAAATAATGGGAAGTGGGCAGCTTTATACTGTGGTGGGCATCTTGGTATAGTGCTACAATCTCCCTGTGATCACATTCATTTGCATTATTTTGCAGCAGCTGGATGCGTGCAAGTGGAATCTTGCGATCCTTATTGATTCAGACCCCTTATTCACTACAGATCGCAACTGTGATTGCAATAGCAATAGTATGCTAATTCATTGAGATCGCTATGCCACCACAGCATAACATAAGGACTCAAGCTGCATAAGGCATCACAGTGGATAATTTATGTATGTGAATAAATCAGGAAAAAAAAGGAGAACCAGGGGCACTAAGCAAAAAGGATATAAAAATGGATCAATATAATATGTCTAAAGACTCGCTGCTTCCAGTGAGGAGCTGACCCTCATAAAGACAATGCAAAATAGAAAATAGAAAACACAATATAAGGAAGTGCAGAGTTCAGTAGGCATAAATAGTAAACAGACAATAATGTGAATAAATAATAAATTAGATATAAAATAATACAAATAACAGAACTTAATAAAATGCAAATATTACATGAATTCAAAGCTTTGAGAAAACGGCCTATGCCGAGAAACACGTCAGAGCAACACACTCCCAGTGATGTCAGAGGCTTCCGCCTCACTGCTCTTGTTCCACTACCCTGTGCACTTCCTTATATTGTGTTTTGTAATTTATGCACGCCCCTGTAATGGCTTTCGAATGCCTGCATATCTCTGACCACCCCGTTACCACCCACAAATGGAACTTACTGTCAATCACACTGCGGTTGGTCTGCGTAGTCACTGCATTCGCAATCCCTATTGCAGTGGCCGGTTCACTCATGCGCACTGCTTACACATGCGCATAAGGCAACAATTGGCAGCTTAAATGTGTAGTAGTTGCAAATGGTAGTGAATCGGGCCCTGTATTTGTGGACTGCTGCAGAAGCCTGATTTACTACCTTATCCTAATGCGAGTATCTGTTCAACAAGTGTGGGGGTGCATGTGTGTGCAAGCAGAAACCTACGGATATGTCCAGTTGCATCATTGCCACTTTTATGGCAAATTGCGCCAAGTATGGTGGGAGTCATATCGATACCTAATTAAAATCTTTATACAATCCTGTCTATAGCTTCTAAAATTGTTGCTATTTAGCGTAATGAGTCGCACAGTAAATAAATGCTTTCAGACTTTGAATGTGGTTCCAAAGCACAAAAAGTTATTATTCAATATAAAAACAGATGGTTACATGCTGTGATCTAAATACAATTAGCGCAAATAAATCATACAGACCCAAGGTACAGTTGTTATATATGCACGTGCTCTGGGCCCAGATACCGGCATCAGCATTAGAAACCTCCGTCAACAGCACAGCAAGAAGACTCTCGACTGGGGTCAGAGAGCGCACATATATACACTTACAGGGATAGTCAATACAATAGAACAGATTGGCATGATTCCAATGGTTCTTCTTAAAGGTGCTTTTGTTACAGGATAGTTCATAGGTCAATTCAAATAGACACAAATAGCCTCCAACCGCCCCTTGTGTCCTTTTTCCCGCTGCATGCTAATCTAAGCTGCTAACATTACACGTTCTGCTTACCATGTACTAAACCTTAGATATCAAATAATCTTTATTTCACAACATTAATAATTACTGAATAAACCTTGAATATTACACTTTAATACTAGGGAACCTTTTATGTAAGTGTGCAGTGTGTAAGAATTGGGGAATTGGGAAAAGACGCTAGTTAGCGCTATGCGACTATGTGTTATGTGGAGTACACCGTGGAACGTGTTTTGCAGGGTTAATAATTTTTTATGTTTTAGTGACTGTCTGTTTACATGGTGAGGACTTTTAACTTCTTTCTATTGCATGGGAATCGCACAACGCTAAATAATAGCATTGACGTATGTACTTATAATGGCGAGTTTCACTAAAATGGCGCTGGGCGGCCAGTCGCAAAATGGTGTCTCATTGCCATTCGCAAAATGGAGTTGAGCAGATTTAATTTTAAACTGATCCTGTCTCAGCCAATTATCCAGCTTCGACGGTCCACCCTTTGATAGCAAACAACATGCTATCATACTTTGATTTTAAAATTAATTGAGGCTTACATTATGACATATTATTTAATGTTATATTATGGGATGGCACACAGTGGTTCTTAAACCATCAATAATGCATCTCTAGGAGGGGACATAAAACTACCCCTATACGCACACCGCGGATCTTGGGAGATTATGGGAAAGATGTGGGGATGCACCGATCCTATAAAGGAAGTCTTGAAGGGGAATAGGGACTTACAATATTTAAAATAACATTTTAATAACACATTTTATGCATGTCTAAATATAATACATTATTTGATGGTATTTCCTAGTTCAGGGTTGTAATGCAGTCCTACATTTACCTCAGTATTCATATTGTTACTACTGACCACCATCATGATTTCATTCCTTTGATTCACCTTATCTTTACATTTTCCACACTTCAAAACAGTAGGAACACACCTGACACATATGCCAATTACTATAATGACAACCAGTATGAGGATCAGGAGTTTACCTATGCTCGCAATCATTTCCTGGACCCACTCTCCTAGGCCTGAGAACCATTTCACTGGGTTCAACCATGAAACCCATTCCTCTACCTTCTCCTCTACTTCAGCCACTGAAGCATTATGGTTCTTCGGAAATTCCCATTTCAGCTGCAGAATTTCATCCATCTTCCGGTCTATCACATCCTTGGGATCGCTTGTATCATTTGTAATATAAGTGCAACACTTTACTCCAAATTGGGTGGCCAAAGTTACGCAATACCCTCCAGTGACAGTTGTTAAATAATTTAACACTAGTCTATGTTGCACGAGTACTTTCTTGTAAGCTTGCAACTCCCTACCTGTTTACCTGAATGTGTCATACATCTCGGTGATATTATCTATTGATTTAGCAACATCTTGGATATATCTAAAATTTAGTGTACCCCACGCGATCCTGGTGGGATCGAATGCTACTAAAACTTGAAAGCCAGTTGTCTCACTAATTAAATGAGTGGCTTTATGCACATCACCAGGTATCATATTTCTTTTGTCTCTGTGTTCATACTGTGTGTGAAGATATGGTGATGGTATGTCTTTATGAATACTAAGCATTTCACCATGTGTAAGGGTCATAACTTCTGGAATTACTCTTCCCAAATAACACAAACCTTCGGAACTCGGAGAGAGCCACTTATACGCTTTCCTTCCACATATAAAATATACATCATCGGGAAGAACATAAGGAATAGTAAACATCATTATCATTGTACACATTTCCCTGGCAAGTGATCCTACTTCAGGTTCTCCCATTTGACTCCTACATGTTTTGGGTTGTAATATCTTGGCACAATACCCTTCTGGTACCCTACCAATGATTTCTTTGGTGGGACTCAGTGTATATTTATATCGAAAGTGTCTGACACTCTACCTAATTGTGCGTAATAGTTCATAATTCATAGGCTCACGATCAGCTCTTAGTGAGAAGGTCTTCGTCTGATTATTCCCAGTCACCTCCCAACTTCCTGGCTCATTGGAGTTGGTGATGTTTAAACATAAAAGTGATTTATCTACTTGGTACTGGTGGAGTTTAAAATGGGGTGGTTTGGTATTAAGAAATTTTCCATCTAGTGCATGTCCTCTTAGTGATTCTATAATTTCAGAGACATTTAATGGGAATGGCACTAATCCTACATTATGCTGTCCTTGGGGTACGTGAGAACACACCCAACAATTGGTTTAGTTTAAAATTTTTCCCACCATGGTGTGATAGTCCTCTAAAGGATACCCACCCCAATACTGATTATACTTGGGTTGACACCGTTGGATGCATCTCTCCTCGATTACGGACCCACAGAACTCATACAATAAACCTCAGATGATAGACATCATACACTGATACACTGTCTCTGAGTATCCAAAATAGCAGATCTCTTAACAATTACTGTACTAAGATTGGTCAAACACTCCCCTGATTGGCATAGCACGCCTCCTCTCAACTCCACTCCATCAATACTGCCATTAGCTCCCATCTCCTCTATCGGTCCCCCGTCACAGAAACCAGAAATCCCTAAACAAACCAGTATAATGGAAACTCTGGAAGAGAATACAAAAATGAACACAGCAGACCAGTCCATTGCTGTAGCAAGGAACTGCAAATTTCTTTAGTTCAGATATCTCACTGCAACCTTTTAACCCTCCCGGAACAAGCTCGCACTTGACAGGTCCGCGTTATCTGCCTCGTCTCCGCCTTGTTTCTCCACCGGTTGGTTGACCTTCTTGCAGTGAGTGGAATGGACCCAGGTATCTCTCTCAGCCACCTTCAAAGATGTGGTACTCGTCAGCAACACCTGATACAGACCTTCCCACTGATCAGTCAAACAACCTGAACGCAAGAAATTTCTGATCATAACATATTCTCCAGGTTCAACATCATGACAGTTGGTTTCAGGCATATCATGGGACAACAATTTCAGTTTCTGCTGTTGCTGTTTTAACTGCTTACTCATTGTTATGAGATACCTTACAGTTACCTGGTTGTTACCTTTCAAATGTTCTTGCGGACTTATAATCAAATGAGGTTGTCTACCAAACAGTATTTCAAAGGGGGACAGATTTAGAGGGGGTCGAGGAGTGGTCCTTATGCTATGTCGGACCAACGGTAATGCTTCTGGCCATCTTAGTCCAGTTTCTGCCATGATCTTACTTAATTTATTTTTAATAGTACCGTTCATCCTCTCCACCTTGGCACTGGCTTGTGGTCGGTAGGGGGTATGAAGTCGACTATTAATACCCATCAGTTTACACATATTTTAAAAAACATCACCTGTGAAATGAGTACCCCTATCACTCTCGATGATTTTAGGGATACCGTATCTGCACACAAACTCCTGAACAATTTTCTTTGCAATAAATGCAGCAGTATTAGTGGCAGCTGGGTATGCCTCAACCCAAATGGAAAACACATCAGTGCACACTTATACATACTTGAGATTCCTGAAGCGTGGTAATTGGATGAAATCAATTTGTATTACCTGGAAAAGTCCGTCAGTCGGAGGAATGTGGGATGGTTCGGTAGGGATCATTTTCCCAATGTTTTTCCTCAAGCAGGTCAGACAGGACATTGCTCTCTTTTCCGCTTGAGAAGAAAAACCTGGTGTGCACCAGTATGCTCTCACCAATTTGCACATACCTTGCTTTCCCAAATGAGTCAGACCGTGTGCTGCCTCAGCCAGGCTTGGTAGTATGCCTTGGGAGCCACTGGCTTACCTTGTCCATCTCTCCAGAGTCCAGAGGACTCTTGCCCACATCCCTTGGACCTCCAGACTGACTTTTCCTTGATAGAACACAAATTTTGCATCTCAATTAATTTCAGCATATCAATTGTTTGGAAAGTCATGATTTGTTCAGTTGGTACATTCAATTTTAACCCTGCTGCCCATTCGTCTGTCCTGTTGTTGCCCAGTGACACTGGATCATCCTCACATGTATGGGCTTTACACTTAATTACTGCCACTGCCTTTGGCAATTGGATTGCTGTTTGTAGTCATTTTATATGTTTGGAATGTGCAATTGGTATGCCTGCTGCTGTCATAAATTTTCTCAGATGCAATAAGGCACCAAAATTATGTACTACCCCGAAGGCATACCTAGAGTCAGTGTAGATATTAGCAGATTTACCTTCTGCTAATTCACACGCTTTCTTTAGTGCCACCAGTTCCGCCACTTGGGCCAAGTGTGGTGGTCCTAAAGGTTTGGCTTCTATAACATCCTTGTCATTTACCACAGCATAACCTGTACATAACTCTCCAGTGTCAGTTTGTCTATGACAACTCCCATCCATGTAAAATGTCACATCTACATTTTCTAAAGCTGTATCCCGTATGTCAGGTATTGCAGTAAAGGTTTGATTCAGATATTCCATACAATCATGTGCATCAATAAACCTGCAGAACTCATCTGTTGCCAGCGGCTCACCTCTCTCCACCTTTTGTGCATCATGTTGCATACATGATAGATACGTAGCTGGATTTAACGTACTGCACCTTTTGATGGTGATGTTTGCAGGTACTATTAAGGCTAGTTCCCATTTTGTGAACCTAGCTGAGGAGACATGTCTGGTTTGGGCAGAGTTTAGCAAAGCAGATACAGCATGGGGAGTATAGACAATCATATCATGGCCTAGCACCACATCCTCACTCTTACTGACCAATAGAGCAGTTGCTGCTACACTTCTTAAACATGTTGGGAGTGATCTTGCCACAGTGTCCAATTGTGCACTGTAGTATGCTACGGGCCTACTGGCATCACCATGTTTTTGTGTGAGAACACCTGCTGCACAACCATTGGCTTTCATACAATACAAATCAAAAGGTTTTTCATAATCAGGTATTCCCAATGCAGGTGCTCTTGTCAGACTATCCTTAAGATTAAGGAAAGCCTGCTCTGATTCCTCTGTGTGCATGACACAATCGGGCTTTGAGGAAGATACTAAGTCCTGTAATGGCAAGGCCAAAATAGAAAAACCATTCTACAGTATCCACACATTCCCAAGAAGGTACGAATTTGCTGTTGGTTCTGCGACAGTGTCATGTTCTGTATGGCTTGGATTCTGTCATTTGTGAGATGTCATAAAACGTGAGTTAGGCAGTGTCCCAAATATTTAAACCTGGACTGGCATGGCTGTAGTTTGTCCTTAGCAACCTTGTGTCCTGTTTGCGAGAGATGAAGCAACAAAACTTTAGTATCATTTAAACATGACATAAACGAATCAGAACATAACAATAAATTGTCCACATATTGTATTAGAACTAGGGATGTGCAGACTTGGATAGGTTCGAGTTTGCACGCCGAGTTCGGATTTTTCACTTCAGAAAAACGGAACTCAGAAAGAGGAAATACACCATCAGGGGTACAATATATGACACGTCCCATCTTACATAACAAATCCCTTCCCAGTAGGTTAGTAGGAGCCACTGCTTTCAGGAGGAAAGAATGCCTGGTATGCAATGGCCCAATAGTGACCTCTGTGGATTTTGTTAAAGGATAATGTTGCACTTTACCCGTTTCACCCATTGCTGGTACATTTTATCACTGACCTGGTCGCCCCTGTGACTACAAGAAAAGGATATTTAGTACCAGCTACATCAACCATCATCACCGGTTCTTCCCTAGTACTTCCCGTTAACCTGACTATCTGTAGACTACAGGTATGACCTGACCCCTAGCATTGACTCTCACTCTCCAATACAGCATTTATGGCCACAATTGGAGCTGGTGACTGTTGTGGGTTTCCTGTATTCTGTGTATATCCCATATGGGGATATCCAGGTGCTCCCTGGTCAGGGGGTCCTACCTTCTTCACCCTACAGTTCCTACTTACATGTCCCACTTGGTTGCAGTTAAAGCACTTTCGTGAGTGGGGCGGGTGAAAGGTTTGCTGTGTGGGTGGAGCGGAAGGGAAAGATGGTGGGTGTGGGTAAGGATATTGAGGGAAATATGGTGGTTGTGGATAATATGGGTTTGGTGGCTGTGTGTGATAAGTGGGGTAAGGTTGTGTTTGAGGTGGTGCAGGATTGGTGAGGACGTGTAGCTGTGCAGGTGCATGTGTGTCTGTTGGCTGTGATGTTATAGTCATTCCTTCTAGAGCTTGAATACTAACAGCCATTAGTTTCTCACTCTGGGTCTCTCTCTTTTTAAAGATGTTCTTATTATGTTCAATAGCGGATTCTATGAGTGTGTCTACAGTGACTCCCCTCCAGCCAGGTTGTGAGGTCTGATCTCAGGTCTTTAGGCTTTCTTTTAGACCATCCATAAGTACAGTGACGATCATTCTCCTGTGATGAATGCTATCTTTAAAATCTTCTAACCCAGTGTACTGGGTGATAGCCTGCAGAGCTCGGTTACAATAATCCTCTGCAGATTCACTCACTTTTTTGCTCCAGTTAACTACTACTGGAAAATACACACCCAATTGAGTTATAATGCGGGAAATGTTACCTTGGTTAATTTTGTCTGTAAAGGGAACATCTCCATCCAATACACAGTCCATGATAAACTTTGTCACGTTGGTATTGTGTGGAAGACACGCCCTTAACACCACTCACCAATCTTTATTGGTTGGCTCGTGGGCACTACCCACATTCTTTCAAAATCTTTGGCATTTGGCTAATTCCTTTTTAGGGTCAGGGAAATCATTCATTATGGAATTTTGCTCCGCTCTTGTCCAAGGACAATGCATTGCTACTTCCCTTGTGGGCATTACACCGTTCGCATCCGCATTCCCATTCAGAACAGTTATTGTCCTAATGGGATGCAGACTGGCCGCACTGCTACTTTTGACCTTGTTACCTGGCTGGGGATTTAGTCTATTACTGCTACGTATAGGGTTAACAACTTCTTCTGTGGGTGCAATGGATGTTAACACTTCCTGTACTATCACTGATGAAGATGGTGGCACCACTTGTGCTTGTTGTGGTGGAGCATCTAACATGTGTATAGCATGGGAAATGTCAGACATAACAATAGGCTCATCATCTGCATCATAAACATTTTCCTTATGATTACTTAAGAGAGGGTACAAGTTATTTGTTAAATTTTTATGGGTTTTCTCAACAACTGTACCTACACCCCCATCCGCATAGGGTGGTGGTGGTGCGCTTGAACCACTGGCAATACCTTCCACAACACTACCTTGTTGCACGTGCCCGCTATCTCATGGCGCGCACGCACCGCAGTTTAGCGCTGCATGTGTACTCTCCGGTAACGTGCTCGCGATGCTAGTTTGCGTCGTGTGCACACCTTTAAGCCACGCATCCCCCTCACACTGCCATAATTTTAAACACTCGTTATATTTTACCTTTTTCATTCGAGAGCACACCATACAGATGCTATCTCGGACATTGTTCAATACCTCCTTATCAAAGCTGCCAATTCTGGGAAACGGTCTAACACTCTTCATCGTCATTTTAAACCATACATCACAGTACCTAATTGCATAAGCACCATACTTAGGGCCTGATTCAGAGCCGGACGCTATCAGCCGTTCGCCCGCAGGAGGTACGTCCGTCCAAATGTCAAACCAAGCGCTCGCACGAGTGGTGGCTCATAGCGAGTCTTCCGCCCCATATTTCCACAACCCCTCCTCTAACTAACGAACGTCCGAAATAGCGAGCGCACTACTCATTTTTGGATTAAGTGTTCGCTCGCACAAGTACGACCGGAAGTAGGCCTGTCATTTGTCGATTGCCTTGTTTTTCCTTCGTTAAACATCCGTGAATCGATTGGTGGCAATCATTACCTTAATTGACTTAATTGTTGCTCGAAAGTTTTCAATCTTGTTTTTTTTTTTGAATGTCAATAAACTTTATTGTTTGTTTTGTGTTCATTTTGGTCCATAGAATCCGTCCGCTTTTAACGGGAAACTTGTTTTTTTTCAATCCAAAGGCAGTTTCTTTTATTTTTTCTTAGCTTTTATTTTGGTTTATAATTATGAAATTGTTTTATTTCCAGCTTGTTGCTAATGCATCCAAATGCAGCAAGCCAATCATAAGTCACAATATATTTTTAGGGGTTGTTCACATGACTCACACATTAACCAATAGTATGAAAGTACATTAGCCATTCAAAATTTAGGGGTCCCTGTAATAAAACTGATTTGTGTAAAAAAAAAACATTGCCATCATGAGAGCCAGTGCTTTCACACGGCGGGAGCTACTGGTGCAGACGGAAATAATTGATCGCCGTATAATGGACATTCCGCCCCCCATCAGCAACCAACGCAAGCGCAGTGCGTATGCGGAGGTGCGGCGCAGGCTGCGGGCCATGGGCTTTCGGGTGACCATTGGCCAATTAGAACGCCGGTGGTCCGATTTACGACGCCGGTCCCCACACCTGCTTGCGCATCTTCGGATGAGGATCCATCGGCGTAAGTGGATATTTGAATGTTTATATAACTCTGACAATCTGTTGTTACTTTTTGTCTTTGCTCATGTAAATTTGCATTAATGCGTGTGCATGTGTGCAGTATGCGTTTTTTTAGGCCTAAATGATATTACAAACTATACATCTTTTAGGTCAGGAGCGGATCCTGAGACATAGACGGAGGCCTGCCCGACCCCTCTCCCCAACTCCCACCATCTCCTCCCCTGCCCACTCCTCCCAAATTTACCCACCCTCCCCTGACCTGCTCATCCCTATTTCCCCTCCCTCTCCTGCTCCCCAAATACAAATAACCCCTCCCTCCCCTGTCCTACCCATCCACATTCCCACACCCTCCCCTGATGCACCCACTCCTCAATCCAACCCCTCCCCTTTATCCCCCACGGAAATTTCTCCCCCGTCTTCACCCATCCACTGGCCCACTTTGGAGGAAGAGGATCTGAGCCAACCTGGCCCTCAACCTGCAGGTAATTTTTTTGTGATGTTTTCAATTTTTGTGTTAAAATGTGCCCTATATGCATACACTGTTGTATCCCTGCTTACAATCTGAGGGCAGTCCATTTTTTTTGGGTTGTTTTTCTTGGAAAATTGAGCTCCAAAATTTTTTATTTTTTTTTTATTTTTTAAATTACGTTTTTTTTTTCTTTGTAAAAAAAATTTTTTTTGTCTTAATTTTTGGCCCAATTTATTCCTATTTCAAAAATTAAAATAATAAAAACCCCACATATGCCAGAGCCAAATACAAGTTTCATTGTGATGTTTAAAATTTATACACTAAAATCAATATACAAATGGTGTAAGGATTATTTAAGTTCCTTCCCAAAGTGATTGTTCAAACCACTCTTCTCATGTCCATGTTTTTTTGTTTTTGTTTTTGTGCCGATTGGAAATTTTTGCAAATTTTTGTTAACACTATAGTTTTGCATCAAAATTAGCATGGTATTTAAACTTTATTTAAGTGTAAATAATCCTGTTTTTATGTATGTATTTGTTTTACAAATCACATTTAATTTAAAAACATATTTGTCTTTCTACAGACCCAAGGATGTGTGATCAAGCCATTTTGGGCCAGATATTGGCAATGAGAGTACATTTGGTGCAGCTCCTGGTCGCAATGGACCATTTGATTGTCTTTCTGCGACATTAATTTTTTGAGTTATTCTATTTTGTTAATAAAAGCTTTTTGTTTAAACCAATCTCATTTATTGACTCCAAAATTAGCTCACAAGGTCATTTTTATTTATTTTTATGGTGTAAACATTTGGGTTTATGGAATTTGCATAAGAAAATGCAAATTTTTCACCAAAAAAAAGTGTTTTCCTAGACTTTAAATACATATTTTTACATTCCAAAAATTGGTCCAATAGTTATTAAATCCATAATGTTTTTAGAAAAATACCTTATATAATTATTTTAGTTAATCCAAAATATCCCTGCGACTCCCAAAAGTAAAAAAAAAATTGAGAAAAGGTAGGCCCACTATGCAAACATGTTGTTATTTGTTATGTTGTTTTTTAATTATTTATCAACCCCAAAAATAAATTAAAAAAACAAAAACAAAATTAAGTTAAAAGGTAATGTCCATTTGCTGGTTTTTCATGTAAAAAAACCCAAATAATTTTAAAAGTAGTTTATAATAAAATATCACACAATAAAAAGCAAATACACACAAAGAATGAAAACAAAAAATCAAGAACTGCTTGAAGATGGTGCATGCCAACATGTTGTCCCAAAATCAGGTAAGAAACACATTTGTCCAGGTGTAAAGGTCATTTTGGAGTCATTAATGTCACAGGCGAGCATTTTCATGAAGTAAGAAGGTTGATGTTCGGATTTTGCATAAAAAAAAAAGGTTAAAATGCGAAACATAGGATAGTAAACACACATAATTTTCAGTCTTCAGAATGTCAACAAATGTAAAACCAAGGAAATTCAAATACCTGAAAAATCGGGAAACGACATCATCACGTATGGCCCCCCTGACACTCTCCTCTGACCAACCTCGGGGGGGCCATCCTCAGGCAAGGCATTCTCTTGCTGCATTGGGACACCACTCCTTATGGTGATGTTGTGAAATATCCCAAACAGGACCTCAATTTTGGAAACAATAGCCGGCAAATACATGAGGTCGCCACCAGAGCGGTGGAGGCATCGAAATCAGCCTTTTAAAAGGCCGATACAATGCTCCACCACCTGCCTGGTGGCAGTAAGTGTGGAATTATATTGAGTTTGTGGCCCTGGTGTGGGAACCAAATAAGGAGTGAGCAGCCAGGGCGTGCAAGGGTAACCACTGTCTCCTGTGAAAAAAAACAAGCATTCAGTACCATTTCTAAGTCAACAGTGTTTGCTTAAAAAATTAGGGGTACCACTTACACAGAAGCCACGCATCACCAGCTTGTAGGTTGTTTAATTTGTGCCAAAGCCCTGATTGCCGGATGACAAAGGAATCATGTGCCCTTCCTGGATATTTGGCATTCAGGGACAGGATCTGGAGGGAATGGAAATGCTTGCGGTTCCTAAATATGGCCTCCAGCGCTGCTGGAGGCTGAAGTGGTATGTGAGTGCCATCCACTACCCCTATGATATGTGGGAAGCCTGCAATTTGGTAAAATTTCTGCTTCACCACATTAAGGGAACCCATATCCAATGGCATATTAATAAAATGATGTAGGTGCTTAAACAGTGCATCCATGACTGCCCTCAGGATCCTTGAAAAGGAGGATTGGGAAATGCCTGCAACAATCCCAACTGTGGTCTGGAAGGATCCTGAGGTGCAAAAATGTAACACCGACATTAACTGCGTAAGTGGTGGTATTGCTGTTGGATTGTTAATTTGCCTTTCAAGATCACTCTCTATTAATGAAAGAGTGTCTAGGATGATTTGGTGATGCTGCCGTAAAACCACATCATCAGGCATTCCAAAAAGGGTGACACGTGTTCTAAATATAAATTTTTTTGACACATTAAGAAGAATCTTACAGGGTTAGGTAGTGACATCTTGAAGAAAACCTAGGAGTTAGATTTAACATAAATAAAAACTCAAAAAATAAAAAAAAAGCCTAAGGCCAAAATATAAAGAATGCATGCACTACACAGATGTTGTTAGTGTCTGATTTTATTCTATTAATCCAATGTATGCTAACGCCAGACAGGAGCTGTGCAAAATATATGCAATAGAGGGCAAAAAATACCGCTAAATGGTATGCTAACGCCAGACAGGAGCTGTGCAAAATATACGCAATAGAGGGCAAAACATACAGCTAAATGGTACACTAACACCACAGACAGGAGGTGTGCAAAATATACGCCAGACATTTCACATTTTTGATGGCCAAATAATAATAAATTTGGGCAAAAATAAAAAAATAATGCATAATGAGATCCCTTAAAAAAACATGATAAATGTTAACAATAAACAGGGTCTAATGTATCTCAGTAAACACTTACCGTACAAAGACGATCCCGAAACTCAAAATGCAGTCCACCAGACGAAAGGAGATAAAATGTAAAAAACAAAAAACTGAAATATAAAAAAAAAATTTATTAAAACAAAAATAATAATTTTTTTTTAAAAAAGTAGAACAAAAGCAAACCACCAAACTTACCTCAAAACCCAAAAAAAAGGCTTATTACAAAAACGCAAAAATGCGAAAAAAAAAAAAACACTCGACAACTCTCAGCAACTCTTGACAACACCTTCACAAACAACTCAGCACCTCCAACATCCACCAACCACTTCTATCAACCCACCCCAAAACAAGGCCACAAAAAAGCCTTAAATAGACCTAACTTTCCCGCTCAAATCAATGACGCTCAATAGATGAGCCCGTATAATACACACGCATCTATAAAAGCGTCACGAGAGCACACAATGGGTCTGCTGAATTCTAGGATTGAATCATGTCCACAGAACAGCAGCCAAGCCAAAATCCTGGACAACAAAGTAAGTAGCTCCAAAATGAAAGTTAGCAACCCAAAACAACTAAAAAAAAAGTAGAAATTACAAAATATTTTTTTTTTTTTTTTAAGGTGTGGAGACTGACAATGAGGAGGCTGCGGGGCCTAGTACCCAGGCCAGGACTAAAAGAAAAAGGCAGCCGCAATTCACAAGAAAGGAGATGGAGGTTTTGGTGCAAAACTGTACTGACAACCTGGCACAGGTGCCACGAAATATGGGTGCAAGCCAGAGATGGAAACTGTGGGAGGACATAGCCAGTGCTGTCAATGGGGTTGGTAACTTTGTCCGTTCAACCAAAGATGCTCTCACCTAAGTCCCAAAATGTTGAGGAACATTTCAAATCTAAAATTACTTTTTTTAACAATAGATGGAGTGACTTCAAATATCGACTAAAGCAAAAGTTGGCTGATAGGGCTAGGCATGCAGGGGGGACAGGTGGTGGGCCAACCCCTGTGTCACTGGAGCTGACCGATTTGGAGGAGCTGGCACAGGGGTGTGTGCAGGAAGAGGAGGTGTTTGGCGTGTCCAACATGGACATAGACATGCCAGACTTTGCTGCTCCACATGTTCCCGCAGGTCATTGAGATAAAACTGTTTAATTTTTTTTGTTTTGGAAAACTTAAAAATGTACTAATATTTGTATGATCTCTCTTTTTCACACAGGCACAGAAGAGGACGAGTGTGCTCCAGAACTGAGTTTTGCCCGCAGTAGATCTGCTGGCTTCACAGGGGAGGAAGTAGTATTTCCATCTGGGGACCCTGTGGTGGACAGTCCAGGGCCTTCCCCCTCGCAGGCAGTGGCCCTTCTCTCAGATCTCAATGAGAAAACAGATAAAAACACCGAGATTCTGATGAGGATGGATGCCAATCTGCTACGGGTGGCGGACGCCCTGGAGGAAAACGCTGCGGCCAATGTCAGACTAGCTAATGCCCTGGAGCAGCTCGTCCACCTGTGCATGTTGGAACCGGCCTCCCTTCCTGCCGGAACATCAGGGCCCTCCACCTCTGGCACAACATCAACCAACCCTCCAAATGTGCCTAGCCCTATGCCTATGCCAGAGGAAACACCAGCTACCTCTGACCAGGCAAGGCGTTCGACCAGACAGACAAAGTCATGCTCCCTCCAACATCAAGCCAAGCGGGGGAGAAGGCGTTGACAGCACTGGCAAATTTCCCCACATTCCATCTCTGTGTTTGCCCCATATTTTTGCACCTCAAACCCTCCCTCTCCTTTCTTGTGAATTTTTTTTTTTATCATTACTTTATATATTTGAAGTCCCATAAAAAATATTTGGACTGTAAAATTACCCTAATTTTTGCAAATAATTTGAACATTTATTTATTTACAAATTAAAAAACAATAACCCAATAAAAATTGTCTAATTCATTCTCAAATGGCTAAAAGGGACTGTAACAAACATAATTAATTACTTAACAAAGGTCATATACTTAAAAAAATGTTTAAGTTAAAAAAAACAAAAGGTAACAGGTAAGTAAACAATAACACAAGCCAACCAAGTAGTAGATGATTGTCTTTCTGGATTTCAAAAAAATGTTAAAAGCAAAAATTTAAAAATAGGTGTTGGGCTTTTTAAAACAAAAAAAAAAAAAACAAGGTGTTGGGCTTTTTAAAACCATAAAAATATCTGACAACAACATGCGTACGGAATACAAGAAAAACATCTAACATTATTACCTTTATTAAAACATTTATTTTGTGATTGCTGTGATTTCTAAAAACAAACAAGTAGGAACACAACATGCATTCCAAATTTAGCTAATATATCCTGGCCATTGCAAATCACCTTCTCGCAATTGATCCAATTATTAGGTGATTGGTGTTGTGCCTTGTAAAGGAGAGTAGCAGAACATCGATTCGCTAAGGGAGCTACGAAGAGACCATCGTCTTTGCGAGATCCAATACCCTACCACAAGCTGAACGAGCAGTCATAATGGAAACTGGATCACACAGTGACGTATCCAAAAAACTGTCCAAATTGGACGTTCGCAGAAAATAATACATGTACGCCCAAAAAATGGCTGGACACGCCTGCATTTTCTCATCTCCACCCCCGTTACCACCCATAAATGGAACATTCTGTCAATCAAATTACATAGGTCACTTCCTGTTCGCTGTGTAAACGAGCGAACGAAAACTGACCGCAATGATCCGGCTGCACATGCGCAATGAGAACCGGACGCATGCGTGGTTTAAAACAATCGAATGCGTACAAGCGAATGGCTGATAGCGTTCTGCTCTGAATCAGGCCCTTAGTATGCATAATATGGCGTGCCGAACCCAAGCAGCGCTTCCAACAGCAGCACATCATCTAACATCTCTACCGTTTGTTTGGCCCCATCTGGGAGAAGCCTAAGCTTTTCAATGGAGATTTAAACTGGTGAAAGACAATCAAGATGCTTTCACTTACCTGTGGACATCTTACCAGGACGCGCCCACAAACCTATGGAAGGATAATCTAGATGCTTCCACTCACCTATGGAAGAAAGTCAAGATGCCTCCACTCACCTATGGAAGAAAGTGTAGATGCCTCCACTCACCTATTCCCTTTTTGACTACCTTTCAACTGCTAGCATGTAGGTATTCCAATAACACCTACCCTTTTCAGTGATTTCGTCCAACCTCTACCCAGTTCACAATCACAATTTAGCCAAAACTGTGCGGTTCAATTACAATTAAATAACCCTAACTGATCACTGAATGCTGTAATCACACTGGGAGCCAAACCTACAATAAAGACAACAACTACACCTGCTTATGTGTTAGAACGGTATCTACTACCGAGCTACTAGGTCAACCCCTGCGCCTAGTCCTTAAGGGTCCTATGATACCCATAACTAGGGAACTGTTGTCCCTACCAACAAATACTCACTGTTACACTCCCTTTTCCTGCACAGAAAAATACACATTTTCCCAGACTATGGCAACACTGATTAATGTATTTTCAACAATGCTATCTATCAATATCACCGTTCACTATCAATGGCTTTGTTTAAAACACATGGCAGCAATACAGTAAATACGTATATGCTATTATGCGACTAGTCGCATACACAATAATGCAACTACTACACAACACGTATTATGATTTTTACGCTATAATGTGACTGGTCGCGTACACAATAATGCGACTTCCCCTTTTTAACACAAAACAACTATCGATGAAGGAAAACAAACTTTTTCCTCCCTCGTACCTGGATTCTCAATCAGCGCTCCTAAAGCCACAATAACAGGTAGCGGACTCTCAGCAACAAAGTGATAGCGGATTTCAACGGCTTTGTTTAAAACACGTGGCAGCAATACAGTAAATACGTATACGCTATTATGCGACTAGTCGCATACACAATAATGCAACTACTACACAACACGTATTATGATTTTTACGCTATAATGTGACTGGTTGCGTACACAATAATGCGACTTCCCCTTTTTAACACAAAACAACTATCGATGAAGGAAAACAAACTTTTTCCTCCCTCGTACCTGGATTCTCAATCAGCGCTCCTAAAGCCAAAATAACAGGTAGCGGACTCTCAGCAACAAAGTGATAGCGGATTTCAAAGGCACAATGCGTTCTCCTGCTAGGCGCCTCCACCCTTTTGCTGAGAGATCACTACCGAGTGTTACCTAGTGACTGGTAGCGTGATTTCACACTGTGAGCCCCCAACTATCGATACCTAATTAAAATCTCTAGACAATCCTGTCTATACCTTCTAAAATTGTCGCTATTTAACGTAATGAGTCGCACAGTAAATAAATGCTTTCAGACTTTGAATGTGGTTCCAAAGCACAATAAGTTATTATTCAATATAAAAACAGATGGTTACATGCTGTGATCTAAAGACAATTAGCGCAAATAAATCATATAGACCCAAGGTACAGTTGTTATATATGTACGTGCTCTGGGCCCAGATACCGGTATCAGCATTAGAAACCTCCGTCAACAGCACAGCAAGAAGACTCTCGACTGGGGTCAGAGAGCGCACATATATACACTTACAGGGATAGTCAATACAATAGAACAGATTGGCATGATTCCATTGGTTCTTCTTAAAGGTGCTTTTGTTACAGGATAGTTCATAGGTCAATTCAAATAGACACAAACAGCCTCCAACTGCCTTTTGTGTCCTTTTTCCCGCTGCATGCTAATCTAAGTTGCTAACATTACAGAGTACATTTTAATGTTTTAACTCTCTATAGTCCATAGTTTGCAGACACATGTTCCGATCTTCTCACCGATGATACCGGGAATCTGTTGAGACACAGTGGATCAGTACAACACCAAGCACGGTCTGCTTACCATGTACTAAACCTTAGATATCAAATAATCTTTATTTCACAACATAATAATTACTGAATAAACCTTGAATATTACACTTTAATACTAGGGAACCTTTTATGTAAGTGTGCAGTGTGTAAGTATTGGGGAATTGGGAAAAGATGCTAGTTATCGCTGTGCGACTATGTGTTATGTGGAGTACACTATGGTACGTGTTTTGCAGGGTTAACCATTTTATATGTTTTAGTGACTGTCTGTATTTACATGGTGAGGACTTATAAATTCTTTCTATTGTGTGGGAATCGCATGACGCTAAATAATAGCATCGCCGTATGTACTTGGCGTCGTGCAGATTTAATTTTAAACCGATCCTGTCTCAGCCAATTATCCGACTTCGATAGTCATGTGTCTTTGAATGGGTACAACCGCTGCATTCGCACCCGCGACCCCTTAGTTTTGCATTGTGCAAACACAGCGCATGGCGTGGCATACCATGGCGCTCGCAGCCTCAGCAAATCACATTGCACGATGTGTACTCACATTTGCAGTGCGAGTGGCAAGCATGCAAGAGGACACATCTGTATGCTACCCATTGATTTTACACCAGCCACCGCACCCGTCATTTGTACTTGCACCTTCCACATACATACGGATTAGAATTGCACTGAGCTTTTGGTATAATCCCACCACACTCCCACAAATCGGGGTGGTTATGTATAATTGCATTGTTACCACGCAGCTCATGCTTCCAAAATGCCTTATTTCACTGAAAGGTAAATCCGGCCAACTTATGTCTGACTCAGAATAGGAAGGACATACAGTATGGAATTGGAAATATGTGTACATTTGCATCTGCGCATGCACTGTATAAAAACTCACCATTTGCATCCGTGAGCAGAGATCTGTGCGAATCAGCCCCATTATGTTTAAAAGCACTTCCCCAATAATGTATTTTATTCAGGAAAAATTAGAGAACCACAGAGCTGTGACTCAGCTATCATGCTCCCAAAATATAGCATGTTTTTACTGAACAAAAATATATTTTCAACATTTTTGGGTAATAAGTGAATTTTTCAGTTACAATGATGGGCATAACTCATCAATACAATAAGAGGTCTATTTATAATTAATGGGTTTCAGACTTGATAATTATAATTTGCGCTTACTGTAGCAATAATAAATTATGTATCGCAGGGGTTTAATTATTTTCATATCCTGGGACAGGGACTCCAACTCCCTGTGATGTATAAAAGTAAAGTGATCACTGATGCGATCACTTGACTTTCAGTTTCCAGGGCCGGCTGCGCTACTGACCAATGCACAGTCTGAGGACTGTGCATGTGCAAGTACGGAGTGTCAGGGAGAATTCCTCTCCCAGTAACTTTGCAATTTATAGTACATAGGCTGCAACAGCTAATACCGTCTTAAATGGCATTAGATCCCAGGGCCAAGCATCGGAATGCTTCGCATTCCAGAGCTTTGGAAATTCGGCCTATAATCAGCTCCCTTATGCTTTTGCAAACGCAATCAGGTGCTCGCAGCAAATATCTCTGATGTATACCTGGGGTAGATGCATTCAGTGGGTCTTTTATATGTGCAAGTTCCTAGGTTTTTTCAGGGGTTACCTCTCAAATTTTCTTTGATAAATATGCCCCTGAGTATACTGAATTTACTTGATAAGATCATGTGTTTGATTAGCTTGTTCTAGTCAATGGTCCATCTTCTTTTGAACAATCTGATGCAAGTACAAAAGGCAATTAATTTAAATAGGCAAATTTATTTGTGGATACTTCTTTTTGCTTATTTTTTTATTACCATTATTCTTATGCACCAGAATATTTCATTTTGCTGTACAAATGGGATGATATTTTTGACTTTCAAAGTATTAAATGTCCATGTTAGATAATACAGTAGGTACAGCATTCCCAGCCTGTCTACAAACCTGCAATAGGTCATTTAGAGGGGTATTCAATATGAGAGCGAAAAGTCCGTGCTGGACTTTTCGCTCCACATCAGAGATTTTCCTGGGATAAAGTATCGGGTGCGCGCCCGCCCGCTTTATCCCCGTATTCAATATGAAACCAACGAAAACGGGAAGATGCGAAGTGGGATCTGTGTAAAAAAACAAATTTTTCCTGGAATAAATTGTAGGACCCCCCTAAAGTTGTAAAAACATGGGGGATCACTATGGGTACCCCTGTTTTAGCCTGCAAATGAAAGTCGGGGATTTAAATAGCCGCAGCAGGTGTTTTTTCCCGACATTGAAGAAGTGTTGCAGAAGAGCACTTAGGTTTTTTTTTTTTTTTCATTTTTTTAAGTGGTCCTATCAAATTTGGGGTACATGAAAATGGGTACTAGCATATTTGTATGTCCCTAAAATAAGATTTAAAAAATTCTGCAACTATGCACCTGCCGCTAATAGCCTATTCTAGAAAACACCTGCCGCATACTTGCAGAATAGCCCTGAACCTATTTCCCTGTTTTTGAACACTTTTTTTCCCAATTTTTTTTTTCACTCCAATTTTTTAATAAATTTTTTGGGGTGTCCCTATTTTTTTTAAAAACTTTATTTGACACAGTTATTTTTAAAATGTCATTCCCTGCGAAAAGTCTTTGAAAGTCTTTGTCGAACCTGTCTTTGAAATTGAATACGGTGTAAAACCAAAACCTCCGAAAATGACGTCATTGGTGCGAAAACATCGCAAAAACTGAGTTTTTGCAGCATATTGAATACCCCTGTTAGAATGTTTTCACTATGGCAGTTACAAAACCCAAAATGAAGGTATATTATGAGCATGCTTTTTATTTTGCAGAAAATTATGTACAGTTGCTAAAATAGAAATAAATTGCATAAAGACATTTTATGACAATTAAAATAATGTGCCCTAGTTGTCTGTTTTATATATGTAAGAATGTTTTTATGTGATCAGATAAAGTTTAAATCTGCTTGCTGGTAACGCGGGTTTTATTTATTGGTCCAAGACAGCTTGAACGCATGAAACTATGCAGTAGTCAGCAAAAATAAACAGGGCTTTGAGAGTAGATACAGATATTTATTTGCTGATGTGCATCCAATGCATTTCATGAAAAAGTCCTACAGGAAGAAACACGTTGGTTTGAACAGAAGCACACAAGCAAGTCTCTGTGATTATTCCACTGCAACATCCATAGCTGAGTCGTGACATCATTCCATCTACAGTCCCACCCTGATGGCTGCAGGGGGAAATAGAGGGTAAGAAATGGCCAAGTGCCTTCTATTCATCCACATACACCCAGACCATCTTTCCGCTTCTGTATGCTCCCAACACTTTTCCCCCAAAAGAGTATAAATGTTGTGCATACCTCTTTTTATTTGAATAAAATAAATTAATTTTGTGCTTTATGGTCTATGGAATCATAGCCACCATCGACTTTTGATATCGATACATAACATTATATATACTTCCACATTCTTTACGTTTGCTATATTATTCCCAATACAATTCTAATTTCTACACAATATTATTCTGACACCTTATCACAGCTCTTTATCTTTTCTTTAGTTACGTTTCTTCTTTCAGATTTTTAGACATTTTCTCTTTCCAGCAATAGAAGGGCCTTGTTCTTACTTAGTAGCTGCAATTACTGATATCAAGCCAGGGCAACTGTTTTTCTGAGTGAGAGTAGTGTTTTGTCAACAGTTAATTGCACAGATTATACCCTGCAGTGATCTGTACTTGTCCCTTGATAAGCTCACACCTCATGTGAACATTTATTGATGTTTATAGAATACCTGTTCTCTAGGCTGCCTCATTTCCGTTAATTGCATACTATGAAATCCCTTTATTTAAAGTGTCCCTACTGTGATAAAAGTTACTTTGTAAATAGTAAAATCTGCATGCTTTGTGTGGGTATCAGCTAGAGGGAATTCTATGGGATTTCCAGGGGAAAATAAATTTGCTCTGCCCTGTAAATAATCCTAGTTAAAGTCACCTTTTTACAGTCTTAACATGCAATACATGAACAACTAGCAAGCAGCTGTGCAGTACATTTAATTGCTGTACATGCTGTGACTGTTTATTTAAATTGGTTGATGTCAGCCACAGGATTTGGATGTAGTAGGAATAGAAAGTATTGGGATATGTGAAATACTGAAATGAGGCATGCGTTCATGAGAAATCCACCATTACTATTTCATCAGGAATCGGTATGACATAACGACGGGCTTATGTAATACCGACGCTGGAAGGCAGAAGACTTAAGATCTCTACAGGGTAAGGATTTTAACTAGCCCTAACCCTTTCCCCCCTAACCCTAACCCTCCCTTAGGTGTGCCTAACCCTAACCTCCCCCCTAGTGCCTAGCCCTATCCTTCCCCCAGGGGTGCCTAAATCTAACCCCCCCTCCTGCACCCTAAACCTAACCCTCCCAGGGGGGGGTGCCTAACCCTAAATTCTCCTTCCCCTAGCCTATCCCTAACCCTCCTGGGAGCCCCTAAACCTAACCCCCCCCCCCCGCGGCTGTCCGCTCCAGGCGCCCGGCTTACCTTCATTTGGTATGTCAGGTGTCGGTATTTCGGCAGGTGGATAATGATAGGCATTGGGATCGACGCCTATCATTAGTCCCATGCCGGGATTTCACAGTTGGGAAGATGGTGGTTGGCATTTTGACCGCCGGCTTCCTGACCGCATACCTTTCATCATGTATATCTGACCTGTAGTCTTGCAGCAGTGTCATTTTTATACCTACTATAAATAATTCCTCTTCAGGAGAAACCAGGAGAGGAAATGCACCTGACAGCTTCGGGGTCAGAGCCAGGCTCTCCACATCATTATGCCCTGCCCGTCATGGCAAAATTCTGCAAGTCACAGGTCCACTATAATGGGGTGGGGCTAATCTTCCCATCCTGTGCACTCCACTAAGAAGTGTGCAGGATGTGGGAGATCCGCCTACTCTTCTGGGGGTGCAGGAGGCTCCCGCAACTTCTGGGAGAGTAGGAAAGTATTCTCTAGTTGCATCCAGTCAGATTTCTATTTAGAAGAAATGTAAAGTTAATTGAAAGACACATATTTAACTTATTGGCAGATCCTATGGTGTTAATAGCTGTTGTCAGGAAAGGGGACTCAGGACTGCTCAGTGGAGGCTCAGATACTTGCTCACTGATGATACGGGAGGCTTGCAGTAGAGATGGTCGTATATAAGTCCTCTTCATAGATGGAATAAGCAACAGGACAATATACATGGGTGTTATCAGATACCAAGAACTTAGAGCAGCACTTATGGTAGGCACTGGGCTGGACTGCGACTAGAGTGGATCTGGACTTGGAGAATACACTAGTAATTGAATGAGACCTGACTTGGAGATTACACTGGTGCTGTAGTGAGATCAGACTTGGAGAATGTACTTATGTTGTAGTAAGACCGGACTTGGACAATGCACTGGAGTTGGAGTGGAGTCATCAAAGTGACTAGCACAACTAGCATGAGAGCTAGAAACAAGCATGTGTCAGTGATGAAGTTCATGCACTGAATGCTGTGAGGAGCGAGGCTTTATGCCCTGTGCCTCACCAGGATTGGCTGATGACATCAGGTGGCCACATATCTGGATACCTATTGGAGACTTAGCTGTCAGCTGACCAGTATCAACATGGTGGTGCCCAGTGTCCGGAGCAGGTGGGAACACTGCCAGAGCCCTGAGCCCCCTGAGACCACCAGAGATACATTTAGCCAGATAGGAGCCACCATGACTGCTCTCAGTGAGACCACCAGAGAAACACCTAGCCAGATAGGAGCCACCATAACTGCTCTCAGTGTCCAAAGCTAATGGGAACACAGAGCTCCAGGCTCCTGAGACCACTGCCACGCTGGGGACCTGCCGGCAGCACTCTCCACAACACGCCAGGCTGGGACCTCTACCAAGACAGTGTAGCACAACCCTGAAGGTGAGCACGGTTCCTGTCATTTGTCAGTGGTGTGTGATGGAAGTTAGTCCACATGGCAGATAAATTAACCAGGGATTTATTTAATAACCAGTAGAACAGGATGCAGTATCTCCAGATGCAATCAGGAATGTATGGGGTTATTGCTGGTTGATAAAGCACACACCTATATGCATGCATGGAGAACCACAGTTGCAGACTTGCCAGGTTGGAAGTTGCACCTTTTGAGGTCTAGGGTCCTATTGTAGTAACCCGTTATGTGAGGTATTACATCTGAAATTGTGCAGACCACAATTCCCAGCAGTCTCTGCAGCTGCTCAAGAGGTCAGGAGAGCTGCCCACTGAGCCTGGAGCAAGCAGCAGCAGTCCCCCTACAATCAATATTTATGCTGTGACTCGTGGCAAAGCCACGCCCTCTGCGTGCCTAGAGCCCGGGCTTGTGACTTCTTGTGCCCATGTGTAACTATAACCTGATCAGCGGCGGCAGCTGCCCACCGCTGAACTGCTAAACTGGAGGCAGAGCAAGTGGCAACATGCTGAGCTGTGGCTCTGCCTGACTCCAGTGCCGCGGGCACAGTCCCAGGCCTAGCCCGGGTCGGGGAATGCTGGCAGCGAGGAACACTGGACAGGGAGGCAGGAGCAGCTGAAAGCGCCGCCCACCTCCCCACCACTAAATCAAAGGCAGGGCCGATGGCCTCAGATGCAGCCCTGCTCATAAGAGGACGAGCTGCCATCGAGTACTCACTGAGGTGCGGCCACCGCAGAGGGGGATATTCAGAGAGCCTGCAGCTGCAGTGCTCTCCATAAGGAGGTTGGCTGACAGCCGGATGGGGGGACCAGAGGAGCAGCATGGGCGGAACATGATTACTGGTCGCAGCAGCACCAGAATACAAGTATAGCACCAGAAATGAGGACAGAAGGAAAGATAAAAGGAATGACTGCATGGGGTGAATGAGAAGAAAAACAGTAACAGTAAGAAACAGGAGGAGAGCAAAAAGGAGGAGAGTAAAAGACAAAGAGAGTAATTAGGAGAACTACAAATGACAAAGTGTACTTCTCTGTCCTGGACAAAAACTGGAACAAAGAGAAAGATTTACATGCAACTCTCCCTTAAATATCCCTAGACCACCTCCCATGAACATTCACTGGCTGCCTAAGACCAGGTAAACTTAAAGGGGCAATAGCCAACACCGTATTAAACTGGCAACACTCAAAACACTAGTGGTTTAATGTTCATGCTTAATTGTCAGCCTTCAGACTTACTTTACATTCATTGTGTTTAATATGTGTAAACTAGAGATGTGCGCCGACCCTTGTGTTCTGGTTTTGGATCTGGATCCCCCCTGGTTTTGGATCTGGATTGGTTTTGCCAAAACCTCACCTCCGTGTTTTGTTTTCGTGTTTTGGTTTTGGAAATTCATAAAAACAGCTAAAATCACATAAAATGAGCCTGTTTTTGTTCCTACAGTATAATTAACCTCAATAACATTTATTTCCATTAATTTCAAATCAATTTTGACCACCTCACAATATTATTTGCTTCATCTAGTTAAGCCCAAAAGGCTGCATCCAGCTAGCTGGCTGACTTAGCTAAGTGACACAGTGGGTGGCACTAACATGTGGCAGTTCAGCTTCTAATATCTACAGTGTGGGTTGGATACAATAGTGCACTTACTGTGACAGCAGTGTCGGCAGAGCGGGGTTGCTGACGGCGTCCTCAGTACATGGAATGGCAGTGCTGCGGTGCTGGCAGTGTCCTCAGTGAAGGGTACCAATGATGTTGCAGTGCAGGGGTGCCAGCGGTGACTTTAGTGCAGGTTTGCTGGCTTTGTCAGCAGTGTGGGGGTTGCTGGCGGTGTCCTCAGTACATGGAATGGCAGTGCTGCGGTGCTGGCAGTGTTCTCAGTGAAGGGTACCGGCGGTGTTGGCAGACCGGGGGTGCCAGCTGTGTCCTCAGTGCATGTTTGCTGACTGTGGTGGCAGTGCAGGGGTGTTCTCAATGCAGGGTGCCGGCAGTGATGGCAGAGCGGGGGTGCCAGCGGTGTCCTCAGTGCATGTTTGCTGACTGTGGTGGCAGTGCAGGGGTGTTCTCAATGCAGGGTGGTGGTGGTGGTGGCACAGCGGGGGTGCCAGTGATGTCTTCAGTGCATGTGTGCTGACAGTGTCGGCAGTGCAGGGGTGCTGATGGTGTCCTCAGTATGGGAGTGTTGGCAGTGTCGGCGTCACTGACAGTGTCCTCAGTACACGGGGCAGTAGTACAGGGGTGGTGGCAGTGTCGGCAGCAGTGGTGTTAGCAGCGGGGGATGCTGCCAGTGGGGGTGCCAGTGGTGTTGGCAGCGGGGGTTGCCGGCGGTGTCAGGTGGCGGGCGCCATTTTCTTTTTCTTCTGTGTGCATTTTCAATGGGCTTAACATTGGTGACAGACGGCTCTTTCAGCCAATCAGTGTTAAACCCACTCAATACAAAACCTCGCAACCCGACAGTGGGGTCGTGAGGTTTTGCTTCGGGTGAGGGATCCGGGGCAGGCAGGGAGATCTGAGCTTGGCTCGTATTGCCCCGGATCCCGAAATTTGTGTGAGTTTGAATCTCTGAGATCCGGACCCGCTCATCTCTAGTGTAAACTATCCTGTGAATATAGGGCGTGATTCAGGTTGGTTCGCAAAGCTGCATTCGCACGCACCTCGCTCGCTTCAAAAATATGCTAATGAATGCAATTGCACGGGATCCGCAGCTCTATACCAATTAGGGGTGTGCACCAGCCACTTTTCTTGTTTTGTGTTTTGGTTTTGGATCTGGATCTTTCTTTGTGTTTTGGATCTGGATTGGTTTTGCCAAAACCACTCTTCCGGGTTTTGGATCTGTATTTTTTGGGAAAAAGCATAAAAACAGCTAAAATCACAGAATTTGTTTTTTTTTGTTCCTACGCTGTTAATAACCTCATTAACATTAATTTCCACTAATTTCCAGTCTATTCTGAACACCTCACAATATTGTTTTTAGGCAAAAGGTTTCACCGAGGTAGCTTGATGACTATGCTAAGCAACACAAGTGGTCGGCACACAGGGCACAGGGCAGCATACCCCTACACCACACAGTGCAGCCCCTGTAAAATGATTTTGATGAAGGGCAGCAAACAACACACAGGACAGCCCCCATAAAAAATATTTTGAGAAAGGGCAGCGTACAAAAACCACAGGACAGCCCCTGTAAAAAATTTTTGATGAAGGGCATCATACAACCCACAGGATAGCCCCTGTAAAAATTAGTTTGATGAAGGGCAGCGTACAACCCCTGCAAAAATTACTTTGATGAAGGGCAGCATACAACCCACAGGACAGCCCCTGTATAAATTAGTTTGATGAAGGGCAACGTACAACCCCTGTAAAAATTACTTTGATGAAGGGCAGCGTACAACCCACAGGATAGCCCCTGTAAAAATTACTTTGATGAAGGGCAGCGAACAACCCCTGTAAAAACTACTTTAATGAAGGGCAGCGTGCAACCCACAGGACAGCCCCTGTAAAAGCTACTTTAATGAAGCGCAGCATGCAACCCACAGGAAAGCCCCTGTAAAAATCAGTTTGATGAAGGGCAGTGTACAACCCCTGTAAAAATTACTTTGATGATGGGCAGCATACAACCCACTGGACAGCCCCTGTAAAAATTACTTTGATGAAGGGCAGCATACAACCCCTGTAAAAATTAGTTTGATGAAGGGCAGCGTACAACACACAGGACAGCCCCTGTAAAAATTATTTTGATGATGAAGGGCAGTGTACAACCCCTGTAAAATTTAGTTTGATGAAGAGCAGCATACAACCCACAGGACAGCCCCTGTAAAACTTAGTTTGATGAAGGGCAGCATACAACACACAGGACAGCCCCTGTAAAAATTATTTTGATGATGAAGGACAGTGTACAACCCCTGTAAAAATTAGTTTGATGAAGGGCAGTGTACAACCCCTGTAAAAATAAGTTTGATGAAGGGCAGCGTACAACACACAGGACAGCCCCTGTAAAAATTATTTTGATGAAGGGCAGCTTTTCACACTGGGGGCGGGTGAAGAGAGCATCCCCTGGACAACACAGCACTACAGCCAGCCAGCACCTATGGACAGGACAACAGCCAGTCCCTATATGGACAAGGACAACAGTAGCCAGCCCCTATGTACTGTATATGGACAACAGTAGTCAGCCCCTATGGACAGGACAACAGCCAGCCCCTATGTCAGGACTGTGACTATTTCAGTACATAAAGATATACTACATTTGACAAAGTTCCATTGTTCTCGTTGGAGGAGCTATCATGGTTGCTGGCGTTCCCCACATACAGGGGATAGAGAGTTAAAATGATCATCTGTCTTAAAGGTGTTGTCAGGTTGTGGGATTTCTGATTGCTTATTATTTCAAACCGGATTCCATTTGGGTCACTTGTTCTGAAATTCCTATGGATCACAGACCCATAGTATAAAGCCTGTTACTAACTGTGTCTCATTGTCTGTGCAACGTTACTTTCAGGTCTATCTTGGACTCCTGCCAGATCCCCGCTGTGCCTGTGGTTTGCTGTGGACTTTGCTATATCTCTGCCCGTGTTCCGGTTAAACTTCTGATACTGGTTACCAGCTGTACTATAGAGCTCAGTATTGCCATTGCCTAAGTATCGTTATCCTGCTCCATCGCTGTGCTTGCATCCCCTGCTGGATTTTATACTCTGCCTGTTGTCTTCTACTTCTGTGGACATTGAACTCACCTCTACTACAGTTGTCAACTGCACCGTTACAGTTATTGTCGCTGGACCCTTCGTGCATTGCGGGGCTCAACCCCGCTCCGGATCCCCGTCACACCGCAGGGCTCAACCCTGCTCCGGACCCTTACTACATCGTGTGGCTCAACCCCGCTTTGGATCCTAATCACGCTGCAGGGCTCAACCCTGCTCTGGACCTTTACCGCATTGCAGGGCTCAACCCTGTCCCGGATCTTCACTACATCACAGGGCTCAACCCTCCTCCGGATCTTTACTACATCACAGGGCTCAATCCTGCTTCGGATCTTTACTACATCACAGGGCTCAATCCTGCTTCAATCACAGGGCTCAACCCTGCCTCAGATTCTCACCCCGTCTCAGGGCTCAACCATAGTAACATCCTTTATACCATCCTGAGGAGCTAGCCTCATATTAGACTCGGGGTTCCCCACTACATTAGTATCAGAGACTTTATTTACATATGGGGGTTTACTCCTATATTGACTACTGCATATCTGAACTTCTGTGTTGTTGAGACTTTATGTGAAACGTTGCTATATATTTGCCTGTGAATAAATTCTATTTACTTTTATTCCATGTTACTGAGATTCCATGAACAGATCATTCCTAAAGCCAGCTCAGTTTATAGTGCCCAGTAGGCCTGACTCCTTCCAGGAGTCTAAAGTGTCAGCAGCCGTGACACCCTATATGGACAAGGACAAAAGTAGCCAGCCAGCCCTATGTAATTGTATCTGGACAACAGTAGTCAGCCAGCCAGCCCCTATGGACAGGACAACAGCCAGCCCTATGTGGAAAAGGACAACAGCAGCCAGCCAGCCCCTATGATTGTATATGTACAACAGTAGCCAGCCAGCCAGCCCCTATGGTCAGCATCAGCAACAGCTCCCAGCTCCCACCCTCTTCACAGTAGCCAGCCAGCAGTACTTTATTATTAAAGTAGTAACACACAACACTGAGTGACAACCAACAGCTCCCAGCTCCCTAACTCTGCACACTCCACAGCAAGAATGAAAAATGGCAGTGACCACTGGACCTTTATAGAATCCAAAACCCGCCAGAATCCGACAGCAGGATGATGATGTTTTGCCTCGTTTTTGGAACCAAGTCTGGTGGGAAAATCCGAGTCAGACTCAGTTCCCAGCTCGGATCGGGGTGGCTCGGGGGGGTGTTCGGATTTCCGAAATCTGAACCCACTCATCCCTGATACCAATACGCCTACCACTGTATAAAGCCGTCCACTTCCCATGACAAGCATCCGCAAGTCAGTGAATACATCGAGTAACATTAGAACCAGCCGCACAGTTGTGGTTGACCGGACCCTACCGCACAAACTGCTAAACTTCTTGTCGCCATCTAGACCTCTGTCAGCATAAGCTATTGCAGGGGCTTAATTATGCATGCCGCTGTAACGGCATTTAAATGCCCAGGCACTCCTGTGTTTCTCTGACCACCCCCCGTCACTTCCCTCAAAAGGTCACTTCCTGTCAATCACTGTGAAGTTACTGCATGCTCTCTGTGATCGTTTCCTGAACATAGTGGCCGATTCGCGCACGTGCACTGCATCTTATAAACATTGGCTGGCTGCGTGCAAATGCAGTCTTGCGATCCAACCTGAATCAGGCCCATGATGTACAATATCAAGTCAGATTGAGAAGTGTAATGCAAACAAAGCAGTAGTTAGCTCGTAATTGGTTTCTCTAAATGGATAGAAGTACACAAACACAGAAAATAGGGGGCCTTACCTCTCTGTCGTGGGTAGTAATAAAAAGCATATAAAGGTGAGAGTTGAAAGTGAAGATCATAGAAGAAAAAGAATATCTCCTCACCTATCAGGGAAACTGCACCTATGAGTATATCAGTACCTCTAGGAAGAGGAGTTTATTACACTAGTAACCAGACAGAAAGAGGAGACAGCGACCATAATTTTATAGATGTATAGATTTCAGTAAGCTACAGTGTTATTACTTGTTGTTCACTGCAACACATTTAAAGGCCTTCTGCAACAGATTCATTGCAAAGAATATCTCATACTTTTGAGGTATTGGAATTTTTTTTATAATCCATAGTCTAAAAGAGCAGTAAAATGAAAAACAAAAAACTCCAAAGAACATTACATAATAACAAACAGTGTCCTGGAGTCACACTTACCTACTTTGATGATTATCCCTCCTGGAGATTCAAGGGAGTGGAGGGCACAAGGGCCACAGTTTCAGAATTTGCATCATATTGGCCTCAATCCCACTGTAAATACTGTGATTTGTGTCTCTAGGTAGTCCGGGGTGGAGCAATGATGACACGATTCGCTAGGAGTCACATTATCAAGACCTTGCACCAGGTCCATAATTAGAGTGTGTGAATGGTGCTGTCAGCCATAGTGCAGGGTTTGGTGGGCTGCACCACTGTACTAAAATGGCAACCTACTTGAGCACTGCAGCCCTGCACTGCCCCTACTGCACTGTCTTTGAAAGCCCACTTCCTAAGACTACATACAGAGTGCAGAAGAAAGAAAATCAAATGTTGGCATCTCCTAGACGTTTCGAGAGTATGCATATATGTATGTAGTATGTATTCATGTAACAGCTTATCATATGTACTAATTTAAGTTAAAACAAATGTCTCTACTGTACAAGTGTACAGCCATGGCCAAAAGTTTTGTGAAAGACACAAGTATTGGCTTTCACAAAGTTTGCTGCTTCAGTGTTTTTAGACCATTTTGTCAGATGGTACTGAAATAAAATTACAAGCATTTCATAAGTGTCAAAGGCTTTATTGACAATTACATTAAGTTTATGCAGAGAGTCAATATTTACAGTGTTGACCCTTCTTTTTCAAGACCTCTGCAATTCACCTTGGCATGCTGTCAATAAACTTCTGGACCACATACTGACTTATGGCTGCCCATTCTTGCCTAAACAATGCTTGGAGTTTGTCAGAATTTGTGGGTTTTACTTTGCCCACCCGTCTCTATAGAATTGACCACAAGTTCTCAAAGGGATTAAGGTCTGGGGAGTTTCCTGGCCATGTACCCAAAATTTTGATGTTTTGTTCCCCAAGCCACTTAGTTACCACTTTTGCCTTATGGCAAGGTGCTCCATCATGCTGGAAAAGGCATTGTTCATCACTAAACTGTTCTTGGATGGTTGGGAGAAGTTACTCTTGGAGGATGTTTTGGTACCATTCTTTATTCATGGCTGTGCTCTTAGGCAAAATTATGGACCTCATTCAGAGTCGGTCGTTGCGGCTGCACGGTCGTAAGGGAAAAGGGGCCGGATATGCAAATGATGCACTTGCAAGTTGCGTCCTTAAGATCGGATCGTTAGCTGGCTGACCAAGGGGAGGATGCGGCCGTAAGACAAAAAATACGCCCCCTTCTCGTATGCATTACACGTCATCTCTGGCCATATAAAGTTTAATCGATACAATTGGGAACCATCGGAACTGGTCGTAGAGCTTAATGTTGACCATACCCTCTCTTAAGCACTACGATCAGGTCAGTGTACAAACCACCCATGTCACGTGTGCCATGACACTACTTTGTTAATTATGCACTTCCATAAAACGCCGTTCACATAATTAGGCACGCCTGCGTTCGGGTTTTCAACTCCCCCGTTTTCAAGCACCTTCCCCTGTTACCACCCACAAACGCCTCATTCTGTCACTCAAACTACCAACCTGGCTGTGTTCAAGGAGAGAGAAATTTCTGATCGTAGCAGCTAGTTTGCGCACGCGCATTGCGAACTTTACGCATGCGCAGTTTAGCGAACATCGGTGGCGTACAACCGTGCGGCCGCAATGACCGACTCTGAATGAGGTCCTATGAGTGATTCCACTCCCTTGATTGAGAAGCAACTCCACACATGAATGGTCTCAGGATGCTTTACTGTTGGCATGCCACAGGACTGATGGTAGCGCTCACCTTTCCTTCTCCGGACAAGCATTTTTCCAGATGCCCCAAACAATTCATTAGATAAAATTACTTTACTCCAGTACTCAGCAGTCCAATCCCTGTACCTTTTGCAGAATATCAGTCTGTCCTTGATGTTTTTCCTGGAGATAAGTGGCTTCTTTGCTGCCCTTCTTGACACCAGGCCATTCTCCAAAAGTCTTCTCCTCGCTGTGTGTGAAGATGCTCTGTGTCACAGACTGCCTAAGAACCAGACCCCAGCACTTATCTTTGTGGGCTCTGTCCCGCGGCATCTTCCGGCCTCCTCACGCTGCTGCCGTGGTTCGCTGCTCTCCGGGTGGTCCTGCTGCTGTCCTCTCTCCCTGCAGGCATCGGCATTCGCTCCGCTGTGTTCAGCCCGGCGTCCCACAGGCTGTTACTGCTGCCATCTGGGACAAATGGGCAACGCCATCTTGGACAGTGTCACATGTCCCCACGTCCACCAATGGTACAGTTCCTCTTCAGCGCTCAGCCAATCAGCACCCTGCAGTTTTGATAAAAGGACTTCCTGGATCAGTATCAAGTTGCCAGTGCAACAAGTCCCCTTAGTTTTCACTAAGCTTCCTAAAGTATTGCTACCACCATTTTCATATGGCTCTCTAGCCACACTGTGTAGCGACCATGCTACCACTAGCACCATTTTTATATGGCTCCCTAGCCACACCATGTAGTGACCGTGCTACCACCATTCTCATATGGCTCCCTAGCTGCACCGTTTAGCAACCATGCTACCACCATTCTCATACGGCTCCCTAGCCACTTCAAGTAGCTCTGTGCTACCACCATCACCTTACGGCTACCCAGCCGCACCAAGTAGCTCCGTGCTACCACCGTCACCTTACGGCTACCAAGCCGCACCAAGTAGCTCTGTGCTACCACCATCACCTTACGGCTTCCCAGCTGCACCAAGTAGCTCTGTGCTACCACCATCAGCTTACAGCTACTCAGCCACTCCAAGTAGCTCCTGTGCTACCACCATCCTCCATTATACCCGGAGTCCAGTACCCACCGGCTGTAGCCAGCGTTCCAGTCATTCCTTTAGTTCCTCCTGTAGGATTCTCTTGACTATTTGTTCCTTCATGCGCAGGAACTTCATCAGACCCAGCCTTCTTCTGAGAGCACCTGTGTCCAACCAAACTGATCCAGGACCCAGCCCGGGAACACAGCCTCAACCCCCTCTGACTGTGACAGTTTGCACTGGCCCGATGGACTCGGCAAGTGGTCAAGGATCTGGGGTGGATTCCTCTCAAGAAGTGATATCTCATTTGGAAAGACAAGAGACCTCTCAGTTACAGTTGATTCAATTCATCATCTCGTCTGGAAAGCATTCAGGCCTTGCTGTCGTACTCTGCTCCAGTTGGCGCTCAAGCTGCCTTCCGGCACCACCTTCTGCTCATCTTCAGCTCTCACAACCGAGCAAGTTCGATGGCAACCCCAAGTTATGCAGAGGTTTCCTGAACCAATGTGAAATTCATTTAGAGCTTCAACCCGCCAACTTCCCGACAGCCAGATCTTGAGTGGCCTACATTATCTCTCTGCTCTCAGGTCAAGCATTCGATTGGGTCTCGCCCCTCTGGGAGAAATCGGACCCTTTGCTATCTAACTATCCTGAATTCGTTGCCACATTTCGCAGAATTTTAGATGAGCCTGGAAGAACCACTTCTGCATCAACTGATATTCTATGTCTCCATCAGGGCAGCAAGACCATCGGCCAATATGTCATCCAATTCCGAACCCTGGCTTCAGAGCTCAACTGGAATGAGGATGCTCTCATTGCTGCCTCCTGGAGTGGTCTCTCAGAAAGGCTCAAAGATGATCTAGCCTCTCGTTATCTTCTACCGAAACTGGATGATTTGATCTCTCTCTGCAACAGTGGACTTAGCATAGAGAGCGTGCTCTGGAAAGAACCCGATTTGATCGTGGTAGACCATATCTGGTCCCTCGTGTACCTTCTCCTACTGTGGGCAAAGAGCCCATGCAGATCAACCTCTCTCGCTTGTTGAATGAGGAACAGCAGAAAAGGTGGAAAGAGAACCTTATGTATGTACTGTGGATCATCCTAACATTTAAATAGATCCTGACCCATTCATTCAGGAAATGCCACCCCCTAATTTATGATAGAGAGGTTAAGTTAGGAGTTGCTGTTGAGTCATCCAGGAAGTCGGATTCCACCATCCAGGCTCAGGTGAAGCTGCCTCAAGGTTCCAGGGCTGAACTAGCTCTTTTGGATTCTAGAGCTGCGGGTAATTTCATGACTACAGACAACAAATTCCCATTGAAGCTTTGCCTCGAGTTATCACCTTAACCGCCATCGATGGTAGTCGTATTTTAAGTGGAACCATCACCCATCGTACTATGCCACTTAAACTTACCATTGGGGTATTTAATTCCGAAGAACTGTCCTTCCTAGTGATTACCAAAGCCTCTCATTCTCTAGTCCCTGGCCTACCTTGGCTACAAAACATTCTCCACAAATTGACTGGTCAAACATGCAGATAACATCTTGGAGTTCTGATTGTTTCAAGAATTGCCTCCTCTGGGTAGTACCTGTTCCACAAGCTCCTGAAGGGTTTCCCACTCCCTACCTCGATTTCCAAGATGTCTTTAGTAATCAAAAGGTAGATACATTGCCTCCCCATCGGGTTTGGGATTGTCCCATAGACCTAATTTCGGGGAAAGTTCCCCCCAGGGGTTGAACATATCTGTAATCCTTACCCGAGACCCAAGTCATGTCGGAATATATCCAGGAAAATTTAATTAAAGGCTTCATTCGATCTTCCACGTCCCCAGCTGGTGCTGGATTTTTTTTGTGAAAAAGAAAGATGGAAGTCTCCGGCCATGTATCGATTACCGAGGCCTCAATGACATAATGATTAAGAACCGTTATCCTCTTCCTCTTATAACCGAATTATTTGACAGAGTCAAAGGAGCCATTATTTTTACCAAGCTCAATTTAAGAGGGGCATATAACCTGATTTGTATATGCGCTAGAGACGAATGGAAAACTGCCTTCAACACCAGAAATGGGCATTACAAATACCTGGTCATGCCCTTTGGGCTTTGTAATGCTCCGGCCGTTTTCCAATTCTTCGTAAATGAAATTTTCCAGGATCTCCTCTACAACTGTGTGGTCGTTTATTTGGATGACATCTTGATTTTCTCTCAAGATCTGGAGAGTCATCGAGCTCAGGTAAAGGAAGTCCTTCTGAGGTTCATGCTGAGGTTCTGGAGGTGTCTCTGTTTGGCCCTCTGGGTGAAACAAAAATTTTCCACTGCATACCATCCCCAAACCAATGGGCAGACTGAAAGGGTCAACCAAGACCTGGAATTGTTCCTTCGCACCTTCATTTCTTCTTCCCAAGATGAATGGATAGAACTACTGCCATGGGCTGAATTCGCCCATAACACTCATTATCACACTTCTACTAAGTCAACTCCTTTTTTCATGGTGTTTGGTAATCATCCCCGAGTTTCAGAGTTCCCTTTACTCCCTGTTCCAGATGTGCCCGCTACCAAGGTGTCTCTCCAAAAGTTCACTAAAATTTGGAAAAAAGTTTGTTCCACCATGACCAAAGCCTCAGCCCGGTACAAGAGATTCGCTGATCGCAAGAGATGGGCTGTCCCAAGTTTCCAATCTGGAGATATGGTCTGGCTCTCCACTCGTATCTCCACGTTACATTGGTCCATTTCCAATCATCAGAGTTCTAAATCCAGTTGCCTACAAGTTAAAGTTACCACCATTTCTTCGTATTCCCAACTCCTTTCACATTTCTCCCCTGAAGCCACTGATCTTAAATAGATTCCAGGAGATTCTTCCCAAAACTTCCAGTGTACAAACTCAATGAGGAGAAGAGTTTGAAGTTGCGAAAATACTGGACTCTCAATGTTGCTATAATCACCTCCAATACCTCATTGATTGGAAAGGTTATGGTCTGGAAGATAGAATTTGGATAAACTCTTCTGAGGTTCATGCTCCTCACCTAGTCAAGGCATTTCATATGAAGTTTCCCCATAAACCAAGAAAGTGTCCAGTGGCCACTCATGGAAAAGGGGGCACTGTCACAGCCCACCTAAGAGACCTCAGAACCAGACCCCAGCACTTACCTTTGCGGGCTCTGTCCCACGGCATCTACTGGCTTCCTTACGCTGCTGCAGTGGTTCAGTGCTGTCCGGGTGGTCACACTGCTGTCCTCTCTCCCTGCAGGCACTGGCATTCGCTCCACTGTGCTCAGCCCGGCATCCCACATGCTGTTGCTGCTGCCTTCCGGGATGAATGGGTGCTGCCATCTTGGACAGTGTCACATGTCCCCACATCCACCAATGGTACAGTTCCTCCTAAGCGCTCAGCCAATCAGCATCCTGCAGTTCTGATAAAAGGACTTCCTTGATCAGTATCAAGTTGCCAGTGCAACAAGTCCCCTTAGTTTTCTAAGTGAGCCTCCTCACTGAGCTTCCTAAAGTATTGCTACCACCATTTTCATATGGCTCCCTAGCCGCATTGTGTAGCGACCGTGCTACCACCATTCTCATACAGCTTCCTAGCCGCACCGTGAAGTGACCGTGCTACCACCATTCTCATATAGCTCCCTAGCTGCACCATGTAGCGACCGTGCTACCACCATTCTCACACAGCTCCCTAGCCACACCGTGTAGCAACCATACTGCCACCATTCTCATACGGCTCCCTAGCTGCACCGTGTAGCGTCTGTGCTACCACCATTCTCATACGGCTCCCTAGCCTCTTCAAGTATCACCGTGCTACCACCATCACCATACGGCTACCCAGCCGCACCAAGTAGCTCTGTGCTACCACCGTCACCTTATGGCTTCCCAGTTGCACCAAGTAGTTCTGTGCTACTACTGTCACCATATGGCTACCCAGCCACTCCAAGTAGTTCCCATGCTACCACCGTCCTTGATTATACCCGGAGTCCAGTATCCACTGGCCGTAGCCGGCGTTCCAGTCATTCCTCTAGTTCCTCCTGCAGGATTCTCTTGACTATTTGTTCCTTCATGCGCAGGAACTTCCTCAGACCCAGCCTTCTTCTGAGAGCACCTGTGTCCAACCAAACTGATCCAGGACCCAGCCCGGGAACACAGCCTCAACCCCCTCTGACTGTGACACTCTGCACTGTGGTGCCCCAATCCCGCAGCTGAATCAACTTTAGGAGATGGTCCTGCCACTTGATGGACGTTCTTGGGCACCCTGAAGCCTTCTTCACAACTATTCAACCTCACTCCTTGAAGTTCTTGATGGTCCGATAAATGGTTGATTTAGGTGCAATCTTACTAGCAGCAATATCCTTGCCTGTGAAGCCTTTTTGTGCAAAAGCAATGATGACTACATGTGTTTCCTTGCAGGTAATCATGGTTAACAGAGGAAGAACAATGATTTCAAGCTCCACCCTCCTTTAAAGCTTCCAGTCTGTTATTCTAACTCAATCAGCATGACAGAGTGATATCCAGCCTTGTCCTTGTCAACACTCTCACCTGTGTTAAGGAGAGAATCACTGACATGATGTCAGCTGGTCCTTTTGTGGAAGGGCTGAAATGCAGTGGAAATGTTGTTTTTGGGATTCATTTCATTGCCATGGCAAAGAGGGACATTGCAATTCATCTGATCACTCTTCATGACATTCTGGAGCATATGCAAATTGCCATCATAAAAACTGAAGCAGCAGACTTTGTGAAAACCAATAATTGTGTAATTCTCAAAACTTTTGGCCATGGCTGTAGGCACCTCTTGGGTGTTCTTTCCAGTAGTGGACACATCCCCTGCAGCTGGTAAAGGTATGGGATGCCAGTGTTTGGAAACCCAGTACTCAAAATCCTGATGCCGACATCCTGACAGGGCTAGGATACCGACACCTATTGGTCGGTATCTTATACCTACCCTCTCCCTACCCTAAACTTCCATGGTGTCTAAACCTAACCTCCCCCCTAGTGGCTAAACCTAACCTCACCTTCCCTGCACCCTAAACCTAACCTCCCCCTTCTCGCACCTTAAACCTCCCCCTAACCCCGCTACTTACCTTCGGGAGTCAGGCAGTTGGAACGCCGACGCCGGGATTCTGACAGGTGTCAGGATTTCGGCTCTAGCAAACTGACTGCGAGAATCCCATGTGCTGGGATATTGAACATATCCCCTGCAGTTAACAGACAATAGTGAGTCAGGCACCGAAGCAGTTGTGTAACAAGGTTTGCTGATGGTGTCTCCTATTTTTTTTTCAAAATTAGCAATTTGGCAGCAGAAGAAACATACATCTGTACAGTAGAAGTGCCTTACCAGTCCTGAACATACCAACCTGTGGAGAAGAACAAACCCTGTGCACTCCACCCAAAGCAACCAGGAAAGCATACATGCAAAAAGAAGTGGAAAGGTGAAAACCTGCCCATTCACATGTGGGAGTATGTTCGGGAATGGTGTCAGTAAAAAACAGAGGAGACTTTCTGCTATGTTCTTGCTCCAGTTGTGTTCAGGTCTGTGGTTGCAAGCATAGTCATCAGAATTGGGGGAAAGGGGGGGCAAGCAAGCAAAGCTCAGAGCACTATAGCAATAAGCTCCTAAGTCTACACCAGCAGCATGTGGGTAGTCATCCTCCTCCTCCTCACCTGGTGCTAGTTGAATAACCTGTCTGTACAGGGATGCACTATTGGCTGCCAAAGCTGCATGGTAGTGCTATGTCAGTGTTGAGTCTGTGAGTGAGGAGACTGGGAGAGAGCAGTGAAGTTCGCATACTGAGGCCGAATAAGCAAAAGCAAAGACTTCTCAGGCTTACAGATCTTTGTCATCAGATTGGTGGTGTGGCAGTTTACTCCAGCTGTCCCTGTGGTGGCAACATTAAGCGAAAATTAAGTATCTGACTTGGTGCGAGTTATGGCGGCAGATACAATGCTATAGAAGCAATTCAATATTGTTCCAGTCCAGTACAACTGTTCCAAAAGCAGCAGTCCCTGCAAGCCTGTACACTGACTAATGTGCGCCGGACAATTTTTGCTGGGTTTGGTTTTGATTCTAATTAGTCATCCGTTTTTTGGTTTTGTCAAAACAATGTGGTTTTGGATTTTTTCCAAAAATTTACAAAAAAAGCTAAAATCACATATTTTGATCCTTTTTTGTTCCTAGAGTATTATTAACCTCAATAACATTCATTTCCAGTCAAATTTGACCACCTCACAGCTCAGAATATTGTTTTCATCCTGTTTAGGCCAAAAGGTTGCACCAAGCTAGCTGCCTGATTAAGCTAAGTGACAGCAGTGGGTGGCACAAACACGTGACAGTTCAACTTTAAACATGACACATCTAGGAAACAGAGTGATACTGCAGAGACAGATAGGATGGCAGTTGAATAAACTGTATGACCCCATAGAATTTAACCAATACTGTTTTCATTAATTAAGAACTAGATCAGAAGGAAGGAAGAATTGATTTGTAAATTAATTTATTTTAATTCTGAAAATGTTAATCAAGGAGATCATTGGGGATGGTAATGATCAAATGTTTTTCTTTCAATGCCTTTTCTCTTTTGAGTTTCTGTAAGAGAAAGAAAGATTAGTTGAAAATTTGATGGCAGATAAGAACCACTTGTTCCATCTAATGCACGCTTGGGTTAATTTTCTTTCTTATTAACAAGCAACCTACCAGTATGTTTTTGGATCGTGAGATGAAATCAGAGCACCTGGAGGAAACCCATGCAAGCACTCAGAGAAAATACAAACTCCACACAGTTTGGGGCATGGTGGGAATAGAACCCATGACCACAGAGCTGTGAGATAGTAACATTAACCATTACACCCTCCATACTGCCCTAGTTCCTGTAAAAGAAAGAATGATTGAACATTTAGTCAGTTAGTTAGTTAGTTAGTTAATTTAACAGTTTGATTGACTAAGAAAAAAGAGAAGGAAGGTACTTACTTTAATTGTATCCCTGCTACCAAATTCCATCTCAATTCCATTTTACCAAAACAATACATTTTTTGCCAGTTCCTGGACCTTTAAAAACCTAATTCTTGGTCTAAAATTTGCCATTTTATCCACTATCCAGTTAAACACAGATATGTGGACAAGCGGTAGTGGTCAAACTAAAGATTACATGACTGTGACAGCCCACTGGGTGGGTGTATTGTCTTCAGAAGCAGCAGTATGTAACATCAAACACCAGCTCACAGGCAGGCTACTCTCTGTATCACCGGCTTCACTAAAAAGCATAACAATGTCAATCTGTTAGAAAAACTCAGGGAAGTCATAGCAAGATGGCTTACCCTGCTAAGACTCTCCTCAGGATTTGCCATTTCCGATAATGCATTTTACATGGTGAGAGCATTACAACTGGGTGAATTTCAACAAGTCCCATGTTTTGCCCACATGATGAACTTTGTGGTTCAGAATGTTTTTTAAAAAAATACAGGGGTGTGCAGGGGATGCTGTCTGTGGCCTGAACAACTTCTGGACATTTTTGGCAGTTATCAACTGCATGTTGAAGATGTCAGCAACTGTGGCAGTTCAATTGCCAACATGGCACTTCATTGAGAAAGAATGGCAAAGCAGTGGCAGACAGGTCGGCAGTTTAATAAACAGCAATGCCCCAATCAGGGCATAATGGAAAGAAAAGAGGAACAAGATGTAATTGTCCTTGGGCTGACAGGAGTACACTGACAGGAGTAATGCCGGTGTCGCACCTGCCAATTTCAATTCTTGAATGGGTGAAGAACTATTGATGTGGCAGCACACAAAATGGAAGCTCTGAACAGGAAGGGGTAAGGGGATTTTTAAAGTCTGGTACTAAATGTCTCTCATCATCGTGCTTCTGGTATAATGTATGGGAATGCTGGGAGGGGAGAGGGAAGAACATCTGCAGATACCATCACAAAATATCATCTTCATTTGGTGCTTGAGTTGCATCTGACCAAACATGGCTGTTATGATCAAGGAAAGCCAAGCCCATCTGTTGTTATATTGGAATGACAGTATAAGAAAAAATTAAACCAGGTTGGCATCTACAAATCAAGGTTGAAAAAGGCATTAGTATTTTGCAAGTATATCTATTTGTGATTTTAGTTTAAATAAATACAGTATGAAACAAAAAAAAATAATTGTCAAAGCAGCGGCGCAAACACACAGCAGTAAAAATTACAGGACATCTATGAAACATTGCCACACAGCAGTTGCAGACAGGATGGCAGTTTAAAAATGTCAGTCAGCAATGCTCCAAACAGCGCATAATGCAGAGAAAAGAGGTGCAAGATGGAATTTTCCTTGGGCCCTTCCACCCACCCTTATGTTGATATATTAAACAGGACATGCAGAGTTTAAGAAACCAATAGCTTCAGTGACAGGGACTTCCACTTGTGGCTCAAGTGATTGGTTTGTTTTTGCCCCCACAAAACAAGCTACCAATGGGCATAAGGCAGCAAACAGTAGTGACACACCTCTCTGGAAGAGGTCATTCTCCTCATCTGATTTCTCACCCTCATCAGTGTGTACATCATCCTCATATAATATTAATTCATCCCCTCTGGAATACACCATTACAGGTACCTCTGTATTTTTTTGACGTAATTGGTGGTAAAGGTCTTCCTCGTGGAATTTCCAGTTCATTTTGATTAACATCATCTTTTTCACATTTTGAGGAAGTAGCCTTACCATCAGTAACTCTGATGCTGATAAGGTTCCCGGCTGTGCTGAAAACTCTTTCTGAGTACACACTGGATGGTGGGCAGCTGAGGAAAAGCAAAGCCAGTCTGTACAATAAGGGCCTCCAAATATAATTTTCTTCTTTCCAGTAATATTTCAGTCTTTTCTTGCCAATGCATGTGGTGAATGGCATGTTGGCAATTTTATGTTTTTCTGCACCACATTTTCCCTTTATTATATGTTTTTTTCTTTATGCACTGTATATTGTTTTTTTATTTTATATGCCCTGATGCCCTCTATGCCCTTAAACATTGGCATTAGTAGATGACGTTGATGGACTAGCATAGTCATCATGACTGGTGGCAGCAGCTGCGACAGTATTTGGTTGCTCTTCTCTAAACTGAACGTTAGCCATTTTTCAGTTTGCAGATAACTGTCTGGCATATATTTGCACGTGAACAAATCGCACAAAGCAGTACAAGCAATACAATTCATTTTTTTATGTCACAGCTCTATTCCTGCGTGGACTGGAGCCACAGGGCTTATATATGCACATGAGCAAAATGAAGCACACAAAACAGTACAAACAATACAAATTTTCTTTGATGGTGCAGCTGTATTCCTGCAAGCACTTGAGCCACAGGATTCTGTATGCATGAGCAAAGTGTACGAAACAATACATTTATTTATTTATTTTGATGGTGCAGCTGTATTCCAGCATGGACTGGAGCCACAGGGCTTATAAATGCATGTGAGCAAAACAAAGCAGACAAAACAGTACAAACAATACAATTAATTAATTACATTTTTGATGTTGCAGGCACAGGTCTATGCAAACAGCGGTGTCACAGGTCTTATACGGTATATGTAGTGCACATGAATGTCTTACTGATGGACACAGCACAACCAATACAGCAGAGTACAGCATAGCATAGCAGCATGCACCACCTATACAAATTGACTAAGCAGCACAGTCACTTGTGAATTGTGAGTGTGGACTATACAGCAGACTACAGCACAGCATACAGCAGTGTGCACTCCCTATATACTACACATTGACTAAGCAGCAGAGCCACTTATGACTTGTCCCCTATATACACATTAACTATGCAGAACAGCCTATACAGCAGAGAACAGCAGCATGCACCCCCTATATTATATACATATATACATTAGTACAGCACAGCTTATACAGCAGAGTTAAGCACAGCACACATCAGCACGCTGAACAAGGAAATGTCCTGTCAGCGGTGCCTTATATAGAATCCAAAACCCGCAAAAATCCGCTGCCACGAGGATGATATTTTGCCTCGAAGTGGAATCCGAGTCAGATGGGAAAATCCAAGCCACCGCTTGGATCTACTCGGATTCCCAAAGTTCCAGTGTGTTTGGATTCCAAGGAATCCGAACCGCTCATCTCGGACAAACGAAACAATATATATTTTCTTTCTACGACAAAAAAGCACTCACTGACTGCAACACACTGCACGGTGGCCCTTGACCTACTGACCATTACTGACTGTTATATATCACAGACAGGCACAGTATCATGGCCTGAATTTATCACAACACAAAACAAATATATTTTTTGTTTGCAAAAAAAAATTTGCCCACTGACTGCGACACACTGGTCCTTGACCTACTGACCATTAGTGGCTGTTATATCTCGCAGACATAGTATCATGGCCTGAATTTTTTTTTTCAATAGCAAAACAAAATATTTGCTTAACCTGCTACAAGAAATTGGTATTGTCATGATGACCGGTGGTGGCAGCAGCTACAGTGCTAGTGCTTGGTTGCTGCTCCTGCTGTTCTGTTGATTGATTGTTGTGTTCTATATCGACACCTGAATTTTTTTGTCATAAAAAATATAATTAAAAAAATGTGCCCACCAGCTGCAAAACGCTATGCGCTGGCCCTCAACCTACTGAGTGTTACTGCCAGTAATATCTCACAGACACAGTATCACGGCCTGATTTTTTTCTATCACAAACAAAGCAATTTTTTTTTTTTTACAAAACAAAGTGCCCACTGACTACGACACACGGTGTGGTGGCGCTTGACCTACTGACCGTTACTGGCTGATATATCAGACACAGTAACACGACCTGAAGTTACAGCACCAAATTATTATTATCTTTTTTTTTTTAAGCTACACACAACAATATTAATTGTTAATTAAATTATGTTCCTTCACTATAAAAAAAACATCCATAATATCCATAATACTAGCTAGCCCCGTATTACCTAGGAGACTGTCATTGTAGGTGGCACTGCCCATCAAAGACAGTGTCACTAAACCTGGCTCTCACAGTCACTGTCCCTAGACTCACTACTAGGCTAGCTAAGCTAACTAACTAACCTAGCCTACCCTCTTCCCCCCATCGCAGTCCTGTGACAAATGATGCAGAATCACTGCTGGAGGGACTTATATCAGATTTAAAACATGCGTGATCCAACCTTGGAAAGATGATGTTGCACCTTGATTCCGATCCAAAAATGGCACAGAGATCTGAGCATCGGCACCAATCTTCTCGGTTAAGGTAAGTTCAGGTGGGTTCGGTTTCCAGGAAACCGAACCCGCTCATCTCTAGATCTCCTAAAATAAATTTTCTAGAAAATATATTATAGGTGGTTTTAAGGAAAAATTATTGGCCATAGTGGTACTTTGTATGTAAGTGGCTGACAGCAAACTTTTGGGGGGGAAATCACTTATCCGATATGCAGCAGCTATGTGCAGCTGAGCAGTGGTACTTAACATTTTTGCTGCTGCAGTTACTGTGCCAGACACTGTTCTGTTTCCACATCTTACAGTAACAGGTATTACAAATGTACATATTTGATGGCACAGAACATGGTAAGATTAACTTTTTCTGTGAAGAGGAGGCCAGCTTAGCCATAGACTGTTACAATACAGACTTTATGATTATAATTTTATTTGTTTTTATTAGAGATGTGCGCCGACCCCCGTGTTTTGGTTTTGGGTTTTGGATCTGGATTAGTTTTGCCAAAACCACCCTTGCCTGTTTTGTTTTTTGTTTTTGTTTTGGATTTTTTCCCTAAAAATCATAAAAACAGCTAAAATCACAGAATTTGGGCCTATTTTTGTTCCTACAGCATTAATAACCTCAATAACATTTATTTTCACTCGTTTCCAGTCAATTTTGACCACCTCACAGCTCACAATATTGATTTTTTTCATCTAGTTAAGGGCCAAAAGTTTGCATCCAGCTAGCTGGCTGACTAAGCTAAGTGACAGCAGTGGGCGGTATTAATGTGGCAACTTTGAACATGGACCAGATTCAGTGATGGTTCTAGGGGTGGGCTAACAGGGCCGTCGCCTGGAGCACCAGCCCCTAAAGGGCGCCACTGTGTCCCTCCCCCAAAAAAACCCCAGAAGAAAAAAAAAACTGCACCGGTCCCCCTCCAGCTAGCCGCAGCAGGGAAGCTCCATTTGCCGGGCGCCTGCTGAGATTTGTTACCAGCAGGCACCTGGCTCCCTTCCTGCAGTGGCAGCTGAAAGCCGGAGCTCACTCCTGAGCTCCGGCTTCCGGCAGAGAGCACTATGGGAGGGACGTCATGACATCATGACATCTTTCCCATAGATCCGAGGAGCCAGAGCTCACTCCTGAGCTCTGGCTCCCACAGAAAGCACTATGGGACTGACATCATGACGTCTCTCCCATAGATCTGTGGAGCCGCGGTCAGACCGGATGGCAGCAGAAGCAGTAGTAGGGCTTAAGGTAAGTATTGTGTTTGTATTTTTTTTTTCAAAAGCACCAGCACTGGGGGCATGACTATATGGGCACTACTACTGGAGGGACTACTACTGGGGGCATGACTATAGGGGGCATTACTAATGGGGGCATTACTAATGGGGGCATTACTATTGGGGGTACTACTACCAGAGGCATTACTACTGGCGGCACTACTAATGGGGGCACTAGTAATGGGGGCAGTACTAATGAGGCACTAGTAATGGGGGCATTACTATTGGAGGGACTACTATAGGGGGCATTACTTCTGGGGGCATTACTACTGGGGGCACTACTAATGGGGGCATTACTACAGTGGGCACTACTATAGAAGGCATTACTAATGAGGCATTACTACTGGTGAGAATTACTAATGGGGGCACTACTACTGTGGGCACTACTATAGGGGCATTACTAATGGGGGGATTACTACTGGAGGCCATTACTACTGTGTGCACTACTATAGGGGGCATTACCACTGGGGGCACTACTAATGGGGGCACTGCATGGGGGGCTCCACTACTGGGGCCATTTTGTAAGGGGAACCACTGCTGTGGGCATTGTATAAGGGGCACTACTACTGTGGGCCTTGTGTATAAGGGACACTCATTTGGGCATTGTGTAAAAGGGGTACCATTGTGTGTCATAACATGAATAAGGGACTACTGTGTGGTGTAATTTGAATTGGGGATAATGTATTATAAAGGTAATTACTGTGTGTGGCACAATGTATTATACAGGATATTATTGCATGTGGCATAATGTATTATACAGGGCATTACTGCATGTGGCATAATGTGTTATACATGTTATTACTGCATATAGCATAATGTGTTATAAAGGGCATTACTGAATGTGATATAATGTGTTATAAAGGCAATTAGTGTGTGTGGCATAATGTGTTATAAAGGGCATTACTGCATGTGGCATAATATGTTATAAAGGGCATTACAACATGTGGAATAATGTGTTATAAAGGGCACTACTGCGTGTGGCATAATGTGTTATAAAGGACATTACTGTGTAAGACATACTGTGTAAGGTGCTTTACTGCTCATGGCAATTATTCGCCATGAGGGGAGAGCTTGGTGGAAGCCCAGCACCTCCGTAAGTGCTGGGCACACCCCACAGTATGGTGAATTGGGGGTGTTCTGCAAGGACACGCCCCCTTTCCGGAAGGGCATGCAGATGAATGGCATTTAAAAAAGGTGATTTCTTTATTTCTTTATTTATTTTGGGAGGGGGGAGCGCAACTGGGAATTTTTGCCCTGAGCTCCACAATGTCTAGAACCAGCCATGAGCAGAGTGGCATTGCAGTGGTAGACAGGATGGCAGTTTAATAAAGTATACGACGAGTTGGAAATAATGTTTATGGACTGAAGACAAGGAAAGGACAGAAGGATTGATTGTCTTTAATTTATTTAATTTAATATTTTGATTCTTAAAAAAATTATGATCAATCTAGGATCAAGTTCTTCAGTTCCTAAAATACATCTTTGATCTGGAGGAGGTTTTTTAATTTTATATACATCATGATCTAATAAAAAAAATGAGGTGTCCTTGCTTGTGGAGGTGCTGCTAGAACATACTGCAAACAGACGTTTACTAGTTTGTACTCAAGGAGGTTGTTAGGGATAATGGGACCAAGACTTGCTGTTTACATCAGAGGAAAGTAGTCTGTAGTTCTCTGGCTTAATTAGAACTCCCAGCATCTGTGATGTTTGCTGGGCCTATAAAAAGTTATTTGTCAACCACAGGTGGCGTGCTTCAGGTTACCTCAGCCTGCTTTACGTACCATATGTACCCTGTAAATATATTTGTATGTGACCAATATACACAACTATTTTTTGTATTAAATGTATTTGCACTTTATTGCACACATCCTGGCAGGAAGATGCTCTATGCTGCTGCTGCTCATATTTGTCCAACCTATCAATTTGGTGGTTCAGAATTTTCTTTAAAAAAATGAAAGGGGCATGCAGGAGATGCTCTCTGTGACCATTACAGTTTCTCGACATTCTTAAACCATAAAATTAAAAATGCCAGGCAGCAATGCCCCAAACACACAAAAAAAAGAGGTGCAAGATGGAATTGTCCTTGGGTCCTCCAACCCACCCTTATGTTGTATATATGAAACAGGACATTCACAGTTTAACAAACCAATCACTTCAGCGACAGGAACTACCACTTGTGGCTGAAATGATTGGTTTGTTTAGACCCCCCACAGAACAAGCTGACAATGCACAGTGGACATTGGTGGCAATGATCCCATACACAAACTGGCTTTACAACACACAGTAGGTAAGATCAGATGTCATCATCAACATTGTCATACCCATCAGTGTGTACATCCTCTTCTTCACACAATATTAATTTGTCCCCCTGGAATCCACCATTACAGGTGCTTCTGTATTTTTTTTACTTAATTGCTGGTAAATGTCTTCGCCTGGGAATTTGTAATTTCTTTTGTTGAACATCATCTTTTCCACATTTTGTGGAAGTAACCTCCTATGCTGATCACTGACAAGGTTCCTGGCTGTGCTGAAAACTCTTTCAGAGTACACACTGGAGGGTGGGCAACTTAAGAGAAGCAAAGCCAGTTTGTGTAAATGACTCCAAATTGCCTTTTTTTCCTGCCAGTAGTGAAACGGACTGTCTGACATGCCTATTTGGATGCTATCCCTAAAATAATCATCCACTATTCTCTGAATGGTGACCATATCAGACAAAGTCACTGTAGACATGTCACTCATTATAGGCAGTTCTTTCAGACCCAACCAGATGTCATTAGGTTTTGCTGACTGATCTGAATCACCACCAGCAGTGGGTCTCTTAAGAAAATGTTGTTTTTTCCTGGCAGCCAAAGAAACTGAAGGAGGAGATGCTGCCATGTCACATGGTGCTTGAACTTACAATTTTTTTACCACCAGCTCTATTTATTTCTGTCAAAAGGAAAGACACAAGGTATAACTGAAAACTAGGATCAAGTATGGTCAACAAAATATAGTGATCTGATTTCAAGAGATTGATGACCCTTGGATCCTGGCGAAGCCAATGAAGGGCTTGATCTACAGCTCCTCCTTCAGTTTCTCCAGCTGCTTTTACAAAAGTCTGATTGGGGAATGACCTGACTCAAGCTGGCAGTGTCTGAACTAACTTCAAATGTGGCAAGTTCAAAGGGTTTCAGAACCTTTCACAACACAGAAATTATTCTCCACTGCACTTGAATAAGGTGCATTCCCGCTCCTTTCCCTATGTCATAGGCAATAATGTAGCCTTGCATGGCCTTTTGCTGCTCCTCCATGCGCTGAAGCATATAGAGGGTAGAATTCCACTAGCTACTTTGGCAGGGCAAACAGTATTTGCTGGTGCTGCAATCTTTGACACGCAGTTGCCGAATGTCAAAAATTTCCCGAAATCTGCCGGGTCACGAGAGCGTCTCCTGCATGCCCCTGTTATTTAAAAAAAAAGTTGCACCACATGTAATGCTCGCACAAATTTGGTGGCATTTTCAGATATCACAAATCCCGAGGAGAGTCCAACTGGGGTAAGCTATTTTGCAATGATTTCCCTGCGTTTTTCTAAGAGGTTCTCAGTGGTATGCCTCTTAGTGAAACCGGTGATACACAGAGTAGCCTGCCTCTGAATAAGCTGGCATTTGTTAGATGCTACTGCTGCTGTTTGCACTGTTGGAGGCAATACACCTACCCAATGGGCTGTCACAGTCATGTAATATTTAGTTTGCCCTGTCCCACTTGTCCACATATCTTTGGTTAAGTGGACAGTGGACACAACGGCAGTTCAGGGAACATTAATAAGGTTATTTTTAATGTCCTTGTACAGATTTGTAATTGCTATTCTAGAGAAGTGGTATCTAGAAGGGACATGGTAGTAGGGACACAGGACCTCAATAAACTGTCTAATTAATGGCAGATACTGGATGAACATCTAATACCAGCATAGCTGTTATGGTGTCAGTAATCCACTGTGCAACTGGGTGTTTCCTGTCATACTTGTTCCCCATTGCAAAGGATTGTTTGACAGTCAATTGTTTGGTTAAATTAAAAGTAGTCTTCTTCCTGGTCCCCTTCTTGGATAAAGACCCACTCACAGCAGCAGCAGCAGCAGCAACAGGCATAGCACTCAAGGATCCTTCTGAGGAACCATGGATAGGAGAGGAGTCAGTCATTCTTATGAAATTGGATGCAGGACTACTTCCGATCACTATTGAGGATGTTGATGATGATGCAGGTGGTGGTGGAGATTGCAGGCGCTTGGATCCAGAGAGAAGGGATCAGCTAGGTGACACTGGACTGATTGTTGTTATGTTTTTTTTTAGCCAAAGTTTCTGAATTTGAAAAACTCTTTTCAATTTGATGAATGTGCTGCAAGTGACTTAACAGGGAGGAGGTTCCTAGATGGTTAAGGTCCTTACCTCTACTCACTGTTACTTGGCAATGGTTACAGTTGGCTTGACAACTGTTGACCGGATTTGGGTGGAAATAATTCCACACATTAGAAGTGGATTTTTGGGTCCTTTGCCCAGACATGACAACAATGGGACTTTTCCCACCATGGGCAACAACTGGTGCCTGATTACAGTTTTTACACAAACATCCTTGGCATCAACATCCTCATCATCATCAACATCCTCATCATCCTCGTTAGCGCCAACTACAGAAATATCCTCCTCCTCATCCTTAGCATGTTGACTTGTGCTGCTTATCCCCACATTTGCAGAGGGCACACAAATGGTGGAAGGAGGATCCTCTTCAAGTACAGTTTTAGAAAGGTCAGGCTCACACATGTCAACCGTGGATATACTTGGACTCTCCTCGGGGATCTGTGACTTTTCTGAGCACACAGTTGGTTCATGTGCCTTAGCGATTTAAATTTTTTTGACACTTCTACAGGGAGAAGGGCTTACATCATCATAAGATGCAGAACCACCAGTATTAAATAAAGGCCAAGGCCTTATCTTTTCCTTGCCACTTCGTGTGGTAAATGGCATTTTGCCAATTTTTTCTTTCTCTGCAGCTAACTTAGGCCCTCATTCAGAGCCGCTCGTTAGCGGCAGTACGCTCGTTCCGAGCAATGTTTGCACATCTGCGCATGCGTACGGTTTTTAGTACGCATGCGCGAACCAGTCAGTGCGGCCGAAAATCGTTTGTACGCTATATAGCGAGTGCCTGCTATTTTGAGTGACAGAATGAGGCGTATGTGGGTGGTAACAGGGGAAGGTGCTTGAAAACGGGGGAGTGGAATTCGAACGCAGGCGTGCTTAAAGGTCAAAACAGGCGTTTTAAGGGTGTGCATAATTAATCCAGCAGCGTCATTGACCACGTCACTTGGTTTTTTTAACTCAGAACTGCTCACAAAATAGCGGTTGAAAAAACCAACCACAAGAATAGCGAGCAGTTCATACGCTGTACGATGTAATCTAATAAATAGCGGACATGACGTATGGTGCGAGCGGCCAGGGGGCGTTTTTATCAAATAAACGAGCATATGTTTTGCTCGCTCGTTCAGACTTAGAGGTGTGAACAGACTGCAATGTGCGAACGGATCATTTGAATAGCCACCCCTTGTTTTTGAACGAACGACCGCAAATAGCGAACGGCTCTGAATGAGGGCCATAGCTTTTAATTTTTTTTCTTTAACTCTTTTGATTGATTTTAGTAGCCTTGACTTAAGCCCTGTATGCCCTTGGGCATCAGCTTTAGAAGATGATGTAGATGGACTAGTATCATCATGACTGGTGGTACTGGCAGCAGCTCCACCACTAGTATGTGGTTCCTGCAGTCTCAACTGATCATTCTCCATAACAAACATGAATGAAGTGGGGTACAGCACATGTCAATTTGTACCAATTTTAAATATTACACTGTGGTTTCAATGACCTACAGTGTGACAATATTTTTTACGAATACACTGCTTTTCCACTTACAGTGTGACAATATTTTTTACAAATACACTGCATTTTCCACTTATAGTGTGTCAATATTTTTTATGAATACATTGTGTTTTCCACTTACAGTGTGATAATATTTTTTACGAATACACTGGATTTCCACTAATAGTGTTACAATATTTTTTTATGAATACTCTGCGTTTTCCACTTACAGTGTCACAATATTTTTTACGAATACACTGCGCGTCCACTAACAGTGTGACAGTATTATTTATGAATACACTGCCTTTTCCACTTACAGTGTGACATTATTTTTTACAAATACACTGCGTTTTCCACTCACAGTGTGACAATATTTGTTATACACTGCGCTACCACTTACAGTGTCACAAACAATACGTGTATGAATATTACACTATGGTTTGACAGGCAGCGTCACCGTAAAAAAAAAAAAAATATATATATATATAGTACACTGGGGTACAGCACAAAAAGTATATAATATAATTTTTTTTATTAATTATATTATTTATTAGCTTTTATTTTTTTATCCACTGGGCACCCTTGAATGGACAGAGCACCCCTGGTTGGACACAGCAGCCCCTGCCCCTGGATGGACACAGAAACCCCTGGATGGACACAGCAGCCCCTGCACTAGATGGACAAAACAACCCCTGGATAGACAAAGCAGCCTGGGTGGACACAGCAGACCCTGGATAGACACAGAAGCCCTGCTCTTGATGGACATAGCAAGCCCTGTATGGACACAGCAGACCCATAGCAGCACTTGGATGGACACAGCAGCCCTGGCCTGGATGAACACAACAGCCCCTCTTGGATGAAGTATAGCCCTGAGAACTCGGGACTCAGCAAGCAAATGGCACCGATCACCATGAGGGAGGGACTTTTATACAATCCAAAACCCACGAGAATCCGACACAGCAGGATGATGACGTTTTGCCTCGCTTTGAGATCCGAGTCAGGCGATAAAACCCGAGCCAGACTTGGATCTCGCCTCGGATCTGCAAGTTCGGGTGGGTTCAGTTCTCAGGGAACTGGACCCACTCATCTCTAGTTTTTATTGTTATCTTTTCTCTTAATAAAATATTTTTTTTTCAATTATGCATGCCTTAGCAATAGTGTAATAGATGACATTCCTTTATATGTTGCATATGTATGGGCATTGATATTTACAGTACAATATAACATGTATTAACTTCCAAGTACAGTCACCATAAAGTGAGAAAATCATTGAAATTACTGCAGCACTGTAAAATAGTAACATAGAATGTACAGTTTGTAGCTCTCAAATGTTGCTGTCAAACACAAAATAATTCTATATATATATATATATGTATGTATATATATATATATATATATATCAAAAGATTCAATATTTACAGTAGGTTTATCACATACAGGTCTAAGACCTAATTAAGAGTAGATGTAAAAAGGTTGCATACTGCCACCTTATGGCTATCATAGAATGTGCACAAGTGTGGCTTGCTGATTTCAATTGCACAAGGAACGGTCTCTCTTCATACTTTGCACTCTATTTATCTTTTTTTTTACTAAAACAATGTGAAAACGTGTGTTTTCAAATGCTTTTCACATTATTTTTGTATCACTTAAATGTATTAAACCACTTTTGGAGCAGTTTTCATAAAAAAACTACTCCAAGCCCTTACATTTGCATTATTTTAGTAAAATACCCTGAGAAGTGTTCGGAGAGGATGCGAGTAAGCTCTGGGCCTGATTCAGAGCCGCTCGCTCTGACAGAGCGCTCGCTCTGAACCAGGGCTGGGCTCTTTTTTTGGGGATCGGCCTCTTGGCCACTCGCATAGCTGTGGGTGACCACCCACAGCTATTGCGAGCGGCCATGATGATGGTCGCAATAGTCAAGACAATCGTGACCATCGGGCTTGCGATAAGACCCTTGTGGTAGGGTCTCATGGTTGCAAGCCCCAGAGAGATTTCGGCTCCAACAGACCCGGAATCTCTCCACTGACATCACTCATGATGTCAGTGGGGCCGCCCCCAAATGGCAGGCGTTCTCATGGGAACGCCTCCATTTTTGTGCAGCCGCCCCCCCGACCTACCCACCAAAGAGGGCGAGTTGTCACTCAACATCGACAGGTCGCCCCCTTTGGTGCGAGACCCGGTGTGACGGATTGCCCGTCGCTAGCCGGGTCTCGCGCATGCGCACGATGGAGCCGGCTCCATCATGTGCGCATGCGCTGTGGGCCACCAGGGTCTGCAACCGGGTCTGAATCAGGCCCTCTGTCCCTCTGCCAGTAAGAGTCAAAATTGACTCTTACTGGCAGAATTAGTATGGGCGAATATATTAGATGGAATCCCCTTGACTAAAATGATAACGTTTAGAGGATAATTGGCAGCAGCAAACAGAGGGTCTGATTCAGAGGCGCTCGCAAAAAGCAAGCGCTCGCTTTGAATCAGGGTGGGCGCTTGTTTTGTTAGTTGCGGCCCTTGGCCACTCGCATAGCTGTGGGTTACCACCCACAGCTTATGCGAGCGGCCAGGATGATGGTCGCGATGGTCAAGACCATTGCGACCATCGGGCTTGTGACGAGACCCTTGTGGTAGGGTCTCGTGGCTGCAAGCCCCAGAGAGCATCTGGCTCTAATAGAGCCGGTAGCTCTCCTACTGACATCACTGGTGATGTCAGTGGGGCCGCCCATAAATGGCAGGTGTTCGCATGGGCACACCTCCGTTTATGAAGCCACCCCCCCGACACACCTACAAAATGGGGCGAGCTGTCGATCAACATCGACAGCCGCCCCCTTTGTAGTGAGCCATGGAGCTTGTGCTTTTTGCGCTCTCTCCGGGGCTCGCGCACGCCGTGCGTGTGCACTGGGCCACCACCGACCAGCTTGCGAGCGCAATGCGCTTGCGAGCGAGTCTGAATCAGGCCCAGAGTTACATAGTACCAAGCAAAATATCAGTGATGTAGGTTAACACCACACAAAGTATCTAGTACAATCTTGCTATAGAATGATACAAAGTTAACACTTATAGATGAAGGTATATCTCAGATTTACTCTATTACTAGATTATATATAAAAAAACAGGATCACATCAACCATATAAGACATCTTGATTTGTACCATATCAGTGTATAGTGTCCCTATATTGTCAGGTACAGCTCAGAAAATAACCCTTCCTTCAATAATGCAAGTTATTAAGATGTCTCACAATACATAGAAAATAAATCCCCATTCAGTAATGCAAGGCATTAAAATGTCTCTAATACATATGTCTGTGCAACAATAGTACCTACATAAGTAATTTTCATATATTATCAGTCACAGTTAAAAAATGAATGCACATATGCAGTACCTGACAAAATTCTCTTAAGTATTTCTTGTTTCTTGGCCATAGGGTTAGTACTTATTGTTATATTCAAATATTCACACTTAGGAGTGGAGTACCTTAACCCAGTGGATAACAGGAAAGTTCAGGGCCGTAACTAGGGTAGTGCGACCTGTGCCATGGCACCGCAGGGGAGAGGGCGCTGTTCAGGCCTGTCAATTTTCCTGTTTATTATCATTCTCACTTGTAGCTTCCTCTTAGTTTATCCTCAGCATCTCCTGGCCTCCCCTATCTCTTCCCTGACCCTTCCCCATGAGGCCATGGCCCTTTTTCAGGTGCACTATCTTATGTCCCCATTTAAAAAATGGGGGGAGGGCGGAGCCAATGCTCTCTCTGGCACAGGACACCAGAAAGTCTAGTTACGGCTCTGGGAAAGTTTACAGTGAAAAGTAAGACATCATAGTATCTTTTCACTTCTGCTTTCTCTCATCATACTATGTTTTGGATGAGTGATGAGAGAGTGAGGAGACCGAGGTCTGTGAAACAACAATAAAGGAGTTATCTGTTAAAGACCTATAGGGTGTTAGGTGATCCCTGTTGTCTAACAGGCAACTCCTTTACTGTTGTGGGTGGAGCTACTGGGGTGGAGCTATAGATAAACAATGAGATATACATTATATATAAATATATAATAAATATACACATATAGTATTTAGAAAAGAAGGAACTCAAAGGGGACTTTCAAATAAAACTTATTTTATGGAAAATACATTTTGGCCCAGGACATTACGTCATAGTTAATAAGAGGTTCAGGAACTGAGGAGCTCATGCAGACCTGCTCGCAAGATGCGTTCACTCGCACCCTGCGTATGCAAATCCAGCGTACGCCCAGCAAGGCAGGCGGTTGCATGGCAAGGCATTAGCACGCCCACTATTAGGGGTATTCAATATGAAACAAAAACTTTGCCGTCTATGCATGTCGAAGTTTTCACCGCACATTGGAGCTTTTACCGGCGAAAAAGTATCGCGCGCGCCCCCGATTATACCCGTATTCAATATGAAATCGTTGAAAACGGCACCTGGCAAATGTGAAATCAGCGAAAACTTCACTGATTTTTGGGGAAATCACCCTAACACCCCCAAAAAGATGCTCTGACATGGGGGATTACTCTGGATACCCCCGATTAGCCCTGCTGAATGTTTTTGGGGTCTTTATACAGGCTCAATAGCTGCTATTTTGGGGATTTGGGAAGGTGGTGAAGAATAGTATTTAGAAGTGTTTTGGGCTGAAAATAAGTAGTCCCAGCAAATTTGGGGTACTTGAAAATGGGGGTGAGCATATCTAAAAGTTGCTAAAGTGAAGTTTTAAAAAATTTGAAAAATCCACCTGCCGCAAACACCTGCAATGAAAAAAACACCTGGGGCATACTTGGGAACCCCCCTAGATTGTAGTTCACTAGTTTTTAACTTTGTACCCCCCAATTTTTTTTTTTCGCACACCCAAAATGAAAGCGCTTTTTTGTGGTCCTCTGAGGTATTTTTTTTTTATATTTTTGACACAGTTTACCATTGGGGGACTGTGTGAAGGTTGCAGGGTTTCCGAAATGTTGCACCCCAAAACCCTAATTTTGCACTTTTTTTCGCCACCCGTTCCTTGGTGATACTTTTCCGCAGGTTCGAATGCAATATACTTTTCGCACCGGCGAAAAGTTTTCAAATTGAATACGGTGTAAAAGTAAAACCGGCAAAAATGACGTCATCCGAGCGAAAACCTCGCAGAAACTGCATTTTCGCTCCATATTGAATACCTCTATATGTCTTGGCGTGCGATCACTTAGTGTATGCAGACACCCACCAGCCATTCTTAAGATGCCCACTTGTGCACCTCACCTCCTGGAAGTGCATGAAAACATTGGTACATTGAGCACCATCAGATGCGATCACTGTGCTTGAGGTTGACTATACCCTTCTGCAAGCACTGCTATCATTTCAGAGTGAAATCCCACCTAGTGACGTTTACTATGATGCTACCTTTTAATTATGCATGCCTTTGAAGATGCTCAGGCATGCGTGCGTTCGCACATCCACTCCCATTGTTATTAATGGCCTGCCCCTTTCATCACCACCAAACGGCTTCTTCTGTCACTCACTCTGCTGGGCAGTCTATGCGCCGCGAGTGAACGCATCACGATCTCTCACACTGGTTCGCGCATTCGCATTGCAATGCGTACGCATTCGCAGAAAGCAACTATCAGCCAGCTATGAGCGCTCTCATCATAGGGAGAGGGTCTGAATCAGGTCCTGATTTCCTACTTGTTATATATATATATGTATATATATATATATAATCTTTATTACGCAGGTATTTGTCTTCAGCTTTTGTGGGACATAGAAAATTTGGTGTTATTTTTTTATTTTTATTCATGCAGTTTATCTGTTTTTTTGATTATCCATAGGCATGCAGTTGTTTATAACTGAGTGCTTCCCATGTATACTATTGCTATTGTTTATATGTTACTAGGAGATGGGGTTGATGATCTAGCCTGTGACACCTGATCGGCGCCACTTTGAGATGACGTATTCAGTGCCACCAGCACGCTGGGGATGGAGCAGACCTCAACAAGTGGCGTCCGACAGGTGATTCTATTCGGATTAATCATTATCTGGGGGGAGTGGGATATAAGCAGCTTTTAGTATTGTGTCTTATAGTACTGTCTGTCCCTAAAGACGGGGGATCTATCCCTGAAATGATGTAGGAAATAAAGGACTTTTAACCTTATACATTAGCCTGACGAGTGGCGCCTGACCTTCCAAATATATATGGATACGGATAATACTGAATGAAATACGATACCGTTTTTAGATCAGTGCCCTATGACAAGCACAATCGATGAATCATTAGGCACAAGAGGCACAGGCTGCATCCAAGGCGAGATGGTGGTGGGCAGAAGAGGAAGATGGAGGAAGACCTAAATTCCATATTTAATTTATCATCTAAATGGTTGGACACTGCAGAATTAACACTACTGTCCAAGGCACTTTCTTTTGTACCTACTCAAATATTTAACCATTTTCATTGGTCTATTGACCATTTCAAGTTTGGCCACAAATTGAGACTTTGAATGAACATTTTTTGGATAAAAGTCCGTTGCCCATCACTAAGATTCTAAAGAAAATATCTACATTTGATCCACCATCCTCAAATGCCAGCATCAGAACGTTCATGAGGATGACTCAACATGATATTACTGAAACTAGAACCCAAAGAAGTTATGAAAATCTGTCATTGGATGAAAAACATGCATTGCAGAAACTACGGAATGATCATAGCTTGGTGATATGAACCGCGGATAAGGGCGGAGCCGTGGTAATCCAAGACTGGATAGACTATGACTCAGAAATACGACGACAACTGGCAGACACAAATACATATGAGGTCCTTGCAAATAATCCTATAGTAGCTATTAAGAACATGGTGGATTCAACGCTTTCTATCGGTCTCATTAATGGATGGCTGGATGACTCCACATTTTAATTTTTGACTGTGGATTATCCAATCTGTCCCATTTTGTATACCTCACCGAAGGTCCATAAGACTCTAGATAAACCTCCGGGTAGACCGATAATCTTGTCAGTGCTACAGCCACTTGCCCTATTCATCGATTTGATCCTTCAACTTCTTGTTCAACAAAGTCCGAGTTATATAAGGGACACTAATGGTTTTCTCATTCAACTGAAAGATTTACGAGACATCGAGGATGATGTACAGTTAACAACTATGGATGTTTGCTCGCTTTATACCATCATACCCCCTGCCAAGGGTCTGTCTGTACTCCGTGAGGCATTAACATCACAATCTCACACCTCAATACCAGTAGAATTCATCTTGGCTCTAGCCGAAATAGTGCTTACCAGGAATCATTTCATGTACAATACAATGTACTTTTTATAACTATCCGGCACTGCAATGGGGTCGAACCTGGCGCTCTTATATGCGAATCTTTACATGTATGCATATGAAGGTGTTTATATTTTACCAGTGTTTTACCAGTGTTTCCATCAAATATTGTTTTTTTTAAATGCTTCATAGATGATGTGTTCGTGTTATAGAAGGGTGATACCGAATCATTTCAGGCAATGGTCAATTCCCTTAATCAACTTGTTCATCCTGTAAAGTTTACTTGTGAAATTGATCCAGTTCAAATCCAGATCCAGTTCAAATACATTTTTTGGACCTCACAGTTTCAAAAAAGTATGGCAGGTTACATTCAACTTTGTTCCGAAAGGAGACAGATAGAAACACGATTCTCCATGCACACAGCTACCATCCTCCTGCATTAAAAAACAGTCTCCCTAAATCCCAATTTTTGCATGTATTACAAAATAACACCAATCCTCAATGTGCTGAGCTACAATTGAGTGATATGAGTAATAGATTTTCTGCACAAGGCTACAGCAGACACCTAATACAAAAATGTTTGGCTGATGCTAGATGCACTTCTTTGTCAGGTTCAGTCTCTGCTTTGAGCCCTAAGATAAGTCCACCTCGTATGATTTTTTTCAATTGAATACATCAATATGGCCAGTGCAACAAGGCGGTCCTTACATCAATGATGGCCGCTACTCACTTCTGATGGTACTTTAAAGTTGAAAGATACACCACTACCCGTTATGACAGTCAGGAGAGGGCCAAGCTTAAAGCAGCTCCTTTTTAGACCGATGACTCCTCCACCATCCATGAGGACTAATTGGTTATTACAACAAAAACCTGGGTGTGTTAGTTGTTCAAATTGTGTCACCTGCAGGAGTCTTCTACAAGATGCAACTTTTCCCCATCCCCATTCAGGGAAACAAATTAAAATCAAATATCGGCTACATTGCTAAATGGCTTATGTTATCTATGTCCTGGTATGTCCTTGCAGTTTAAACTGTGTGGGCCTCACCACTCGTGGGTTCAGAGAGATAATGGCCAATCATAGGACCTCTATTAGAGCTGCATTACAGTCTCAGAGGTTGGATAAACTGGTACCCTGGCACTTCCTTGAGAAGATCATCAATTATCAGCCCTTAAATGCAGGATTATTGATTGGGAACCGCCTCCGACAAGGGAGGTGACCATATCAAGAAATTACATCAAAGGGAAAGTCATCTTGATATAGTTTCTCCAAAGGGACTTAATAAATATAATCCTCTGTCGGTGTTCTTAGTATTGAGACAATATCAAAATAAGTCCATTACCAATTTGTTGGAGGATTGGAGAATACTGTATATGTCCAAAATAATAATCTTTGCCTTTTCCCATTTTTTTCTGTTTTTCTTTTGTTGTTTCTGTATATTTTTTCCAATTTTTTATATATATTTTTTATATATTTTTTTATATATTCTTCTCCATTCTTTTCTTTTTTTAGTTTTATGATTATTGTTTTATGCGAAGTTAGTGTACATGCATAGACAGAGTATGATAGTTTTAGCAATTAGGAAGCTGAATGTGTATAATAAATGAGACAAATGTATTGATTTAGAAGGATGTTGGAAACCAGTTTGATTATTGTGGTGACTGAATGGGGAAGATTATGGGCACTAATGAGATGTGTGTGCCACATAACTGCTCAGACCTCAGTTGCATAGACTGCATGTGTGTATTCCAATGAGCACAAAATTCTGTGAAATAGCAGCTCCACCATTTTGTGAGTGACAGCAATCTCACTCTGTGAGAGTTCTGTATTTGCAGTTAACCACTTGGTGTCATGGCATACCATATCTGTATTATGTAAGGAACATGTCCATTAAGGCGTCATCCTTAATGATCGTAATTTCATTGCTTTTTGGAGTTTGAGTGGCAGAAATTCAATAGGTTTGTGAATTTTCAGATCATGTCTAAGCAGCCTTAATGGGACATGTGAACCGTAAGGTTTTTGTTTATGTGATTTCATAGCTTTTTTAAAATTGATTAACTATCAGGGTTTGTATTAACAAACAGGGCCACCTGCAGGGGAGTAGGGCAACAAAATGGTACACTAATGCAGGTGGAAGAGAGGACAGCACACAGGAGGTGGTTTGGGAGGTGCAGAGTGCGAAACGGCTGTAGGCATGTGGGGTAGCAGCAGCAGTAGTGGTGCAGAGCAGTGGCAGCAGTTCAGTGCCAAGGGGGCATCAGTGGGCGACAGAGGGCTCACTGGTAGTGTGCATGCAGCTGAGAAAATAAAGTTAATTAGTCACAGATGTACAAACGCAGCAGTGAGATCCTTCTATGCATCTATGTTAAAAATTGAATGTATAAAATAAAAAAGGGGCCTCCATCCCCCAAAGCACAACCAGCACCGAGCTTTTAACAGCCATTCCTGGTTGTGTTTAAATACAGGGGACAAATGACATAAGGGTCCCCAGTACTTTAGCACAACCAGCACCAGGCTGCTCAGAACCAGCCCTGGTTGCCAAAATACGGGGGGACAAATATTGTAGGGGTCCCCTGTATTTAGCACAACCAGCACTGGGCTCTGAGCCGACCCTGTTTCTGGAAATACAGGGGAGAAAAATGCTTAGGGTCCCATTGTATTTAACAGAACTAGCCCCGGACTCTTTGTAGTGGGGGTGATGCCACAGCCAGGGGAGCCCTTTCACCAGGTCCCCCAGATGAAGCATCACCCCAGACCGGCAGTCAGCTCAGGCCGGGGATCCCTGGGGAGCTGGGGACGCCCCCAATAACACCCCATGGCAGTGGGTGCCGGGTTGATTGTGTAAAATGTGGTGCATATGAAAATCTAAATATTGTCTTTTGCAGTAGTACTACAGGTCCCAGAAAGCATCCTCGCACACTGGTACAAGGAGAACCACAAGTACCAGCAGGTGAGGCATCAAGGGCCCGCTGGTACCTATAGGACCCCTGCAAAAGAAATATTAAAATAAAACAAAGAGACCGTTTGTTTTAATATTTTATTTTTCAGCACCTTCACCTGGGGGGTGGCAGTCTTTAAGCTCTTTTTCATAGCTGCCGCCTCCACCAGGACTTCCACGGCATCTTCACCTGGAGAGCAGCGGCCTTTAAGCTCTTGTTCCTGACCGCAGCCCATCCAGGACTTCCGGCGTCTTCTTGCTTCAGCTGGTCTTCTCTCCAGCTACCCGGCCGATGAATTGAGTGGATGGCGGTTCGCACTGGCTTTATATAAGCCAGCCGAGGGGGCAGGATGATAATGTCGCGAGCTGTGATTGGCTTGCAATGACAATCTTTGAATTTAAAAAATGGCACTGAATAATAGCAATATCTGCTATCATTAAAAAGACATTGCTTTACCAAGTACCTGCCTGTCTAGAATCCTCATTTCAAGTACCCGTTTTACTATATATATACAGGTGTGTATATATATATATATATATATATATATATATAGATCCAAAATACCGGCACTCCTAAATAAACTGCAACTACTCCGGTGCCTTTCCAAAGAATTCCACATACAGATATGTAAAGACGGCACTCATGAGACTGGACAGCTTCAAATAATGACCATGACACTAGTCGTAATGTAAATCACATTACATTACGACTAGTGTCATGGTCATTATTTGAAGCTGTCCAGTCTCATGAGTGCCATCTTTACATATCTGTATATATATATATATATATATATATATATACACCAAATGGACAAAAGTATTTAGCCACATCTGTTAGTTATTGAATTCAGTTGTGTTTCAATGAGACCCATTGCCACAGGTGTATAAAATCAAGTACCTAGCCATGCAGTCTCCATTTGCAAACATTTGTGATACAAAATGGCTCATTTTGGAGAGCTCAGTGACTTCAAGCGTGGTACTGTGATAGGATGCCACCTTTGCAATAAGATGGTTCGTGAAATTTCATCCCTGCTGGATATTCCATGGTGAACTGTAAGTTATATTATTAGAAAGTGGAAGTGTTTAGGAACAACAACAACTTAGCCATGAAGCGGAAGACCACGTAAAATCACAGAGCGGGGTCAATGACTGCTAAAGCGCTTGGTGCATAAAAGTCACCAACGCTCTGTTTATTCCATAGCTGAAGACTTCCAAACTTTCACTGGCATTAATGTAAGCACAAAAACTGTGCAGCGGGAGCTTCATGGAATGGGTTTCCATGGCCGAGCAGCTGCATGCAAGCCTCACATCACCAAGTCATATGCCAAACTTAAGTGGTGTTAAGTACACACCGACACAGGACTGTGGAGCAGTGGAAACATGTTCTGTGGAGTGACTAATCACGCTTCTCTGTCAGATGGGTGAGTCTGGGTTTGGTGGATGCAGGAAGAACTTTACCTGCCTGACTGCATTGTGCCAACTGTGAAGTTTGCTGGAGGAGGGATAATGGTATAGGGTTGTTTTTCAGGGTTTGGGCTAGGACCCTTCTGTCCAGTGAAGGGCAATCTTAATGCTTCAGCATACCAGGACATTTTGGACAATGCTATGCTTCCAACTTTGTGGCAACAGTTTGGGGAAGGCTACGGATGGGTGACTAAGGACGGGAAGTATAAAATTATATGGGTGCAGGGTGTGCGGTGTGGGCCTCCCTGAACCCAGGGGCCCATGTGCACACCCTGCACCCATTATAGATACATCCCTGATTGTATCATACTCACCTATGAGGCGCAGTCATCCGACCCTCTCGAGTGATGCATACCATGGTCCTGGAGATGCACCATCCATGACGTCACCAACCACGCCGCCCAGATAAGCCAATCCACGATCTCCCAGATGTTGCTGTAGCAACATAATAAATAAGTGAACTTACAGTACAAAAAAACATGCAAAGTGACACCCTTTGTAAAAAGCAAACACTTAATACAGGACGGCTACTGGTCATCTAACAATCCCAGAAATATAATTCTCCTTAATACTTATATAGAAGCACCATAGCCTTTAAACCATTGTTTATTTTATCCGAAACCCTGTATTGTAATTAGCATTTTATAAATTACAATGAAGTCCCAAGGTTTCATTTAACCCCTTAGTGGCCAATGTTTCAAGCTTAAATATCCATCTTGATTCTATCTATCTAGTTATTTTTCTGGAAAAATTTGTTCAGGAACTGTGGGTGGAGCCATTGATAAACATATATATATATTTACATATACGGTATATAGCATTTAGAAAAGAAGGCACTCATGGGGACTTTAAAATAAAACTTATCTTATGGAAAATAAATTTTGTCCCAGGACATTACGGCATAGTTAATGAGAGGTTCAGGAAATTAGTTCCTGCTTGTTCCTGTATGGTAGCCAACTGGGAGTGCTGGTCCTTGGGATACTTCTTACTGAGATGACCTCATTACGGATTTCCAGCATTTACTGTCTAAAGACCTACAGGTAAGCACATGTTAATTTAGCTCTGGTACAAGAACACTTTTACTTCTATTTGTCACTCTTATATTTGAATAACAGTTTATTTTAAAACACTACACCTAGTAGGCATTTTCTCTCCCACCCATGCAGACATATATACATGTAGTCATGATCCCAATCATCAGAATGCAGATGGTCACAATACCAACAGTGGCACCCCAAAGGATTATATTAAGTGTTAGGATTAGGCACTGGGGGGGTTAGGGTGAGGCTGCCGGAGAGGAGGGTTAGGGTTAGGCTACTGGAGAGGAGGGTTAGGGAAAGGGAAAAGATTCCAGCTAGATTTTGACCATCAGAATGCCGCTGTCGGTAATCTGACCATCTGGATTCAATATCCAACCCATTCTATACAAGCCAGACTTTTGGCCATACCGTAAATGCCTTAGAACACCCTTTGTGTTACTCAGCTCAGATGTAAGCCAGCGCACACTGGTGAACTGTCTTGCCAAAGCATATCATACAGACTGGAAACTCACTAAATCACACTGAACAGCTTCAAAAGTTTTATTCAAGCTGTAACCCTGTTAAACTACAAAAAAAGACCTTGACCAAGGGGATCACCTGACACACAAGATTAAAAAGACCCAATGATGAGGAACTATGCTCACCAGGCCCGAAATAATAACCCAATTTTTTCTCAGAGCTTCAACACCACTAAAAAAAAATTGGAGAGCGACAAGTGGCAATCAATCTGGAGATACCAAAATGTATATATACACTGTATATATATATATGTATGTTCGCACTAACGTCCAAATCACGTAAGGCTTTGGCAGCGGCGGTCAAAGATAAGTCGGTCGAATCATATAAATCTTATACGAACTGGCTAAGCATGTTTTTGCGCACTTGGCCTGATGAACACATGAATATGGTGCGGTATCTGCACCTGATACATGGCCTATATCGGTCCACAAACGGTGGTGTTTGGCGTACCTACGACGAGGAGTTCCGTCGTAAGCAGCATGGGCTGGAAGTCATGCAATTTGGCGTGCAAGATGTTGAGTTTTGGTTGGATGTAACTAACCCTCAGCATTCTGCAGCTGATACTTCATTTAGCAGACACGGGCAGCCCGGGTCTAAAGGGGTGGCGCCTCAATCAACGGGAGGGTCAAAGGGTAAGTGCTTCGCATTTAATAATGGGTGATGTTCCTTTGGGTTGAAATGTCATTTTTGACACCAATGCCTTCGTTGTGGGGAAGCACACTCTGGGAAAGAATGTATTCGAGGGGCAGGGGGTGGTGGCCCTCCATCTGGAGGACAGGCTGGAGGTCCTGGTGCAAAGTAGGGTGCCCACACCTGTGGACATTCAGGCCATGTCCCCTTGGCTTGATGCTTACCCATGTAGCGCAGATACAAATATGTTGCTGGATGGTTTCTTTCATAGTTTTTGTCCTTCCATTGTCAGCCTTGTAAGTACAGGGTTGCCACAGAACTTACGTTCTGCGACTGATTTCCCATTGGAAGTAAGGAGGAAGGTCATTAGGAAGTAAATTTGGGCCAGGTGATTGGCCCCTTTTCGGAGCCTCCTCTCCCTGACTTGATTTTGTCTCCAGTCGGTGTTGTTCTGAAGAGGGTGCAAGGTAAATTTAGATTAATACAGCATCTGTCTTGGCCTGAGGGTTCCTCAGTTAACGATGCAATCCCGGAGGACCTGTGTAGGGTCTCTTATCAGTCCTTTGGGGAGGCTTTGGACATGGTCCGATCTTTCGGGGCTGGGGCTCTCATGGCCAAGATAGATGTGGAGTCTGCTTTCCGATTGTTGCCCCTGCATCCTGAGTATTTCAGATTCATGGGTTTTAGGCTGGAGGATAGGTTCTATTTGGACAGATGCCTTCCTATGGGGTCCTCGATTTCTTGTTCTTTTTTTGAGAAGTTTAGCACCTTTTTGCTCTGTTGTATTTGCAGGCAGTCGGGCGAGTCGGGGGTGGCCCACTACTTGGATGATTTCCTGTTGGTGGGTACCCCAGGCTCCTCACATTGCGCTACCATGCAAAAGGGGGTTCTTTCGTTGTTCTCGGAGTTCGGCGTTCCCGTTGTATGCGAGAAGACGGAAGGGCTCTCTACAGTTTTATCCTTATTGGGGATAGAAATTGATATCCAGGAAGGGGTTTGTCATCTCCCCCGGGACAAGGTGACCCGGTTGCACGATGCACTCGCCCTGGCATTGGCTGCGGGTAAGATTACCCTCCATCAAGGTCAACCATTGCTAGGCCTACTAAATTTTGCATGCTGGGTTATCCCCATGGGCCATATTTTTAGTTGCAAGCTTGAGCGTGCTACATCGGGGGTGCGGCGGCCAAATCATTTCATCAGATTGTCAGCTGAGCTCCAGAGGAACCTCAGGGTTTGGGTAGAGTTAATTTCTGCATTCAACAGAACATGCATTTGGGTTTTCTGAGTGGAGCCCAGTTGCGTCCTTCAGTCAATTACGGATGCAGCGGGCTCTTCGGGTTTTGGGATATACTTTAAGGGTCGTTGGTGCGCTGCCCCTTGGCCCATTGAGTGGGTGACCAGAGGCTTAACGAGGGATCTTCTCCTCCTTGAGCTCTTTCCAATTATGGTCTCCCTTGAACTCTGGGGTCCTTCCTTGTGCAACCGTAGCATCCTGTTTTGGTGAGACAATATAGGTGTGGTCTACACGATCAACTGACAGCGTGAAGCGTCTTTGCCCGCTCTTCATTTTTTGTCCCATTTTGTGTTGCGTTATCTGCAGTACAATATCACTTTTCGGGCGGAGCATGTGCCTGGGGTGGATAATGACATTTTGATTGGCCATGGTTCCGCGCTTTGGCTCCATCAGCCTGTCAAGTTGGTGAGTTGTGCCCTTCTTATGTCTGGCAGGTTATAGAGCCGGTGTGGAGGGGCGAGCCCATTGATCCCTGGCGCCACGTACCCTGAGAAGCTATCAAGCCACTTGGGCTGAATGGCGCAGGTTTGCATCCCGCAGCAAGAATCGAGGTAAGGCCGGATGGTCACTTATCCTCGAGTTTGTTTGGAGTCTATTCGAGTCGGGCAGGTCCAGAGGTGTGGTCGTAAAATTGTTGGCAGGCTTGTCCCATTTTTTCCAGGTCAAGGGTTTGGAAGACCTTTCAAAGAGCTCACTGGTTCAGAAGGCTTTGAAAGGGTGGGCCAGTTTGGCTCCAGTTCCTCCGGACTCATGTAGACCCATTGATTTGCGACTGCTTGCACGTTTGCTCATGGCATTACCGTTGGTTTGCTCTTCCGATTATGAGGCCTGATTGTTCGAAGCGGCTTTCGTGATAGCTTATCATGGAGCTTCTCGGGTGTCAGAATTAGGAGCTCCCTCTAAGTGAGGCTCCCCATCCTTGCTCGTGTCCCACGTTTCCATTGAAGATGCGGCGGTTCTTTGTCGGATTTGACGGTCCAAAGCGGACCAATTGGGAAGGGGTTGTTGGGTTTCCATGCAAGCATGTGATGATCCTGAGGTGTGCCCGGTTGCGCGGGCTAGGTGGTACCAAGAACTTCATCCCCTCGTAGCCTAAAACCTTGTGGTATTTTGTGCTCCCTGTAATATTCAGATAGTGAGATGCCATGAAGCAAATAATCAACCTAACATTGTTTTAGCTTTAGGAGCTGTCAGTATAAATCCTGCGCATTAGGACTAGGGGTGTGCACCGGCCACTTTTCGTGTTTTGTGTTTTGGTTTTGGATCTGGATCTTTCTTCGTGTTTTGGATCTGGATTGGTTTTGCCAAAACCACCCTTCCATGTTTTGGGTTCTGGGTTTTGTGTTTTGGATCTGTATTTTTTTGAAAAAAAGCATAAAAACAGCTAAAATCACAGAATTTGTAGGTTTTTCTGCTCCTATGCTATTATTAACCTCAATAACCTTAATTTCACACCTCACAATAGTGTTTTTATGTCCAAAAGGTTGCACCGAGGTAGCTGGATGACTATGCTAAGCGACACAAGTGGGTGGCACAAACACGTGACCCATCTAGGCGTGATACTGCAGTGGCAGACAGGATGGCAGTTTGAAAAACTAGGCCCCAAACTGTACATAATGCAAAGAAAAAAAAGGTGCAAGATGGAATTGTCCTTGGGCCCTCCCACCCACCCTTATGTTGTATAAACAGGACATGCACACTTTAACAAACCAATCATTTCAGCGCCAGGGTCTGCCACACAACTGTGGCTGAAATGATTGGTTCGTTTTGGGCCCCCACAAAACAAGCTGATAATTAATGTGTCCCTGCACAAACTGGCTCTACGGAGGCAAGATGTCATCCTCATCCTCCTCATCCACCGATTCCTCACCCTCTTCAGTGTGTACATCCTCATCCTCACAAAGTATTAACTCGTCCCCACTTGAATCCACCACCACAGGTCCCTCTGTACGTTCTGGAGGCTGGTCTCCCTGGAAGAGCTGATAATTCATTTTGATGAACATCATCTTCTCCACATTCTGTGGAAGCAACCTCCTAAGCCTTTCGCTGACAAGGTTCCCGGCTGCACTAAACACTCTTTCGGAGTACACACTGGAGGGGGGGGCAACTCAGGTAAAATAGAGCCAGTTTGTACAGGGGCCTCCAAATTGCCTCTTTTTCCTGCCAGTACAGGTATGGACTGTCTGACATGCCTACTTGGATGCTGTCACCGATGTAATCCTCCACCATTCTGTCAATGGTGACAGTATCATATGCAGTGACAGTAGACATGTCAGAAATTGTTGCCAGGTCCTTCAGTCCGGACCAGATGTCCAAACTTGGTCCTGCCTGCCCTGCATCACCACCAGCGGGTTGCTTAGGATACCTACATTTTTTCCTGGCAGCCCCAGTTGCGGGAGAAAATGAAGAAGGAGCTGTTGATGTGTCACGTTCCGCTTCAGCTGACAGTGTGTTCACCAGCAGGTCTTTGCACCTCTGCAGGCTTGTGTCAGCCGGAAAGAGAGACACCACATAGGCTTTAAACCTAGGATCAAGCACGGTGGCCAAAATGTAGTGGTCTGATTTCAACAGATTGACCACCCTGGAATCCTGGCAAAGCGAATGAAGGGCTTCATCCACAAGTCCCACATGCTGAGCGGAATCGCTCCATCTTAGCTCCTCCTTCACTTTCTCCAGCTGCTTCTGCAAAAGCCTGATGAGGGGAATGACCTGACTCAAGCTGGCAGTGTCTGAACTGACTTCACGTGTGGCAAGTTCGAAGGGCTGGAGAACCTTGCACAACACGGAAATCATTCTCCACTGCGCTTGAGTCAGGTGCATACCCCCTCCTTTGCCTATGTCATAGGTGGATGTATAGGCTTGAATGGCCTTTTGCTGCTCCTCCATCCTCTGAAGCATATAGAGGGTTGAGTTCCACCGCGTCACAACCTCTTGCTTCAGGTGATGGCGGGGCAGGTTCAAGAGTGTTTGCTGGTGCTCCAGTCTTTGGCACGCAGTCGCTGAATGGCGAAAGTGGCCAGAAATTTTTCGGGCCACCCAAAGCGTCTCCTGCACGCCCCTGTCGCTTTTCAGAAAATTCTGCACCACCAAGTTTATTGTGTGAGCAAAACATGGGACGTGCTGGAATTTGCCCAGATGTAATGCCCGCACAATATTGGTGGCGTTGTCAGATATCACAAATCCCCAGGAGAGTCTAAGTGGGGTAAGCCACTGGGCGATGATTTTCCTCAGTTTCTCTAAGAGGTTGTTGGCGGTGTGCCTCTTACTGAAACCGGTGATACACAGCGTAGCCTGCCTTGGAACGAGCTGGCGTTTCTGAGATGCTGCGACTGGTGATGCTGCTGCTGTTGCTGCGTAAGGTGATACATCTACCCAGTGGGCTGTCACAGTCATATAGTCCATAGTCTGCCCTGTTCCACTTGTCCACATGTCCGTGGTTAAGAGGACATTGGGTACAATGGCATTTTTCAGGACACTGAGGACACTTTTTCTGACGTTTCTGTACAGTCTCGGTATCGCCTGCCTAGTGAAGTGGAATCTAGACGGGATTTGGAACCGGGGACACACTACCTCCATCAATTGTCTAAATCCCACTGCACTAATGGCGGATACCGGACGCACGTCTAACACCAACATAGCAGTCAAGGCCTCAGTTATACATTTTGCTTCAGGATGACTGCTGTCGTACTTCATCCTCCTCGCTAAGGACTGTAGGAGGGTCAATTGTTTAGTAAAAGTAATGGTGTTCCTACTTCCTCTCTGGGATGATGAACGACTCCCAGCAGCAGCAACAGCAGCAGCGGCAGCAGGAGGCGTAGCAATGCAGGATCCTCCGGAGGAATCCGGGATAGGAGAGTCAGTCATGCCAGTGACATGGCCTGCAGGACTACTTCCGATCCTGACTAAGGAGGAAATTGATGAGGAGGGAGTTGACGGTGTGGTTTGCAGGTGCTTGGATACAACAGGACAACGGGATTTAGGTGTCCCTGGACTGCTTACGGTCTTAGCCAAAGTTTCTGAACTTGACAGTAACTTATTATGAACGCGCTGCAGGTGCCGTATAAGGGAGGATGTTCCTAGGTGGTTGATGTCCCTACCCCTACTTATTCCACCTTTACATAAGGTACATATGGCAAGACAGTTGTTGTCCGGATTTGGATAGAAATATTGCCAGACCAAAGAGGTGGAATGTTTGGTCTTCTGCCCAGGCATGACCGTGATGGGCTTTTTCATCCCACAGACAACAACTGTCTCCCCCGGAGCCTGATTTAAACAAACCACATCACCATCAGAATCCTCCTCGCCAACTTCCTCCTCAGCGCCAGCTACACCAGTATCCTCATCCTGATGTACTTCAACAGTGACATCTTCAATTTGCATATCAGCAAGTGGACTGTGGGTGCTCCTTTCAGCACTTGCAGGGGGCGTGCAAATGGTGGAAAGAGCCACCTCTTCCCGTCCAGTACTGGGAAGGTCAGGCATCGCAACCACCACCACACTTGGACTCTCCTTGGGGATTTGTGATATCTTCTTAGAACGCACAGTTCTTCGCTGTGCTTTGCCAGCTTAACTCGTTTGATTTTTTTAGTGGGAGGAGGGCTTCCATCGTCATGTGAAGCTGAACCACTAGTCATGAACATAGGGAAAGACCTTAGCCATTCCTTGCCACTATGTGTCGTAAATGGCATATTGGCAAGTTTACGTTTCTCTTCAGATGATTTAAATGTTTTTTTCAAGGTAATTTTCCTGAACTTTGTCATTTGGGATTGTATGTGCCCTCTATTATGACATTGGGCATCGGCCTTGGCAGACGACGTTGATGGCATGTTATCGTCTATGTCATGACTAGTGGCAGCAGCTTCAGCACTAGGAGGAAGTGGTTCTTGATCTTTCACTATTTTATTTTTATCGGATAAAGTTTGGTCCTCCATTTATGTTATATCGATTTGATATATACGTGCGGCTAAACACAGAAAATATTTCTTTATTTTTGCTGGAGAGTAGTGCACTTTGTGGGTTACACCAGCCTTTAAGAAATGAGCCAGCCGGCTCTTTACTTATGGGACACAGGCGCACGCTTGGCGCTGCTCCTTTGTTGATGCACGTGCGGCTACTGCGCACACAATTCACAAACACAGAAAATTATTTTTTTTTTGGTTTGGACTGGAGTGTACTTTGGGGGTTACAGCACCCTTTAACGGTCAAGCCAGCCGGCCCTTTACTTATGACACAGGCGCACGCTTGGCACTACTTTGTTGATGCACGTGCGGCTACTGCGCACACAATTCACAAACACAGAAAATTATTTTTTTTTTGGTTTGGACTGGAGTGTACTTTGGGGGTTACAGCACCCTTTAACGGTCAAGCCAGCCGGCCCTTTACTTATGACACAGGCGAACGCTTGGCACTACTTTGTTGATGCACGTGCGGCTACTGCGCACACAATTCACAAACACAGAAAATAAATTTTTTTTTGGTTTGGACTGGAGTGTACTTTGGGGGTTACAGCACCCTTTAACGGTCAAGCCAGCTGGACCTTTACTTATGACACAGGCGCACGCTTGGCACTACTTTGTTGATGCACGTGCGGCTACTGCGCACACAATTCACAAACACAGAAAATATTTTTTTTTTTGGTTTGGACTGGAGTGTACTTTGGGGGTTACAGCACCCTTTAACGGTCAAGCCAGCCGGCCCTTTACTTATGACACAGGCGCACGCTTGGCACTACTTTGTTGATGCACGTGCGGCTACTGCGCACACAATTCACAAACAGAAAATAATTTTTTTTTTGGTTTGGACTGGATTGTACTTTGGGGGATACAGCACCCTTTAACGGTCAAGCCAGCCGGCCCTTTACTTATGACACAGGCGCACGCTTGGCACTACTTTGTTGATGCACGTGCGGCTACTGCGCACACAATTCACAAACACAGAAAATTATTTTTTTTTTGGTTTGGACTGGAGTGTACTTTGGGGGTTACAGCACCCTTTAACGGTCAAGCCAGCCGGCTCTTTACTTATGACACAGGCGCACGCTTGGCACTACTTTGTTGATGCACGTGCGGCTACTGCGCACACAATTCACAAACACAGAAAATATAATTTTTTTTGGTTTGGACTGGAGTGTACTTTGGGGGTTACAGCACCCTTTAACGGTCAAGCCAGCCGGCCCTTTACTTATGACACAGGCGCACGCTTGGCACTACTTTGTTGATGCACGTGCGGCTACTGCGCACTCAATTCACAAACACAGAAAATAATTTTTTTTTGGTTTGGACTGGAGTGTACTTTGGGGGTTACAGCACCCTTTAACGGTCAAGCCAGCCGGCCCTTTACTTATGACACAGGCGCACGCTTGGCACTACTTTGTTGATGCACGTGCGGCTACTGCGCACACAATTCACAAACACAGAAAATAATTTTTTTTTTGGTTTGGACTGGAGTGTACTTTGGGGGTTACAGCACCCTTTAATGGTCAAGCCAGCCGGCCCTTTACTTATGACACAGGCGCACGCTTGGCACTACGTTGTTGATGCACGTGCGGCTACTGCGCACACAATTCACAAACACAGAAAATATATTATTTTTTTAGCACTTGGGGGAGCACCCCTGATGGACAGAGCACCCCCTTTACAACACTACAGCACCCCTTTAGGACTGGGACACTGCACAGGACTTTGGAGTGGACACAGCCCCTATGGAGAACTGACTGCACAACACAGTCCAGCCAGCCCCTATGGACTTTGAAGTAGTGGACACAGCCCCTATTAACAACAGCAGCACAGCACAACACAGCCAGCCCCTATGGACTTTGAAGTAGTGGACAACAGCAGCACTACACTACACTACACTACACTACACAGCCCAGCCAGCCCTAACTCCCACCCTCCCTCTTCACTGTCCACAGCCGAGTGAGAAAATGGCGCCGACGCGGGTACCTTATATAGGATCCAAAACCCGCGAGACTCGGAAGGCGGGATGATGACGTTTTGCCTCGATTTCAGATCCGAGTCGAGCCTGACTCGGATTGGACTCGAATCGAGGGGGCTCGTGGGGGTTCGGATTTCAGAAATCCGAACCCGCTCACCCCTAATTAGGACATTCTTAAACAATATTTTTTCAATCTCAGTTGCTGAGAAACTGAAAGTCTCTCCAGGGTGAGGTATATAAATGCCTCAACATCCAGCCTGATCCGATGGCTATAGATATACATGATATTAGAAAGCATAATTTTTTTGTGCTGTCTCCACTTTTTCCCATGGTTTGAAATTACACCAATTAAATATTTTGCTGCCATATTTTTTATCATTTGTTTTGGTGCTGAAATGGTTTGTTTCATATCATCCTTTAGTTTATAGATTCCAGAGCAGGCTAGCACAATAATATTGTAATAATCATTGTCATAGAGGCACCAGTATCCTGACCATCGGCACCCCGAAGGTAAGTATCGGGGTGTTAGGGGGAGGTTAGGGTGCAGGGTTAGGGTTAGTCACTAGGGGGAGGGATAGGTTTAGGCACTAGGGAGGTAGTGTTAGGATTAGCCGGTACTTTGCATACTGTATGTTTCTTGTTTGCATATCCCATGTTATGTATATGTTTGCCTTGCAATATCATCTCATCACATTACTTGTCATCACTTATCATCACTCACATTACTTATCATTTGCACGCAAGTTCCTCTATCGAATAATAAACTCAGTTCTTCAGATCACATCTGACTGGATTATTGGAAGATAGAGTATTGGTTATGCTGGCTGCTCCAAATTTGTCAGACACTTAGTGCGGGGCAGTACAGTAAAACATCGGATGCTCCCAGCGTGTGATGCATATATCTGACTTCATCAGCAACTTGTCTGTCAGCAAGTGGGACACATACTGACTTACAGATATGTTACACTGCCAGCCAGAGCTATCTGCATATGACAGTCCAAGTTTCTATACAGTCTAACCATGGCAGCTCAGCAATAGTGTACCACCATTGACTACACAGGAATTTAATACTGTCAGTATAGACACCTGCATATGACAGCACAAGAGTTTCTATACAGTCTAACCGTGGCAGCTCAGCAATAGGAGTACCACCATTGACTACACAGGAATTTCACACTGTCAGTACAGTCACCTGCATATGGCAGGACAACAGTCCCTGCACAGTCAAACAGCCTAACAACAGTCCCAAGACCCTGATTACTCAGAGACCTGCTCCAGTGTCAGCTCAGTTATCTGCACATTACAATACAGCAGCCTCTACACAGTCAAGCATTTCCATTCCTTCATCATGTCACAGAAAACGACATCTTCATACAAAACAAGGTCCCAAGTCTCTAGTTCCTCCAAATCTTTATCTGTCAGCAATGCAGCCATAATGGCACGCGCAAAAGCGGAAGCTGCAAAAGTGCGGGCCACCTTTGCTGAACAAGAGATGCAATTGAAAATAGAAAGATCACGTCTGGATGCAGAAAGGTCACGCCTGGGTGCAGAAAGAGATATGGAGAAACTGCGACTACAAGCAATTAGTGAGAAGCTCACTGCAGAGAAGGAAGCGGCAGCCGCCATGGCTGAAGCAGAGTTCTTAGAGTCTGTAGAACTTATTAATATAAAGAGGATCAATGTGCTTGACGCAGAGCTTGGATCGCAGAATTCATTGCAATGCACATAAGAATATGTAAATTAAGCATCCAAAATGGACAGCAAACCTCAATCAGTACAAAGCATGCATTCAGACTTCATCAGTGAAACAAGCTAAACACATAATGCAGTGCTACCACTAGTCAACAGTGAACTGAAAACTTGCAAACAAGAGAATTCTAGACACAAGGAACCTATGAGAGACAATTCTCCCCCACACCAGGCATCTGAATCTGCAAACTACAACAAAGACACAACTACCCACACACAAAAGTGGTATGATACAAGCCAACATATTGTATTGTTTGCAACCATACAATCCTAACAGGTATGACCATGCACCATTTACTCACCATGTTAATGAACAAACAACATCTCCTAGAGCCAATCAAGACACATTAGACTTTGCCAAGTTTCTTGCTCGACGTGAGCTGGTCACAAATGGACTCTCAAAGTTCAGTGATCACCCTGAGAGCTTCAGAGCCTGGCAATCCTCTTTCCAAAATGTAATCAGAGGGTTAGGCCTTTCACATAGCGAAGAGATAGACCTTTTAATTAAATGGCTTTGGAATGAATCCACTGAACATGCTAGAAGGGTAAGAGTGATCAATATTAACCACCCTGAGAATGGCCTTAACAAGTTCTGGGATAGTTTAAATGAGTGCTACGGCTCACCAGAGATAATAGAAAGTGCACTATTCAAAAGAATTGATGATTTCCCTAGGTTACCGAACAAAAGCTATCAGAGACTGAGAGAATTAAGTGACCTACTAATGGAGCTTCAAGTAGCCAAGTGTGAGGGAGACTTACCATGACTTGCCTTCCTCGACACAGCCAGAGGCATTAACCCTATAGTGCAAAAGCTACCTTACAATCTGCAGGAGCAATGGCTCATCCATGGTTCCAAATATAAGCAGCGGCACAATGCGCCATTTCCACCATTCTCTGTTTTTGTGGACTTCGTGCACCAACAAGCTGAGACCAGGAATGATCCTGGTTTTGCCTTTACACTGACCAGCTCAACCCCTATTCTACCTAACCCCTGTAAAATGTCAGTCGCAGTTAAACTAATGTGCATTATACAGATTCTTCCCACAGGTCTACCTATTCTACTCGTCAAGAGAACAAAGATAAAGATCCTGCCAAGTAGTGTCCCCTGCATAACAAACCGCATCCTCTCCTGAAATGCAGAGCCTTCAGAGAAAAGTCCCTGGAGAACTGCAAAACATTCCTAAGAGAAAATGGCATCTGCTACAAGTGCTGCTCTTCTACAACCCACCTTGCCAAGGTTTGTAAGGTTAGTGTTAACTGCATAGAATGTCATAGCACAGAACAAAACTCAGCTCTACACCCTTGACCTTCCCCATTGACTTTACAACACAGTTATGGTGACACAGAGCATGGCGGGGAGCTCAGTGTGGAGCAAAGAGACACTACTGCAGTCATACCAGAGATAACGTCACAATGTACTGAAGTTTGCAAAGACACTATTAGTGGCAGATCTTGCTCCAAAATCTGTTTAGTCAGAGTCTTCCCTAACAGCCAACCAGAGAAAGCCGTCAAACTTTATGCAATCCTAGATGATCAAAGTAATAAGTTTCTAGCCAGATCAACCTTCTTTGAGACCTTTAATATCAAAGGACCCAGCACTCCATACTCCTTAAGGACTTGTGCAGGGAGTTTTGAGTCAATGGGGAGGAGAGCAATCGGCTATCAAGTCGAGTCCTTAGACGGAAAGACATGCCTTCCCTTACCCACTATCACTGAATGCAATGAGATCCCTGATAATAGGTCTGAAATCCCTACACCAGATGCAGCTATCCATCATGCATATTTGAAATGTATAGCACATCTGATACCAGAACTGGACTCACTAGCCCAGATAAGTCTACTCATTGGGAGAGATATGTTACGAGTCCACAAAGTCAGAAGTCAGATTACCGGTCCACACAATGCTCCTTATGCTCAAAGATTAGACCTAGGATGGGTCATAATAGGAGAAGTATGTCTTGGAAATGTGCATAAACCAGCTACCGTCAACAGCATGCTTACCTGTACTTTAGAAAATGGACAACCATGTCACAATCACTTCCTCATAAGGGAACTACCACACTGCACTGTCATAGACTCTCCTAGTGACAACCACAGCTGTGACAGCTACGAAGAACATTTGGAGTGCACAGTTTTCCAAAGAACAAAAAGGGATGACCAAGTCGCAATGTCCATAGAGGACAATCTATTCCTGAAAATAATGAAAAATGGACTAGTCAAAGATGATGCCAACAGTTGGGTTGCACCTCTACCCTTTAAAATACACAGACAGCGCCTACCTAACAACAGAGAACAAGTATTTAAATGCTTCTCTTCCACTAAAACGCAACTTCCACAGGAAGCCAGAAATGAAAGATCACTTCTTCTCTTTCATGGACAAACTATTTGAGAACAGTCATGCTGAGATAGCTCCCATTCTTAAAGACACAGATGGATGCTGGTACTTACCAATGTTTGGAGTATACCACCCAAAGAAACCAGGTCAGATCAGAGTCGTGTTTGATTCCAGTGCCAAGTTTGAAGGCATCTCCTTAAATGATGTTCTCCTGACTGGATCAGACCTTAACAACAAACTCCTTGGAGAACTCATCCGTTTCCGTAAGGACTCTATTGCCTTCACAGCTGACATTCAACAAATGTTTCATTGCTTCCTCATGAGGGAAAGTGACAGGAATTTCCTAAGATTCCTTTGGTTCAGAGACAATGACCCCTCTAAAGATATTGCAGAGTACCTCATGAGGGTACACATCTTTGGTAACAGCCCTTCCCCTGCAGTTGCTATCTACGGACTCAGACGTTCAGCTCAAGAGGGTGAGCTAGAGTATGGTTCTACTGTCAGACAACTTGTGGAAAAAGATTTCTATGTAGATGACTGTTTAAAATCTATGCCAATGGATGAGACAGCAATCAGCCTCCTCAAGAGAGCTCAGGAAATGCTTGCCTGCTCTAATCTCAGGCTTCACAAAATAACTTCTAACAGCAAAAGAGTGATGGAAGCCTTCCCTTCTCAAGATCATACCAGTGACTTAAGGGATTTAGATTTAGGAACTGATTCTCCACCAGCTCAACGTAGCCTTGGACTCTTATGGGACTTAAAATCTTACTCCTTTACCTTCCAAGTGAACAGTGAGGAAAGACCTTACACCCGCAGAGGTGTCTTGTCTGTTATAAATAGCTTGTATGACCCCTTAGGATTTGCTGCTCCTGTCACTATCCAAGGTAAAGCCTTGCTCAGAGAACTAACCTGTGAGTCATCTGACTGGGATGTGCCACTGTCTCCTCAGAAAAGAGATTTGTGGTAGGAGTGGAAAAGTTCTCTGTCCAACTTAACCAACCTTTATATTACACATTCATACGCTCCTGTGAGTTCTACAGAAGTACAAAACCAGAGACTATGTGTATTTTCAGATGCTTCAATCCAAGCAATTGCCGCTGTTGCATATCTTAAAACTGTGGATATTAGAGGCCAGTGTCATATTGAGTTTGTCATGGGCAAAGCAAAGTTAGCACCACTTCCAGAGCACACCATACCCAGGCTAGAACTTTGTGCTGCAGTGCTGGCTGTGACAACGGTCCATACCATGATCTCAAATTGTCAACTTGAGCCACACAGATTCCAAAGATTCTCAACTTGGAAATCACTTCGTAGAGCAATCACCTGCCTAACTCATATAGCCCGTTCATCTAAACATGCCACATTTCTAAGAGTGACTGAATTATAGGTTGGCATTACTGTCAAAATATTTACACAACCAAAGAACTACAAATTCACTCAAACATCAACACTAAAGGTGTAGAGAGATACCTCAGTGAGCAAAGTTGTACATGGACTTTAAACCTGCCTCATTCTTCTCATATGGGAGGTACATGGGAAAGGATGATTGGCATAATACGCAGAATCCTTGATTCCATATTCCTACAAGTAGGTACTTCAAGACTTACTCATGAGAGTTTAACAACTTTCATGGCTGAAGTCTCAGCTATCATCAATGCCAGACCTTTGACTTCAGTTTCTAATGACCCAGAAGATCTGCTTCTGCTTACTCCTGCTACTCTTCTTACTCAGAAGACCGGGACTATCTATGCTCCTTCAGGAGAGTTCACCAACAAAGACTTATTCAAACGTCAATGGAGGCAAGTTCAAATCCTAGCAAACACCTTTTGGAACAGGTGGAAAAGGCAATATATCTCTACCCTGCAGCCAAGGACCAAGTGGCAAGTTGTCAAACTCAACCTAAAACCTAGTGACATTGTGCTTGTCAGAAATTGTCAGTCACAACATAATGACTGGCCTTTGAGTATTGTCACCAAGATGTTCCCAAGCAAGGATGGGAAAGTTCATATGGTCGAGGTCAAGATCCGTAAGCAAGGAGAGACTAAGTTGTTTCTCAGACCAGTGTCTGAACTGTTTTTACTGTTATCTACTTAGAGTTTAAATTTGTGGTATCAATGATACCAGACGGGGAGTGTCATGCCTTCAGCATAGGGTTTGTTATGTTACACTAATTCACATTAGCAGCCCCACCTAGTTGTCAGGACAGCAGCAGTTTGAATCTGATCCATTTTGACCTTCTTAGCATTCCATAGCAGTCTAGCAATGCATTATGGGCTAAAGGTGCTGTAAGCAGCCATTTTCCTTTTCACATGGTCCCAGACAGTCATCATTACATATGCTCAACCTGGTACAGCATCTGATGGTGAGTTCTTAGCTTCAACTGTGCCATCATACCATAGATCTGCTTAGCCAGTTATGCATGTTAGCTGTACTATGTGACATTGCAGCTTGTACTTTGCATACTATATGTTTCATGTTGTTTGCATATCCCATGTTATGTATATGTTTGCCTTGCATTCCCATGTACATATAGTAATCACTTTTTATTGTTTGTTTACAGTTTTACCACATCACTTGCCATTACTTATCATCGCTCATCACATCACTTGCAACATCACTTGTCATTACTTCACATCACTTGCAATATCATCTCATCACATTACTTGTCATCACTTATCATCACTCACATTACTTATCATTTCCACGCATGTTCCTCTATTGAATAATAAACTCAGTTCTTCAGATCACATCTGACCAGATTATTGGAAGATAGAGTATTGGTTATGCTGGTTGCTCCAAATTTGTCAGACACTTAGTGAGGGGCAGTACATTAATAATTACACCTAATTTTTCCCAACAAACCTAACCATAAATTTAATAAATAAGCCCCCATACTCCAAATCAGCCCCAACATTAAAGTAATAGCTTTACCATTAATTATTATAACTATTTCCATGCCACAAACCCTGATTTAGATTTATACTATTTTCATTAAATAAAAATGCCTATCCCGTACCAGCCTGTCTAATTGCATTCCCATTTAATAAAAACTAATTTCCCCCAACCAGTCACAATGACAATCACATTTTCTACATTGAGTTCTAACATTTAATTTATTTACCCCTCTCTTAATAGAGCCACTACTCACTCACATCTGACGCAAGCCACAGCCTTGCACAATGGGCAGTGGCACACATTATGCAGCCCTAGTTTTGGCCTTCAGTTTGTTCATTCGTTAAATAGAAATAATTCAGTTCTAGACTGATGATGAGAATATCATTCTTCCATTAATGTTAGTTGACCCTTCCCATCTGCAATGTCCTGATTAGAAAATATTCATTACACACACTATGGACTTTATTATGTTTGTACATATTAAAAAGTTTGATATAACATATTCCAAGGTGACACAAACCTAAAAATCCTAATAATTTAACCACATTTGCCGTTAATACTGTAATTATCCTCTGATGTAAATTCTGAACTATTTCAAGTTCAGATTTTGTAATGCACAACTACACCTGCAGTACAGTAGAATTCTTCATTTTCAATGTTGAAAATTCATTTTCAAAACATTTTTGGGGCAATTTTGGTTAAATTTTATTTGATGTGATAGAATGAGCAAAACATTTAATAGTATTGTCTAAAAAAAAACCACCCAAGTCTTCTAAAAAAACTAAGGTATAATTTGTGTAAGTACTACATAAATAATCAGCGCCATTGATGTTGGAATGTGACAAGTGCAAAGGTTGAAAAATAAGTAATTCATCAGAATTGGCAACAATAAGTTTATGACTTCATAAAAACTGAACAGATTTGGTTAGCATGGCTGGCCCTTCATATAAAAAAAGTAAATCTTGGTTATTCTATTTTTTTATATTATTATTATTATTTTATATTTTTGAATGTCTTTATTTAAGTATTTTACCTACAACTGAAGTCAAGCCCAATGACCTGTATTTTCCGGTATTATTTTTCTGTATTGGTATCAAATAAACTAAGATGATCGGGCACTAACGTACTTATATCAAGGTTCAGCAGAAATTCTATAACAAGTGTATGCTATGTACAGTGGCAGCACTAAAATGCAGATTTACAGTGTTAGCAATAAATGCCATGCTTTACCCTATTTGTACACAATATAATGTAATTAAGTGTAATTTAAGTAAGAAAGAATAGCATCATAACAGTGTTATTAATAAATATGAATATCCTATTTTCCCTATAAAATTTAATAAAATAGAAATACATCCACATTCCACATTTACCACTTTAAAATTTCTGCAGGAATCTTCTGCAGTACACCTAAACTAAACCATAATTTAGCTACGTGTACCATGTTATTGAATGAAGTAGAATCAGCTGGAGGGATCAAAACAACCCATCAGTACTCATCCGTACTGTACTCAGCTTATGATTACCCACCCAGGGGCATAAATTCGTAAGGTTCAATAGTGGCTGGTGCCACCTCCCCCCACATGTATATGTGCAGAGAATTGTGTGCTTCCACAATTTGTGGCACAATTTGGGGAAGGTGTATTCATTTTTTAGCATGGCAAGTTTGTGGTGGAAGAACTTGACTTGCCCACACATAGTTCTGAACCTTAAGGTCATCCTACACATTTGGGATGAATAGGAACGCTGACCAAGAGCCAGGCCTAAACACCCGATATCAGTGCCAGACTAGTGCTATTGTGGCTGAATAGATGCGTATCTCCATAGCCATTTAAAAATCCAGTGGAAAGCCTTCCCAGAAGAGGAAAAGGTGGTGATAGCAGCAAAAAGGGGACCACGTACATATTAATAACCATGGTTTTGGATTAAGATGTTAACAAGCACATATGGGTTTGATGTTCATGTGGCCTTATACTTTGGCTATATAACGTATGGATTTCAAAATAAAAAAAATGCCATTTTCACTTGTATAATAAATAACAACAGTGAGGCAAGCCGTACAGTAAGATTAAAACAAAAAATTAATCTGAATTGAAGGCCAACAAAAATTGTAAATGGCACTCAAGATGTACACTATATTTTGGATCTTACTCTCTTATATTATTCAAATTACAATCAGATTGTAAGCTTCAGTGCTGCATAATATGTAGACGCTATATGAATAACTGTTCATAATAACTATTTAATCTATAAACATAATAAATTATTTTAAGTAATTAAAGATAAATAATATATAATAAATATAAGTAATCCATAATCATAAGTAATGATACATTTGCAAAAATGCTCAGAAAATACTCTACCAGTGCTCACAACAATATTAATAACAATTCATAACAATATATTGAGTAAGCATACAGAAGAATAACGTTTACTGTGTTTCTTCAGCTATAAGAAATTCAAGGCCATCTAATTGATTTGCGAAGTTCAGATTTATAAAAATATCAGATTTTGAAATAACATTATCTTGATGCAGAGATTAGTGGTATACTGTCTCTGCACATTGATTAGTGGTGATCTGTATTCTAGGTAAGAATAAATAAAAAATATATTTAACATTTTGGCAACATAGTTATAAATGTGTGGATTAGATAGAAATTACTTTTAATTTGTGAAACTTTTTAATACAATAATTCTAAACTGATTATCAATTTCTATCTCAATTCTTTTCATCTTTTACATCATTTCCTGCACTGTAGCTCAGACTTATCATCACCTATAACAATTTAATGTCACAATTAATTTTTTTTCTAAGGGGTAACTGTATTTCATTATTCCTCTATTCCACTGAGCATTGAAATACATTTTATTTTCTGTCTCTTAATGTGTGTTTATGTTTTGCTCTGGGTTATGTAACAGGTTTCAAAATATTTGAATATCAGGCTCCCTTGTGCCTATTATATGTTACTTCAAAATCGCCACCTTTTAAATTCCCATCAGGAACTGTCTTTGCAATATAACTGCAGGTGATCTGAATGACTTTGTTCATTTAATGATGTGAGTAACTGCTTATTACCCAAACAAACCACTTACAGGAAATGTAGGGTAAAGTACCTGATAAATAACAGATGCAACTTTAAAAACTCACGTGGGAGATTCTTTTCTAATAAAAACTTGGCCAAGGAGAGCCAGATGGTCCTATATTTGCATCTATACTAGGTAAAATAAATGACTTTAAGTGTATATAGTTCATTCGGGCTAATCAGACATATCAGACCATAGATAATAAAAGAGAGGTGCTGTTTTAGGGTTAACAAAATGTTTTTCAGTAACACAAACTAGATAACTGTAGCGGTTCCTGACTCTACAAAATGTACAATGTGTGGTATTTTACAAAGGAAATAAAACTTCTAAAGAGAGGAGAAATTAAACATTTTGTTTGTAATTACTTCACCCTAAACTTTAGCACACATCCCCTTTTTAATATATCACCCCAATTTATGTTGCTCTTTCACTATGCTACATCATTCAAAGGGGATAAAGTTTAAATGCTGGGGCACCAGATGCTGGTATTCAGAATACCGGCACCGGTATCCCGACATCAGTCAGAATTCTGGCACTGGCATTACATTTGGAGATGTACGCCGACCCCCGTGTTTTGGTTTTGGATCTCCCCTGGTTTTGGATCTGGATTGGTTTTGCCAAAACTTCACCTTCGTGTTTTATTTTCGTGTTTATTTTTGGATCTGGATTTTTTCTTAAAAAATAAAAAAACAGCTAAAATCACATAAAATGGGTATTTTTTGTTCCTACAGTATTAATAACCTCAATAACATTTATTTCCACTCGTTTCCAGTCAATTTTGACCACCTCATAGCTCACAATATTGATTTGTTCATCTTGTTTAGGTCCAAAATTTGCACCAAGATAGCTGGCTGACTAAGCTGCAGCAGTGGGTGGCACAAACACATGGCAGTTCAACTTCAAACATGGCACATCAGGAATCACTTTTATTATTCAAGAGAGGCCTGAGGGAGTTGGAGTATATATGTAGTTGAAGGTAGGACAGGTACAGGAAGGGTTGATTGGTAGTAAATTTAATTTTGTTTTTTGATTCAAAAGCAAATGTATGAGGGAAAAGGGGAGGGGAGGAGGCATTTACAAAAAAAGTGGTACAGTACATTTACATCAGTCCTTGCCACAGAAGAATCCTTGAGCATGGCTGCTGTTGCTGGGAGTTGATTTTCTCATCCCAGAAGGGGACCAGGAAGAGTTCTTTCCAAAAAAATAAAATAAACAATTGACTTAAATAATGCTTTGCAAATCTTCTATAAAGGCATTTCCCAACCTGTACAGGGACATAAAAAAACATATTTAGTTAGTGGCCTTCAAACTGCTATTGTTCCCACTGTCAACTTAACCATATGAGATAGACAAGCAGAACAGAGCAGCAAATCCAGAATTTCAGATTTAAGGTTTAAAAGTTACATTGTGTCTTTCTTGGAAATTCTTTCTTGAGCACCATGCCTGCTTGCTGGGAGTGGATTTTTTTCATCCCAGAAGGGGACCAGGGAGCATGCTTTCCAAAAATAAATAAACAATTGACTTAAATAATCCTTTGCAAACCTTCTGTTCTGTAACAGAATTTCCCAACCTGTACAGGTAGTTACTTAGTGACCTTCAAATTGCCATTGTTCTCACTGTCCACTTCTTAGATATGTGAATATGTTAGAAATTAATGTAGAAGGTAAAAAATTGGGTGGACCACACATGGCTGATTGATCAACCATGGTGACTGGATTAGTGTCATAAGGAAGAGGAGGCTGCAAACTGGGTGTCATGTTATGAATTGGCCATATGGGGTATGTTTCTGTTAAGAGATCAGGCTGGTTATCAGTGGACACATTATTAATATAGTTTTTGTCATTTTGGGTTGCCATCTCCTGAAGGGTGTTTATCAACAGACAGAGACTACCTACCTATCAGCTCAGGCATAGACACTTCATGAGGAACAGAGCTCTATTCTCTGGAGGGAAACCAAATAGGTGGGAGCCCCTGTTCCAACATTTAATTATCTCTTCTCTCCACATCATCTATTATAGATTAAAAAAAATGTCATCAGGGACATGTAGCTCCTCTTTCTGTACCCTGCTCACCCTTTTTGGACAGGAAGTCGAGGACGGATGGTTTAGCAGCAGATGGGGATGGTCATTATCAAGACCTGGTCCCCCCAGTGGGTGTAGTCTGGGAGGTATTGGTTGGCATGCAGGCAGCGGAATAACAAAGGCCTCCATGTTGTCTGTGCTTACTATTACGTATTTCAGTTTGCGATTCAGGTAGGAATAAAGATGGCTACAGAACACAGTGACAGAATCTCTGGATGTCTTAGTGCATTCAAGCCAAATACGATCCATGAATTCCCAGACAGATTCCGGACAGATGAATCCTTTGCTTGTAATAATCTTTGGTAATTTCTGGCAAAGGTGGGTATTATAGCTAGACACTTTGAAGGCTGTAACTTTGAACTACTTTATAGAAAACATGTGAATGAAACCTTTCCACACTGCAGAACATGATGGAGAAATCCCTTGAAGTTCAGCACCTAGAGCATCTTTTTTCATGTTTTTCATGTTCTCTGAGGCCTCTCCTGACTTTTGTTTATGTTTTTGAATAGAGCAGTTTTAGAATTTGGGATGTCTACTCTATGTAGGTTCGTAAATAAATATAGGCATATGTTTTTTAGAGCATATAACTTTATAAGCTGTCAGGATAATATTTCTGCTGTGTTTAAGATAAAAAAACAACTTTTTGTAACCCGATAACTTATAAAAAAGTTTTCATTGTAATATTCATGCAGCCACTTGACAGACAGCAGCACAGCACCCCTGCGCACCTACACCTATGACAGTGACAGCCAAGTGTGGCTGACCGCACACAATAAAAAATGTTTATTATTTTGGGCAGCAGCCACTTGACAGACAGCAGCACAACACCCCTGCGCACCTACGCCGATGACAGTGACAGCCAGGTGTGGCTGACATGCACACAAAAAAAATTTGACAAAAAAAAGACAATATATTTTTATTTTTTTTCAGCTCCAGATCTTGGGCCCAGAGCACAGAATAATCATGACTAGAGTCGGGCAGCACTAGGTTGCAACTTGCGTTGCTGGCTGGATCTTGTGCGGTACTGCGGTTAAGCCTAACACGCACGCACACACACACAGAAATATATAAAAGACACTTTTATTGATTTTTTTTTTTTAGCACGACTGGAGTCAGGCAGCACTAGGTTGCAACTTGCATTGCTGGCTGGCTCTTGTGCAGTATTGCGGTTAAGCCTAAAATGCACACACACACAGAAAAATATAAATTACACTTTTAATGATTTTTTTTTTAGCACAACTGCAGTCGGGCAGCACTAGTTTGCAACTTACATTACTGGCTGGATCTTGTGTGGTACTGCAGTTAAGCCTAACATGCACGCACACACACACAGAAAAATATAAAAGACACTTTGATTGACTTTTCTTTTTACTATATATTTTTTTTTTAGTCCAGAACTTGGGCCCAGATGGACACAGCACCAGCCCAGATGTATCTGCAGTTCTGCACTAGCCCAGATGGACACAGCAGACAGCAATTGATCAGCAGCATCAGCCCAGGACACAGCAGACAGCACAGACAGCCCAGATGGATCAGCAACAGCCCAGATGGACACAGCAGACAGCACAGTGACAGCACCAGCCCAGCCAGAATGGATGAGCACCAGCCCAGGACACAGCAGACAGCACCAGCACCTCTCCCAGCCCTACACTACCCACCCTCCCTGTTCAGTCTCCACAGCCGGAGTGAAATGGCATCCGTTGCGTGGTCCCTTATATACTACATTGATCATAGAGCTGAAAGCTTGCGAACTGTGAGATTTCAGACTCTATAGTTTTGCCTCGGTTTGAGATCGGAGTCAGGCGGGAAAAATCGAGCCTGCTTAGATCCGACTTGGATCTGGTAAATTCGGGTGGGCTCAGATCTCTGAAATCTGAACCCTCTCATCCCTAATTACAACCGACTGTAAGTAGTGGGGTTAGGCGGACGGTTAGGGTTAAGTACAATCAGGAGAGTTAGGGAATGGGGTTTAGTTAAGTTTAAGCACTAGGGGGAGGTTAGGTCTAGGGTTCGGGGAGGGAGGGTAAAGGGTACCCGACAGGTGTCGATATCCTAACCCTGTTGGGATTCCGGCATCAGGATTCTGACCACCGGGACCCCGAGCGCCGGCATCATGTACCCAACCCATTCAAAGCTATTAGGACAATGGTAAAATATATAAATTGTATTATGGGGAGTATTATACAAATATATACTTAAAAGCAGACACTAAAGCTGGCCACACATCTAAAAATTATCTGTCCAACCAGCCAACTAGTTGATTGGTTGGAATGAAAATCTGGTAAGGTATGAAAGCAAATGACAATCAGCAATTTGCTCCCAAACCCTAGAAAATGTACAAAAACTGTTGTTTGAACAAATTGTTTAGCTCAAACATTTAACAAACTTGTCTGAATTACCATTTTCATCTGTTTTCTGGCATTTAGGAGCAAATTGCTGATCATCAGTTAGACCCATACGTTACCAGATTTTCATTCCAACCAATCAACTAGTTGGCTGGTTGGACAGATAATCTTTAGATGTGTGGCCAGCTTAAGAATTACGACTTAATTGTATAATCACATAGCAAGTCCATTTTAGCCATGTGGCTCAGATCCCATTGAAATTTGATATTACTAAAAAATGTTGATTCTGTCACTCCTACACGCAATCTTTTTTATGTGATACTGTATTGTGCACTCTTTTGCCTGCACACTGTCCTCTTTTTTCACCACATTATCATACTATCTTCTTTTAAAATTGCCAGCCTAAATGATAAATTATGTTTTAAACTTTTTATTTCAATCTGACATTGTTACACTGTATAAATGAGACCAACTTTCTTTAGGGCTGTAGTCTTAAACACCAATTTTCCACTGATATTTGAATGAGAAGGATGAGAAATCCCCTAGGTATAATAATTATCCCATCTATGTAAGAAAAAACAAATCAATTTCAATTTCCTAAATTTAGAGATGTACAATCTGGTTTTCCTGTAAATGAACACACCCAAACTTAGGGGTTCCAAGTTAAATTGAGTCCTGGCTCAGATCACTTTTGGGGTTCCAAATTCCAGCTCAGGTCTGCTATAAGTTTGGACCTCGGATTTAAAAAAACGAATCTCATTTTTTGATTGCATGTAAACATGTCAGAATTACATGATTTTAGCTGTTTTTATCAATTTTAAAACAATCCAAAACCAAAACTGAATTTAAATCAAACAACTTGAGGATGGTTTTGCCAAAACCATTACATTTGAGGGTAGTTTTTCCAAAACCAAAACACGGGGGTCCGAGCACGTCTCTCTAGTATTTATCACCTGGTCCTTGTAAGAGTTGATTTATCTTTACCATGGAAGCAGTAAACCAATTGTATTCTTCAAATCTATAAGAAATAGAGTGCTAAATTAGTTTGGGTAGCATACATTTTTCCACATTTCGAAACATTGGCAATGCAAGTTTATCCAAACATTTATTATGGCTGGAGATTGGCAGGCATGGGAGTGCTGACCTTGGAATAAATGTAATATACATTTGTTGTATAGCATTCAATGAATTTATTACCCATTTGGTGGAAATGTTGCAGCATGCCCTCCATATAATGTTAAATTCTCCTATCTGATCCCAGACATGCTACAACAAGGTGAAATTTTAGTTAAAACCTTATGATGTTTCGTAGGTATCAGGCAGAGCCCTAGCTAGACTTTTCTCTGGTACACCTGAAAAAGGGCCATGGCCTCATGGGGAAGGGCCAGGGAAGAGATAGGGGAGGCCAGGAGATGCTGGGGATAAAAGAAGAGGAAGCTGCAAGTGAGAATGATAAAAGGAAAATTGATAGGCCCAAACAGCACCCCCTGCCCTTTGGTACCCTGTGCCATGACACAGGTCGCACTACCATAGTTACGGCCCTGGTAGAGGGTAAATTTGTTAAGAATCCTTTAGACACGCACAGCATATCTTGTGCCTTCCTATCTGATGCACTATTTTAAATAGCCTGGGACTAGTGCCCAGGTTACTGAATGGGGCAAAAAACCTAGTCAACAATGGGGTGACCTGGGCCTAATGCCCAGAGCCACTTATATCTTGTGGAAGGCTCATGCCTGACTGGTGGCACAGTGAAGTGACCTGGGCCTAATGCCTAGAGTAATTTATATCCTATGGGGGGGCTCAGACCTGAGACCTGCCTAACTGGTGGCACAGTGAAATGATCTGGGCCTAATGCCCAAATCAGTTGTACTTTGCGGGGGCAATGAGTAGCCTGAGCCAAATGCCCAGGCTTACCTGTAGTAGGGATTGGACCTTCAGCACACTTATAAAATGTCACAGGTCTAAATTCATGGGCCTAGTGCCCAACAACCCTGGTGACCTAGGGAGGGGTTAAATATATGTGGTATTGGCCCAAGGCCACCGAACAATAATGGAGGAAGAGGCTGCAGTGGGGAGCTTCATATAGCTCGTGTGATTTCCACCACTGTAGGCCTCTCCAGTCTACTTCTGCATTGATTCTCAGCATCTGCCTCTATCCTTAAGGCTCTGCTGCCCCCAATGAAACCTCAATAGTTGTGCCTGCCATCTTCTGGCTTGATGGCGCCACATTCTGGCCTCTGCTGCAGCTGCAGGAGTTCTTCCCTGGAGGTCTATCCTCGATGCTTGATTCCGAGCTGAGCTCTCCCGCTCTGTGGCATCTAATATAACATACACAAGTGGGCCCAAGCTGTTATGTGACAAGCCTTAATTGATTGCCAGTCCACAAGTTGTGATTGGCTCGAAGCTAGTGCCAATTTCAAAATGCCACAAATCCATTGGACGACCCTGAGTCATTGTAGATTCCGGCTCATCTGCATAAATGCTGAACATGGCATCCAGCTCAGCATGAGTTAAGATGGCATCCTTCACCGGACCAGTCGATGACAGGGACTGGTGAGTACCCACCTCTGTCCCAACTGCCATGCACCTTCTCACTGATGGGAGGACAGAGTTGTAGAGTATTGAGTTATGAGGATGGCTGATAAATGAATAACCTAATACTGTCCCACATACAGTATCTACACTATGTCTACACTATCATGGAGCTTAAGTATTTACACTTGTAGTATATGTCTGACATTCATCTGGCACATAATGATGTTTTTGTAATGTGTGACATTTTCTACATACAATTGGAGTGTAAATTATTCCACCATCTACCATCTAATCGGCTTAGATATTGCAAAGCAGTATAACCTAGAGATACAGATTCATTGACCATGTGTCAAGCAGACATGAAAGTTCTATTAACAGAAGTTGACAGACAGTGAAGGTTATGTAAAGATAAAGGTTAAATGCGGGCAAGCCACAAAATTATCCCACAGGGCTCCAACCTGGAATAAGTCAAATATAACGTGCATATAATGCATAAATCATGAAGTCAATTACAAATCATGTCATAGGCAAAAGTAAAACCATATGACTAATATTAGTGGGAAAAGTGCATATTATACTGAGCTACAATATTTTGTAAATTATAAAGTTGATGACCTCTCTTGGTATAGATAAGCTTAAACATGAAACAGAAGACTAAACCAGAACAATGAGTCACTGGTAAAATATAAGATTCACAGGTTTGTCATTGTTTATCTTAAATTAGAGACTGCCTTATATACAGTAGTAATGCATTTCACCAGTTCATTTTAGAATTTTCTCTGCAACAGAACTGCATTTCTATCCCAACTGATTCAAGAATTCATGTATTTATTTTCAGATAGCCTGAAAATCAAATGCTTACATTGGCACAAGTCCAAATGTGGACATATCCCATGGATATTTTTAAACTGTGCATGCACCACAGGATTCCATGCAGACTGTGCATGTGTTGTACCATGTATACGAACATGGTTGGAAATTTTAAGTACTAACAGATGTTATGAATCCCAAGAAGAATCTCTTCAGAAGGAGGCAATAGTTCTGAGGATTATATATCGATGGGATCAACCAAAAGACAGTGTAGTTGTAACTCAAGACTAGAGATGCTAGACAAAGGTGGAGATCTAGTAGTCATGGAGAAGCCTTGAAGGCTGGAGATACTTGGCAAGGTGGTGACCTGTTGGTCACGGAGCAGCCTTGAGGGCTGCAGATACTTGGCAAGGTGGTGACCTGATGGTCACGGAGCAGCCTTGAAGGCTGGAGATACTTGGTGAGATGCAGAGCAGCGGAGATAACTTAGATGTATAATAAAGTCCACTCAGATGCTGCACTGATGGTGCTGCAATCTGTGATGACTGAAGACTCAGAGCAGCGGACATTGCAATGATGTATAGGCTTAGTCCACTGAAATGCTGCACTGCAGTAAATGCCACCAGGAAGTGATGCGACAACTGGGAGATGATGTGTACACACACTGCTGAGGTAGTTGCGGTGTAAGTCTGCAGACCCCCAGACGCAGCAGTGTGGACTGTGCTGCCAGAATATGACATGGCACTTGGAAAGCTGGGAGTACTCTGCAGCAGAGACAGCCACAATGTTGAGCTGGATCCTCAGATGCTGTAGTGTGGTTTATGCCGCCGGGAATGGATGTGGCAACTGGGAGATGATGTGTGCACATACTGTGCAGGTAGTTGCGATGTAATGCAGGAGACCCTCGGACGCAGTAGTGTGCACTGTGCCATAGACATGGCACTTGAAAGGCTGAAGGCACACTGCAGTGGAGATAGCCGCAATGTTATGCTGGAACCTCAGATGCTGCAGTGTGGTTAAAGTCACTGGGATGTATAACAACAGTAGACACAACAGACTCAGGACTGGAGACACTGACAATCACAATGAGTTTATGAGTTGACAGTGTGGCATCTCCATCTCCCGGCAACAGGCCTAAGAGAATTGCCAGGAGCACCATTGCCCAACAAGAAGCGGCGGCGGCTTGTGACAACAAATTGATCTGTCCTTTTACAAATCTCTCTTTACGTTAAATGGGCGGCAACTGTGAGGTTACCTCGTGGATGCATGAAACAGATGCATCTCTTGGGAGCATCATGGGAGGATTGTGGGCATGTAGGACAATTTCCGTGCTCATTATACCCTCCTAAATTCACTTTCTGGGGTCATTTACAATTGGCACCATAATGGCACCTGCAGGTTACTGTATATAAGTTTTTGCTTGTAAATATGGTGTTATTGTATCTGGTTCTATTAATCTGATGGTCTGCAGTGTTAGCTATTTTAGTGCAAATTCTGAATAATGATAATTTCAACATTGTTTTAATATTAATTTCCACTCCTCTGTGGTTATGGAACGCTAAGAGCAGCCTCTGAGGACTGAGGACACTACTCAACATTGGTTATGGAAAAAAATCTATATAGACCGGTTGTGATGGTGATCTGAGACAGCATTGTTATTGGATCGCAGATTCTACAACGAGGTGTCTATTTCCTACAGACAACTCCTGGTGCATTTGATTTAGATGGTATTGCACAGCCGCTTCCTTGCAGCTGTGTAATACCGGCCCTTTTAACTGTAGATTAGCGACATCACTTTGCTGGGTGGGCTAGGCATTGTGCATGAAACATTATTGTATGTGTGGTTATTTAATATTTAATAGAGTTTGAGCTTATTATTGTGCTGGTAAAGAGTTTATATATCCCCAGCTTTATATGCAGATGATTCCAGTTCATGAAATGATTTGTGAATATATGTTATACAAAACAAATTAGTGATGGCAGGAATCTAAGTTCTTGTTTCTGATATTTAAGAGGCACTTGCCATGCCCCTTCGATAACTTTTTTCACCTGGTTTATATGCTCCAATTTTAGTCAAGGGAAGTCAACCTCCGGCATTCCAGCTGCTGTAAAACTACACATCCCAGCATGCTATGCCACAGTTTTATCATGCCTTAACAGAATTAACTATTGCAGGATGTGCTGGTATGAGAAGTAACACAGCAGCTAGAGTGCTACATGTTGCCTACCTGCTTTCATACTAGCCAAACTTTTGGCTGCTTCCTTCAGGTTGGCACTATGGGGGGCGGGACCAGTGGCAGACTGGGCCGGGGGGCATGGTGCCATCTGCCCACTGGACCAGTACAATGTTTGTATTCCATGGCTGTGAGAGTACTATCAGGCAGATGATGCTTCAGCTCCGATGGGCGACTGCCCAGCTAGAGAGATTTGAGTTGCAGAGGCTAACAAGAAATGGCTATCCCCATTCCAGACTACAAAAAGATGGCTGCTATTGACCAATGGGGAGCCAGGTTTCATTTCCCAGGAACCCTAGAGGCTGGAGAGTGGAAAAAGGGGCTCCCAGGGAGGATAGAGACAGAGAGGGCAGAGGTGAGGAGTGCTCCACAGTGCAGGAGAGTCTGCTTCCTGTCTTCTCTACCTTTTTAGAAACTAGGTAAATGGAAGGTGAGGCTTATATTCTCTCTATTTCTCTCTCTCTCATCTATCTAGGGGTTAAAGTGGGCCAGAACGGGCAGAACTGTGTTCCATCATTTTTATTTGGAGACAGAACCAGTTCTGCCTCATCCAACCCACCTAACCCCAGTGCCGCAGGGAGGCTCCATTTGCCTGTGCCTGCTGAGATTTTGTTACCAGTGGGCACCCAGCTCCCTCCCCGCAGTGCCAGCAGCAGCCAGAGGCTGGAGCTCACTCATGAGCTCCGGCTTCCGGGTCCCACTGTGTACAGTGCATTATGGGAGAGGCATCATGATGTCTCCCCCATAATTCAGACTAAGGAGCAGCCAGGTGGACCAGAGGGACCAGATGGCAGCAGAAGCAGGAGCGGGGCTTAAGGTAAGTATTAGTTGATTTTTTTGTTGTTGTGTAAGCGGCTTCACAATAGGGGACATTACTACAGATGGCATTTCTCAGGGGGCACTATTACTGGGGGCATTACTCAGGGGGCACTACTGCTGGGGGCATTACTCAGGGGACACAACTACAGGGAGCATTACTTAGGGGGCACTACTACTGGGGACATTACTCAGGTGGCACTAATACTAAGGGCACTGCATAAGGGGCACTACAACTACTGTGGGTTCTGCATAAGGGGCAGTACCACTGTGGGCACTGCATAAGGGGCACCACTGCAGAGGGCACAGCATAAGGGGCACTACCACTACTGTGTGCTCTGCATAAAGAGCACTACCACTGTGAGCACTGCATAAGGGGCACTACCACTACTGGGGGCACTGCATAAGGGGCACTACCACTACTGTGGGCACTGCATAAGGATGACTACAATTACTGTGGGCTTTACATAAGGGGCACTGCATAAGGGGCACTACCACTATTGGGGGCACTGCATAAGTGGCACCACTATTGAGGTCACTGCATTAGGGGCACCACTACAGTGGGCATTATGTGTAAGGGGCACCACTACAATGGGCATTATATGTAAGGGGCACTACTACTGTGGGCATTGTATAAGGGGCACTACTACTGTGGGCATTGTGTTTAAGGGGCACAAATGTGTGCATTGTGTAAAAGGGGCACTGCTGTGTGTCATACATGAGAGAGACACTACTATGTGGTGTAATGTGAATCAAGAATGTGCTACTGTGTGGTGTAATTTGTATCGGGAATACTATTATGTGACCACACCCCTTTCTTTTGAGTCCATGGCCCTTTTTTTTGGTGTACTCCTACAGTGCATGCTGTCACTTTATTGACAGTGCACTGAGGGGGGGCGGTAAGTTACACCACTTCTCTAGGACCACTTTAAGCACTCTTTCTATCTAACTATCTATACCTTATATACAAATTATATGTGTCAGTGTGGCATAAACAAGGGGGGGGGTTGTTTTGTTCTTTATAATGTCAGTGTGTGTGGACTTTGGGCATATGTACTGTATCACACTGATATTTACATAAAATTATGCAGAAACTGCAGTTATAATATAATTTTATGTATCAATCCTATGTACTAATGGTACAATGCAGGAGATTTCACAGAAATCTCTGGCAAAATGCTAATTAGCACTGCAGATTGCAGTCCCCATTATTATCAATGGGGACTAAAATCTGACCCCTATGTACTAAACTCCAAAAAGCAAAGCTTTTCGGGGTTTAGCACTGGTAGTTTACACCATTTTCAGATGGTGTAAACTACTGTTTGTCTATGGGGTCTCCAGGGGAAGGAGAGAAATCCTTAGATCTCTCCCCCACAGTTTCCAGCTGGCCTCGGAAGCTGATGCTGTGCGCATGTGCATTGTCAGCTTCCCCGGGGAAGCCATTCACTTTTGTGAAAGATTTCTCCTAATTGCTGGGGATATAACTTGTGGGGACAGTGGTTACTTCAACCGCTGTCCCTGCGAGTTCTCCGTAGTACACAGCCGGGATATTTTTATAAAAAATGTAAATATACCCCTGAGTTGCACCATTAATAATCGCAGTAGTACCACAATTATTAATACATAGACCCCTTAATGTATGCAGACCCTCCAACATGACCCTTTCCATTAGGTACAAAATACTCTGCTCCTGGACTTCCCACCTAATTGATGACTGCAGCCACCTGTGCTGAAACACCTGTCTCATCAACTACCTAGTTCAACACAGGTGTCTGCAATCATTAATTAGGTGGGAAGTCCAGGATCAGAGTGTTTTGTACCTAATGGAAAGGGTTATGTTGGAGGGTAGGTGTATGTACATATTAGTGTTCCTACTTGGCACTACACCCTGCCAATTTTGTTAACTGTGAAATGCACCCTGCCCATTTTGTGATTGATGAATTGCGCCCCGCCTTCTACGCATCAGACATGGGATGAAGCAAAAGGGGAAGACGGAACAAAGGGCACAGCTGCTCAACCCAGCCCCCAGGAGATGCACACAATAGATGGTATTGTTTATAGCTCTTTGTCATAACAATTTTACCCTTATATACTTCATTTACTATTTAAACCACACACACATTACGCAAACCATGCCGCCAGCATTGTTGTCACGCCCATTTTTACATAGCATTCGCTAATAGAAAAACTGGGCCACTTGCTTGTGTCTGCGTCCCAGGCTAAAAGTTGCCAATCAGCCCCTGGGCGGGACTTGGCAGAGGTGGGCGGGGCTTGGTAGAGGTGGCCAGGTTTAACGGGCATGAAGATGTAATTGCATCATTGTAGCCCCACCCCCACTATGCAATGCTGGAACAGGAGTTGGGCTACAACGTAAATAGCATCATCATCTGCCTGTGCATGGCTAGGTGGCTCCAAACCTGGTAGGCCACATTTCCCGGTGGTAACTTAAATTTCAGGAGCCTATCCAGGTGGGTAGGCAAGTATTTCTGCTTTATATAATGTGTGTGAGCAATCCTTAAAAATGTTTAATACTATTAGGGCATGTCACATTTATTTTTAAAAATCACATATTATCAGTTTTATATTTTGGGGTTCACATTGAAGAGTCACAATAGCAGTAATAAATAGCAAGTGAGAGTTACTTGCCTCAATTTTTTTTTGCAACTACTGTACTATATATGAACTTATATGCATCTATCTATCTATTTATCTATCTGTCTGTGAATGGATGGATGGATATTACGTCAACGTAAAACTATTCAGGTCTGGATTGTATCTGTTATGTGGTATACATAATATAATAAAGATAATGGTTGCTTCTGGTTGATTAAACACTTTGCTAATTACATTCCAGTAAGAAGATACTAATAAACAAATCATTGTAGGACTGGGTTTTCCTTTTCTGTTTTTTTGAAAGGTGGGTGTTGTTATTCCTGAATCTGGAAATGAGATCCCATTCCTGTATTCCAGCTTACTTCTCCCTTGTTAATCACATTTTGCCTTGGGGACAGCTGGCTGATGCTTATACATACCACTATCTAATCACAGAGAAACCATATGCTTTCTGTTATACAGTAGGTTCACAGAGAATGACCACAGTAAAAGATTTCTTGCACTAATTTGTCTATAAGTTGCTATATATTTAGCCTCTAAGCTTTCTGCACAACATTTCTATTTTAGTGAAATGTTGTTCAAGTGTGAAACCCTCTATTTCATAAATATGGGAAGAAATAACTTTGTTTAGAAATGTGTTTATATTTAAAGCACTGTGAGCCTTGTGTTTAATAATGTAAATGTAAAAAAAAGTATGAAGGTACTGCCATGTCTGCCATAGGGAATCTTAACTTCATTCTGTTATGCAGAATTAACATTATCATTGAATATTAGTGTGAGCCCACGAAGTGGACATAGACAACTTTTAGCAATATTTTGGGAGTTTTTAAAGTCACCAAACTTATCAATGCAAAACCAATGAAAAATCACTGTAAAACAGCTTTTTTTTAACACGAAATGCCACAAATTTCTATCCGGTTTCAAATTTTAAAATACAAAGCAGCTGATAGATTAGCTGTTACACAAACTGTAGGTGAACAAAATGTATGCTGGGGACCTATACAGTACCTGCACAATAAACATAGAACAATTTGCAGCCCACCTTAACAACAAAAGAAGAATCTCCTAACTTCAATATAAAAAATTGCAAGAAATGGGGTGTGTTGAAAGGAAAGAAAATCTACAATATCTGCATACTGTATGAGAGTGAGCTGAAAGTGGATTGACCCATTATAAAGAACCTTACTAAAGCCCCTTTCACAAATGACTCAAGAAATTGCCAGGTCTATCAATTTGGCAAATTCCCGGGTCGCTCAGCCCGACCCTGGTAAGGAGTAAGGGTCATGGACCCGGGACTCTAGTGCCGCTCGGCCCCTTTCACACATAGTCACTCTAGACCCTGGTCGGAGCGCATGCACCAGCAAAAACCTAGATATTTAGACTATGTCTGAAAAGGGTATAAGGTGTAATTTCACTCTTCTAGTTAGCATAATTACCTTAGGTGGTTTGCTGGTGCTGGACTTCTACCCTATCAGTGTGGATTTATTGGCTGATTTATTGGCTGATGGGGGTGTCTATTGACTATTGGCTGATGGATGTGTCCCTCATGTCAATCACATAATTAATAACACTAACATAGATATAACTTACTCTAAAATAAACACATAAATATTAGGGAATACTTAACGAAAGTATGTTGGCTGGCCAAGAAAAGATGGACAAAAACACTACAAAAACCTAAAGTGCACTAGCAATGTAATAAGAAGCTGCATTGCAAGCCAAAACTGATAAAGTGCACAAAAACACAACCATAACATTGGTAGCCAATGCCCCATGCTAAATTTGTCTACCATTCAGGAGCCCCCGTTAAGGTGGTGCATCTGCAAAACAGTCGTGAAGGTAAGTGAAATATATATATATACATATATATATATATATATATATATACATACTGTATATATATATATATACTATATATATATATATATATATATATATATATGTAAAAATAAGAAAATCGACAGCGGCACTCAGGGTCTCATAAAGATCAAAAATGTATATTCAAATAGAAGGTGTCACAGCATAATACCAACATTTTGAGGCTCGTGGCCCCTTTGATAAGGTGTGAGTAACAAATGATACAAAAAAGTGCTTACCTTATAAATGGTGAAGGAGAAAGAAACCCGCTTGTGAGAGATGACATCCCCGGCAATGTCATGTTCAACCCACTCGGAGAACTTCCGGTATGGGCGGAAGATGATGACAATTACCGCAGGGACCTAGTAAAATTTAAGTGAAATAAATAATCAATTGTCAGAAATGATTACGAAGATAATAGAGTATACAAATGGCTAATGGGGGGAGAATCCAACCCCCAAGGTCCTAGAAACTTCAGATTTAAATCTAGCTGGAGGAATGCAAAGAAGGCAATTTTAGAACTACTGCCTCTTCAAATAGTGATAGCAAATTTGCCCATATTGACTCAGAATATTCGTAGGAAACTGGCAGTGTCCCTTTAGGGCCACCCATAGAGACCATAAAAGATTAAAGAACAAAAAGACACTCACCCGCAGGGGGGGATCAAAACGAGAGGGAACAAAGGGCCAGAAGTCAAAAAGAAGATTTAACATTTAACCTGTCTTCTAGACAATTCAGCAAAACAGAATTGAGTACTAAATAAAGGCCATTCCTTCATTCCAACCAACCCCCATGACAACTTGACCTGGAAGATGGATTTATATCGTTTTTCCAGAAAATTACGCTTGCAGGAATTTTTCCAAAATTAACAGGACACCACAGCATCTCTGCCATTCATCTTTAAGGATTTTTATGCATCACGGTCCACCTCAGTGTTTGACCCACAGTTATCTAATTCGTCCATAAAGACATTTACATGCCTGTTGGACAACTCAGTAACCAAATACTCTGGAGCATAGAAAAGTATACATTACAATTTGTCCATAGAAGAAAGAGATGCCTTAACCAAAATGGGCAAATATCGAGATGTGATCTTCCGCCCCGCAGATAAGGGGGGCGGCATAGTCATCCAGAATCAGACTGACTATTTATCAGAGATCTATAGACAACTAGTGGACCCTAATACCTATCATACATTAACAAAGGACACCACAGCTCTATAGAAAAAGGAATTGGATGAGATTCTTCTCCAGGCTAAAGACAGAGGGCCTGATTCAGACCCGCTCGCAAGTGCACAGCGCTCACAAGCGGGTCGATGGTCCCACACTGCGCATGCACATGCTGGAGCTGGCTTTGGCATGCGCATACGTGAGACCCGGCCAGCGATGGGTGCTCATTTGCTACGGGTCTCACACCAAAAGGGGGCGGCTATCGATTGTGATTGACAGCTCACCCCGGTTTTGGAGGCGGGCAAGGGGGTCGGCTGGCCAAACAGAGGCATTCCTGAAGGAATGCCTGCCATTTGGGGGAGGCCTCAGTAGTGAGCTTCCAGCTCTGTTAGAGCCGGAAGCTCACTGGTTCTTGCGATGGACAAGACCCTACCACAAGGGTCTCGTCGCAAGCCAGATGGTCGCGAAGGTCGCGACCATCGCGACCATCACCTGGCCACTCGCAAAAGCTTTTGGTGGTCACGCACAGCTTATAGTCCTTAGTCTGCCCTGTTCCACTTGTCCACATGTCCGTGGTTAAGTGGACATTGGGTACAACCGCATTTTTTAGGACACTGAGGACACTTTTTCTGACGTTTCTGTACAGTCTTGGTATCGCCTGCCTAGTGAAGTGGAATCTAGACGGGATTTGGAACCAGGGACACACTACTTACATCAATTGTCTAAATCCCACTGCACTAATGGCGGATACCGGACGCACGTCTAACACCAACATAGCAGTCAAGGCCTCAGTTATCCGTTTTGCTTCAGGATGACTGCTGTCGTACTTCAACCACCTCGTTAAGGACTGTTGGAGGGTCAATTGTTTAGTAAAAGTAGTGGTGTTCCTACTTCCTCTCTGGGATGATGAACGACTCCCAGCAGCAGCAACAGCAGCAGCGGCAGCAGTAGGCATAGCAATGCAGGATCCTCCGGAGGAATCCCGGATAGGAGAGTCAGTCATACCAGTGACATGGTCTCATTGAGGGGTGGTGATAGAGGCAACAGACTTCTTCAAATAGAGACACATTGGATCTTTAATTTGAACACCATCTACCTGAATGGATTAAATGGAAAGATCTCATGGAACATCGTCAAATAATTACAAGTTCACCGTATCATCACCGTCTCTCTTATTAACTAGTCCCTCACCATAATAAACACCCTGTCTCAATAGTGCTTACTTAAAGCTTCTTTGCTATCATCTATTATATATCCGTTTGAGCTGTAGAAGCCTATATGATACAGGTTACACTATTCTTAAGGACTTTTAATTCCCAAATAACCCAGCCTTAATGAAGATTTGTCTTCGTTTGGATTCAAAAGGAGCTCTTCTAGTATGACCTAATTGCATATCCCACTTTTGTAACTAATATTGACCGTACTCATTTTGACACTCAGAATTTATTATTATTATGCAAACATTTTATTGTGTTTACGTGTGTGTCCACTTAATCGTTCTCACTTATATGGATTTATTCAGAATCCTTGATTTGTCCACATTCCAACAATCAATAATGGTGGTTTTGATTACTGTAATTTTGTGCACTCTTTATACTTTCAGAACCAGATTTTTTAGCGTCCGGCAGTGTTGTGTGGATGCCTTGGTTACTACGTCTCCCAGGCAACCTGATGTTTGTAACGGCCTATGTCACTTTCCGCCCATACCAGAAGTTCTCCGAGTATGTTTGAGCATGACATTGCCAGGGATGTCGTATTTCACAAGCGGGTTTCTTTCTCCTGCACCCTTTATAAGGTAAGCATTTTTTGTATTATTTGTTACTGACACCTTGACAAAGGGGTCACGCACCTCGAAACATTGGTATTATGCTGTGACACCTTCTATTTGAATATACATTTTTGATCTTTACGAGACCCTGAGTGCCACTGTGTGTTTTCTTATTTTGAATATCATTGACACAGAGGGCACCTGGGCATTTAGGATTGTGTCCGAGGAGTGCCGGTCCACACCATTTACCTTTTATATATATATTTCGATTATGTCACCGATGTAATCTTCCACCATTCTGTCAATGATGACAGTATCATATGCAGTGACAGTAGACATGTCAGAAATTGTTGCCAGGTTCTTCAGTCCGGACCAGATGTCCAAACTTGGTCCTGCCTGCCCTGCATCACCGCCAGGGGGTTGCTTAGGATACCTAAGTTGTTTCCTGGCAGCCTCAGTTGTGGGAGAAAATGAAGAAGGAGCTGTTGATGTGTCAGGTTCCGCTTCAGCTGACAGTGTTTTCACCAGCAGGTCTTTGTACCTCTGCAGGCTTGTGTTGGCCGGAAAGAGAGACAGCACATGGGCTTTAAACCTAGGATCGAGCATGGTGGCCAAAATGTAGTGGTCTGATTTCAACAGATTGACCACCCTGGAATCCTGGCAAAGCAAATGAAGGGCTTCATCCACCAGTTCCACATGCTGAGCGGAATTGCTACATCTTAGCTCCTCCTTCACTTTCTCCAGCTGCTTCTGCAAAAGCCTGATGAGGGGAATGACCTGTGTCGAAGCTGAATAATTGGCTGAGACAAATTCAGATTAAAATTTAATCGCAGCGACGCCATCTTGCGACTGGCCGCAAGACGCCATCTTGAAAATAAGATCACAAGACGCCATTTTGCGAATGGCCGCCTAAGCGCCATTTTAGATAAACTCACATTTTAGTACATGTGGCGATGATACTATTAGCACCATGCGATTGCATTTTTCACCATTTCTCATACACACATTAATACGCACAATTATGCTCTTAACTAGTCGCATATTAGCGAATGCATAGGACTTTGTATGAAACCGCTGTTTTATTAGTTTTATGCACACGCATCTGCCCCAAGTTAACTAGCGTCCTTATATCAAACCCTCGATACCCACACATTACATATTCACTCATAAGGTTCAATAAGCTTTAAAGTGTATGATTTAAGTTGGTTCAGTTAGTTTAAATGCTGAGAAATAAAGAGATTTGATAACTAAGGTATTATACATGCTAAACAAGTCATGTTTGGTCTTGTATTGATGCGTACTCTTTTTACAGTATTCCGGTGTTATCGGTGGGGAGGTTGCATCATGCAAACTCAAGTTATGGATCGCAGAGCCTACAAGCAACAAAATGTATATTTCATGAACAACTGTTAGAATGTTGCAGGGGGTGTGAAGAGGAAGACCCCCAGCTGTTAGAGGCAGGGAGAGTCTATTTGAACCAGCCTGTTAAATGTGCTGTAACAGATGCTTCTCCCCTGGGAACCAATGACATCAGCAACTAACTTCCCTATTGTCCTGTTTATTCTGGGGGAGTATAAATATGTGTGCACGAACGCTGGTTCTCAGTCTTCGTGCTGAACGCTGTATGACTAGGGGTCTCTTGCTGATGCCTATCTCTGGGTCCGGAAGCGCCTGCGTATGTATACTGTACTTGGGTCTGTATAATTTTCCTTTTGCGCCTAAATTGTGTCTAGATCAATTGCGTGTAACTGTCTGAACTTTTACCTGAATAACACTTGTGCTTTGGAATCACAGATTCCACATCTAAGTTTATGGTCTGACTGCATACGCAAATTAGCGTCATCCTTAGAAGGTATAGGCAGGATATTAGAAGGTATAGGCAGGACATTAGAAGGTATAGGAAGGTGTGTATAGAGGTTCTGATCCAGTATCGTTACCTGACTCAAGCTGGCAGTGTCTGAACTGACTTCATGTGTGGCAAGTTCGAAGGGCTGGAGAACCTTGCACAACACAGAAATCATTCTCCACTGCGCATGAGTCAGGTGCACACCCCCTCCTTTGCCTATGTCATAGGTGGATGTATAGGCTTGAATGGTCTTTTGCTGCTCCTCCATCCTCTAAATCATATAGAGGGTTGAGTTCAACTGCGTCACAACCTCTTGCTTCAGGTGATGGCGGGGCAGGTTCAAGAGTGTTTGCTGGTGCTCCAGTCTTCGGCACGCAGTCGCTTAATGGAGAAAGTGGGCAGAAATTTTTCATGCCACCCAATGCATCTCCTGCACGCCCATCATTTTTCAGAAAATTCTGCACAACCAAATTTATTGTCTGAGCAAAACATGGGATGTGCTGGAATTTGCCCAGATGTAATGCCCGCACAATATTGGTGGCATTATCAGATATCACAAATCCCCAGGAGAGTCTAAGTGGGGTAAGCCACTGGGCGATGATTTCCCTCAGTTTCTCTAAGAGGCTGTTGGCGGTGTGCCCTTACTGAAACCGGTGATACACAGTGTAGCCTGCCTTGGAATGAGCTAGCGTTTCTGAGATGCTGCTACTGGTGATGCTGCTATTGTTACTGTGTAAGGTGATACATCTACCCAGTGGGCTGTCACAGTCATATAGTTATATAGTCTGCCCTGTTCCACTTGTCCACATGTCCATGTTTAAGTGGACATTGGGTACAAACGCATTTTTTAGGACACTGAGGACACTTTTTCTGACATTTCTGTACAGTCTCGGTATTGCCTGCCTAGTGAAGTGGAATCTAGATTGGATTTGGAACCGGGGACACACTACTTCCATCAATTGTCTAAATCCCACTGCACTAATGGCAGATACCGGACGCACATCTAACACCAACATAGCAGTCAAGGCCTGCATTATCCGTTTTCCTTCAGGATGATTGCTGTCATACTTCAACCTCCTCGCTAAGGACTGTTGGAGGGTCAATTGTTTAGTAAAAGAAGTGGTGTTCCTACTTCCTCTCTGGGATGATGAACGACTCCCAGCAGCAGCAACAGCAGCAGCGGCAGCAGTAGGCATAGCCATGCAGGATCCTCCGGAGGAATCCCGGAGTCAGTCATGCCAGTGACATGGCCTGCAGGACTACTTCCGATCCTGACTAAGGAGGAAATTGATAAGGAGGGAGTTGACGGTGTGGTTTGCAGGTGCTTGGCTACAACAGGACAAAGGGATTTAGGTGTCCATGGACTGCTTACGGTCTTAGCCAAAGTTTCTGAACTTGACAATAACTTTTTATGAATGCACAGCAGGTGATGTATAAGGGAGGATGTTCCTAGCTGGTTAACGTCCCTACTCCTACTTATTTCACCTTTACATATGTTACATATGGTGAGACAGTAGTCCGGATTTGGATAGAAATATTGCCAGACCAAAGAGGTGGAATGTTTGGTCTTCTGCCCAGGCATGACCGTGATGGGCTTTTTCATCCCATGGACAACAATTGTCTCCCCCGGAGCCTGATTTAAACAAACCACATCACCATCAGAATCCTCCTTGCCAACTTCCTCCTCAGCGCCATCTACACCAGTATCCTCATCCTGTTGTACTTCAACAGTGACAACTTCAGTTTGCATATCAGCAAGTGGACTGTGTGTGCTCCTTTCAGCACTTGCAGAAGGCGTGCAAATGGTGGAAAGAGCTACCTCTTCCCGTCCAGTGCTGGGAAGGTCAGGCATCGCAACCGCCACCACACTTGGACTCTCCTTGGGGATTTGTGATATATTCTTAGAATGCACAGTTCTTCACTGTGCTTTTGCCAGCTTAACTCATTTGATTTTTGTAGCGGGAGGAGGGCTGCCATCGTCATGTGAAGCTGAACCACTAGCCATGAACATAGGGAAATACCTTAGCCATTCCTTGCCACTCTGTGTCATAAATGGCATATTGGCAAGTTTACGTTTCTCCTCAGATGATTTAAATGTTTTTCTAAGGTCATTTTCCTGAACTTTGTCATTTGGGATTTTATATGCCTTTTACTATGACATTGGGCATAGACCTTGGCAGACGATGTTGATGGCATTTTATTGTCTATGTCATGACTAGTGGCAGCAGCTTCAGCACTAGGAGGAAGTGGTTCTTGATCTTTCCCTATTTTATTTTTATTGGACAAAGTTTGGTCCTCCATTTATGTTATATTGATATATACGTGTGGCTAAGCGCACACAAACACAGAAAAGAAGAATTTTTTATTTTTTTTGGAGTGCACTTTGGGGGTTACACCACCTTTTAACAGATGAGCCAGCCAGCCCTTTACTTATGACACAGTCGCACGCTTGGCGCTGCTCCTTTATTGATACACGTGCGGCAACTGTGCATACATTTCGCACACAAACACAGAAAAAAAGAACTGTTTATTTTTTGTGGAGTACACTTTGGGGCTTGCACCACCCTTTAACAGACTTATGACACAGGCGCACGCTTGGTGCTGCTCCTTTGTGGATGGACATGTGGCTACAGCGCACACAATTCACAACACAGAAAAGAAGAATTTTTTTTTTTTTTTTAAGTGCACTTTGGGGGTTACACCACCCTTTAACAGATGAGCCAGCCGATCCTTTACTTATGACACAGGAGCACGCTTGGCGCTGCTCCTTTGTTGCTGCACGTGCGGCTACTGCGCATACATTTCGCACACAAACAGAAAAAAATGAATTGTTTATTTTTTGTGGAGCTCACTTTGGGGGTTACACCACCATTTAACAGACTTATGACACAGGCGCATGCTTGGCACTGCTCCTTTGTTGATGGACATGCGGCTACAGCACACACAATTCACAACACAGAAAAGAAGAACTTTTCATTTTTTTTGGAGTGCACTTTGGGGGTTACACCACATTTTATGAGATGAGCCAGCCGGCCCTTTAATTGTTACTGCTCCTTTGTTGATGCACATGCAGCTACAGTGCACACAATTCACAAACACAGAAATATATGTTTTTTTAGCACTTGGGGGAGCACCCATGATGGACAGATCACCCCCTGGACAACACTACAGCATCCCTTTAGGGCTACAGCCTATATGGGACACTGCACAACACAGCCCAGCCAGCCCCTACAGGCTTTTGGAGTGGACACAGCCCCTATGTACAACTGACTGCTCAACACAGCCCAGCCAGCCCCTATGGACAACAGCAGCACAACACAGTTCAGCCAGCCCCTATAGACAACAGCAGCACAACACAGCCCAGCCAGCCCCTATGGACATTTGAGGAGTGGACACAGCCCCTATGGACAACAGCAGCACAACACAACACAGCCCAGGCAGCCCTAACTCCCACCCTCCCTCTTCACTGTCCACAGCCAGAGTGAGAAATGGCGCTGACGCGGGGACCTTTTAAAGAATCCAAAACCCACGAGATCAGGAAGGCGGGATGATGACGTTTTGCCTCGATTTCAGTTCTGAGTCAGGCTGGAAAACCCGAGCCGGACTCAGTTCTCGACTCGGATCTGGGAAGCTCAGGGGGTTCGGATTTCAGAAATCCGAACCCGCTCATCCCTAATATATATATATATATTTTTATATATATATATATATATATATAATGAAATTGACAAATAGCGACCAGCGTGTTTTAAAATGAATAAATATATGTGTAATCTTTGAAAGTGCAAAATTACGTGCAGCGCATAAATAACAGTAAGATAATAGTTGACAAATTTTTTTATTTATTATGATTGTGACATACAAGAACAAAGAATAAAAGAAAATAAAATGAGTCATTCAAAATAAATAGCGATAATAGAATTCATCCAGTAATTGTCCACTTCAATTAATCTTAGATGGACACAGTATACGGCAAGAAAGAAATTCAGGCAGTTTTTTAAAAACGATAAGCTTCCAATGTGTTTCGTCTCAGCAGGACTTCATCAAGGGATTAAAAATATAACACACACGACTCAAAAGTTGCACTCGGTCTGCTGTTCTGTCTTGCTTTCCCGCACACCAAAAATAGCTAACGCCCAGCACAAAAATGTCAAGGAAAAGAAAACGAGAAAAACTGGAAAGGAGGATGAAGAAGATTCACCGACAAAGAGGCTTAGGCCCAGTAAGAAATTCAGGCAGTTTTTTAAAAACGGAAAGCTTCCAATGTGTTTCGTCTCAGCAGGACTTCATCATGGGATTAAAAATATAACACACACAACTCAAAAGTTGCACTTGGTCTGCTGTTCTGTCTTGCTTTCCCGCACACCCAAAATAGCTAACGCCCAGCACAAAAATGTCAAGGAAAAGAAAATGAGAAAAACTGGAAAGGAGGATGAAGAAGATTCACCGACAAAGAGGCTTAGGCCCAGTAAGGCATCAAATCTTAAAGCCTCTAGTCAACCAACCCATAAATCTGATAAGCTAAACAATATGTGATTGACTGACTTGGGCCAGCCCTTCAGCCTTGTGGTTTAAGACATCTCCTGCACAGTCTACCCTCAGCTCTTCTTCACAAGGTTTATTGATCAGAACAATATGACACTATATTTAGTCTGTTTTATGATTTTTCTATGTACCACAACATATTTCATAATTTAAGAGATCAATGTATCTTTTGTAGAACACAGCACCATCCCTTTCATCATAAGCCATCTATTACAAACTGTGGGTTAACCTGCCCCAAAAAATAGATTCCATTTACAGGAGAGATAGCGGACATCAAAGCAAACTTGCCTGTCAACATGAAGTAAATAAAAATGATTCCCTCACATAACTGAATGAGCTGTGCTACTTAAAATGGTCCTGGAGTTTTAAGGTGTGCCAGTACCAGCAGTCATTTGATTACAATCCTTATCAGAACCCAGCTGAGCTCAGACTTAGGCTAGATATGATGTAACACCTCTCTCAGGTGTTACAACTAACCTCCAGCACTGATGACTTATGCAATCCTCAATATAACCCAGCTGGGCTCAGGCTAGAGAAACACTTCTCTCAGGCATTAACACTGACTTCCAGCACCAATGAATCATGTGGTAATCACCCATCAGCCTGCCACTATAAGAACCTGCTCAGTGCACTCCTCCAGAGCCTATAGTAGTGTATCTAGTATGTTCTACATAGGTGATTCTGCTCCAGAACTATACTCCCCTTTTTAGTTTTCAGCCTGTGTTGCTTAAACACAGTTGTTCAATTTCCTCAACAGCAGCACATCCTTACCATCATACCAGCTAGGTACAGTGTGGCAACCAATATACCAGGTCATGACCTAGGTCCTCACTGAGTAAAGTCCATACCATCTTGAGGGGAAGTCTGGTGGGGGTCTTAGAAACTGCAGCAGTGTTTGGTTGTACTAATTTTACCTGTTTGCCTTTATGATATATGTGCCTGTGTGAAAACTGATACACTCACTGTCTGGTTTTAAGCTCCAGGTTACTGAATCTACACCGTATACAGCACTTCATTGCTACTCGCTATTCCAACAGTGACAACACATTTGTTTATCTCACTGCTTGCTACACACTGTTACCTCAGTGCCAACACATTTGTACCGTATATCTCATTGCATGCTACACACTGTTTCCATAGTGCCAACTCGTTCGTGTTCGAGGATGTTTTTGTACCATTCTTTATTCATGGCTGTGTTCTTAGGCAAAATTGTGAGTGATCCCACTCCCTTGGCTGAGAAGCAACCTCACACATGAATGGTCTCAGGATGCTTTACATAGAGCATCTTATAGGACATTCCATCACCCCCTGGTGCTAGTGGCCTTGGAGCTGGCAACTGGGTCAGCAACCTCAGCCAAGTCCTCCTCAGGCACAGAAGACCCCAGCCACAGCCGGACGCTGGGGACTCAGGTAAGGCACTGAAGACTGCTGGTGGGTCTCTGACACAACAGGTGGCCAGGCAGACCGTACTCTCGCTGGACCACCAGGGCAAATAGGGAACAGGCACTGCATTGTGATTGGCTGGCTGCCTCTTGCATGATGATGACATCATCAGCGGGAACCGTAGAGGGAATAGTAGTGAGGAGAGGTGAGAAAAACCCGGCTTATGTCTGAAAGGGGTCATAGCTCTAGTGTGAAAGGGGGTCTTGTCCAAATACATGTGATTTTGCACAGGAGAAAATCCCATGTCTGAGCAGGGTAAATCCCCAGATTGTATGTCTGAAGAGTAACTGAAGTATAGTTTCCTATGTATCAGGCCAAAGGCACCTCTACCATTCTGCAGGTTTTTCTGTTTGCAAGTGGCAGGCTAGTACATCTAGTGACTGAGAGAGAGTGATTGTAATGGGTTTCAGGTGATTTCACCTCTAATTGCAGCCTATTACATGCAGTGACTTCAATCTTGCCAGAAAAATTACACTTTTAAAAAATCAGAGGCTATTACATTTTTCCCAAAGGGGGGAATGTAATAGGTCTTGTATTTGCCAGAAATTTATGGCGATATTCCAGCAACTTTCCACTTGAAGTTGCATGATGTAATAGAAGGCAATTTTAAGGGACAGCATGAAAAAAGACAGCAAATTTCAGCAATTTGTAGTGTGCAAGAAAGATAAAGCTTGCCAGAACCTAACATTAAAATGCACCAAAAACTAGCAGAAAGTTCACCACAAACTATCACTCACCACAACTTCACCAGAAAATAGCTCTGGCCAGATAGATTGCTCAAACTACCAAAGATTCCATTAATCATATGTATTACATTGTCAATATAGAAAACTCATTTAAGGACACCAAAAAAAAATTCAAATATTGATGAGCCATAATCATTTAAGGATTTTGATAATATTTAAAATGATTACATTTAAAATTATGTGCTCAATAATGTTTTTATATTAATCGGGCACTCATCTTAGATTACTTAAATATTTCTATGTATGTCCCAACAGAATCCTCTGCCTCTAAGCTTCTTATCCTCACATCTTCACTAAGCCTCTCTCAAAGGACCTCCTCACCCTCCCATGTGAGTGGACACTCATTTGATCTGGTTTTCACTCACCACAGTGATATCTCTGATTACATATTTTCCCCATTCCCCCTCTTTGATCATCACCTTCTCTCTTTTAATTTATCCTTCACCCCTTGTCCATCTATGCCTCCTTAGGTTACCATCACTAATCATAACTGTGATGCTATTGACAACATGTCCTTTTCCTCCCTGCTCAACTCACTTCTGTCCCCCTTTATCTCTGTCATGTTCAATGGAGTGGAATCCCCTACTGAGGGATGGAAGCTGAGGTCCCTGGATAAGATAGGAACCATAAGCGTAGGACCCGGATATATGACCTCTACGATTATCAAACATTGGTGAGACCTGTCCAAAGGCGCGGAGTCTAACCAAATGGGAGGTGCTCACCAGTGACACCTTCAAGCGGGATATGGGCATTTATGCTGCACCCAGCTGGCAGGTCGCGGCCCTTTAGACAGGAGTCTGATACTGTGGGAATGGAGACAAATAACCATTGGCCCTGAAGGTATACTTCTACAAGAAGTACAGAGAACTAGTACTCGTATGATTAAGGGGTAAGTGCTTGAGGCACTGTTGGTCACTGTATGGCACTAGCAGCTTACACTGGAGGAGTGGTGAAAGATGCACAATTGTGTCAGTAGATGGCAGAACAACACACTCAGGCAAGGTGTTAGGATGCTCTGTTGCACAATGAAAAAGTACTTGAGGCATTTTCTGGACACAGTATGACAATTGCATCAGCAGGTGGTAGAACAATGCACACAGGCAAGGTGTTAGGACGCTCTGTTGCTCAAGGAGTTGGCACTTGTATCGCACACAGGCAAGGTGTTAGGATGCACTGTTGCACAAGGAGTTGGCACTTGTATCACACACAGGCAAGATATTAGGACGCACTGTTGCACAAGGAGTTGGCACTTGATTCTCAAGGAGACCGCATAGGGAACCTGGAACGGGGTATCAGCAATACACAGGGAAGCAACAACATTGCACAGACAACTTCCTTCTGTCCAGAGACTGGCTTTATACCCTATGGTAGCAGGTTATTGATGGACACCCCATGCCACCATTGGGTCAAAGGCAGTCAGGTGATGTGAAGTGTCATGGCTGCATCCATGATGGCTATCATAGCAACCAAGGCACAGCACAGCATATGGATGTCCACAAGGCTCTAGGTATAATACTCAGTGCATCACATGCCGCCGCACCTGGCGTCTGACCACCCAAGGGATCAGGGGAAGCCGGTGTTGTGGTGAGTAATGGCTGATCCTAGACCACAACCTGACAGTACCCCTCCTTTCAGGGTGAACTCCAAACACCCACAAGACTTCTCAGGAAATCTTCTGTGGAAATCTCGAAGAGGGAGCATGGACCAATAAAGCAAGGAGCAAATTTCATACTCGAAACTTTCAGATGAATATTCTTTGAAGAAAGCCACACCCTGTCTCCAACCTTCAAAAAAGAAACTGCAAGACGTCTCCGGTCCGCAAATTTTTTATAATTAATCAAAGTTTTATTTAAGGAGCAATGAATCTCCTTCCACAGTTTTGAGAAAGAATCCATTAAATTTGTACCTGCTGGAATCTCCATACATGGTAATTCCTGGAAATCAGGCACCCGTGGGTGCTTGCCATATACTGCAAATAATAGAGTGGAGTTAGATGAGGAATGGTACCTAAAGTTGTGAGCAAACCCCGCTCAGGGTAACAGGTCAATCCAATTCTCTTGAGAGGAGGACACAAAAAGCCTGATGAAAGCCTCCAATTCTTGGTTCACACTCTCTATTTGACCGTTGGTCTGAGGATGGTAGGCCGAAGAAAACTTTAATTTAATCCCTCAGGAAGCACAGAGATCCCTCAAATTTTTTTCCACAAACTAAACCCCACAGTCAGATACAATTTCCTTCGGCAGACCATGGAGTCAAAAAACTTCACGAATAAAAACTTTTGCCCACTAAGGAGCTGAAGGGAGACTGATTAAAGGAATAAATTGGGCCATTATTGAAAATCGGTCCACCACAACCCATATGCTATTATGCTCCTTGGAATATGGCAATTCGCAGATGAAGTCCATCGAGATATGCGTCCAAGGGGTGTCTGGCACTTGTAGAGGACGTAATGGACCTACAATTGTATGATGACTAGACTTGTAATGAGCACATTTGGCACAAGAAATAATGAACTTCCGAACATCCTCCCTCATGATGGGCCAGCAGTAGGAACTTTGTAGAAACTCGAATGTTTTGAGAATACCTGAATGACCAGCAAAAAGAGAGGCATGGGCCCACATCAGCAATTTTTCCCGTAATTGGGGATCTACAAAAAATGTTCCAGGCAGAGGAGAAAGGACTTTAATGGGTGCGAAGACAAGAGTATCCAATATTGTCTGAGCTTGAGGTTGATCTTCTTCTTTAGAATGAGATAAGAAGGACTGAGAAAGAGCGTAAGCCCTTTTGTTCTGGACTCCAGGTCAAAACTGAAGTTTAAAATCAAACTGGGAGAAAAAAAGGGACCAGTGAGCTTGTCTAGCATTCAGCCGATGAGCCGTCTGTAGATAATTAGTTCTTATGATCTGTAATGATGGTGATTGTAAACCTCGCCCCCTACCAAAAGATGTCTCCACTCTTCCAAAGCTAAACACATGGCCAACAGTTCCTGATCTCCAATCGCATAATTCTTCTCCGCCGGTGAGAATTTATGAGAGAAGAATCCACCTCCAAGTAAAAGGTTTATCCAGCTGTGGTTGACACAAAATTGGAGCTGAAGAAAAGGTTGTCTTGAGATTTTGAAAAGCAGTAATAGCTGCAGGTGACCAGCGGGGAGATTTTTAATCCTTCTTTGTGTTTGCTGGGATGGGACCACAACCGAAAAGAAGTGTAAAATAAATCTCCTATAATTATTTGAGAACCCCAAAAAACACTGAATGGCTTACAATGATGTTCGTTGGGGCCATTCTTGTATAGCCTTTAGTTTATCCGGCTCCATCTGCAGAGAACTCCCAGAAATAATATACCCCAGTAATGGAATGGATGATTGCTCGAAACAAAACTTGGACAATTTCCCATAAAGGCTGTGGTCCCATAGACATGACAAGACTTCCTTCACATGCTGCTGGTGACTTTGTATGCCATTAGAAAAAATTAGAATATCATCGAGATAAACTACCATGAACTAGTATAGGATGTCTCTAAAAATGTCACCGACATATCCTTGGAAGATGGCTGGGACATTACTTAGGCCAAATGGTATCACTAGGTATTTGAAAAGACCGTCATGCATATTAAACGCGGTCTTACATTCATCTCTAGACTTGATACGGATCAGGTTGTAGGCCCCTTTGATGTCAAACTTGCTGAATATACAGACCATGCGAACCTTATCAAACAGTTCCAATATGAGAGGTAACGGATACCGGTTTTTAATAGTGATAGCATTAAGACCCCTGTAATCAATGCAGGGTCTGAGTCCACCATCTTTTTTCTCAAAAAAGAAAAGAACGGCTCCTGCTGGAGAGGAGGATGGATTAATGAATGCCTTGGAGAGGTTCTCTTTAATGTATTCTGACATGGCTGCCATCTCAGGTACAGAGAGGATAGACACAACCTCGAGGAAGCATTTTCCCTGGTACGAGCTTAATGTTACAATCCCAAGGTTGATGAGGTGGTAATTTGTCCACAGACTGCTCATTAAATACATCAGCAAAATCCAAATAGGCCTCTGGTAATTGAGGATCAGGAAGGACTTTCTCTTGCTTGCAAACTGTAAAAGAATGCGTGGAAAGTTAATGGGCATGTACAGGTACAACTCGAGACAGACACTGGTGAAAACAGTCTTGATCACAGGCAAGGATTTGCATAGTAGCCCAGTCCAATGTAGGATTGTGTTTCCTTAGCCAGGTATTCCTAGAACTAACCCGTAGGAAGATCTGGGAATGACTAAGAACTCCAGTACCTCCCGGTGTAGGCAGCCCACCTGAAGAGACAATGAATGGGTAATAAATGAAATTGGTTTACCCAAAATAATGCTTGCATCCACTTCAGAAAAGATCCAACTTAGTTATGTGGGGAGATACAGGTATGTCCAAGGAGATAGCCAAAACTTCAGCGATAAAGTTTCCTGCTGCTACAGAATCTATTAAGGCTTTTAATTCTTTTGTCTTTTCCCCATAGGAAAGCATCACTGTCAAATAACTATCCATGGTGTGAGATGGCTTAAACAATACCCCCAACTGGATGATCCCAGAACCAGTTAGAGTCTTGCATTTCCCAAAAGGAGAGGACAATTCTTTAAGACATGTTCCGGAGTGGCACAAAACAAAGTTTTTCCGGAACCAACGGGTTCATTCTGTGGAAGACAGTTGAGATCTATTGATCTGTATTGGTTCTTCATTACTGGAGGTGGAGGATGAAGAACCAACTGCTTGAGGTGGCTGATTTTGGAGACAATTCCATCGAGCTCTACTAGCTGTATGCTCTCAGTAACGTAGATCAATTTTAATACAAAGTGAGACTACCTCAGCAAATGACTCATGGAAAAAAGCTGCCTTCAGAGCTTCCTCATTCCATTTCAACTCAGAAGACATAGTCTGGAAGTCTACCACATATTGCCCATAAGTCCAGGTTCCCTGACGAACTCATAGTACATCAGAAAAAGCAGAAGTCGTTCGACTAGGCTCATCAAAAATTCTTTTGTAAGAGGAAATAAAAGACTTGTAGTTGGAAACCAACAGATCTGCTCGCTCCCACAGTGGGGAGACCCAGTCCAGGACAGTTCCTGACAACAAAGAAATAATATATGAGACTTTTGATCTGGGTGTGGGAATATTCTGTGGTAATCACTCTAATTGAATTTCACACTGGTTAATAAAACCTTGGCAATGTCGAGAGTTTCCATCAAAATGTTCTGGTGATGCCAGCCGAAGACGGGAATTAGCACTGTCAAGATTCAGAGCTTAAAGTGGTGGAGTAGGAGAGGCTACCAATGCAGGAGGATGAAGGAGCATAGCTAGGGTTGCCTGGATAGACAGCAGCTGTCCGGATAGCTCATGCAGATATTGACCCACCTGATGCTGTGCAGCCTCTTGATTGTCCATGCATGTGGTGAGCTCCTGTAAGGCCCCAGTAGCCTGAGAACCCTTAGCTTCCATTGGGCCTCTGCAAACAATCATGTTCAGTGGAGTGGAATCCCTTACTGAGGAGTTACTGAGGGGTTGGAAGCTGAGGTCCCTGGATAAGATAGGAACCATAGGCATGGGGCCTGGATATATGACCTCCTCATCCATGAGTATTAAATGTTGGCGAGACCTGTCCAACTGGGAGGTGTTCACCAGTGACCCTTCCAAGCAGGATATGGGTATTTATGCTGCACCCAGCTGGCAAGTCGCAGCCCTTTGGACAGGTGTCTGCTACTGTGGGAATGGAGACAAATAACCAGTGGCCCTGAAGGTATACTTCTACAAGATGTACAGAGAACTAGTACTCGTATGAGTAAGGGGTAAGTGCTTGAGGCACTATTGGTCACAGTATGGCACTAGCAGCTTACACTGGAAGAGTGGTGAAAGATGCACAATTGCGTCAGTAGATGGCAGAACAACACACTCAGGCAAGGTGTTAGGATGCTCTGCTGCACAATGAGAAAGTGCCTGAGGCACTGTCTGGACACAGTATGACAATTGCATCAGCAGGTGGTAGAACAACACACACAGGCAAGATGCTAGGATGCTCTGTTGCTCAAGGAGTTGGCACTTGTATCGCACACAGGCAAGGTGTTAGGATGCACTGTTGCACAGGGAGTTGGCACTTGTATCACACACAGGCAAGATGTTAGCATGCACTATTGCACAAGGAGTTGGCACTTAATTCTCGAGGACATCATGTAGGGAACCTGGAACGGGGTATCAGCAATACACAGGGTAGCGACAACCTTGCACAGGCAACTTCCTTCTGTCCGGAGACTGGCTTTATACCCAACGGTAGCAGGTTATTGGTGGACAGCATCAGCTGATCAACCCCATGCTACCATTGGGTCAAGGGCAGTCAGGTGATGTGAACTGTCATGGCTTCGTCCATGATGGCTACCGTAGCAACCAAGGCACAGCACATCACACGGATGTCTACATGGCTCTAGGTATAATACTCAGCGCATCACACACCACCACACCTGGCGTCTGACCACCTGAGGGATCAGGGTAAACTGGCGCCGCAGTGAGTAACGGCTGATCCTAGGCCGCAACCTGACAATCTTTATCTCCTGCCCTGAACAAGCCATTTCCATTTACAATGTCTCCAATACTTCTGCTCTTGGCTTTATTGCTCTGGCAACCAGTACTCTCCCTAGTAGATACGCACCCGAACTCTGGTACTCCAAATGCACCAGGTACCTGCAAAAGTGCTCACAAACTGTCATGCAACATAGGAGGAAATCGCTCTCCTATGCAGATTTCTTCCATTTCAAATGTATCCTCTCAACCTACAGCACCACCCTCTCTCTCTCTAAACAGTCACAATACAAGAAATGTATCTTCTCCCAGTCCTCAAACCCCATCATCTGTTCGCCACCTTCAACTTCCTCCTTTGCTCTCCTACTCCTTGACTCCCCTCCTCACTCTTTGCTCTTGACTTTGCCACCCACTTTACTAAAATTGACTCCATAAGACAGGACATCTCATCCCACCAGACCCACAGCAAACCCCCACCTCCTATCCCAGACCACTCCTCCCCATCCATCTTACCCCTATGACATTTTTCTCCCCAGTATCTGGAGATGTAGTCATGGCCCTCATCTGGTCCTTCTTCCCTTCCATATCACCCCTTGACCCTATCCCCTCCCACCTCCTCTGCTACCTCTCTCCTGTTACCTGTTCCCATTTTCCCACTTCTTTAATCTCTCCCTCATATCAGGCAGTGTCCCCTCTGCATTGAAGCATGCCCTTGTCTCCCCCATTCTTAAAAAATGCACCCTTAATCCTAACACTCTCTCCAACTACCACCCCATCTCCCTCCTTCAATTTGCCTCTAAAACCCTTGAATGGATTGTCTACAACTGCCACAGACTTTTTTTCCACTTGACCCATTTCAGTCTGGATTCCATCCTCTCCAATCCACTGAAACTGCCTTCAAGAAACTCAGCAATGGTCTACTTGCTGCCAAATCCAGGGCCACTACTCTCTACTCATTCTTCTAGACCTCTTTGCTGTTTTTGACACTCTGTACCACCCTCTCCTACTGCAAATCCTTCACTCCCTTGGTCTGCAGGATACTGCCCTCACTTGGCTGTCCTCCTACCTCTCATGACACCACTTTGCACCAACCTCCAGTAACAGTAGTTGTGCTCAAAGGTTCTGTCAGGGTTCAGCCTAGGATCGGCCTCTCTCACCTCCTTGCCGGCTTCCCCTGACTTCCTTGCGGTCAGATGTCTGGTGCAGTGATGGATGTGGGGCTGAGTATTCTGCCTAAGGTGCTTTTTGCGAGCTTCCATGGTCGGCTGTGTGTGCTGGGGATCGGAGTTCCCATCATGGGTGCCGCCATGACAGTTCCTCTCATGTGACAGTACTCCTAACCTATGGTAGCATATGGTTTCAGTCAGCTGATGCTGTGCTCCAGTAATCTGCTACCCCTGGGTATAAATCCGCCTCCAGAACTCCAGGAAGATGCTGTTCAACTTCGTTATTCCAAGTGCCTGTGTTACTCCCACTGTTGCTTTGTGCTAAATCCTTCAGTGTGTTGCTTCAGCCTGCTCACAGTTTCCCAGTTTCCTGTATTAGCTTCCATGCTAAACCTTACTCTGAGACTTTAGCTTTCTCACAGTACTTCAGTGTTTCATGTCCCTTCCCTGTGTGTCTTTGTATATGTGCTGCTAATTCTATTGCAGCTTTCCTGTGGCTATTACCCTGTATCACTGAAGTGTCAGATTACCTACTGGTATTAATTAGCTCACAGCTGGACCCCCCAGCACATGTCTGTGTCAATCTGCTCTGTGTCTTGTCTGTGCAAATCTACACTTGCAGTTAGCACTCTCCCAGTGTATGCCTATCTTTTCTATATGTCTTGTCTGTGCAATTTGCACCTGCATATATAATTATTCACAGTATTTTGCCTTTGCCCAGTACCAGCATTTCTAGCTCTCCCAGTATTTTGCCTTTGCATATTTAGTAAACTCCAGTACCTGCCTGTGTCCACATCTCCCTGAGCTGCTGAGCTAGTCAACTCCTGGATTTCTTAGTGATTCTTAGTACATTCTCAGTAATTTCTTGCAAGCCAGTGATCAGGATTTCTAATTGTGTTCCAGTGTATCTCCAGTGTTCTAGCAATAACTTAACGTAATATAGTTTCAGTCTTCAACCATTCCCAGGTACCTGTCCAGAGGGCCGCGACCTGCTCACTTGGTGCAGCGGAAAACCAAATCCCAATTGGAGGGGTCACTGGAGAAAACCACCAAGTGAGTTAGACTCCGCGCCTCTGGGCAGGTCTAGCCAAACCTGGGTTCGGCCGCAAATAGGAGACCTAGCCACAGTCACTCCGATAGTCACCTGAACCCCCCGGCTCACCGTCCTCCACAGAGGATCACTTTCACCGGATTGTGACAGGTTCTGTTCAGGGACCTCTTCTATTCTCCCTGTATACGCCCTCTCTAGGTGAGCTCATCTGCTTTTTTGGCCTTCAATATCTTCTCCATGCTGATGCCACTCAGACCTACCTCTCCTCCCCTGACCTCTCCCCTCTCTACACACTCATATCTCTCTGTTATTTCTTCATGGATGACTCAGCACTTTCATAAACTTAGCATACCTAAGACTGAGCTGATCACCTTCCCACCCTCCCACATAACCTCAGCTCATGCATTTGGCAGTACATCCACCTCCTACAGCCCCTAAGTGCACTGTATTAGAGTTATCTTTGACTCCTCCATCTCCTTCAAACCACACATTCTGTACCTTTCACTATTCTGACATTTCCACCTCAGACATATTTCTAAGATAAGACCCTTTCTCACCCTAGAGGAAACTAAGACCCTCATACATTCACTAGTCATCTCAAGATTGTACAACTGTAACCTACTTGCCTCTGTCACTCCCATCTCTCTCAACTCCAATCAGTCCTCAATGCTGCTGCCTGGCTCATCTTCCTCTCCAAACATACTACATGTGCCTTTTAGATCCCAATTCATCCTTCTCACTCTCACTTACAAGGCCCTCACCCAATCCTCTCCTATTTACATCTCAGACCTTATCTCACTTCATACTCCTGCCCACATGCTTCGTTCCACAAATGCATTCCATATCTCCAGCCAACTGAGTAATTCCTCCCACTCCTGTCTCCAATATTTTGCCAGTGCTGCTATGTACCTCTGGAATTCTCTCCCTATCAGACTCTTCACCTTGCTACTAAACTTCAAAAGGGCTCTCAAAACTCTCTTCTTCATCAAAGCTATCCAGCTCCCTTCTTAACTCACTGCTCCTTGCTCCTTCCTCACTGTTTATCCCATTCGTGTCGCTCCTCCCTTTTAGATTGTACACTCTCAAGAGCAGGGCCCTCATGTGCTTCTCCTTTCTCTTATTTACATTATTTTACACAATGGCACCTTACCTTTGGTTGCTGCTGCCATGCTACTTATTTAAGTGTTACAATCACAGATGCAGCTATGTTTATAAACCATATCCTTGTCCTGCATAATTTTGTAATAATTAACTTATGATAGAAGCACCAATTATAATACAAACTAGCTGGACCCTGAAGTACACCTGCAGCCATTTATTGTTTACATTTTCCTCACCTATAACTTAATTCCATTGATCCTGAATTGACCCCACTGTTTGCTAACTTGTATGCAAACAGTGGCATAACTACCATGGGTGCATGGGGTGCAGCTGCTATGGTGCCTGAGCTGCCTCTGTGGCCCATCACTCCCCCTGCACTCAATCATGAACACAAGGTGACTGGTCCAGTCAGGGCTGCCGAGGGGGCCCCGGGTGGCAGCAGTATTGATTTGGTGTTGGCCCATCAGCTGATTACAGCTGACGTAATGGCAGGCAGACATGAAGAGACAGCTCCACTGGTTGCTCATGGGCCAGCAGCCAAAAAGCAGTGGCAGTTTCTGATTGGCTGCCAGTCTGCGAGCTCCAAATGGCTCGTGACTGGAGACAGATTAAAATTTTGCTAGTTCTGTCTAGCCAAGTCTGCTGCTGCCTGCCAGTGTACCAGCTGTAATTAGCAGGTGGTAATTATGTGGCCAGGCCCCAAATCCACATCTGTTGGTTGCTGATGACACACAGGGGGAATTGAGAGGCTGCTGGAGGGACACGGGGAGGTGAGTTGCTGGGGGGTCATAATGTGTAAGGGACGTTACTGTGTGGCATAATGTTATAAGGGGTTTTACTGTGTGGCATTAGGTGTAAGGGGCACTACTATTGTGCAGAATAATGTGTTATATAGAGCAGTACTACTATGTGGCATAATTTGCAAAGGGCATTACTGTATGGTATAATGTGTAAGAGGCATTACTGTGTAGTGTAAAGGGCACCACTGTGTGACATAATGTATAAGGGGCACTACTACTGTGTGGCATAATGTGTATAAGGGGTACTACTGCGTGGCATAATATAAATGGGCTCTGTGTGGGGAAAAATGTATGTGCTTCTTTTACCTCTGGGGGATCATTTTAAGATCTTGCTATGTGGCCCCCAAAGTTCTAGTTATGCGCATGCAAACACAGAGGGCTGACATATATATGGTCAATTTAAAAGGACTAACTCTGTATTTAATATGAATTTGCATAAAGTTTGACACTTGCTTAGACTGTGAGGTTAAAATTATACTTTTGTAGCTTTCACATAGGTTTTTGACTGACTGACAAATTCCACTTGAACCAGCTCATGGAATATGTGCATTTTTAGGGATTGTGTGACAGTGTGTGGCCCTGACAAAGTTCAAACTTAGGCAAAAACCTAATCCTTGTCAAACTACACCACCCTGCAAAATGGGGGAAGAGAGAGGGGGGGAGGCAACAATGCTGGGTTCAAATACAGTAAGAGTATACAATATATTTTACATGATATATGGGGAGCATAACATCAAAATACTTTGAAGATCAATATTGACAAGACAATGTTAGCCTAAAAAATGAATCTGTGTATTTTGAATAGTAAAATAACCAACAAATGCAACCATAGATTAATATAACTGGAAATATAGATACTGCTATCACTCATAAGTACTAAGTTGTGTATGCAGCCCCCGAAGCATGCAATGTTTGATAAACATCTCTTCATGTGTCCACATTCAGAATTGCGTGAAACTCAGAATCAGGCTATAAGCTTACTGCCTTTCAATCTACAATAAAGCAAGGAAAAGTTCATGTCGGTGGGCCTGATTTACAGTTGCATTTCTGAATGTGAACGAATCTTGCTTTTTTCTATCACCCTGCGTCACAGTCAGCTTGCGCGTCTTGGTCACATCTCACTTGCAGTTGGATAGGCATTACTAGCTGGAAACCAGGTGGTAATGATGCATTGGTGCATAGGATAAGTTTGCTATGGGTATATTAACTGAATTGCAGCTTACTCAGATGTGAGTGTATACAGAGATCTGTTCGACTTCAGTTGGATCTTCTGCACCAACGATGTATTTTTAGACTTGTGTCTTTTCTGCTTTCCTTCACCTGTTTTGTTTGCTTGACCATTTCTTCTCCCCTGTCTATTGTTTCCTTCCTTGTTTGTTATTTACTTATTATTTCCTGTTTTTCATCCTTCCCCATTTGCAATGATCTGTCCAACTCTCCAGGTGGCTCCTTGTCTTATTCTTACTAAATGTTTGTCATTTCTGGGTATCAAGATTGATTGGCGCTTGCCGCTTTCTGTCGGACATGGTTTTGATGCTCCAGTAACAAATTAGGTACAGTATGAAGCTGATTAGTGTGATCTGGTGAGTTTTCAGTCGATGCGATAAGCAGTATGCAAGACAGTTCACCAGTGTATACTGGCTAATACCTGAGCTGGGTAAAGCCAAGAGTGTTCTAAGGCATTTTCTGTATGGCCAAAAGTCTGACTAATATAGAATACTTTTACACACTTGCATGGACAGGAGACCCCACCAAGGATTTTGTATTGCAAAGGTTGGTCAACCTAAACAGGTTTACTAGCACAGGCCTATAGATTAGGCTTTGCTAGAGTCTTTGATAGTATATGGCTGACAATGACTTTGAAGCAGCTCTTTTCAGAGTGGTGTCTTTATGGACTTTTTTTGAGCTGTCTGTGTTGGTGGGATGATGGCAGCAGCAAAAATGTCTACAACATCATGACTGTTACTGTGTAATGTGTTGATGTTGGAACCAGCACATTTCTTCAAAATCCAGTGCTTTAAGTCTAATCATCTTGTCAGAGGGCGTTGGGTCACTTTTCTGGTGCAGTTGAATCCCATTACTTGTCCATATACCTTCATGATTCATTTTGTGATTTTGCATTCTGCTGGGGGGTGATTTGATTAGTTAATGGCTCTCCATTGTGTAAGTTCCAATTCATGGCTGTGTTTAAGCAATGCTTAGCTGTGCTGGGCTTGCACAGATTGAACCATGGGTGCATCAGGGTGGCTACTTCGATGAGGCACTTAAAGCTTGGTAGGGGAAAAGCAGGCACATATAAAGGCTATATTCGAATAGCGGACTGATAAGGTTAAGGTGCTCCCTGGGTCAACCATGGCTTGTGCTGCTTGCCATTTTGGTGGGGATTGAATGGCTTTTGATCCATTTTCCAATCTTTAAAGTTCATGATTGGCTTTTGGTTCCCAGTTTTTTCTTTAACCTTCCAATGGGTGACTCATATCATCCCTGCCCCTCTTTGTTTACATTCATATTTTTTATATGTTGTTGCTGTGTTTGTTTTCCATGTTTTCCTTCTGGATCTGTTTGGTAGCTCAATTGATTGTGGTTGATGTTGGAATAATTTTGATAAGCAGACAATGATTGCTTTGATTTTACATGTTTTGGTGGATATTGCTGAGATTAAGACCCAGTGGCCTGGGATGGTGGTTTTGAGGCCAGAGATGATTTCCACATACTGTATGTGGGGTTGTTATAAAAGGTATGCATCAAAAGGTGAATGCAGATGTGGCTAAGTTTGTTTTGCAGCATGGTGCTCATGTTATTAGGCATTTAATTTAAGTTTTGGAAAATCCATATTTAAATTGTATAGTCTGGATGGGGTGCATTTGAGTGAGGTGGGTTTGCACTTTTTTTGTTATGTGACAGATTTTGGTTTCCAATGGTAAAATTTAATTGACAGAAAAGCATTTTCATGATGTGGATACTTGTGGATACGTGTGGCACAAGAGATGGATGTACAACCCTGAATAGGGAGTAGGTTAGTGTCACAATCCCCGAGAAAAATCATCGGCAAGTGGGAAATGTGATGGCACAACTTGGGCTGCTGCATTTGTATGATATTCACTGGTCTGAATGAGGCTGGTGGATGAATTCTTTAGTTTGCCACTTTTATTTCCACTTTTCAGGACTTTCTATTATGAGCCATCTGCCCGACAGTTCCCTTGGTTTCCAGGAAATCAGGATGCTGGACAGCCACAGGGAATTACTTACAGCCAGGACACCAGCTCTGTGTGCAGCTCTACAGCTGCATGGAAATAATCATCAGGGGAACTGGTCTCTGTCTGCTTGTTTTTGGTGCAGCCAGTCCTGCACACCAATGCCGGTTATAGCTTATACTCCTGTGCAAGCCTCTGGTCTGAATCCTGAATCCTTTGTGTCTCTCCTGCATGCACCTGGTCTGTGTACCTAGAGACCCCCAGGCTGATTGGAAACTGGATCCTGTCTCTACAACCTTGAGCTATTGTATATTCATACCCTCTGCATTTTTTTTGTGAAATTACCATCTGCAAGCTTGTTGTATTCACCTCTACTGTTGTATATTATTGCAAGCTACCTCTGGTATTCAGTGTTTGTCCACCTCTGCTGTTTTACCATCTGCTTGCAGGGTATAACCATTGTTGCTCTGTAATTACCCTGTAGGTGCTTTCAGCATCTATAATCTATTGGTCTGTATTTTGCCTAATTAATACTACTCCAGCCAATCATCCTGCAACCACCATAGTATTGTTTAAGTTCCTACTGTCCTTAGTTTTAAGACCTGGCGGCATCCTAAGTACTGGTGAGTGTACTCTACTCTAAGGGAACGATGGGTGGCTACTATAGGCAGAAAACCTCTGTAGCATGGCTCTAGGGGTCTTATACAAATAATCTGGTTTCTCATGTCACTTACAAATTTTTTTAAATAAATAGTTGACTTCAATTTCCCCAAATCATGAATCTGTGTTTTAATTACTTAGTTAAGAGATTGTTGTTGTTGTTGTTGTTATTATTATTATTATTATTATTATTATATGTTTATTGACAAAGGAAAATTATCAACCAATAATTGGCTTATGGATTTAATGTAGAAGTTCCCTTTTATACTAAGTTATTTCATGCATTTTTGGGATGAGGGAATGATTTTTAATATTTACAACAAACTGAAAACTAACATACTCTTTTTAGGTATAGTACTCTATAGGATTTAAAGTCTGCAATATATAAGACACATTAATCTTAAATTTGAGTGTCAGCTGTTGACCTTGTTTAAGAATATGAAACAACTTTATTTTATGTGTCAAAGAAGAACATATCCCATAGGAAATTTCAAATGTGCTGTTCTACCTACTCATTTCCCTTTTTATATGACTTCACACCCTATCAATGGGATATCTGAAACCATATGGTAGGGCAAGATAAAAGAGAGTGGGTGTAGTTGTCAGAAATGCTTAAATGGATAAAGTATTGTTAACTGTATTTTTTTTCCAAAGATAATGAATAAAACTTGTATTCACAAAATGAACTGATAAAATCTTTCTACAATTTATTTAAAAAAAAAAAGATTTAAAGCATTTATTATTCCCATGGAAGCCATCCTGATTCCTAAATAATACGTTTGGATTTTAAATCAGATGAAATGAAAAAAGCTGTAAAATCTTTATTGATTAAAAAAAAACTTGTTCCATTTTGACATTCTCTACTATTGTTTTAAATAGTTACAGTAGATGTATTGACTGGATCTCATGTGTGTCTTCTTATCCTATGATTTGATTTTACATTTTTTAAGCCACATGCTCTATATTCAAGCAAATAGGTTAGTGTGTATATAAATATTGATCAAGCATTGTGTAGATTTCTGTATTCTATAGATTTTTTATGTGATCCTTTGATTACCTTTAATAAAAATAAAGCACCTACGCGGCAAAAAAAATTGACAATACCATCAGCAAAACATTTTTTGCAGCTGTTTTTTGAATTGTTAATGAATTCATTTACAAAATATTGTCAACAGCCACTTTTTGAATATACTTTATAAAATATTGTAAAAATCATTTAACCTGTAAAAATATCTTATGATAGGCAGGGCAGATATATATTGAATTAAAAAAATATATACTGTATAATTCAAAACACTTTTCACTGAATATATTGTGCCTTTGTTGTCATATTTTATGAATGCTCAGAAAATCAAGTATATGTAATTAGTATAGTTTTAAAAAATATATATTTATGATATAGTGAGTCCTCTTTTTTAAATGTTAAATATATTTAACTCTCAGGGTCTCATTTATCAACGTGTTTGAAAAATTGAATCCTATTTAAGTGCAATAGTAGTGTACAGGCAATTCAACAGGTGTGAAGTTCTGGTTAAACAATCTTTTGCTTCTTTATACTATGGGATTCTCTTTCGCAAATATTATTTATAATATGCAGAATTTAGAATCCATTAAAAGAGCTGAAATAACAATTTTCAATGAATTCTCCTGTGGTGTGTGGGAGGTTCACAGTCCATAAAACATATTGTAAAGTTTTAAAAATTTCACTCATCTCCCTCTCTCTCTCTCTCTCTCTATGGGGACTATTTACCATAATTCGCATTTAAAATTTGATTGGGGAGTGACATTTTCACCTACATTTGCATTGTGAATTTAGGAAATATCAAAAGAATGTATCAAAATTGGCAAGCAGCTACAGAGCTTGCAAGAACGCACATGCACTGCCCCTGCAGCTGCCTGTCTTACCCTGGCTCTCTGGAACTGGTTCCTGGCTGCCTCCTCTCCTGTACCCGCTGTGCTGGCCCTACCTCCCTGTCTCAGATGATTGCAGCATCAGCTGATCCACCAGTCAGAGGTCACCATCTCGATGCAGGTAAGTCTTTGCTTTTAAACATGTGTTTTTACAGTAATCTGCTTGTGGTCTATTTAGACTACAAAGCTGATCACTGGGGCCGGCTCCTAGCTCTGTTCTGCCTTTCAGAGCAGGAGTAGTGGAACAGGGGGAAAACCCTAATGATACCATCTGAAGATGGCGGTATTATCACAGGGCTTTCCCGGGTATTTTTTTACAATTGATTTTCGTAAATTTCAGCCAGATTGCATTTCCTATTACAAGTATAGGAAATGCAACCTGCTTACTAAAAATATGTGAATTGAAGTGATTGGAGTAGTTTTTCATGAAAACTGCGCCAATTGCCATTTAATACATTTATGTTACATTAAAATAATGTGAAAAAGGTCTGAAAACAACAGTTTTCACATTATTTTAGTAAAAACGATGTTAATAAATATGCCCCTAAGAATTATTTATTATTAAGACATTTTGGCTAGATGTTATCTTAGAACTTAGGATGACAAAATCAATAATTCATGTTTAAATTCCAAAAATAATTGAGATATGATATTTTGTTTAAATCTGCCAGCTTTTATTTCAATGTATACAATAATTTTGTCTAACCTTTTACATTCCTGTCTTATAGAGATGGGTGAGTTAGAGTCATATGAGTGGGATAAAACTGAATTTTGGGGAACTGTGGTGAACCGAGGCATGACTTGGTTCCTTCCACTAAATCCAGGGTATTGTAGATTTGTAGCAGGACCCTTGGAGTTAGCTCTATATGTGGGAGAGTAGTTGAAGCTTGAGGCCTTGTTAGAGCTCCTGCTCATCAATGAATGACAGGGTTGTGTCTTCTGAGCCAAGGAAGACCAAGGACCAATGGTGCCAACGGACACTGGAGCAACAGGAACGAGATCTCTTCAGAATGCAGAGCCCCTATGAATAGGCAGATGGAAGGTGTTTGCAAAACTACGCCCATCCTGAACCTATCCTCACCACTGAGCCCAACCACAGAGAGGGGTTGTATGAGAGGCTCAGGCATCAGTCCCAGGTTGTTGAAGAAGGAGATGTCCATAAAATTCCCTGCTGCACCACTATCTAAAAATGCTGGAATGGAAACTTGATAATCCTTTCCTTGAATTACTGTGGAGATTAGGACAGAATTAGCAGGAGAGACAGATGAAAATCCTAGATGTAGTTCTCCCATAACACCAGGACCTGGCCCTTCTCCTGACTTAACAGGACAAATCAAGGCTGAATGCCCTTTCCCTCCACAGTATAAGCAGAGACCTTGAGAGCACCTTCTCCGTTTATCCTCGGTAGAGAGTTGGTCAGCCCCTACCTGCATCGGTACCTCTGGATATGTAGGAGTTACCTGAACGGAAAACCAGGGAGCTGGAGAAAGAAATTCCTTCTCCAGTCTACGTTCCCGGAGGCAGCGATCAATATGAACTGCAAGGAGCATAAGATCATCCAATGTCTCCGGAATAGCATACTGGACAAGAACATCTTTAATCTGTTCTGAGAGCCCAAGGCAGAGCTGACTGCATAGTGCAGGGTCATTCCACCCCGGAGTTTACTGCCCACCTGCGGAACTCAGTGCAGTAGTTTTCTGCAGTTCATTGACCCTGGGACAAGGACCGAAGGTTTGACGCTGCTAATGTTACATTGTCCGGGTCATCATAGAGAAGGCCTAGGGGCAGTGAAGAAAGCATCCACTGTCTGGAGAGCACTGTGGGCAGGAGGTAGACCAAAGGCCCAAGTCTGAGGATCACCCCAAAGCAGATCCCCTATGTTCGGGTAGGTCAGGTTCTTGGAGAACTGAATCCGCTTATCTCTTATATGAATTAGGCAACCCAACAAAACTACTAACTAGGAAGGGAGGGTTGTAGAAGATCAAGGAAAAATATGTTCCATAAAGAATAAGTCTACCTTATATTAAATTCTAAAACCCACCCCTCAATAGTATTTCCACCAGCAATCATTGCTTTAATTACAACTGTCAATCACCAAACCCCTGGTGATTGTTTTGAAGCATATGCATCAAAACACATAACACTGACACAAAATTGCCATAAATGCAGCCTTCTTTCATCCTAGGTTATTTTATGTAAATAAATTGAATCAGCCACAAGTGGAAGCTGTTTTGCTTATCCATGCACACTATTCAGTATGTATCTATAATACAATTTCTTAGGTTTCCCACTAGAAGGGTCAATTTTGTAAAGTTTAAGCTACAGAGTATACTAAAGTAAACTAAAGGAATATTACGTTCCTAAATTTAGGAATCACTTACCTTAATAAAAAGCATTTGGTTTTGCAAAGATAACATGAACGATACATCTTTTATACATATAAAATCAGATAATTGTTCCTTACCATCAAAGCCATACAGTTAGTGTCATAGGCCCTGATTCAGACCCGGACGCAAGTGGGCGTACGTATGTTCGGCGTACGTAAAAAAATATTTAAATTCAAGCACTCGCTCGTATTTTCGTACGCAGATAAATATCCGCCCCAAACTCAACAGACCCCTCCTCTAACTAACGAGCGTGCCAAATAGTGAGCGTACATCCCCGAAATGGCTTGAAGGGAACGCACGCACAAGTACAAACCGGAAGTGGGCTTGTCAGATTCCGATTACCTGCTCGTTTATTCTGCCTACCTCCCTCAATCGTATCCTGCCAATCAATGTATCAATTAGCTTAATTTTTTTTTTTTTTTCAACACAATGCAATAAACTTTAATCTTGTCCGTGTTTGTGTTTACCCGCAGAATACGTACGGCTTAAACATTCACTTTTATTGGTCAAAATACATGTTAGCCCCAATTAAACAATTGTTCTATTTGTTTGGATCCCCGCATATTTTCCGGGGTTCATTTCTTTATTTAAATTTGCTTACGCATGTCACTGCATCAAGCCTATCGTAACTCTCAAGAGATTTCTGGCCCTGTCGAACACATGACTCATACACTAACCAATAGAATTGGTCCTGTTAATTTCCAAAATACATTAGCCAATCAAATTTTTTTTTGGTGCTTTATTAAAATTCATTTTAAAAAAATACATCATTGCCATCATGAGAGCCGCCGCATTCACCAGGCGCGAGCTGCTGGTGCTCACGGAGGTGATGGACAGGCGGATCACCAGGCAGCCTCCACCCATCACAAATCGCAGAAAGCGTTCCGCATATGGGGAGGTACGTCGCCGCCTGCGCTCCTTCAGCTCACGCCAACATATTGGCCAGCTGGAGCGCAGGTGGTCAGACCTGCACCGGCGGACGCCCCGCTTGCTGGCATGCTTTCGCATGCAGATCGCGGAAAGTAAGTTTTATGGACTGTGGTTTTCATGTTTATCTTGTGGGCCCTAACTGCGTGTGCATGTTTTCATGTCTGTTCTATTTATTCATTGTACTCATATCTGCGTGTGCATGTTTTCATGTGTGTTCTATTTATTCATTGTACTCATATCTGCATGTGCATGTTTTCATGTCTGTCCTATTTAATCATTGTACTCATATCTGCATGGCCATGTTTTCATGTCTGTCCTATTTATTCATTGTACTCATATCTGCATGGCCATGTTTTCCTATTTGTGTTGTCTTAAAATTTTTTATTTTTTGGATTCATGTTGAAACTAACCACAATTTTTTTTACATCTTTTAGGGGCACAGCAAAGACTACGGCGTCATCAGCAGACAAGACGCCGGTCACGGCCCCTCTCGCCAACCCCCAATTCCTCAATTACCCCCTCCTCCCCAGACCCTGTGGCCGAGATTTCGGGGCTACTTCCCCTCCAGCCCAATTCCCCCTCTCCTCCAACCGCCCCTCCTCCAAATACCCCCTCCCAGGATTCAGCCAACACCCTGCCCCTAGGTTTGGGGAATGTAGCCACCTCCGAGGAGGTCGAGGGAATGGCTTCTCGCTCTGGCATTTTGCAGAACGGTATGTTTTTGCTTTTTTTTTTTTGGCACCACAAACTGTTTGTATGTAATCATGTGTCGTCCCCTTTTTTGTGGGCTTTTTGTCGCCTTTTTGTTTTTTTTGGGGTTGTCTTTACCTGTTCCTGCTGATTTCACCATACACATATCACACCTGTGGGCATTTTTCTTTGGCCCTTGTATTTTTGGGCTACAACATTTTAGGGTGCTGGGTTTTATCCGTGTACTGATGGTTTTTTTCACAAGCTTTTAAGTTTTGGTTTGCTTGTTTTGTGTTGTTTTTGAATGTGGCTTCATTATTGATGTATTAATCCCCAAACTTTTGTCACCCACAGAGGAACAGAGGCGTCGGGCTGAAATATGTCAGTGTGTGGCCCGTATGCGGGAGCAAGTCACCGGGCTGCTGCAGGGCCTTGACCATCTGGCGGTCCTCCTTAGGAATTAGTTTATTTTTAATTTTTTTTTACAAATTGTTTACAAATAAATCAGTTATAATTAACGCTCTGTCTCATGCATTTTTTGTAAATCAAAGATTCTTTACACTGACATAAGTAGACTCTTCAAGTAAGGATTGCCAATTATTCTCACTAAAGATTGTGTGTTGTATTTTGAAGGCAAACAGACACAAGAAACACCTACCAGTACCAATGTCATTTTCCTTTTTTGGGGTGGGCAACATTATAGTTTACAACATTTTACAGGTTCCTATTTGGTGGGCAAGCTGCTTAGGCCGATCTTACGAAGCCAACTGATTGTACAGGATTCCTTGGTGTGTTGGTTTGTACCCCGAAAACATATTACATTTTAGCTCAACTTGCTTCATTACTGGGTTAACCCTTAGGCAAATGTAACGTTTGTGAGCCTGGTTACACTTGCTTCTAACGTGCCCAAAAAGGAACCAAATTACACTCTTAAAAAATTTATTCACAACAGAAATCAAAAATCAAAGTGGTCACTCACAAACAAAACACACAGTAATAATCAGAAATACACCACATACCAAAAACAGGAAACAAACACACAACAAATCAAGAACTGGTTGACGAAGGACCATGCCCACATGATTCCACAAATATGGCGTTGCAATATGGGTTACATAATATATTCCACAAGTTTCCACATAAAGGTTTTTGAAGGGTAGCAGGAAGTAGTCATCGTGGGAGTGCCAAAGATTATGCAAACAAACAGAAGATGGGGAAAAAATTTATAAAAAAAAAGATGAACGCAAACAAACCGTAACACATTGGGTATAAACACTGTTGTTTGGTCAATAATTACCTAAAATATCTGGCCACCACATCATCGCGTATGGCCCCCCCACATACTGACCTCCGACCAACCTCGGGGGGGCCATCCTCAGGTAAGGCATCCTCTGGCTGCATTGGGACACCACTCCTTATGGCGATGTTGTGAAATATCCCACACAGGACCACAATTTTCGAAACCATATCCGGCAAATACATGAGCTCGCCACCAGAGCGGTGGAGGCATCTGAATCGGCCTTTTAAAAGGCCGATACAGCGCTCCACCACTTGCCTGGTGGCTGTAAGTGTGGTATTAAACTCACTTTGTGGGCCTGGTATGGGAGCCAAATAAGGAGTGAGCAGCCAGGGCAAGCAAGGGCAGCCACTGTCTCCTGTGAAAAAGAATAGACAACATCAGGATCACTGTATATCAAGCTTAACATTGTTATGTACTAAAGGTCTCCACTTACCCAGAAGCCACGCATCACCAGCTTGTAGGTTGGTTAATTTGTGCCATATCCCTGATTGCCGGATGACGAAGGAGTCATGTGCACTTCCTGGTAATTTTGCATTCAGAGACAGGATCTGGAGGGAGGCATCACATACCACCATTACATTCAGGGAGTGATAGTGTTTATGGTTGCGAAATATGGCCTCCAGCCGTGCTGGAAGCTGAAGTGGTATGTGAGTACCATCCACAACCCCTATGATGTGTGGGAAGCCAGCTATTTGGTAAAAATTGGCCTTGGCCACACTAAGGGCACCCATATCCAAAGGCATTTTAATAAAATGATGGAGGTGCTTGAAAAGTGCCTCCATCACTGCCCTCAGGATCCTGGAAAAGGAGGATTGTGAGATGCCTGCCACTATTCCCACCATTGATTGAAACGATCCTGAGGCACAGAAATGTAACACCACCATAAATTGCGTAAGTGGTGGTATTGCTGTAGGACTGTCAATTTGCCACTCAAGATCACTCTCTATTAATGAGAGAGTGTCTATGATGATTTTGGGAGGAAGACGGTAGCATCTTAAAACCTCATCATCGGGCATTCCAAAAAGGGTGACACATGTTCGAAATATCTGGGGCCTTGCACGCCTACGATGCCTATGCCTGGGACGAGATTGAGGTTGGTCGGCTTCCGGGAGCATGGCCAGAACAATCCGACCCAGATCAACCTGAAATGGCAAGATTTGAATGTAAGGCTTTTTACCCACCCCAAAATAAAATTAAAACAACTTAGCTTGATGATACCATCCATTGCTGCTTACATGCCGGGGTATTGTCATGATACGTCCAAACTGTAAATATTCCCAATATGAAAAAAAATCTGTTTAGTCTGTGCATTTATGTTTGTAAATTTGGTGCAAGACAAAACATAAAATAGGCAAAACACACATTTGGTCAACGAGCAAAACGACATTGCACACAGTACGTCAAATTGGGGTCAAATGTAAGCAAAAAATGCTAAAGGGAAAACACAAACAATTTTACAGGATGAATAAGCATTTAAAATTGCGCTAATTAGTTCGCAAATACAAGTCACTATACAAACAGATAAAAATGCACTAATTAGTTCGCAAATACAAGTCACTATACAAACAGATAAAACTGCGCTAATTAGTTCGCAAATACAAGTCACTATACAAACAGATAAAAATGCGCTAATTAGTTCGCAAATACAAGTTAAAAAATGGACTTACCAAGAGCTAATATATAAGATTCCCGATCAAAAGGTCTTTGGGGCCGAGACAAATAAAAACCTAACAGAGATGAAATTAGGAAAAAAAAACTTTAGAAAAATATGAAAAAGAAGGAGACACAAATTGAACCAAAGTTAGACTTCCCAAAACTTACCAAATCAAGAAACGAGGCCAGAAAAAACACCAAAAAAAAAGCGTCCGGAAAATAAAAACGCAAATATAGCAAGCAAAATAAACTCCCAACAACGCCAACTCCAAAATCCGCAAACAAGAAACTCCGACCAAGGTAACCTCCAACAATCCAAAAACGCCACCTCGACTCGAGACACACCAAGCCATAAATAGTGTTTAGTTTCCCGCACAAATTAAGGAGGGATCATAGGAACGCACAATCAATGATGCGGCCACAAAATAAGGACGCATGTATAAATACGTCACGAAACACAATTAAAATTCTGGTGTATTTCTTGTTTGGAGCTCAGACATGGCTACAGACCAGGGAAACAATGGACAACAGTCAGGCGGTAAGTATTTCATGCATTTTGTCTCAATGATTAATTTGAAACATAATATTGGGCAAGTTGTGAAGTTGAGAATTCTGCATATTTACACAAATAGGTGAGGAGGATGACATGGAAGAGGCTGCTGGGCCCAGTATTCCGGGCAAAGCTGCCAAAAAGAAAAGGCAGCCACAATTCACAAGAAAGCAGATGGAGGTTTTGATTCAGAAGTGTGTGGACATCCTGCCACAGGCAGACAGGAATATGAGTACAAGCCAGAAGTGGAGAATGTGGGAAGAGGTAGCCGTTTCTGTCAATAGGGTGGGTGATTATGTCCGTCTAGCCCGGGATGTCAAACGGCGGTAAGTAAACACTTGCCCCCCCCTAAAAACAAACCCCATTTTAAACAAAAGGATAATGGTTCCAATTTTATCCCACAGATGGGGCGACTTCAAATATCGCCTAAAGCAAAAACTGGCGGACAGGGCTAGGCATGCTAGGGGGACAGGTGGGGGTGCCACCCCTGTGTCATTGGAGTTGATGGATTTAGAAGAGCTGGCACAGGGGTGTGTGCAGCCTGTGGAGGTGTTTGGCGTGTCCAACATGGATACGGACATGCCAGACTTTGCGGCTCCTCATGTTGTCCCAGGTAAATATTGTGATGTCACCAACTCTGAAATGTTATTGTGCCAATATGTAGATTCTAATGTGAGTCTTTTCTCATTTTTCCAACAGAGACACAGGCAGATGAGTCTGCTCCAGAGGGGAGCCTTGGCCGCAGAATTTCTGCTGGCTCTGCAGGGGAGGAACCAGTACATCCGGCTGAGGACCCTGCAGAAGCCAGTCCAGGGCAATCCCCCTCGCAGGCAGTGGCCCTCCTCACAGAACTCAATTTCAAATCGGATTTCCATACGGAGATTCTGCAGAGGATGGACGCCAGTCTGATACGGGTGGCTGAGGCCCTGGAGCAAAATGCGGCGGCCAACGTGACCATTGGTCAGGCCCTGGCGGAAAATACCAGGGCCAACATCCGCATCGCCAATGCCCTGGAGCAGCTCGTTCGCCAGCACATGGTAGAGCCGACCTCCCTTCCTGCCGGGACATCAGGATCCTCCACCTCTGGCACAACATCAGCCAATCCTCCAAATGTGCCTAGCCCTGTGCCTAGTCCAGAGGCCACAACATCTGCCTCTGGACAGGCCAGCCCGATGACATCCAGGACCCGGTCTGGCGCCCTCCCTCCCCCAGCCAAACGGGTGAAAAAACGGTGACAGCAATGGCTACTTTTCCCACACTCCTTCTGTGCTTGCCTCATATTCCTTTCTGGACAAAACTTCCCTCTCCTTTCTTGTGAATTGTTTTTCATTTTGTGTTTTACGTTTCATAAATCTTTTATGTTGGCCCAATTATTTTAACTTTGGGAATGAACCCTGCAAAAAATCTTTTTCTACAATCTGTTTTTTATTTCAGTTTTTGTTTGAGCAATAAAATTCAACAAAAAGTTTGAAATTGTATTCTCACATTATTGTCAAAATGGGTTACATTTAATCCTGGGCCAAGAGGCAAAAATGTGCAAAAACCACATTTTACATGAATTAAAAAAAAGGGCTCTTTAAGGAACGTTTAAAAATTTACATAACGATGCAAATTCACCAGGCCAAAAGAAAACGGGAAAAACAAAAAAACATGATGACATTATTGTTACAATAGGCCAAAACCAACAAATTGAGGCCAAAATAAACCCCCACAAATGTACGCAAATTGATTGTGTAATCCTGACATTAGCAGCTATGATTTCCACCTGCGTACGCTTTTGTGCTAACCCAAAAAACTGATTTCAAAACACATACCAAGCCGGTTTTCAATCCAACACTAATTGCTGTTCAGACCACCCGCGATTAATCGCTGCAACATCGTGGAGTGCCGGGACGGAGGAGAAGGCCAACACCAATGTGGTCGAGTAATCCAGACCCTAAGCTGTGCGAGCATTTTGAAGGGAAAGAGGATCATCCAGTGACGTATGAGTCGGTACGAACACATTTTACGTTCGCATCTGCTAATGTATGTACGCCCCAAAAACGCCTCGCCACGCCTGCGTTTTTCCATCTCCACCCCCATCAACACCCAAAAACGCCCTGTTCTGTCAATCACATTGGACATGTCACTTCCTGTACGCTATTTTACGAACGAGTCAAAATAAGCTCGCAATCTGCCGTACACACATGCGCAGTGTAACACCGATGCATGCGCGGTTAGTCAACATCGGAATGCAACGAGCGTACTGCTGTTAACGAGCGGCTCTGAATGAGGGCCATAATTCTGACCCAGTGACCACCTGTCCACATTGATATACAATATATGTTGGCTGCCCTGTGCTTAAGGTTCGATATGCAGTCTATAAATGTGAAATTGCTGTCAAATAATTTTTTGATACATGCAACAATTTCTACATGGCCTTGTTTTACTTCTGCAATAAAATTGTTTGTTTTTTAGACTTACAAGTCTTATCTCTTTAGATTTATTTATAAAGTTGCTAGAGAGTATCACTATGTTTTCTTATTCCTTAGTAGAGATGGGACCAAAATATTCCTAATCTTAATCTTTAAAAGGAAATTTAAATTAGTTATCCATGTAGCTGGCAAGTTGTGCATTTAATAACTGATAAGATGTTAAGTAAAAATCAAAGTTTGAGTTAATTATTCTCCTTGACTGCTCACCATTAAAATATATTTAATCAACTAAAAATATTTTGCTAAATGTTGCTTTTTTTCTGCATGTTCGGGCTTCAATGACTACTTTTAAGGATCCTATTGGCTGTTTTCTGTACCTTGTGAATTGTTCTAAATGTTACACACATTGGGCCTGATTCAGATTTGGGAATAGACCAGGGTCTGACCAGAGATTTGGAACACAGTTCCATAAAGGGACAGACCCAGGACATGCCCTTTTCCACTGTGTCACCAATCCGGGTTATCACTGCCAGAGTCGTAACTAGGCTTTTTGGTGTCCTGGGCAAGAGAGAGCATTGCACCCCCCCCCTGTTTTTTAAATAGGGACATAAGATGCAAACACAAAGTTTACACAATTTCTGATGGCAGCCTCGTGGGCTGCCATCAGAAATTGTGGGGAAGATAGCTCCATGTGTAAGGTGTCTGATTGCCATGTGAGAGGTGATGGGTTTGAGTTCCGGGTATGACAGTATTTTTAAATATGTGTGTAAATAAAAGAGGATGTGCTGAAGGTGCTTGCTTAGGTGGCCAGATGGAGTGGGAGTCAACCAGAGAGGAGAATGTCAGTGATAAAAGAAGAGAAAGCTACAAGTGAGAATGATTATAAACAGAAAATTGACAGGCCCAAACAGTGCTCCCTGCCCTGCGGTGCTCTGTGCCATGGCACATGTTGCACCACCATAGTTACGGCCCTGCACATTGCATACATGCTGTAAATGGGACCCGGGGTGCATGGGTCATTCCTGTGTTAAACCTAGGAATCCAAAGTTGCCGCTTTTACACCTAGCAGTGACCAGAGTTAAACATGCAATAACCCAGGTTTTAGCTGTGGTGTAAAAGGGGTATAAGATAGAGCAAGTAACGGTGTTCCTTGGTAAAACCATGCTGCACTGCAGGTGGGACAGATTTAGAATGTGCAGAGAAATTTAGATTTGGGAGGGGTGTGTACAAACAGAAATCTAAATTGAAGTGTAAAAAATAAAGCTGTGCAGCATTTACAGATAAAAGCAGTCAGTATTTACCCCACATGCAAAAAATAGTATGTATTTACATCCCTTGCAGTGCACCATGGTTTGTTCAGGTACACAGTTACTGAATCTATATTACTCTATTGCCAAGTCTGAATCACACCCATAACACAAACTTCAACCTGAAATACTTAACTTTGGGCCTGATTCAGAGCCGGACGCAATTAGCGCTCGCTCGTCCAGAAAACAGGGGTGGCTATTCAAATCAACCGTTCGCTCTTTGCGGTCTGTTCACGCCTCTAGGTCTGAACGAGCGAACAAAACTTGCGGTCGTTTTTTGGGAAACGACGCACCCTGGCCGCTCGCATCCTACGTCATGTCCGCTATTTATTAGATTAATCGAGTACATCAAACAGGGTATGAACTGCTCGCTATTCTTGTGGTTGGTTTTTGCTACCACAATTTTGCAAGCAGTTCTGGCTATAAAATAACCCAGTGACGTGGTCAATGACGCTGCTGTTTTAATTATGCACACCCATAAAATGCCCGTTTTGACCTTTAGGCACGCCTGCGTTCTGATCTCCACTACCCGTTTTCAAGCACCTTCCCATGTTACCACCCACATACGCCTCAATCTGTCACTCAAATTATCAGGCATTCACTATTTTGCGAGCACATGAATTTTGACCGCACTGACTGGTTCGCGCATGCGTATAACGATCCGTACGCATGCACAGTTGGGCAAACATCGCTCGGAACAAACGAGCGGCCGCTTACGAGCGGCTCTGAATGAAGCCCTCTGTCTTTACATTCTACATAAATAAGAGAGAAATGGAAACTTGTGTTTAGCGAATAAATTTGTCACGATTTAAAAAAAATAAATAGATATTTTGATCTCAAATGAAGGTGGCAACAAAAAGCATTCATCAATCAGCTGCATAGTGATTACAAGTCACATGACCAAGGTGCGCAATAATTTCTCCTATGCATTAGGTCCCCTTTTAGGGTTGTAACCTCACAACCACATTTATATCACATGTATCCAGTAAAGATGATGCTTTTCTGCCACATCAAATAACAGTTACTGTACCTGACAAGGATCGCCAAACACAAGCCAGAAGAAACAGGAGCTCAGCCAGAAACATCCACACTCCCAAATCCCTGAGATGCACACAAGCCGAAGCACCAAACCAATATGCGATCAGGATAAAAATGGTCATCATGAAATTGGTAGTGCCCACAAAAGCATGCACCCACAAGCTGCAATATTCAGTGATCAGAATACACCTGCCAACCCCCCCAGTGCCATGGTTGTGAAGAGGTGGGTAGGTATAAGAAGGTATGGACATCTAACCTGATATCGTAACTTCACACAAGACCAGGAAGAATTACATTGTGAAAAGAATACCAAGAAGACCAAATAAAATTAAATCTGTCCACTGTATAGTTCTAAAGACTAGTTATGTATTCCATTTTGGACACAAATCATATCCTGTTTAAGAGTTCCTGGCATGCTGGGGTAGCCGGTGTCTTCCAATTATGGGCCAGATGATATTTAGCATCATAGGAGAGGTGAAGGATTAAAGAATTTATGAGGGAGGGGACCATGGGCCTGAATCAGGGCCGTCCCAGCTAAATTTGGAGCGGCGTCCTGGCCGCTCGCATAGCTGTGGGTGACCACCCACAGCTTATGCAAGCGGCCAAAAAAATGGTCACGATGGTCAAAGACCATCGCGACCATCGGGCTTGCGACGAGACCCTGCGGTAGGGTCTCGCTTCCGCAAGCCCTGGAGTGATTTTGGCTCTATCAGAGACAAAATCACTCCCACTGACATCACTACTGATGTCAGTGGGGCCGGACTCAGACGGTAGGCGTTCCCATGGGAACGCCTCCATCTGGCAGTCACGCCCCCAGCACGCCCACCAAGGGGGCGTGCTGTCAATCAACATCGACAGCACACCCCCTTTGGTGCGAGACCCGGAGCGACAGAGAGCCCGTCGCTATCCGGGTCTCGCACATGCGCACGACGGAGCTCCCTCCGTCGTACACATGCGCAGTGGGGCAACATCGACCCGTTTGCGAGCGTCCTTTGCTCGCGAATGGGTCTGAATGACCCCCCATATTCCAATATGGAATCATTTCCAGGCAAGTTCACCAAATGTGGAAACATGTTCCAATTTGGCAGATGGGGCATACGGATAATTACCCTCCCTTACAGTGCCTAACCCTAACACTCCCTTAGTGCCTAACCATAACCCCAAACCCTAACCCTTCCCATAGTGCCCAACCCTGCTACTTAACTTCAGGATGCCGGCTGTCGATATGCCAGCTCCAGGATTCTTACAGGTGCTGAGATTCGAGCGCTGGTATTTGCTGAGATTGTGACCGGATCCCTAATATGCATCTCAGAGTCTGTATATTATAGGGAGTATAAGGTATTTTTGATATCTCTGTTATACAGATATGAAACTCTCTTTTTCACATAAGTCCATTTTCTCCTGATATAGTAACACACATAGGGATAAATTTACTAAGATTTGTGTTGATCCGAGATTGCTATCTTGGGTGAAAATATTACTTTTTTGCAAATCGGGAATTTACTATCATTAAAGTCAGGTGATTTGTTCATCTTTTGGGGGTGAAATCGAGTGAATTAATGCCGCAAATTTGTCCGTTTGTTTCAATAGAAATGAATTCACCATCAGCTCAAATCAGAAGTACTTTTCATTAATTTCTGCCTAAATCGAGAATTTACCATTATTATTCGTTTTGCTATATTCGGCCATTTTACATCCAAATCAGGGAGTCAATAGAAGATTCAAATGCACCACCTCCTGATCTGCAAGTTGCCATCAAACATACACAAATCAGTGTGATTTGTGTATGTTTACTAATGATTCATGTGTTATTAGGGTTCATTTTTAGGAAAATTTTACATGGGGTCGCCCCCCCCCCCGTAAAAGGCTAACCAGCCCCGGACTGGTCAGCCAGTTCTGGTTCCTAAAATGACGGGGAACAAAATGTGTAGGGTTCCACTGTAATTTAAGAACCAGCACCTGGCTGCAGGGCCAGTGCTGGTTTTAAATCTAGGGAGAAAAAAATGCATAGGGGTCCCCCTATATTTAAAACCAGCACCGGACCCAAACAAACCGACCAGGGTGTAATGTCACAGCCAGGAGGCCCTATTACCAGATCTCCATGGCCAAAACATTCCCAACTTACCTACTGCCAGATGTCTCTGTCCCCTTGTTCCTGTAGAATCCAATGAGAGTACCTGCAACAAAGATCCTATACTCAACTCCCTCCTCACGCTGTAGCATCCAGGGGGGTCTTTGCAAAACAATAACACGATTACCTGGACCCAAATGGACAAGTATACTGATACTTCACGAAAGACAAGTGACGGGACATCACTGGATTTTGCACGTCCCGCCAGCCAATCATAGGCCGCTTTACATGTAGCGGCAGCTCATTGGCTAGGTATACACAGCATGCTGTAGTTCCACTGTAAAATACTATAGTTTAATACTATTTAACAGTTATTACCCCCATACCCATTGCTCCAGGGGTACGGGGAGAGCCCCAGGCTTCAGATCAAGCCTGGGGTTTTGAGAGAGGGGACACCCCTATTTTGGAGGGTCCCCACCTACCCTGAGATCCCCGGCTTGGCCTAACCGGCTTGGGGTGAGAATGCATTGACCATGGAGACCCAGTAATAGGGCCTCCTGGCTGTGGCATTACACCCTGGTCGGTTTGGGTCAGGTGCTGGTTTTAAATATAGGGGAACCCATACGCATTTTTTTCCCCTAGATTTAAAACCAGCACTGGCCCTGCAGCCAGGTGCTGGTTCTTAAATTACAGTGGAACCCTACTTATTTTGTTTCCTGTAATTTTAGGAACCAGGAACTGGCTGACCAGTCCGGGGCTGATTAGCCTTTGGGGGGGGGCCCATGTCAAATTTTAATAAAAAAATTAACCCTTAAAATAAATAAAAACAAACAAGCATCCTGCACATATTTCACTGATATGTGCAGCATGCTTATTTGGGAGAAAAAGTCGGGCAGGGAACTCAGGGCTTCAACACGGACAGGATCAATCAAATACACCATCAAACAAAATGATCCTGTAAAAACTGGGAGCTTGGTAAATTCCCAATTTTTTATGTGAAAAAAACTGCCGTTTTTGATCATTCCTATCTGATTTGAAAAATGGGACAAATCGGGACCAATATGAATCTTAGTAAATTTACCCTATAAGGTTCATTCTAAGTCGCACATAATGAAATTACTGACAACTGCTGCAAACAGAAATCTAGCAGAGCTCCCATCTGACCACATGCACATATTCTGAGTCATATGCATCTATATATTGTACTTGTTTTTTTGCCACTTTGGAGGAGCACTACCAGACTGTTCACAAAGCTGTGCTTCCCCCTTACAGTTCACAAGTTTTTCAGCACTTACTGTATTTTCACTGTTTTCTGTGTTTATTGTGGGATTATTGTCTCATAAGTGATATTTTAACAAAAACTATTTTAACAAAAATAAAGGTTACATTATAAAATAATTGTATAAAGTGCCCCCTCTGTGAGTCTTTTTCCCTACTCCAATTAATGAACATGTTGTACTCATTGGGTAGCATCGCCAGCCGTCACATATATAGTAAATTTTAATATTTGCATACTACAATAGTAGTATCTATACTGTATGAGCATTCAGCTAGTACATGAGTTCCTCTCTTTTCTTTTTAAATTATATACATCTATGCAATTTTAAAATGTAATTTAACAAAGATTTATGTTCTAACCTAATAAATTTCATCAATTGGCCAAGAGTGCACCTCAATATAGACACACTTTTGTTCTTTTTGTATGTTTATCTATACTGGCAGCAGGCGTAAAATAATTAATAGATGGTAGATAATAATGCAAATATATGGTTAATATATAAGTAACTGTACATTTGCAATTACGCAGAGTGGTAGTAAATATCATAAAACGAAGTCAGTTTATGCAGCAGTTAAGCTTTATAATTAAGTAAGTAACATCTCCGGCATAGCACAGGATAATGGGGAGTGATGCAGCTATTTAGTTTTTTTAAATAAATACTTTGACCAAATTGTCTTTCCTTTAAAACTTAGCAATATCTTTATATGACATAAATTCCCAGTATATTCTCTTATCCAAAAAAAAAATGTTCTATAGATAATTCTAGAGATATCCCCTAATAAATCTATAGTGCTTCTTCTATTTAACTAGCAAAACATATTTGTAATAGGGAAACAGGAATTTAAAACATGATTCTGAAATCAGAGGGGAAATACAAAATGTTCTTTTATGATAATGGAGAAATAATATTGTCACTAGTAACTCAAAGATTAATCAGCCTCCTACACAGGCCTGTACATTGGCATTACACATTTAACTAGAATAGAAATGTCCTCTATACTGTAGAGCCTAGAATAGTACATTAAAATCAGCTAAGGAATCATTTCAGGTTTTCATTGCTCATCACAATTGCCATGGGAAATAAAGGAGACTTATCTTTGAGCATCTGGAAACATATACCTTAATGTATAGTGAAACTACAGCTGCCTTGCTGAGACTAGAACTTAATTCTCTTAATCCCAAACCTGCAATACTTTGCATCTGAACACATTACATTCTGTTTTATTACAGTACCTCTGTTATGACTTTTTGGTAATGTTCTTGTGTCAGGAGTTTCCAATGATTTGTTGACATGAAATAGGAGAGAGAGGTTGTGTAGGGCAATCCCAGACTTTGATACTGTAGCTTTATTGTTAAAGAAATGCTAAATGTTGTGCCAAAATTTCAATGTAAGGAGCTTCATTTTTACTCTGCAAGAAGAATTAGAATTTGAAATGGGGCACATTTTCTACATAAAACCAAATAGCATCCATTGCCTGCCCTAATAATGTTTCATCTTAGTCTCGCTTATTTGCTTATAGAGAGCATTTTGTTAAGTGATTTGGGACTAGTAGACTGAAATATTTCAGGATGGTTAATAATAATAATAAGAAGAAGAAGAAGAAGAAGAAGAAGAAGAAACAAAACAAAATAAAAACATAAACAGTACCAAACAATTTAAAGATTTCAATATTTTAACATATGTAATCGGGAAGCAATCGGGAAGCCGACTGCCTAAATACTGGCAGCTGGCTTCCCGACTGTCATATCCCGGCAAGGGTGAAATGCCGGGCATCTAGATGTAGACGCCCGCATTTCCCCGATGCCGGGAGACCGGCGCCCGGCATCCCGATCGTAGGGATGCCGGGCGCCGCGAGCGGACAGCTGTGGGGGAGGTTTAGGGCTCCCGGGGGGGACTTAGGGTTAGGCACCCCCCCGGGAGGGTTAGGGTTAGGCTAGGGGGAGGGAGGGTTAGGGTTAGGCACCTCCAGGGGGACTTAGGGTTAGGCACCCCCCCGGGGGACTTAGGTTTAGGCAGCGGGGAAGGGGGTGGTTAGGGTTAGGCACTTAGAGGGGGGATTAGGGTTAGGCACTTGGGGGGGAAGTTAGGGTTAGGCACCCCTAAGGAGGGTTAGGGGGGTTATGTTAGTAGATACTTACCTATCCACGATCGGGATTTCAAGCGCTGTCGGGCTTCCGCTGCTTCTAACTCTGCTCTTGTTGGGCTGCCGCTGACGGGAATCGAACCGCTGGCCATGCGGCAAGCGGTATTTCATACCCATTCCATGTAATCTACTTACTGTATATTATGGTTTACCTAGGTTAATATAGAGTTGTGTTAAGGTGATAGTGTTATCCCTGCCAGTATTCATGAACCTATATATGTATTCATTTTATTATTTGCAACATTGTCTAGTAATGCTATTCTGTGAAATATTTTGCAAATGGAGAACTACTGGAGTCCATGAAGAGTAAATAAAGAAGTTCTAGGGTGCACAAGCACCCACATTTCACCACTGAGGGGACAGCTCATAGGCAAACGCAGGGGGGGTTTCCATCTGCCTGGAAACCCCCCTCCCCAGACCACACCATGACCGCAATAGAAATAGTAATATAATCGAATGTTACTATCGCTGCATGTTCTTCTCAGTATCAGAAATGAAATAATTAGCACCACCTGTGGATCTTTTAACATGTATCAGCCAGTAATAAATAACCTGTGCACCAACTAGGAGATCTGGAAAACATGCACTGTTAGAGATGTACTGCTATAGAGCCCAATATGTACATATATGTCCAGGGCAGTGCTAGGTTCTTCTGCTGCTCCTCCAGGCTCCCGGACTTGCTCCAATAGTCTGGCATGGTGCCCACATCTAAAATAAATACATTCTGCTCAGACAGGATGGCCTACTGCTGCATCTAATGGCTTACTGTGATCACTGGTCCTGTATATTCTGGAATTATTACACACAATACACTTTGTATGACGCTTATTAAAGCTGGTTAAGTACCAATTCTGCCCTCTTCATTGACAGGCCACACTCGCTCTAAAATTAAGCATTTGGAAACCCCCCTCTGGAAATCCTGCATTTGCCACTGCAGCCGCAGAGAGGGGCAGAGTGATACAACTGTGAGTGATTTGTCCTGTCAAAGAAAAAGGGATGATGTGGATAAAAAAAGAAGGTGGACACAGAATATGAGACAGGTCATTTTATTTAGTGCTGGATGTAAGAGCTGCCTGCGATAGGGGTGGGCAGCCATTCACCACATAGAGGACAGAGGGGGCTGAATCAGTCACAGAGCCATCCATTGAGCCACCCAACTTACAGAGCCTGTCTGTTATTGAATAAAAAACCCAGCCCGCACTGTATATGAGGTTAAGGATGCTGCAGGAATCACAGAGGCTGCAAGTTGAAGGTGTGTAACCCCAGCTGCTCACCCAAATAGTACCACAAGTACACAGGAAGAGATATATGTGGTACCCCAGACTTATACTACTGTATCCTTGTATATGTATATATTCTGACTCAATAACCAGGCTGTAAGTGTAAGGCCCCTGAGATAATTCCTCTGTGTATATCTGTATTGAACCAGTACTTATAGTACACCAAGAGACTTTGTCAGACAGTGTCAACTCAACTAGTAAGGCATGTATGAAGAATCCAGATGAGGGTTTATTTCAAGCTGATATTATTGTAATTATGCATAACATAGTAGGTGAAAAGATGATAGTTTACAAGAGCTCAACAGGAAGACACAAGCTCAAATGGCAGACACACACTGAGCTACAGGAAGAAATGAGGGCTGATGACATCAGATCCTAGCTACAGAGAATCAGGAATGACAAAATTAATAAGATGCAAAGCCTTGCAATAGTAACATAACAGAAACTAACAGCATATGAAACATATATATAGTGGGACATGACACTCCCCATATGAAATCTTTAGATTTCACGATAAATTAAACATTATATTAATGTCCTTAAGTGATGTCCAGAATTGATCTCGGGACCTGTAACCTATAACAGAAGGGAAATGTTAGATCAAGTTCCAAGTAATAACCCATCTTCTGATTGGGGAAGTCGCAACTTGCAAACACTTCCACGAACCCACATTATAATTCAAATAATAAAGTGTCAATGGTATATCATAGCTGGAAGTTTGTTGTAGAATACTCTAATGATGAGCTGAATCTGGTGGCCAAGTCCTTCTTTATGTGATATCTTTTTTTGCAAGAAGAAGCACTAGTTCAGTGATTGGATGGAGGAAAACTAGGACAAAGCCTCCTTTGGTCACTTTGACCTCCACCTTATGAACCTTTCCATCAAAACTAGGAGCAACCTTGGTGATAAGACCCATTGGCATTTCATTGCGATGGGCCTCCTTATCCTTCAAAAGAACAAGGTCACCAATCTGGAGGTTGGGTTTTGACATCTGCCATTTGTGATGACTTTGAAGCATGTGTAAATACTCTGTCTTCCAGCGATGCCAGAACACATTGGACAGGTGTTGAACCTGTTTCCACTGACGCCTGTAAATGTCACTGTGGTCTAAGATTTCAGGAGGAATAGAAGCAGCTCCAATATTCTTGGTAAGATGAGTGGCTGGAGTAAAATGGTTGGAGAATCAGGGTCTGAGGATACTGGGACAAGTGGTCTTGCATTGATTATGGCAGATACTTCTGCAAGAAAGGTAACTAAAACTTCATGGGTGAGAGATGACTTGTGGTCCAGCAACATCGAATCGAGGATTCTGCATGCGATTCCAATCATGCATTCCCAGGATCCTCCCATGTGGGATGAATGTGGGGGATTAAAAACCCAAGTGCACCCATTGTTAAATAAGAAATTGCCTAAATGCAGTTCTTTGCAGGCCCCCATAAGGTTAGTACCACAGTCGGATATCAGTTGTTTGACAGGTCCACGGATAGAGAAGAATTTTCAGAGGGCATCGATGAACAGGAAGAATCCATAGATTCAATCACTTCTATGTGTACTACACGGATGCTAAGACAGGTGAACAACACAGCCCACCATTTGCCATTTGTGACTCCACCACGGGTCCTTCATGTGATGACCGACCATGGACCGAAGACATCCACTCCAAAATAGGTAAACGGCGGGTCTGTACTTAGACGATCTGCTGGAAAATCTGCCATTTGTTGCCGTTGGTGTCTTCCTCTTAACTTATGGCACTTAACACATCTATGGAGCACGGAGGAAATACATCTCTTCATCCCTATGATCCACAAGCCAGCTAACATGATGGCACCTTCAGTAAACTGTCTGCCTTGATGTTGTACCTGTTCATGATAGTGTTGAACCAACAGCATAGCAATGTAAAGTCGACCTGGTATGATGTTAGGATTGTTTTCCTTGCTACATAGATTGGATCTCACTATATGACCGCCCACCCTGAGCAATTTGTGCTGATCCATTACTGGGTTTAGTTCAAAGAGTGCACTGTTCTTGGACAGATTGACTCCCTTAGTGATCTCATCAATTTCCTGACAGTATAGTTTTTGTTGTATACACCGAATGAAAACCTCCTTTGCATGTTCGAGATATGCAACTGTCGGATGATCCTTACAGATATGCCAACCATGACACTCTGGTGATGTGTCCTTTGAAAAGCAGTGAACAATGTGGATTAGGCGAGCGGCAACTCACACTAACAATGTCCAACTTGAGAACGCTCAAAACGATGTGAATTCAGCTTCAATTTTGTAGTCACGGTAGTGTAGAGTGAGGAGCTTGTGGGCCTGATTTCTTTGTTGGACTCGGGATCGACCAGCCCATAGTTGGTATTGGTAGTAGGTAAACAGGGATCATCATTTAAGAATCTTGGAGGTGACAACCACATGTCACAAAGAGTAGATGCTGGTGAAGGTCTTTTTCCATGGTCAGCTGGATTAAAGTTAGTGGTGATGTGCTGCCAGTGCACAGGAGTGGAGAAACTTCTGATGCACTCTACTCTGTTGCTGACATATACATAGAATTGTTTAGTTTGGTTGTATATTTAACCAGGCATGACTTTGCGTAGAATGCAAATTAATCAATTGGAACATCCATTTAATCTTTTATAACTTCAGCAATTTCTACTGCTAGCACAGCTGCACAAAGCTCAAGTCTTGGTACAGTGTGCAGGTCTTGGGTTTAATTTTGCCTTACCCATGACAAATCCACAATGTAGTTTGTTGTTGGTTTCAGAGATCCTCAGGTAGGCTACTGCGGCTATGGCTTCAACCGATGCATCCGAAAAAATTTGTATTTCTCTCTTGACAGCAGCTGAAAGGGAGCTGGGAGTATAACAGCGTGGGATTTGGAATTGTTCTAATATCTTCTAAGACTTCTTCCACATCTCCCACCTTTGTTGTTGCTCAATAGGTAATGGAGTATCCCAATCTATGTTCTCTTGGTAAACTGTCTCAGCAACATCTTGCCTTGGATGGTGACTGCTGCTACAAACCCAAGAGGATCATAGATACTGTTTATGACAGATAGAACTCCTTGTTTGGTGAAAGGTTTGTCATAGGCTGATACTTGGAAATTAAATATATCCTGTTTGATGTCCCAGAGTAAGCCTAGGCTGCGTTGTATGGGAGGAACATCAGAACCAAGATTAAGATCCTTCAAGTTGGTGGCATGATCATTAGAGGGAAATTTTTCCATTACCCTTTGACTGTTGGAGATAATCTTGTGGAGCCTAAGGTTTGCTATAGAAAGCATTTCTTGTGTTCTGGTTGATAAGATCAATTGCCTTTTCGCTTGTGGGTAAGGATTGTAGTGCGTCATCAACGTAGAAGTTCTTTTCAACAAAATGATGAGCATCAGATCCAAAGTCCTTCTCACCCTCCTGGGCTGTTCTCCTGAGTCCATAGATTGCTACCGCAGGAGAGGGGCTGTTGCCAAATACATGCACCTCCATCCGATAATCTATGACTTCATTGTTGTCCTTGTGCCATAAGAACCCCAGGTAGTTCTGATTGTCTTCCCTGACTATGAAGCAATGGAACATTTGCTGGATGTCAGCTACTACTGCAACAGGTTCATGTCTAAAATGAATTAGCACTCCTATGAGGCTGTTGTTTAGGTTTGGCCCAGTAAGGAGCAGGTTGTTGAGGGAGACACCTTCATACTGAGCGCTGGAATCAAAAACTACTCTAATTTGGTTGGGTTTCCACCAGTGATGCACTCCAAAGGATGGAAGGTACCATCATTCTTCTTCCTTTACTGGTGGTGCAGGTTCTGCGTGATCTCTGTTAAATATGTTTTGCATGAAATCCACAAAATGTTTCTCTATCTCTGGTTTCTTCTTTAGGGTTCGTTTTAAAGAGGAAAATCTAGCAAATGTTTGCTGAAGATTGTTTGGTAGTTTCACTCTTGGAGAGCGAAAGGGTAAAGGTGCTACCCAACTGTTGGAATCATCCTGGGTGAAATCTTTGTCCATTACCAGGGAAATTCTTTATCTTCTCTTGTAGATGCTAACTTGTTGTCCTCACTCGTTGAATTGAACACTGTCTATCCAAGACTGTCATCCCAAGACAGGACCATGTTCATGTTATCTTGATAGTCATGCTGCAACTTACTGCTGTCCAGCATTTCTTTTACCCAGTAATGATGTGGGCATGGCTGAAAATGAGTGCTGCGACCATTAGGCAAGATGTTTGTCTTAAATGAGGATATCCTGGTAGGCTTCTTCATCTTGTCTATACAGACATTGCCTATGATGACCCAGCCTAGATCAAGACATTGGGAAAATGGAGCATCATTTGGACCATTGATTTGCTGGCATACTTTATGTACTCTGAGGATGTCTCTACTGAGCAGAAGTAAGATCTCTGCATTTTTTGTCAAGGGCTGGTAATTCATTGGATATAGGCCTTAGATGAGTGTGATGAAGAGCGAACTCTGGTTTAGGAATCTCCTCTTTGTTGGATGGTATCTGGTTACACTCAACAAGTGTGGGTAAGGGTATCTCAAGATTGTCCTTGAGAGAAGCTACAATCAGTCCACTGTCTCTTCTTCCAGAGATCTCTGTAATTCCACTATAGGTACCCAAGGTGTAAGAGTAAGCATCTCCCTTTAAGTTAAACAAATGAAAGAGTTTTGGTCTTGAGAGTGATCGGTTACTCTGGTCGTCCAAGATGGTGGACAATGTTAGAATCCTTTCTGGCTGTCCCTTGGGGTATACATTGACTAGACATATCTTTGCACAAGACTTGTCACAAAGATCTTCCCCACAGACTTTAGTGCATGAAGAAGATACAATAGTAGGACTTGCTGTTTGATCTGAATTCTCCCTGCCATGCCTTGGTGAAGAAGGAAAATATGCAGGCAGTGTAGGATTGGATTGAGATGGGTGAAGTGCCTGCACGTGGTCCTCACAGCCGCACTCTATGCACTTAATAGTTGTTTTACAGTCCTTAGCAAAATGTTCAGTAGAGGCACAACATCTGAAACATACTTCAAATTTCCTTAGAAGTTCCCTGCATTCCTGGAGAGGATTCTTTCTGAAACTAATGCATTTCTTGAGGGGATGAGGCTTCTTATTAATGGGACACAGGCGATTGGGGTTTTCAATCCTTTCACCATGGCTGCTCTTGTCAGGAGCTGATGTTGGAGTGTGAAGGATTTCAGTCTTTTTTACTGACACTGGACCTCTGTGGTTCTTGTAGTTAGAGCGTGGACTGTCATACTTGGGAGTAGGTGACCCAGGATGACTTGACTCACTGTAGGAGAAGCTTGGGTTATTCTTGGATTCTGCAATGTTCCTGACAAACTCACAGAAGTAGGAAAGGGAGGAAAGGAGACTAGATTTTCCCTTTTGTATCTTTAACAAAGTGTAGTCCACTTTTCTTGAATACCATATGGCAGCTTGGAAACTATTGGGTTTACCCCATGAGCTGTGTCCAGGTAAGTGAGGCCAGGTAAGTGAGTATCTGTTTTGGCCAGCTGGAGCTCAAACTGTAGGTCACTGAGCTCTTGGAATTTCTCATTGTCCTTGCCAGATATTTTTGAAAAATCTTGCAACCGTTTGAACAGAGCATTCTCTATGGCTTCAGGACTTTCAAAGCTTCATTCTAACCTTTCCCAAGCAGCAATGAGGCCTGCCATAGAATTATCAATATAAACAAAACTGAGGGCCTGATTCAGACCCGCCCGTGAGCGCTATGCAACCATCTCTAGTTCCCATCCTGATTTGTTCCAATCCAAAGACTGTTAAACCCACTGGGCTATCAAGATGTTTATCATAGAAATGTCTTGCAACAGTAGTTGATTTCTTAAATATAATAATTCAAGGCTTGAGTAATTCCTTCTTAGTTGTAGAAATTCACCTTTTGGGATCCTTTTCAAAACTGGTGGAAAGTGTGCACTAGCTCTGTTTGTATGTTTCAGGTAAAGGTCTGTCTGATCTTCCCATCCATGATCTTGTGGATTTTTAGGTCCAAGAATGTAATCTCTGTATAACTTGTCTCACAGGTTAGTCTGAGATTTAAATAATTAATGTTTAGGAGATCTATGAATTTCCTAAATTTATCCTCAGGACCATCCCACAAAATCAAGAGGATATCCAGATCAATATTTGTCGGGTATAATCCACATTGATTTCATTGAATGCCATGATCTCCTCCTACCAACCTAGGTATATGTTAGCCTAAGTGCCCAGCATACGCACCAGCTGCCCCCTTCGCTGTGCCTCAAATTTGTAAAAACAAAACATTTTTAGTCAATACAAATTTAAGTAGGTTTACCAGAAAGTTTCCAAATGGTATTTTGCCCTCCTTCTCTAAGTAGTGTCTCACCATAATGATGCCTTTTTCATGCTTGATACTTGTGTAGAGGGATTCTACAGCACATATCCCAAGTATCATCCCTCCTTCCACATGTATCTCATCCAGTTTCTGTAAGACTTCTATGGTGTCTCTAGTATTTGAGGGCAGGTCAGTAACAGATCTTCTGAAATGAGTATCCAGAAAGTTTCTGGAGTTTTCTGTCAGGCTCTTAATACCCAATACAATTGGGTGTCCAGGAGGGATTTTACAGTTTTTATATACTTTTGGGAGCATATAATATGTTCCAATCACTGGTTCTTATATTTCCAATAATTAGTATTCCGTTATGGTAATACCCTAAGCCAGAGCTCTCTTGATCATACATTCATATTGTTTTTATAATCTTCATGTGGATTAAATCATAGTTGTTTATAGTAGAATATATTCTTTAGTTGTTTATTTGCTTCAACTACTGTATATATTTATCTTTTGCCCAAAATACCCCATTTCCCCCTTATTCAAAGGTTTGATTATATCGTCCAAAGGTTTCTTTTTCTCTTAGGGCAATGATTTCTTCCCTGCTTAGATTACTAGTAGACCTTAGATATCCTGATCTACTAATCCACAGATTATCAAGATCCCTGGAGACTTAGTCTAAGAATGTTCCTACTACACGGCATATGTGGGTGTCACACTTGGCTCTGAGGAATCCCCTACTGAAGGGTTGAAAGCTTAGGTCCTGGTATGAGGAAGGAATCAGAGGTGAGGGGCCTGAATGTAAGTTCTCCTCATCCACAAGTATCGTATGTTGGCGAGACCTGACCAAAGGCTAACCTGCCAGAAGGTGTTCATCAGTGACCCCCTCCAAGTGGGATATGAGTTTAACTGCTCCTGACAAGTAGGTGGAGTCCCTTTGGTCAGGTATACAAGTGAGAAACAGAGAGATATACACCACTATGGCCCAGAAGAAAGTACTTTGGAGAAGTACTAATGTGTATTCTATACTCTTTGGTACAGAGTTAGTACAGAAGGTGGTTCAGTGATTGTACTCAGTGGTGAGTACTGAGTACACAATGTATGAATCCAGATGCACTGGAGCAAGGTTCGGTAATTGTACACAGTGGTGTGTACTGTGTGCACAATGTGCTAATCCAGAAGCATCAGAGGATGGTTCAGTAATTGTACACAGTGATGTGTACTGTGTACACAATGTGCGAATCCAGATGCACTGGAGGATGGTCGGTAATTGTACTCAGTGGTGAGTCCTGAGTACACAATGTGCGAATCCAGATGCACCGGAGGATGGTTCGGTAATTGTACATAATGGTGTGTACTATGTACACAATGTGTGAATCCAGAAGCACAGGAAGATGGTTTGGTAATTGTACACAGTGGTGTGTACTGTTTACACATTGTGTGAATCCAGATGCATGGGAGGATGGTCGGTTTTTGTACACAGTGGTGTCTACGGTGTACACAATGTGCGAATCCAGACACAGCAGAGGATGGTAATGGGATGCTACAGCAATAACTTTGAGAATGAGGAACAGGAACCTGGAACAAAATAATGATCAGCATACACTGGAAGTGAAGAGGTTGCACAGGCAACTTCCTGGTGTCCAGAGCCCAGTTATATACCCTACTGTAGCAGTTCATTAGAAGTCAATGTCAGCTGACCGAGACTATGCTACCATTGGTTAAGGGAACAGTCAGGTGAGAAAGATAAACATGGCGGCGCCCATGATGGCAACCTTGGAAACTAAGACACAGAGCCACACATGGAAGTCCCAAAAGTACCTAAGGCAGAATCCTTAGCATGTCACCCACCTCCGAACCTGACATCTGGCTGCACAAGAAGTCAGGGGAAGCTGGTGCTGGGGTGAGTAACGGCCGATCCTAGTCCGAACCCTGACAGTTGGTCTGTGGGCAAAATGTACCTTTCTTTTTACAAATAGGACTATGGTTTAAGAATTGGATCTGCTATTTCTCCTTCTAGATCTTTCAACATTTGTATGGCTTCTATCTCCTCCAAGGAGAGTTCCTCCGATGTGGTGGTATTCATTATGGATAGGTTTTCATCTCCAATATTGGGATTGCCCTGATTAGATGAACTATCAACTACTGTATCTTGTTCCTAAGAATAACATTTAATTATTAATAAAAAAAATCCAAATAAATGGAGATCTATCTCCCATCTAAAAAGTAGAAAAGGATAGAACTTTACTCAAGGCATCTATATGTACTTTGTTTAATTGTCATGTAGTCAATTCTATATCCTTCTGCTCCCAAGATTTTACTGTCTCTTCTGTGACCTCTTCTGGTATCTGGGAGTGTCTTGTGTTTCCCATTGATCTCTGTTTCTTGTGTTTCTTACCCCTCCTTATCTTCTTCTTTGAGGTATTTGGTCCAAAACAGGACCCTGATGTTGGTCTAAAAAATCCTTTGTGGAGTATTATCTTTCAATTGAAAGGATTGGTTAGAATTGTCTGTCCCAGTTGACTCCTTATCCAAGGAGGTGTATCCCTGTGATGGTCTCCTCCCCTCATTAGTAGATTTATTCCTTCAGAAGTTTCATCTAAAGACCTGGTTGAGGGCATAGTCCCTTTTATCACAAGCAAATTTGTTTTTCTTTCTCTCAATTAAACTTGATTCACTTACACACTTACTATGGGGTATACATGTTAATGGTCCCTGGAGCAGTACAGATGGAGCATATCTAATGGGAAAGATTATGTTTAATTAGGCATAGCTGTGAGAGAATCCACAAACGACATATCAGGCAAACCTGTCAATACATGATACATGTTTGTGTGAAACATATTTGAGCCTATAACTCTCATGAATAGGATAATAAGTGTACAACCAAATCTGATATGAAACAAATACAGAGTTTCATTGATAAATACAACAGTATTTAATAACTGAAGTGTACAACCTCATAATCCTGATAAAGTATGTGTGTAAAAATAAATCTATCTAGATGCAGGACAGAAATCAATGGATTCCAAATACAGAGATTAGGAAAACACATCTTATCGATATATACAACAGTATGCCATACTAATTACACTATCATGATGACCAGTGTTGAAATATTTGAACACTGTTGCGATACCCTTTGTACAATTGATAACTAGTTGATTTGTCTATGCTCCCTTAGAGGCGATACAAACAAGGTTGCTAATTATATTTAGTGTAATAATTTGAGCATGTGTCTTTACAATAGCAAATCACGTGTGAGGGATCGACTACGATACTAATCATATTTGATATTATTAAGCAGTTCACGTGCCTCATTTACTACATTCATAAATTACAAGGATTGATGGCTACTAATCTATCTGTATAGTTAACAATAGATTAACAATTTATTTAATCCATGGACTGTTTGCTTTTCTTTGATAATTAACAGGATTACTATTCACAATTCAATTCATAGATAGCCCCCTGGCCACAAATTAATTGGAATTATAATCAGTAACATTATATATTTAATTGTCTTTAAGAATGAAATCATAATAGAAGACCCTCTATAAGTGTTAATATATACAAATAAATATTGATATCTTTTATCACGGTATACCCTTTAGTGACAATTGGTTCTTGTTTAGTATAGCGAAAATAGATTATTAAGGAATTGATCATCACAACTGAGAATTTGTAGGTCATTACATCTATTTTTAATTCACATTCATGTTTTTATTTTTCACTTTATATTTTTTAATATTTCACTGGCAACATTTTAATAATAATTTATTAACAGTTATGTTTTAAATATATGTCACATTCCGAATTTGTTGACAATATTGGCTATTATATTAAATTCACTAGCTAAAAGTAAAGTTAAGTTGGAATTTTCCAGCTTCCATAGGAGTGACTTATAGCAGGTTTCAGCATAGCCTTGTGCAAGTGATTGCACTTCACCTTTATTTCTACTTACATTATTTCTCAAAAGGGGCCTATGTATTAGGCGACCTGAAAAACTGAACGTCTAGCATTCAGTCCTTCAGGTCGCCGTGTGCTGTGCCCGTTTACTGTACGTCATTCAGTGCAGGAGACCGACCTCCTATCTGTGAACATGTGGAACCTGATGATCGCCGTCAGGTGGACCAGCATGTTCCACAAATAGTCGGGGTCAGCAAGGACCCAGTGTGCACGCACATCGCTGGTCCTTGCCGGTTATCTATTAGACAACTTTCTGAACGTTCTAACCAAAACCACCTCGTCTAATGGATAGGCCCCTTTAGAAAGGAGAAATTACGAAAAACTGTACATACCTATAAGGAGATATCTTCCCTGAAGGTAGCAATTCCTATGTGGGAAATATACAATGTTAACATTATAGTATGCAAAGGCTGATTAAGCATGAGGATATGTAAGATTACTGGTGTTTTGCTGTTTGGCTCTTTATGACAGCTTTGTTGCTGGGCAGTTTATAGTGCTGGCTGGTCAGATGTTTGGAAGAGCCAATGACATTGCTTGAAGGAGTGGTCAGTTTATCAATATATATTGGCTCATTTGCTTGATGACAGCCTATTTGGTGATGGATCTTTGAAACAGTATCAGGCTGAGTAGTTTGCATTTCATATAGGCTGTACATTTTGATTCATGCTTAAGCATGTCCTTCATTTCTTCTCCTTTGTAATTCACCCTCTGTGTATTCCCTTTCATCACCTCCACCCCAGCCATGCCCCTGGCCTTTGTTTTATTAGTTGGTTTCCCCTACAAGGGATACCCCCCTCCTCCCTCACCTGCTCCAGTTTCCCCGAGGCTGCATGATCTTCAGACTCTGCAGCTCCATTATATCAATCCCCCGTTCTACTGCCTCATCACCCACGGCCGCGGCGCCTGCCAGTTGCCTCCTCCCTTATCCCTCACCTTCTATTGTCTCCACCTTGCTGCGCGGGCTGTTACTCTGCAGCCCATCACAGCATTCCCTGGCTTCAGCGGGTGCCTCTGCTTACCTTACCTTGTCCATTCGGGGCTGCGTGGTGTCATTACTCGGCAGCCCTGTCAGATCAACCCCCCCGCTGCATCTGCGGGAGCTCCCGTAATGCAGCTCCTGCTTTGTGCTATTGGGCAACCCCCCCACCTCTCCAGCGGCCATCGTGCGGGGTATTTTCTCAGGATGGTGGGACTTGGTCTCCCACCATCCCATTGGTCCCTGGCGTCCAGCCAAAACGGTCGGGCCCAGCGGCCATATTATATATGTGGCCATGTTCTTCCACCTCCACCCTCCTTTTACCGCCCACTGCTACCTGCAGAAATAGTTTTTTTTCTTAATTTCCCTTACTACATTCTCCATGTAAATATAGGTTTTTTCCCCTCCTTCTCTCACCCACCTTTTTTCCCTTCCCCCCTTTTACTTTTTCCTCCCCATCCCCCTTCCCCCCATCTCCTCAGTTAGCCTCCCCCCATTCCGCCCATCCCCCATGCAACGTTCATCCAAGCTCCCACCATGTTGCCTCCTTTGCTTTTGCTCACCTGTCTCCTGTAGTTGCAGGTTTCCATGTTTGCGGGATAAATTTTCAGAGAAGATTCGGTGGCTCGTGCGGCTTACGTCACGGTTGCATTTTTCGGGAAGAGTGTTGAGAAAAGACTCAGTGACCTGATCAGATGATGACCCTGTGCGCATCGAGGTGGCCCCGGCGGTCGAGCCAGCAGATCCTCTGTGTGAAATCTTTGTGTAGAGGGTTTTTGGGATCACATGGTTCTGTTACAGGTCAGCTGGACTCAGCGATGGTTCCTCAAGATGATGCAGGAGTTTGTGCGGTTTCTGTTCCAGTGCATGTCGAGATGGCCCCGGGTTTCGATCCAGTGGCTCCTCCACGTGAAGTCGCCGAAGATGCAGTTCTCATGACATCTGGTGGTGTTGTGATGTGGTTTTGGTTGGAATTTTGAGAGAAGATTGGGTGCCTTGTGAGCTGATGATGATGATTCTGTGAGAGTCGAGGCGGCCCCGAAGTTCAAGCCAGCAGTTACTCTGCTTGAAAACATGGTAGAGGAGGTTTCTTGGACCTCCTGGTCCTAGTGAGAATGATTATGTCACAACTTTTGCATTACTTCAGTTTTGTCTCTCATTTTCCATTTACCTGGCGTGCCCGCGTAAGATTTACAGGAGAGTTGTGCAACGGTTATGCAAGGTGTCAGGCGATACTTTCAGGTAGGCTGATGATGCTGGTTATGGGATTTAGGGCTCAAGGATACTGTACATGGTGTGAATTCCGCTTTTTCTGTGCGCTTTGCGTCTCAGCGAATATGGATCTGCAGAAGTATATTTGCTTAATTTTCTCGATCATTATGGGATGTCATAGGATAGAATCAGGCTACATAGGGATTATCATAATTTTTATAATATAAGATTTTGGTTATGGGGTATACTCAGCTTTGCAAGGAGCTATTTTGGCGAGCTTATTACGGAGCATGGGTAATTTTATTAATACATTGGTTTTGTGATTGAATTATTCTCTGGTACCAAAATGTGCAAGGGGTGAGTTTTATGCACAATGCGGGCAAACCACGACAGTAGGGTGGTTGTGCCTTTTGGGGGTTAAATAGGTTTTGTTTATAGGTGTTGCAGCAGCATCTACCCCCCCCCCTTGGCCACTGGGCCACCCTGCATAACCTCTTCTAAATGTTGGTAAACCTGGTTTATAGGCGGCAATAGGCAGAATTTTCATCTGTATTGATTCCCTATGCCCTCGGAGGTCGGGCTGTCGTTTTGCTCCTCCTGACGTCTTTGCGCAGGTTAGTCCCTGGCCAAGTATTGCCAATGTGAATAGGGGTTTTTTTTAGCCCCCAACTTAGGGTTTAGCTCCAAGGGAACTACAAAAGTGACCAGCTAGTTTGTTGCTCCATAGGCTTATCTATCATGCCACGCATGGCGCGCCACACACCATGCCATGAATCATGCCACACAGAAAGTTTAGTAATGTAGCGTAGCATAACGCTGGAAAAAAGTAATTACGTATAATACAACTTTTTTGCCCACCAGGTGTCACTTTTCCTAAACCACATAGCACATGCGTCTGATGTCCAATGCATGTTCTGTATCACCGCCCGATGATTGGCTGACAGAAGCGGTGATTCGGTACACTATACAGTATTACAGCGTTTTCCACATGGAATCAGGAATGTATAATAAAGCGGTAGAAGAATGTCTAATAAAGTTTGAAATCAATAAGCTCTGTATTACACACTGGCTGTGTGGTTGAAATTGCACACTTGCGCAATTGTAAATACTGTCGGCACTGTCCCTGACTTAGACATTGTAGTGGTTTCATTACTTTACAAACTACAGAACTGTAGTAATGGGTGAAGTGTGTAGCCTAGCGGTCTAATGCCTAGTCTCACCACTTCTCTCTTCTTCTTGTCCCATGGGTTCGAGACCTTGAAAATATATATATATATTTTTTATTATTATTTTTTAAATCTTCACTTACAATATTCAGTATTCAATACAGTACATGTGGAGTACATGCCCAGTTCTTCGGGAGTCAAACAGCGAAAGTGGGATTTTGATTACATACTGTACCTTACAGTGCAAACTTACGTCAATGCCGGCGCTGTCCCAGACTTGGACACTATAGTGATTTTTCATGACCAGCAACTGGTAATGGGCTCTGTTTGTAGTATTACAAAGTTACTGTGCGTTTAGTGCACAAACTTGCGTCAATGTCGATGCTGTCCCAGACTTGCACACTTTAGTGATTTTATGAGGTCAGTAACTGTTAGTGTGCTTTCTCTGAAAGAGAGGTCTCTGTATTACAAACTGACTGTGCGTTTAAACCACAAAATTGCATCAATGTCAGCATGGTTGTCTGCATTCCTACAGTACGCTGTTGAATTTTCACACTTGTGCCATTCTGCGCTGTCCCAGACTTACAGTACAGTACTTGTACACAATAGTCATTTCATGACTTCAGAAAGTGCTACAGTAGTGGGCTCTGGGCCTGATTCAGACCCACTCACGAGCGCTGAGCACTCGCAAGTGGGTCGATGGTGTCTAGTGCACATGCGCATGACGGAGGCTGCTTCATAGTGCGCATGCGCGAGACCCGGCTAGCGACGGTGAAGCCTTTGCGCTGGGTCTTGCACCAAAGGGGGCGTGCTGTCAATGTTGATTGACAGCATGCCCCCTTTGGAGGGCGTGCCGGGGGCGTGGCTGCCAGACGGAGGCATCAGGCCCTCTGTTTGAGAGGGAAGTCTCTGTATTGTACAAACTGACTGTGCATTTAGAGTGCAAACTTGCATCAATGTCGATGCTGTCCCAGACTTGGACACTTTAGTGATTTTATGAGTTTAGTAACTGGTAATGGGCTCTGATTGGGAGAGAGGTCTCTGCATTACAAACTGACTGTGCATTTAAACCGCAAAATTGAATCAATGTCAGCACAGTTGGCACTGTGGTGGCTGTTAGCCAGCTCCAAGGGGTTACGGTACAAATGGGATCTCTGGCGCATGCCCAGTGGAGGGGTTGCAATGCATTGCCAGTGGCACCATGCCATAGCCATACCCTTGTAGTGCTATGCCACGGCGTACAGTATGGAAGATCATACAGTAGCAGGTCATGATTCACACACACTGAATGTGGGATCTCTGTATTACACACTGACTGTGTAATAATAATAATAATAAATAAAAAGTGTAACCTTGACTGTATAATAATAATAATAATAATAATAATAATAATAAAAGTGTAACTTTCCAGGTTTCGAACCCTGGAACTGGGTTGTACAGACGTCTGCAATGTAGAAGTTTGATTTATTACCTCTACACTACAGCCGCCTGATTACTTCATCGTACTGTAGATGTCACATAAAGTACTGTACACAACAGAAGCAATTCTAACTAGGAGAGACTTGTTGGCAAGGGATTAGGTGATCCGCCTTGCTTACACTCCTCTCCTTCTGTTCGAGACCTTGATAATTTATTTTTATTTTCTTAAAATGTTCACTACAATACTGTAGTTCAGTATTGTTCTCCAACCCTTACAAAACTCAATACATTATACTGTATGTAGATGTGCCCAGCTACAGTACTGTAGCTTGTTGCTCAATACGCCATATAGCACATTGCTAGTCGCACGCTACACTGTGGCATATTGAGTCTCATAGCACTGCGCATGCCCAGTTGTCTGTATTATTGTAAGTACAATACTGTCGGCACTGCCCCGGACTTAAACATTGTAGTGATTCCATGACTCTAGGAACTACAGTAGAGGCAGTAGGCTAGGGGGCTAATGCCTAGCCTCACTGCATCTACCATTTTCTTGTCCCGCGGGTTCGAGACCTTTAAAATATATACTTTATAATTTTTTTTGTTTTAAATCTTCACTAATACATTATCCACAAATTCTGGCATTTCTATGCCACAGTACTTTATGACAAAAAAAGTGTAACCTTGACTGTGTAATAATAATAAAAAATAAAAAGTGTAACCTTCCAAGTTTTTAACCTGCAAAAGGGTTGTTCAAGCACCTGTAATGTATTGGTTTGATTATTTACCATTACACTATAGCCGCCAATGTTGCACCTGGCTTGAGTGTGTCCTACAATACTGTACGTCATCGTATCTCTGGCGCATGCCCAGATCCATACCCATGTAGCGCTATGCCATGGCGTATGGAAGATCACAGCACTGCGCATGCCCAGTGGGTCGCGAGTCAAATGCAGCTAAAGTGGGATGTCTTGCTATGACAGGCTTGTGGACGAGCGGTTATGTGTTCCATCTCTCTACCTGCCTGTCCCGCCTGTTCTAGACCTTAATCATTTTTTTTTTCAATTCTTCTCTACTTTTGTTCAGTATTGTTATCCAACCCTTACTAAACGCAGTACATATTATATATTAGGGGGTAAATTTACTAAGATGGAAGTTCTATTAAGAAGTGATGTTGCACATAGCAACTAATCAGATTCTAGGTATTATCTTCTAGAAGGTGCTACTGTAGATAAATGAGAAGTAGAATCTGATTGTTTGCTATGGGCAACATACAGTAATGTAACTTCTTAAATAGAGCTCCCATCGTAGTAAATTTACCCCTACATGTTTAACTTTGTCCCCCCAATTTTTTTTTTCTGCCCCCAAAATGAAAGTGAATTTATGGGGTGTTCTTACTTTCAGTGTTTTTTAAAAAAAATTTTTTTACAGAGTTCACAGTACCTTTGGGGTACTGTCTGAAGGCTGCACGTTGAAGGCTTCCCGCAACATTGCACCCCAATTCACCACTTTTTTCCACCTGCTATTCATACAGTAGGCAAAACTTTTTCACATACTGTCTTACTGTACATTGCATTGACTTCCCGCCTAGGCGGAAAGTCTTTCAAATTGAATACGGTGATAATTTTCCGTCTGGCGAAATTACGTAATCGGCAAAACTTTTTAGCTGATCTCGTCTTTTCACTCCAAGGGGTCTATTTACTGTACTAAGCAGTGTTAGGAGACAGAGTGAAAAGTGATAAGAAAGCGAAAAGGTGCCAACCAATCAACTCCCAACTGTCATCTCAAAGGCTGTGTTTGAAAAATTACAGTTGGGAGCTGATTGGCTTGCACCTTATCACTTTCTTATCACTTTTCACTCTGTCTCCTAACACTGCTTAGTACAGTAAATAGACCCCTTGGAGCGAAAAGACGAGATTGGCTAAAAGAAGTAAATAGACCCCTAAATTGAATACGGCCCTCAGTGTGTACAGTACAGTATGTCTACTGTACTGTATACTGCTGTAAGTGCCAGGCAGCTGTAAAATCACTGGGACAGGCAACAGGGATACTGGCTATCTGGGTCTCGCACATGCGCACTACGGAGCCGGCTCCATCGTGCGCATGAGCTCTGGGCCACCATCGACCCAGTTGCGAGCACACAGTGCTTGCGACCGGGTCTGAATCAGGCCCACTGTACAGTATATGACTGTGGGCAGCAACCCCCATTGGCTGGCGCACTCCTGGTGAGGGAAATCCTAGCAAATAGGAAGATACGCCCCTTCATCTGTGTGTTATTGACTTTTTGTACCTTTTTAATGACAGATGCATGTGTTGGCTCTCAGACGTACTTAAAGACTGAATTACATACAGTACAAACACCAATTTTATAAATTAATGACAATTTATATTTAACCTAACATATAGTACTATACTGTAATATACTGTACTGTATGCAGTTAATCACACCTTTTTAATACTGTACATGCTTTTAGATAAGATATAAACAAAATTGATTTGCCAATGGTCACTGCATGATGCCAACTAGAAAAAGTAAACAAAAATGATTGTAAGTACTGTACAGTCAAACACAGTAATGTACAGTAAATTAAAATATATTCTGTTACACAGTACTATATTCTGTTACACAGTACTATACAGTACTGTAGTTTAACAGTATATAGTATGAATCTACAGTACTACAGTACTGCATTTTATATACATTACTGCAGTTTTCTTACAGTTACTGTATGCTGCCCATCCACTAGACGTGCTGAAAAGTGCCCGATTACGACATTGCAATCATGCAGTCATTTGTCAGTCTGTGATGACCCTGCACTGAACAAGCAGTCATTCAGTGCAGACTCATCAATCATCTGCCAACATTGCTCAGTCCTTCCTCAATGCCGACCGATACGCCCTACCAGACCGAGGACTACACAAAAAGATTAGGCTTTTAAGTTAAAATCATCACTGGCACTTTTGGACTCAGATCCAGAGTTTCGGAGTGCAAGGTCCACTGTACGCCCTGAAGAAAGAAGGATAGGCAGAGACGAACAGACAGTAAAAGACAGACACACAGGTACAGTACTCACCGGAGATACTCTTGTTCTTCGCCCCGCTCAATCCCACACAAAGGTCCCTGTAGGAGAGAGAATATGCCATGCAAGGCCCTTTCCTGCTCTAATAGTGTGTCACACTAATCTTCTGTAACATTAATATCAGCCCTACTGTAACTCACCAGCCTACCAAACTACAGTATTAATGTATGTTACAGTACAGTTGGCCTCACAGAGAGCCTACCTCTTATGGTGGAAGAGGCTTTGAGGGGGCGAACTTCTTTAACTCTTTTGCTTTCCAACCCTGTAGTCCTCTCCTGTCCCCCGCTTATTTCTTCTGCCGCTGGCACGTCCTGGAGTTCCAAGCTGGACACGGATATGACTACTATACAGTATCTAGGAGGAAGGAGATGACGTGAGAACAGTCCTTCCTCAATGCCGTTCGATATACCCTACCGGACCGAGGACTACACAAAAAGATTAGGCTTTTAAGTTAAAATCATCACTGGCACTTTTGGCCTCAGATCCAGAGTTTCACCTACACCAGGTGCAGACTCAAACTCGCACCGGAGTGCAAGGTCCACTGTACGGCCTGAAGAAAGGAGGATAGGCAGAGACAAACAGACAGTAAAAGACAGACACACAGGTAAAGTACTCACCGGAGATACTCTTGTTCTTCGTCCCACTCAATCCCACACAGAGGTCCCTGTAGGAGAGAAAATATGCCATGCAAGGCCCATTCCTGCTCTAATAGTGTGTCACACTAATCTAACATTAATATCAGCCCTACTGTAACTCATCAGCCTAGCAAACTACAGTATTAATGTACAGTACAGTTGGCCTCACAGAGGGCCTATCTGTTATGGTGGAAAAGGCTTTGGTGGGGAACTTCTTTAGCTCTTTTGCTTTCCACCCCTGTAGTCCACTCCTGTACTCTGCTTCTTTCTTCTGCCGTTGGCACGTCCTGGCCAGCGGCGGCACCAGGTCTTCCTGTCTTCTGACAAGTCCCTTCAAGTCATGTCTCTTGATTGAAGATCTGTACTTGTATGTGTGACTGTCCTCCACACATGTATCCTTGGCATGCGCAGCACCCCATTCAATGTGTCCTTATCTGGGTAAGTTCTTTTCCAATTCTGAATCTTGTCCTTCATCTAGAGAGGATATCTTCTCTTAAATTGTTGGGTATTGGCACTTTCTTCCGAATGCCAGCAAAGTTCACCTGGTGCGTCCAATTGCAATAGATGTCATAGGACACGTGTTCTTGAAATAGTGATTGTGCATATCGATGCATCTCACAATTGGCAGGTCTGTAAATTTCATTGTCCTTGTCAACGTTGATTACAGCCAGTGGTATATCCAGTAAGGGTGTTCCAAATACAATCAGTGGTGCTGAGGTGCTTGACATGGCAGGCATTCCTGGGGAAAGTACAGGCATGCTTGCATTGTTGATCCTCGATTCTTCAACTGACCGTTCAGGCAGACGATATGATGCCACTGGTGTACTCTCCCACTGAGGCAGGCTGTATGATGGCACTGGTGTCATGTCCAAGTGCTCTGATGCTACTGTAGTGTCCATATCTAGCAAGTGGAATGATGGGTCAGTCTCCAAGTTGAAATCGTCATCATTATCCTAAGGCTCAAATTCATCCGGTGTGACCATTTCATACTGTATTGCCTGGCCATGTCTCTTCCTGGTACTCTGGGCAGCGGCCTCTTGCCATTCTTCTTTACTTTGCTGGATTGCTTCTTTCATTGCTTCTGCAATGGTGTCTTTCAGCCCTTCCTTCAGCTCTTCTTTCAAGTTGTCAATTTTCGCCTCCAGATGACCAACTTTTCCCACAAGGTCTCTCACCATGCTAGTACAGCTACATGTGCATGCATTATATTCTTGGAAGGACAGTTTTTTACGAGTTTGTGAGTGGGATACATCTTCCACAGGTGTACAAACCAGAGGCTCCAAGGTGTCCAGTTCTTCGGGTCCATAAATCACTGGTGTTTCCTCCTAGTTCTGGACGTTCATGGGTCGCTCCACTTTCCTTGGTCCATTTTCTCCTATGTCCAGTTGCAAAGTGTTGTTCTTGGGCTTTGCATTCTTCCTTGCCTTGACAAGAACAGGTACATTTTCCTTCCCTGCGTTCTTCTTGGAAGGTTTGCTTGTAGACAGTGCACTCAGCCTTTGGTCATTGGAAGTGGGCAAGATGAATTTCCCTTGTTGTAAATACCTTTGCTATTCACCATTTTCACAGTTCAGTGCACTCTGAAACACACAAGTATAAAGACACTAAATACAATATTAAGCAAAATAGTGGAAATACTGTATACAGTAAATGTTTCACATTACAACACTGTAAACAATTACAGTACTCATACTGTACTGTACTTTCATGTGCTGCTGTACTGTATTAAAGTACTGTAGCATTTACAGTAAAGCACTTTACTATACTTGGTGCAGTACTTTGCTGATGAACAGATTTTTTCTGTGTGAAAAAGTCACTTTGACCTTACATTTAACCTGGGTTGGAGACCTGGTAATTTCGACGTACAGTACTGTACAGTATGTTGACCTTTTCACACAGAATAAATGCTCATGTCCATCTGCAAATCACTGGCTAAAAGTGCTACTGTACTGTATGCCCAGTAATTTGTTTGTCTGTGCCAAAAGGGGTACAAAGCGGGACCATCAAAAAAACCTGTGCTTCAAATGCTGGATAAAGACAGGGGACCTCATTCAGAGTCAGTCGTTGCGGCCGCACGGTCGTACGCCACCGATGTTCGCTAAACTGCGCATGCGTAAAGTTCGCAATGCGCGTGCGCAAACTAGCTGCTACGATCAGAAATTTCTCTCTCCTTGAACACAGCCAGGTTGGTAGTTTGAGTGACAGAATGAGGCGTTTGTGGGTGGTAACAGGGGAAGGTGCTTGAAAACAGGGGAGTGGAGATCCGAAGGCAGGCGTGCCTAATTATGCGAACGGCATTTTATGGGAGTGCATAATTAACAAAGTAGTGTCATGGCACACGTGACATGGGTGGTTTGTACACTGACCTGATCGTAGTGCTTAAGAGAGGGTATGGTCAACCTTAAGCTCTACGACCAGTTCCGATGGTTACCGATGGTCTCGATTAATCCTTATATGGCCAGAGATGACGTGTAATGCGTACGAGAAGGGGGCATATTTTTTGTCTTACGGCCGCATACTCCCCTTGGTTGGCCAGCTAATGATCCGATCTTAAGGACACAACTTGTGAGTGCATCATTTGCATATCTGGCCCCTTTTCCCTTATGACCGTGCGGCCGCAACGACCGACTCTGAATGAAGTCCAGGGTTTCTTGCTACAGTATTTTCTGTGTGAAAAAGACAGGGCAATTTTTCTTCAAGATCTCACTTCCTGTACTACTTATTAACTACAGTACAGTTTGATGGGGCAAAATTTACTTTTTATAAGATACAGTCCAGTACTGTACTTTCAGTTTTAGTTTAAAAGTTGTTTTGAGTGTTTTTTTCAACAGTAAATATAGATTCAATCAAATACAGTCCATACTGTACTGTACTGTATACAGTACTAAGCAGTGTTAGGAGACAGTGAAAAGAGATACTGTAAGGTACAGTACTGTACCAACCAATCAATTCCAAACTGTAATCTTTCAAATTGCGTTTGAAAAATTGCATTTGGGAGCTGATTGGTTGGTACAGTACCTTACAGTATCTCTTTTCACTGTCTCCTAACACTGCTGTGTGTGTGTTATATATACTGTATATACTGTATATATATATATATATATATATATATACACATACACAGTATATACTATATACAGTATTTATGTACAGTAGTAAATATAGGAGATTACAGCGCCAAGTGTTGTTAAAGCCCTTTATCACAATACGCTTAACCAATATTGTGAGGTTGTATAGAGGCACAAGATAATAAATATGATAAATAATACAGGTGTTTAAAAAACACTCCCTAATGATATACTGTACTGTGCTGTACTGTACAGTACTGTAGGTGTCAGCTCATCAGTAATAAAATGACAATGGTGATTTGTCAGTAATAAAATGTGTGACTATCTGAACTGATATACAGTACTGTACTGTACACTAATGCTTCTAATGGTATAGTACACACTAAGTTTAAATGTATGTTATAAAAATAGCACATTTGGCGCTCTATATCAGTTCCGAATATATATACAGTATACAGTACAGTATATCAGGCATACTGTACTGTCATGACCAGGGCTAAACATACTGTACAGTAATGGCTAAAAAGTATTACACATTAAATTTCCTCACATTTACACCAACAGATAATATGAAATGTGGCCTGCTTGATGGAAACTAAGGAGCATACACTACAGTACTGTATGTATCAAAGCTTGATGTGCGATAAAATAGTGAGATACAGTATACAGTATAACCAGCTTGTAACTTACATTTTGCAGGCTGTGTTTAATAAATGATAATTTTGAGCTTATTGGTGATATATATTTCCCAATTTTATCACACATCAAGCTTTGATACATATGTCCCTTAATACGCAAAGATGCCTCTATAAAGGAGACAAACAGGACATTACACACAGCAGTATTGCAACTGAAACTAAGATGCCTGCTGAGGAAACGCAAGATGGCCGCGAGGACAAGACGGTCACTCACGGCAGACTAAAAGGGGCAGTGGGAGACTAGGAAATGATCAGCAGTATACGTTGTGTTTGATAGAAAATCTATACGCAAATAAGCGTCTACAGGGACGGGCAAAGGACGGGGCATACTGAGGCAGCGGGATATTAAACACAGCAATATTGCAACTGAAACTAAGATGGCCGCTGAGCAAACACAAGATGGTCGTGGGGACAGGACGGTTACTCACGGGAGAGAGAGAGAAAAAGAGAGAGAAAGAGAGAGAGGGGGATGGAGAGAAAGAAAGAGAGACAGAAAAAGAAAGAGAGAGAGAAGGGGAAAGAGAAAAATAGAGAGAGAAAGAAAGAAAGAGAGAGAGAGGGGGGGAGGGGGGAGAGAGAAAGAAAGAGAGAGAGATAAAAAGAGGGAAAGAGAGAGAGAGGGAGAGAGAGAAAAAGAGGGAGAGAGAAAGAGAGAGAGATTGAGACAGAGAAAAAGAGAGAGAGAGAAAGAGGGATAGAGAGAAAGAGAGAGAGAAAGAGGGAGAGAGAAAGAGAGAGAGGGGGGAGGGAGAGAAAGACAGAGAGAGAGAGAAAGAAAGAGAGATAGAAAGGGAGAGAGAGAAAAGGAGAGAGAGAGAGAAAGAAAGAGAGAGAGAAAGAGAGAGAGAGGGGGGAGAGAAAGAAAGAGAGAGAGAAAGAGAGAGAGAGAAAGAGGGAGAGAGAGAAAAAGAGAGAAAGAGAGAGAGAAACAGGGAGAAAGAGAAAAAGAGAGAGAACAATGTACTGTAGTGTACAGTACTGTACTTACGCAGACTCTCGCTTGGGCCGGCAGGTGAGGGCCCTACGGTCTCTGGAACTGTGGGGAAAAAAAATTTCATTTTCCCTGAAAACATACAAAAGAGAGAAAAAAATAGAGAGGGAGAGAGAGAGAGAGAGGGAGGGAGAGAAAGAGAGAAAGAGATAGAGAAAGAGGGAGAGAGAGAGAGAGAGAAAGAGGGAGAGAGAGAAAGAAAAATAGAGAGAAAGAAGAAGAGAGAGAGAAAAAGAGAGAAAGAGAGAGAGAAAGAGAGAGAAAAAAAGAGGGAGAGAGACTGACAAGGGAAAAAAAGCAGAGAGATACAGTACTGTACTTACGTGGCATGGGGAGGCCACTGAGGCCAGAGTGCGGCCCTTCGGTTTCTGATGCTGTTGAAAAAAAATTACAGTATGTTACTTACTGTTACACAAATACAGAAAGAGAGAGAAAGAGAGAGAGAAAAGAGAGAGAGAGAAACAGAGAGAAAAAAGAGGCAGAGAGAGAAAAAGAGAGGGAGAGAGAAAAAGAGAGAGAAAGAGACAGAGAGAAAAAGAGAAAGAGAGAGAGAGAAAGAGAGAGAAAGAGAAATAGAGAGAAAGAGAGAGAGAGAGAAAAACGAGAGAGAGAGAAAAAGAGAGGGAGAGAGAAATAGAGAAAGAGAGAGAGCAATGTACAGTAGTGTGTACTTACTCAGACTATGCAGCCCACTGGGCCTGGCTGTAGGTGGTGCTGGTGGTGGTAGAGCTGCAGGGGCAGGGGGGCTGGTGGTGGTGGAGCTGCAGGGGCAGGGGGGGCTTCTTGAACTGTGGGGAAAAAATACTGTACATGTCGTCATTAAGGAGAATTTGAAAACAAGAGTTCAGACCTCTATTCCAAATTGGAGAGGGATTACGGTACAGTACTGTACAGTAGATGGCCTTAGGGAATTACTGTAGCTATTAACCATGATAAAAATCTAACAAAGAGAAAGGAAATGCAAAGTAAGAAATTAAAGACATAAATACACAGGCCCTACAGGAACAGCATCCACAGCAGCAAAGGTACTGTACAGTGGATGGTATGGTAAGGAGGTACAGTAAGTGTTAGACATGTGGAAAAATACAGTAGGACATACAGTACTGTACAGTATACTGTAGCAAGGAAACATAGATTGGAACAGTACTGTACAAGAAGGAAAATAGAGACTCAGGTTATTCTCAGGTACATGGGAGAAATTACCCTACAGTACAGTACATACAGTACTGTACAACAGGAACAGGGTAAATTGGCCCAGAAGGCATCAAAGATTAGAAAGAGGCCCACCACATGGGAATTATTCAGATAATACCCAAATACTGTACCTAACGCTACAGTACTGTACAGTACATACTGTACCTGTAAAGATAAATGTTACTAAGACAATAATGTTTGAAGTTTTAAGTGTACAGAAACAATTGGACTACTGCACTGTATACTGTAACTAAAAAGGCTACTGTACGACAAGTCTCTACTGGAATAACAACACAAACCAATACAGTATACTGTAGTACAAAAACTACTGTAGTCTGTAAAGCTGGCATTGGGCCCAACATAAAACAGTATGGTATTGTATATAAAAAAATATACAGTACAGTATGACCAAGTGGTACAACCTCACACAGAGGCTCTGTGGCAGCACTGTCGCCACCCCATGAGCTGTACTATTGTCTTGCAGGGTGCCAGGTTTGGCACCCTGCTGCCAGAATTGCTGGCCTTTGCATACTTTGCATGCTATAGACACACCATGCCGTTTAACATTTTTTAGGAGGTCTATTTACTGTACTAACCAGTGTAAGGAGACAGAGTGAAAAGTGATAAGGTACCAGCCAATCAGCTCCCAACTGTAATTTTTCAAACACAGCCTGTGAGATGACAGTTGGGAGCTGATTGGCTGGCACGTTATCACTTTCTTTTCACTTTTCACTCTGTCTCCTAACACTGCTTAGTAAATACTATAAAGACTTAAAGGGGCCAGGGCCAGCACAGACAAACAGTGTGTACAGTAGGTCGACAGGCATTAGTATGATGGATCAACTTGCCTTTTGTTACTGTAGGTTTATTATGCAAACAAGCCATGTCGACCAATAGTGTGTCGCTCTTTAGTCCATGTAGATTTAATGACCCTGTCAATCAATTCTCTGCCAGTCATGTGAGTGTGTGGTAACAACTGTCAGTCATCGTCAGATAGTACCCAACCCCCTAAAGTGCAGTGTACTGTACAGTATGTCGTGCATTGTATTTGTTATTGTACTGTATACTGTAATTCATGTGATTGTACAGCAATACTGTACTTGCTGCGTCTTAGATGCCTCTGCATTCGCCATAGCCATGGCCTGTCCCTGCGTAGCAGGTCAGACCATCGTCTTTGTAGGGACCTGGTGTCGCGCCGGTGGCCATATTTGTGAAAAATTTCCCTGCTCGCTCTTCTGTAGCCCTCCTCTTTCTCCCGGTTAGTGGCAAAATTTTGGTCCCACCACTTAACGAAGAGAAAGAGTTCCCCAGGAGAGAAGCGCCTGGATCTAGGCATTGCCATCATCATTTTCAATAGCCAGTGATGCACAATGCATGACGCTAATTCATTACACACAGGTGCGTCACTACCAGTTACTGAACGCAAGAGTGCAAATTCAACCGCACCATCAGTTTTTAATATACAGTACATTCATAGCGGCACACTAGTTGTCCTAGCAGATGGGGGATGGTGTCCTTGGCAATGGTCATTTTTTGTAGCCTTTTTCAGGACCAAAGGGCAGAGCTGACTGCTTACAGTAAATGGATTAACAAAGTGTCCTTTATTATGGTAATGAGAGGCTCTTGCTTGCTTTGGGGGAAGGGACCTGATGCACTGTATATGACTCTCGACCCACTGGGCATGCGCCAGAAATCCCATTGCAACCCTCCTACTGGGCATGCACCTGCGAGAGATGCCATTTCTAACCCTTCGGAGATGGCTGATCTCAGCGCCAAGCGTGTAATACAGAGAGCTCTCTCTCATACAGATACTACTACCACTTACTGGACATGAGAAATCACTATAGTGTCCAAGGCTAGAACAGCATCGACATTGTCGCAAGTTTGCAGTGTAATGCTATTTTGCGCTTTAAATGCACAATCAGTTTGTAATACAGAGAGCTTTCTCCCAGACAGAGCCCACTACTAGTTACTGCTCAGGAGAAATCGCTATAGTGTCCAAGGCTGGAACAGTATCTACATTGTCGCAAGTGTGCGGTGTAACGCTATTTCGCACTTTAAACGCACAGTCAGTTTGTAATACAGAGACCTCTCTCTCATACTGTACAGAGCCCATTCACTACCAGTTTCTGAAGTTATAAAATTACTATTGTGTCCAAGTCTGGGACAGCTTAGAGAGTGGTGCAAAATTCATGTTTTAAACGCACAGTCAGTTTGTAATTTAGAGGCTTCCCTCTCAAACAGAGCCCACTACTTTAGCAGTTTCTGCTACTACAGTAGTAGAGCCGACAGTGCCAAAAAAAAAAAAAGATTTCCAGGGATCGAACCCGGGACCATAATTCTTGCAAAGCGATCACCTAACCACTAGCCCACACGCCAGCTACAGTATATTAAGAACTGCACAGAGCAGCCTCATCCTTGTGCACTCCTCCCGCTGCTGTTTTTAATTATAAAAAAAATTGTCATGATTCATCCCATCTCAGTGAAAGCTGTGGGTGCATCTCATTAATCTACAGTATTGGTTATATACCGTGATAACAACTCAGGCAACTTCAGTACTGTTCAGTTATGTACAAGACTGTATGTGTACTGATTTGCATCCTGTTATAAGAGCTTACTGTATGTACAGTATGTGACATTAAAAATATTGGTTGTGCGAACTTGCAAATGCTGTGAATGTGATATCCATCCAATTTAAGTTTAATAGTATGGCATTCAGTACAAATTACAACAGTGGAGCACTCACCATCCAGTGGTTAAGTGCTGTATTACATGCCATAGCATATCCTTAGTTGAAGAATACCACGGTATGCCACAAGTTCATGGCGCGACTCAGAGACCTGCATGCCACACCATGAGCAACAAACTAGCTGGGCAGATCTGTAGTTAAGACTCAGTCGCCATTTTGTTTGGCTGCTTTTTTCTCTGTGGTTACAGCTAACTTGGTCGGTTGAATTTCGTTGTGGTTGTAGGTTTTATTCCTTTTTCGGGGTACATTTGTATAGCCTCTCCTTGACAGAACACCCCATAGTTTGCATCATGTCAGGTTTTTATTACTGAGGTTTGCGCCCAAGGTTGGGGCGGAGGGGTTGCGGGGGCAGATGGAGGGGCTTTTCCTCGTTCCTCCCTTGCAGTATCTCTAGCTGTCTGGTAGGGTTGTTCCTGCACAGGTTGCGGGTTAGTCTCGGTTAGTATAGCATTCCTTCTTATACATGGTGGTACCCTATACATTGTGGAGTTACGTTAATTATACCATCCCCATAGGTACTTCATAGCAGGTTATACATTTGACTAGTTTTTTTATTTCAATCACAGTTTTGGTTTTGATGAGTTTCAGGTTACAGTTATTAGAGGTCAGTTTTTTGTTGGTTGTTTTGCACTCGGAGGTGGTGTAATGCATGGGGCACCAATGGGTTTCAGGTGAATTAGCAAATGAAAGTTTGCCTTCGGGCTGTGAGGTTTACGACATCTATTTAGAGAAATCCAATTTTTCTTTTACATGAGTGTTTCATGCCAGCACTGCACAGGTGCAGGAAGGACTGTAGTATGTTTGGACCCCCCTTTTTCTGCGCAGGCACCTTTTCCGTGTTTTGGAGTTTTCCAGTTGCACTGGTAAGCGGGCTACTGGGTTTCGGTTTTTATGTAAGTAGGTCTTACTAGTTATTTATTGCTGTTTTGAGCTGTTCCCAATTGTCGTGGCCTTTGTTCTCTGGTTGGGTGACGGAATTTTTCATCTCGTTAATTCATGGTGCGACATATTGGTTTTAGTTCAACAACAATGCACATCTTCAAATTTCGTTTTGCATTCCTGGGTCGGTAAATTTTGTTAATTTTGTTGTCTAATTTTATATTTTAACTTACAGTTGGCGCAATGACACTACAGATGTCATAGCTAGGCTGGCGTGTTTTACGAGCTTAGGGGCTCAGCCGTCTACAGAGGTTATGTCTTAGTATTTTGCTTTGCTCCTTTGTTTGGAAACCATTGGGACAGGGTCAGTCCAGGGACTGCCTGGTGGTGGCGCCAGCAAGGATCTCATCTATTGTAAGTTTGTAGGTAGTCATGACCCTACCCAGTCCATTTATTGTCGCTATGTTATATAGGTTGGGTTGGAGTTTCCTCATTCGCGTCATCCCCTGGTGTTCCAATGAAATGCAGCTGTTATGAGAGTGTTTATTGTTTATGGATCAAGTGGTTCTGGTGGGATTCAGGCATCTCTTTTCCGTTTGTTCCCATTTTGGCTGAAATAATTTGGGGCGTTTTAGGTGGAGACAGTTGTTGGTTGTCAATAAAGTATCTTCAGCGTCAAGTATTGTGTTTTTTTTTAAATATTTTGTCTTAGTAGATTACGGGATAAGAATGACTGTCATGCATTATTGAGGGTGTAGCTGATATGGGAGTCTCCTGTGAACACGCATCATCTATTTTATAACATATACAATTTACTCAATCAATTTTTTGTATACTGCTATTATACAAAAATATTATATTATACTGATATTTATTTACCCGGTACACCTTTTGGTGCATTATAGTGGTGGTTCCCTGCTGGTGGGTCACAATGGCTTTACATCACGATCTTATACTGCTTTCCAAATTTCAGTTACTACAGTTAGGGCAGGGTTTTGTTTGGGTTAGATTTGTAGGATTCAGTTTTTGGTACTTAAGTCTTTCTAATTGGGGTAGTTATTGGCGCAGCATTTCAAGGGACATCTCACGCGTACATGCAGATTTTAGAGTTTTCTAAGTGAGCTGATTATGAGAGTTGTAGGTTGAGACAGGTAGTAGTTGCGCAGCCAGCGCCAACCTGAAACGTTGTTTACCAGCCAATTGTTGAATGACTAGCATTCAACAATTGGAGGGTTGTGAAGGGATTTTTTAGTTTTTCCTCCCAGGAGCCTTGATCTGACCCAATTTGGTTCACGGGTAGGTTTTTTAGTTTTTTCCTCTTCACTCAGGTTAATTGTTTCCCCTATTATGCATCCCTGCTAGGTAGTTGCTATGTGTTCTTCTCAAAGTTGTGTCAGGATGGTTGGATTTGGTAAAGTGCTCATGGTACAGAATTTTGATTTTCACAGGAATTGCTGCAGTTGACAGTATGGTTGGCTTGTGGGTTGCTCTTTAATTTTGGGCTGGAGCAACATGGTTTGGTTACACAGTGTTTTTGTTGTTTTATGGGTGACAGATAGTAGAAAGGTGTGCAAGGTTTGGATGTGAGTTTCGTGCTTGATTTGCAGTGTCCTTGGAGGCCACATCAGGTGCTTGGTTGAGTGGGCTTGCCTGTCGGGAGCAATAACATGGTGCAGTTGGAAGATGAAGTTGATTGTTTGTGGTGAGAGGTTGGTTAGAAATATATGATTTTTGTGTAGACTAATAGGGTGACTTGTTTTTGGATGTAGAAAGCAGTATGTAAGCATGTGTGTCAATGACAGGGTGAATGTCCAGTAGCCATTTCTGCTGTGTTGCTGAAAAGCTTGTCTGTGTCATAGCGGTTTGTTGGCGATGCAACTTGGAATTTTCTGTCTGGTCGGAAGGCATCTTAATTGGCCTTGGTTTTTATGAAGAATAAGGACGTGTGTTTCTGGTGCTCGGTCATTTTGGGTGGCGGGCCAGTTTCCTTTGGATTCTGGCTTTGGCGGGAGTATGCTGCTCTCAGTGGCTTTATGTGGCATAAGATAACTTTGTGGGGGCACTTGCCCTCAACTGAACCTGGTGAATTTGTCCTTCTCCGTGCGGGGGGACCTGGGCGCTTTTAGTGCATAAGCGCCTCGGATTGGCCCAGAGTGGAAGTGGGACCCTCACATCATTAGTGGGTCTTGAGGAGGGATGTGTCAGTCATTCTCTGAGTATTTGAGTGAAAGAAAGCTGGAACTGAGTCTGCAGCATCTCCTGCCACCCTGGTTAGGTGAATTAATTATAAATAAAAGCTGTGATCTTTTAGCCAAGCTCTTGTCTGTGTCATTACTTATCAGTTTAATTAAGTAAGCTATACAAGGTTAATAAAAGTTTGAAGCAATAAACCAATGTATTATCTTATAGTATGCGAATGCTGATTAAGCATGAGGATATGTAATATTACTGGTGTTTTGCTGTTTGGCTGTTTATGACAGCCTTGTTGCTGGGCAGTTTATAGTGCTGGCTGGTCAGATGTTTTTGCTGTATGGCTGTTTATGACAGCCTTGTTGTTGGGCAGTTTATAATGCTGGCTGGTCAGATATTTGGTAGAGCCAATAACATTGCTTGAAGGAGTGGTCAGTTTATCAGTATATATTGGCTCATTTGCTTGATGACAGCCTCTTTGGTGATGGATCTTTGAAACCCACCATACCACCCGTTAATGAATTTTGTTGTGTCACACTAACCTATTCTTTCCCAAATAGGGGAGGTGCAGCATGGCGGGAGTATGCTGCAGCTCATTGGCTTTATGTGGCATAAGATAACTTTGTGGGGGCACTTGCCCTTGACTGAACCTGGCAAATTTGTCCTTCTCTGTGCAGGGGGTTCCAGGCACTTTTAGTGCATAAGCGCCTCGGATTGGCCCAGAGTGGAAGTGGGACCCTCACATCATTAGTGCATCTTGAGGAGGGATGTGTCAGTCATTCCCCAAGTATTTGAGTGAAAGAAAGCTGGAACTGAGTCTGCAGCGTCTCTTGCCACCCTGGTTAGGTTACAAAAGGGAAAGAAATTAGTAAATTTACAAAGGATAACATTCAAGTGAAGAAAAGTGGAAAGAGATGGATAAATGCTGGTCAGTGAATAAGAGAGACACTCTTATGTCCAGTTAAATCTAGAGGACAATATGCTAAAACTAATCAATTACATTTGGCAACACCAATAGTATAGCCGGAAAGCTATATCAACTCTGTACACCTCTAAAAACCCACCTGGACAATGTAATTATAAATGTACTGATTATTTTTAATTAACATAAAAAGGTGAGAAGGTGTAGAAAATATGCTAATGTTAACTGAGTTATTAACCATCGTTTCAAGTGTTTCACTCAATATAGACCAGTGACGTGCTGTGAGGTAAATGGCTGGGAGGCACAGGCTAGTATCAGAGCCAGATTTACAGATACATATATAAACCCGAGGGTTTATGCGGATATTATACAAATGTGCAGCTATATATAGTGCTGGAAATTTAGCGTGTTTTGATCAGGGACATGTGGAAAAGGTAGACAGGGGAGGCAGTGCCTCACCTGCCATACACTTTTTACTCCAGAGTTTTGACCATACAAGTTATTAGAATAAAACAAAGAAGATATTTATAATACTATCTTTATTTTTTCTTATAATTGTTATAGTCAAAGCTCTGGAGTATACCTAAGTATGACAGGAAAGGCTCTGACTCACCCGACCGCACATCACTGATATAGACAAACTTAAAGATAGTCTTATGAACACCATATTAGTCTGGGTAAAGGTCTAGTTTAAATATTAATAGCAATGCCTCTAGTAATGTAATTGTACATGGAAGAAATATTTGCATTTGCACCATTGAGCCTGGCTTGTGTTATAACCAGGGTCGTATCTATAATGGTTGCAGGGTGTGCGGTGTACATGGAACCTCCAGGGGGCCCACGCCGCATACCCTGCACCCATACTATGTAAAACATACCTCTCTGAGATCTGGTGTAGGGTCTCCCAGTGCTGCTCAAATGCCAGAAAATGGCCGCCACTGGCATTTTTTCGGCATTTTGCGCATGCACTGTGAGGAAATCTGCGAATGCGCAATAGACTCTGGGCACACTCTAGTGCCCAGAGTCTATTGATTCTGCGGTGGCCGGCCAGCCATGTCAGTCGACTGCTGGCTGCCAGAGTGAGAGGAGGGGGCCCGTGATGGAGGGATGCACATGGGCCCCCACCTCCCTAAAGATGCCCCTGGCTATAAGGGTCATGTAATATCTATTGGTGGTGAACAAAGGAATGTACAGACATCATTGAGTTCCAGTAATTTGTTAATCCTTTTGTAAGTGTGAATTACTTTTGTATGTTAATTGTTTGTAAAGCTGTATTTCTAATGGTAGACATTCAAATACCTCTCTGCTGTACCAAGAGAATAAAAAAACTGTAACAAAGTGGAGCAATTTGTGTGGACCTGGTAAGTTCTAGCTACATCACACCACTGGGTGGGTACAGGGCCAGAATAACAATGGGGCCGATGGAGCTTCAGCTCCAGTCCTCCACATAAATATAGGCCCATCATCATGGCAGCATGATGAGTACTAGCTGCCTAGTTAACAACAGTATGCCATAAATCTTAAGTATTAAAAAATAATTTATAGTTTTCTCACAAAATAATGCATTTTGGGGCTCATAGTGTAGGGTGTACACACCCACATGGCTCTGGCCACATCCACACAGTTCCTCCCATTCTCAAAGTAGGCCCATTAACACTTTCAACCCTAGGCCCAAGTGGCCCTTATTCCGGCCCTGGGTGGGTATCACATATAAGCTTTATAACCTGAAAGCAGAGTTGAGTAAAAGTTTACAACTGACGTTTATGCCCACAGAGCAGCTAGTAATACGCAAACTGTTAATGTAGACTATTAAAGCTGACTGCTAAGACAAAAGTGGGAGACCAATATTGAACTATATAACTCGTACCTCAGCTTAAGAGTATACAACAGCCTGTCAAAACTCTTCACAGCATGAAGCTTTGTTACAATATACAACAGGCCAGTAAATACTTTTCGTGTTACAAATCTTTATTAAGCATATAGGCAGCCTACTAGCCCTGTACCCACTGAACTGTAGACTCAGAACAAACCCCAATGCAATAGTTGAGGTAGACTGCAGTAAACAAAGGGACTAACCTTTCACTGACAGTGCTCTGATTGCAGGCACTTCATCACTTATGACTCAAACAAACCTATCGTACTTAATACTATTAAGGATACTGCTTTTGAACCTCTATATACCCCTCCCTATACCTTCTAATATCCTACCTATAAACCTCTAAGGATGACGCTAATTTGCGAACGCAGTCATACAGTAAATAAAGACTCCAGACCTAGAATCTGTGATTCCAAAGCACAAAGTATTATTCAAGTAAAAGTACAGCAGTTACACACTATGATCCTCATATAATCTTAGCGCAAAGAGATTATACAGACCCAAGTACAATTATACATACGCAGTGCTCTCTGGTCCAGATGTTAGACATCAGCTAGAAACCCCTCGTCAATCAGCATTCAGCACAAAGACTAGGAACCCAGGGTCAGCACACATATTCATACCCCCCAGAAATAAACAACACAATAGAGAAGTTTGTTGCTATACCATTGGTCTTAAAGGAGAGGGTATATGTTACAAGGCATTTAACAGGTTGATTCAAATAGACACAATCCAGCCTCTAACAACTGGTGGTCTCTGGTTTCCTGCCTCATGCAACATCCTAACAGTTGTTCATATAATGTACATTTTGTTGCTTGAAGTCTCTGCGGTCCATAAGTTCAGAATGCATGATGCGATCTCCACACTGATGGTACCGGAATACTGTTGAAAGAGTACGCATCAGAACAATACCAATCACGGCTTACTTATCATGTATAAAACCTTAGTTACCAAATAATCTTTATTTTGCAGCATTTATGCTAAATGAACAAACTTAAATCTTATACTTTAAAGCTTATTAAACCTTTTATGTGAATATGTAATGTGTAAGTATGCGGGGTGTGATGTAAAGACGCTAGTTAACTTGGGGCAGATGCATGCGCATGAAGCTAATAAACAGCGTTTTCATACAGGATCTTATGCATTCGCTAATATGCGACTAGTTAACCGCACAATTGTGCGTATTAATGTGTGTATGAGAAATGGTGCACTTAAATCTCACTTAAACTAAGTGAACACCTAGCAGTGTGGAATGCTGAGCCTTATAGTTCCATGCCTTGCTCATGCCCCAGCAGCCCCCACCCTTTTTAGGCTCAAAATACTGGTCTTTGTTCTCCCAGGGCCTGTGTGGATGCAAATTAGCACAGCTACAAGACCCAAACCTCAGATAACACTCTTGGCTTTGAAGGTATTTTATTGTAGGAAGCCTGCTAATGTAAGGTGCTACAAATGACCCTCTTGCTGTATTCGAGCAGGGGCCACCTGGAGTGAGAGCAGACGTTATGTCTATGAAGCTTGTCAACACAGGCTAGTTGTCACGTGGCCAATTGCTCTGTTTAGCTAATGCAATCCAATTTTGACATACTGTACAGCCATTTCTGAAATATATCCTTTAGGGGAATTATAATAATATACATACTTTAACCAGAGCACCCCAACTATGTAAAGTCATGAAATGGGCTTTTGATGAATCGCCGTAACTTATGGCGATGGTCATAGATGCAATCGCATGATGCTAATAGTAATATCACCACATGTACTAAAGTGTGAGTTTATCTAAAATGTCGCTTAGGCGGCCATTTGCAACATTCTAGCTTTGACAGTCCACCCTTTGATAGCGAACAACATGCTATCACAATCTGATTTTAAAATATAATTTAGGCTTACATTTATATACTATTTAGTGTTATTATGGGATGGCACAAGGTGGTTCTTAATCCATCAATAATGTGTCTCTGAGTGGGGACATAAAAGTACTATTATGTGCACACCACGGATCTTGGAAGATCATGTGAAAGGTGTGGGGATACACCAGTCCTATAAAGGCAGTCTTGAAGGGGAATTGAGACTTTACATTATCTGAGGTGTTTTAAAATAACATTTCAATAATACATTCTATGCATGTCTAAATATAATACATTAAATGATGGTATTTCCTAGTTCAGGGTTGTAATGCAGTTCTGTATTTACCTCGGTATTCATACTGACCACCATCATAATTTTGTTCTTTCGCTTTACTCTATTTTTATATTTTCCACACTTCAACACAATAGGAACACACCGGACACATATGCCAATTATTATGATGACAATCAGTATAAGGATTAAGAATTTGCCTGTACTGGCGATCATTTCCTGGACCCATTCCCCTAGACCTGAGAACCATTTCACTGGGTTCAGCCATGAAACCCATCCTTCTATCTTCTCCCTTACTTCAGCCACTGAAGCGTTATGGTTCTTACGAAACTCCCATTTTAGCTGCAGAATTTCATCCATCTTCCAATCTATCACTTCCTTATGGTCGCTGGTATCATTGGTAACATAGGTGCAACATTTAACTCCAAATTGGGTGGCCAACGTTATGCAATACCCTCCAGTAACAGCAGTTAAATAATTTAACTCTAGCCTGTGTTGCACCAGTTCTTTCTTGTACGCTTGCAATTCTCTCCCTGTATACCTGAATGTGTCATTGTACATCTCAGTGATATTATCTATCAATTTAGCAAGTTCCTGAATATATCTAAAGTTTAATGTACCCCGAGCGATCCTGGTGGGATCCAATGCGACTAAAACTTGAAAGCCAGTTGTCTCACTAATTAACTGAGTGGCTTTGTGCACGTCACCAGGTATCATATTTTGTTTGCCTCTGTATTCACATTGTGTGTTTTTATGTATACCAAGCATTTCAACATGTGTGAGGGTCATAACTTCTGGGACTACTCTTCCCAGGTAACACAAACCTTCGGAACTCGGGGAGAGCCACTTATACGCTTTTCTTCCACATATAAAATATACATTATCAGGGAGAACATAAGGAATGGTATGCATCATTATCATTAAGCACATTTCCCTTGCAAACAATCCTATTTCTAGGTCTTCCATCTGGTACATGCAAGTTTCTGGCTGTATTATTTTAGCACAATAACCATCTGGCACCTTACCAATAATTTATTTGGTGGAACTCAATGTATACCGATACCTAAAATGTTTCCCACTAGATTTAATTGAGCATAACAGATCATGGTTTATGGACTCATTATCAGCTCTTTGTGAGAAGGTCATCATCTGATTATTCCCTGTCACTTCCCAACTCCCAGTGTTTATTGGGGTTGGTTATGTTTAAACACAAAAGTGATCTATCTACTTGGAATTGATAGAGTTGAAATGAGGTGGTTTGGATGAGAGGAATTTTCCATCCAATGTTTTCCCTTTCTGTAATTCTAAAATGTCCATGATATTCAGCGGAAATGGCACCAACCCTACATTATGCTGTCCCTGTGGCACATGTGAACACACCCAGCAATCAGTTTGATTTAACACTTTGCCTACCATGCTATGATAATCCTCTAAAGGATACCCACCCCAGTACGGGTTATATTTAGGCTGGCACCGTTGGATACAGTTCTCATCAACTAGCGACCCACAAAGCTCACAAATACAGGAATCTTCAGACAATAAACCTCCACACCGTCCCCAAGTATCCGGAATGACAGCTCTCTTAACAATAACAGTACTAAGATTGGTCAGACACTCACCTGATTGGCATTGCACTCCTCCTGACTCCACTCCATCAGCACTGCCATCAGCTCCCATTTCCTCAATCGGTCTACCATCACAGAAACTGGATATTCCCGAACCAAGGGATGGTGAACACTCTAAAAGAGAATATGAAAATTAATACAGCAGGGCCGTCCATTGTCACAACAAGACCTGAAAATTTCTCTTAGTTCAGGTATCTCACTACGACCTTTTCAATCCTCCCGGAACAAGCTCGCGAGTGACAGTGACACTATCAGCCTTGTCTCCGACTTGTTTCTCCACCGGTTGATTGACCTTTTTGCAGTGAGTGGAATGGACCCAGGTATCTCTCTCAGCCACCTTCAAAGATGTAGTACTTGTCAGCAGCACCTGGTACGGACCTTCCCACCGATCAGTCAAACAACCTGAATGCAAGAAATTTCTGATCATAACATATTCTCCTGGTTCAACATCATGACAGTTAGTTTCAGGCATATCATGGGACAACAATTTCAGTTTCTGCTGCTGTTGCTATAACTGCTTACTCATTGATATAAGATACTTTACAGTTACCTCATTGTTACCCTTCAAGTCTTCCTGTGGACTTATAATCAAATGAGGTTGTCTACCGAACAGTATTTCAAATGGGGACAGATTTAGAGGGGGTCTAGGAGTGGTCCTTATGCTATGTAGGACTAAAGGTAATGCTTCTGGCCATCCTAGTCCAGTCTCTGCCATGATTTTACTTAACTTATTTTTAATAGTCCCGTTCATCCTCTCTACCTTGGCACTGACTTGAGGTTGGTAGGGGGTGTGAAGTCGGCTATTAATACCCATCAGCTTACACATATTTTGAAATCACCTGTGAAATGAGTACCCCTGTCACTCTCAATGATTTTAGGGATACCGTACCTACATACAAATTCCTGAACTATTTTCTTGGCAGTAAATGCAGCAGTATTAGTGGCCACTGGGTAGGCCTCAACCCAATTAAAAAATACATCAGTGCACACTAATACATACTTAAGATTCCTGCAGGGTGGTAATTGGATGAAATCAATTTGTATCACCTGGAAAGGTCCATCAGTCGGTGGAATGTGGGGCGGTTCGGTAGTGTTCTTCCTCAAGCAGGTCAGACAGGACATTGCTATCTTTTCTGCTTGTGAAGAAAAACCTGGTGTGCACCAGTATGCTCTCACCAACTTGCACATACCTTGTTTTCCCAGATGAGTCAGACTGTGTGCTGCCTCAGCCAGGCTGGGGTAATATGCCTTGGGGGCTACTGGTTTACCTTGTCCATCCCTCCAGAGCTCGGAGGACTCTTGCCCACATCCCTTGGACTTCCAAATGGACTTTACCTGAATTGAACACAAATTTTGCATCTCAATTAATTTCAGCATATCAATAGTTTGGAATGACATAATTGTTTCAGTTGGAGAAAACATTTTTAACCCTGCTGCCCATTTTGCAGCTTCATCAGCTCTGTTGTTGCCCAGTGACACCGGATCATCCTCACATGTATGGGCTTTACATTTAATTATTGCCACCACTTTGAGCAGTTGGATTGCTTCTAAAAGATGTTTTATGTGTTGGGAATGTGCAACTGGTGTGCCTGCTGCTGTCATAAAATTTTTCAGACGCCATAGAGCCCCAAAATCGTGCACCACCCCGAACACGTACCTAGAGTCAGTGTAAATGTTAGCAGATTTTCCTGCTGCCAGTTCACACGCTCTAGTTAGTGTTACTAACTCTGCCACCTGGGCTGAGTGAGGAGGACCAAGAGGTTTAGCTTCTATGATGTCTGTGTCATTTACAACAGCATAACCTGTACATAATTCACCTGTGTCTGTTTGTCTATGACAACTCCCATCCGTATAAAAAGTCACATCCACATTCTCTAAAGGTGTGTCATGTATGTCAGGTCTAGCAGTAAAGGTCTGATTCAGATATTCCATACAATCATGTGTATCATTAAGTTCGCTGAACTCACCCCCCACCAGCAACTTGCCTCCTTCCACCCTTTGTACATCATGTTGTACATATGGTAAATACGTTGCTGGATTCAGCGTGCTGCAATGTTTAACAGTGATGTTTGTGGGTGCGATTAGAGCTAGTTCCCATTTGGTAAACCTAGCCGAAGAGACGTGTCTGGTTTGAGCTGAGTTCAACAGAGCAGATACAGCATGGGGAGTGTAGACAATCATATCATGACCCAATACTACGTCCTCACTTTTACTCACCAATAAAGCGGTTGCTGCTACACTTCTCAAACAAGTGGGGAGTGATCTTGCCACAGTGTCCAATTGGGCACTGTAGTATGCTACGGGCCTACTGGCATCACCATGTTTTTGTGTAAAGACACCTGCAGCACAACCATCAGCTTCCGTACAATACAAATCAAGAGGTTTTTCATAATCAGGTATGCCCAATGCAGGAGCTTTTGTAAGACTATCCTTAAGATTAAGAAAAGCCTGCTCTGTTTCCTCTGTGTGTATGACACGATCAGGCTTTGAGGAAGAGACTAATTCCTGTAAAGGCAAGGCCAAAATAGAAAAACCTGGGATCCACATTCTACAGTATCCACACATTCCCAAGAAGGTACGAATTGCTGTTGATTCTGTGGCAGTGTCATGTTCTGTATGGCCTGGATTCTATCATTTGTAAGATGTCATAACCCCTGAGTTAGGCAGTGTCCCAAATATTTTACTCTGGATTGGCACGGCTGTAGTTTGTCCTTAGCCACCTTGTGTCCTATATGCGAGAGATGAAGCAACAAAAGTTTAGTATCATTCAAACATGACATAAACGAGTCAGAACATAGCAATAAATTGTCCATGTATTGAATTAGAACAGATACATTGGCAGGTTGAAAAGATTGTAAACAGTCGTGCAATGCCTGGGAGAAGAAACTGGGGCTGTCTATGAAACCTTGGGGAAACCGTGTCCATGTGTATTGTACAACTCTGTATGTATATGCAAATAGATACTGACAGTCAGGGTGGAGAGGCACAGAGAAGAAAGCAGAACAGAGGTCAATGACAGTGAAATGGGTTGCATTTGGTGGGATCTGCATCATTATGATAGCTGGATTTGGCACTACAGGGCATTGGCTCTCTACTACCTTATTAACACCTCTAAAGTCTTCTACCAACCTATAACCCCTCCGATCACTCTTCTTCACTGGGGAGATGGGACTGTTGGCTACACTAGCTATACGAACTAAAATTCCCTGTTGCAATAATCGCTCAATTATTGGAAAAACCCCTAATTCTACCTCCTGTTTTAGTGGTTACTGGGGAATTTTTGGAGCTTGCCTACCGCTTTTTAAATTTACCATTACAGGGCTTACATTTGCCATTAATCCAGTGTCCTGTCCATGCTTAGTCCAAAGGGAATCTGGAATTTGGGACAACATTTCATCTACGTGAGATGGATTTTCATTTAAACTTGTAGAGTGATACATTTTCCTTTGGGGAGTGTCCAACATATCCCGCACCTCGTGTGCAACTCTCTCTGGGATATCTAAAAATACACCATCAGGGGTGCAATATATAACACATCCCATCTTACATAACAAGTCTCTACCCAGCAGGTTAGTAGGAGTCGCAGCAGCCAGAAGGAAAGAATTCCTGGTATGCAACGGCCCAATAGTAACCTCTGTGGACTTTGTTAAAGGATAATGTTCCACTTTACCTGTTACACCCATTGTTGGTACTGTCTCGTTGGTCACCTGTAAATTAACGGGAGATTTTATCACTGACCTGGTCGCCCCTGTGTCTACAAGAAAAGGATATTCAGTACCAGCTACATCAACCATAATGACTGGTTCTTCCCTAGTACTTCCAGTTAACCTGACTATCTGTAGACTACAGGTATGACCTGACCCCTAGCGTTGGCTACCATTCTCCAATAAAGCATTTATGGCCACAATTGGAGCTAGTGCCTGCTGGACATTTGCTGGTCTCTGTTAATATCCCTTATGGGGATGTCCAGGTCTTCCCTGATTTGGGGTCCCTACTCTTTTTACTGTACAGTTTCTACTTAAGTGTCCTGTTTGTTTACAATTAAAACATGTTCGTGGATCGGGTGAAGACACGTCTTGTTGTGAGGTTTGAGCAGAGGGTAAAGGTGGTGGATATGGGTAAGGATAGGGAGGGTAAGGGTATTGTGGGGGATATGAGGTTTGTTAGTAGTATGGGACATGTGGTTGTATAGGGTTTGTGGAATAGAGCTGTGTTTATTGTTGCGTGGGGTTAGTGAGGGCATATAATTGTTTAACAGGTGTAAGTATGTGTGCAGATGCGAGTGTGTCTGTTGGCTGTGATGTTACCGTCATTCCCTCCAGAGCTTGTATACTGACAGCCATTAGTTTTTCACTCTGGATCTCTCTCTTCTTTGAGATGTTTTTATCATGTTCTATGGCAGATTCATATTGTGACTCCCCTCCAGCCAGGTTGTGAGGTCTGAACCCGAGTCTTTAAATTCTCTTTCAGACCATCCATGAGTACCGGGACTATCATTCCCCTGTGGTGAGTGCTATCTTTAATATCTTCTAACCCAGTGTACTGGGTGATAGCCTGCAGAGCCTGGTCGCAATAATCTTCTGCAGATTCACTCTCCTTTTGCTTAATGGTGAAAATTTTGTTCCAGTTAACTACTACCGGAAAATATATACCCAATTGAGTTACAATGCGGGAAATGTTACCTTGGTTTACTTGGTTTGTTAAGGGAACGTCATCATCCAATACACAATCCGTGATAAATTTTGTCACATCGGTATTGCGTGGTAGACAGGCCCTTAACACCACATGCCAATCTTTATTAGTTGGCTCATGAGAACTACCCAAATTTCTCAAAAATCTTTGACATTTGGCTAGTTCCTTTTTGGGATCGGGGAAATCATTTATGATGGAATTTAGTTTTGCTCTTGTCCAGGGACAATGCATTACTACTTCCCTCATGGGCACTACACAGTTCGCATCTGCATTTCCATTCGGAACGGTTATTGTCCGAATGGGATGCAGACCGGCAGCGCTGCTACCTTTGACCTTGTTACCTGGCTGGGGGTTTAATCTGCTGCTGCTAAGTATGGTATTAACAACTTCCTCTACAGGTGCAGAGGGTGTTAGCACTTCCCTTGCTGTTACCAATGGAGATGGCGGCACCACTCTTGATTGTGGTGATGCAGCATCTATCATTTGCACAGCATGGGAAATGGCAGACATTACAATAGGCTCATCATCCACATCATAAACATTTTCTTTATGGTTGCTTAAGAGAGGGTACAAATTGCTTGTTAAATTTTTATGGGTATGTTGGATAACTGTACTTGCACCTCCATCCACATAAGGTGGGGGTGGTGAGGGTGAACTGCTGGCAATACTCTCCACAATGCTACCTTGCTGCACGTGCGCGCCATTTTGCGGCTTGCCCGTATTGCAATTTAGCGTCGCGGATGTATTCTCTGGCAATGCGCTCGCAAAGCTAGTTTGCGCCGCTTGCACATTTTTAAGCCACGCATCCCCTTCATGCTGCCACAACTTTAAACATTCATAATATTTTACCTTTTTCTCTCGGGAGCGCATCAGACTGATGTGATCCCGGACATTATCTAGTACATTTTTATCAAAACTACCAATTCTGGGAAATGGTCTAACACTCTTCATCGTCATTTTAAACCATACATCACAATACCTTATCGCATAAGTACCGTACTTAGTATGCATGATACGATGGGCCGATCCAAACGGCGCTTCCGTTAGCAGCACATCATTGTCTAACATCTCTATTGTTTGCATGGCCCCCATTCTGAGACAACTCCTATGCTTTTCAATAAAGATTTAAACTGGTGAAAGACAATCAAGATACTTTTACTTACCTGTGGATGATTTAAACGGCAGCGCCCACACACCTGGATAAGATATGAAAAGGGCAACTTCCACACCCGGATAAGATTTAGTAAGGCAACTTCCACATCTATGGAAGTTTATGTCGTCTACTTCCACGCACCTCTCTACAACAAAGACAACATGTACACCTGCTACTGTGTATAGAACGGTAAGCTGCTTACCGAGTGACTAGCAATTAGCCCTTAAAGGTCATATGGTACCTCTAACTGTAGGGAACAAGTTACCCCTACCAACAAATACTCACTGTTACACACTTTTTCCTGTGCAGAAAAATACACGTTAACCCAGATATTGATAACAATTGAAAAATGTAAACCTCAACGGCTTTATTTAAACACATGGCAGCACAACAGGAAGTACGTATATGCTATTGTACGACCAGTCATATACACAATAACGCGACTACTACACAACCGTATGACAACTTTTTAGCTGCGTACGCAAAAGTGCGTCTTTACTGTGCGCAAAACTGCGACTCAGCCACGTGCTCAATACTGCGGCACCCCTTTAAACGTTAGGTTCTATCAACAAAGGAAAACAAACATTTTCCTCTCTTGTCCCTGGATTCTAGTCAGCTTCCTTGGCTCACACGAAAATGGATAGCGATCTTTCAGCACAAAGCGGTTGCAGGTAAACCCTGCATGTGGCCACTCCACCCTTTGGTGAGATATCGATAACGGTATGTGCCGTGTAAGTAGGTAAGTTACTTCACGACGAGCCCCCAACTAAGGATACTGCCTTTGATACCCCTGCCTATACCTTCTAATATCCTACCTATAAACCTCTAAGGATGACGCTAATTTGCGTATGCAGTCATACAGTAAATAAAGACTCCAGACCTAGAATCTGTGGTTCCAAAGCATAAAGTATTATTCAAGTAAAAGTACAGCAGTTACACGCTATGATCCTCATATAATCTTAGCGCAAAGAGATTATACAGACCCAAGTACAATTATACATACGCAGTGCTCTCTGGTCCAGATGTTAGGCATCAGAAAGAAATCCCTCCTCAATCAGTATTCAGCACAAAGACTAGGAACCCAGGGTCAGCACACATATTTATACCCCCCAGAAATAAACAACACAATAGAGAAGTTTGTTGCTAATACCATTGGTCCTAAAGGAGAGGGTATATGTTACAAGGCATTTAACAGGTTGATTCAAATAGACACAACCCAGCCTCTAACAACTGGGGGTCTCTGGTTTCCTGCCTCATGCAACATCCTAACAGTTGTTCATATAATGTACATTTTGTTGCTTGAAGTCTCTGCGGTCCATAAGTTCAGAATGCATGATGCGATCTCCACACTGATGGTACCGGAATACTTTGAAAGAGTACGCATCAGAACAATACCAATCACAGCTTACTTATCATGTATAAAACCTTAGTTACCAAATAATCTTTATTTTGCAGCATTTATGCTAAATGAACAAACTTAAATCTTATACTTTAAAGCTTATTAAACCTTTTGTGTGAATATGTAATGTGTAAGTATGCGGGGTGTGATGTAAAGACGCCAGTTAACTTGGGGCATAAGCATGAGCATGAAGCTAATAAACAGCGTTTTCATACAGGATCTTATGCATTCGCTAATATGCGACTAGTTAACAGCGCAATTGTGCGTATTAATGTGTGTATGAGAAATGGTGCACTTAAATCTCACTTAAACTAAGTGAACACCTAGCAGTGTGGAATGCTGAGTTTTATAGTTCCATGCCTTGCTCATGCCCCAGCAGCCCCCACCCTTTTCAGGCTCAAAAATACTGGTCTTTGTTCTCCCAGGGCCTGTGTGGATGCAAATTAGCACAGCTACAAGACCCAAAACTCAGATAACACTCTTGGCTTTGAAGGTATTTTATTGTAGGAAGCCTGCTAATGTAAGGTGCTACAAACGACCCTCTTGCTGTATTCGAGCAGGGCCACCTGGAGTGAGAGCAGACGTTATGTCTATGAAGCTTGTCTACACAGGCTAGTTGTCACGTGGCCATTTGCTCTGTTTAGCTAATGCAATCCAATTTTGACATACTGTACAGCCATTTCTGAAATATATCCTTTCGGGGAATTATAATAATATACATACTTTATCTAGAGCACCCAAACTACGTAAAGTCATGAAATGGGCTTTTGATGAATCGCCGTAACTTATGGCGATGGTCACAGATGCAATCGCATGATGCTAATAGTAATATCGCCACATGTACTAAAGTGTGAGTTTATCTAAAATGTCGCTTAGGCGGCCGTTTGCAAAAATTCCAGCTTCGACACTATATAACTAAAAGCACATGATTATTGGTACTCTAACTGTATTAAGTCTATGTGCCCCCCCTCACTTCCTGATATAACTATTCAAAGCATGCCAATTGGTGTGATTCTGTGGGCTGCCCCATTGGTACAAGTGGAAACTGTGACATCATCACGTGAGAATCATATATATTGTTGGGACAATCTAAAGCGCAAGTGAGATTGTTCTACTTATTTTCATTTGTCTGCATTTATATAAGTTGGTGACTTCTTTTTGTGATGATCTGTGCTGCTTTTTGCAGTGCAGCACCACAGGTTTGATTATCATTGATTGTATTACATTTTGTTGAAATCCCATATTCAGCTTCCATTTTAATACCTTGGATATTGCACCATAATTGTTTCAATCTATTGGAGAGCTATCAAGAACCATGTGGAATTTTGCATAATTTAGCAGACAGTGTTATAAATACTTGCATTTTGGTTTTCACCATCCATAACATTTAAACATGGTGGTATGTAATGAGATCCCTAGTTTAACATGCACAAAACAGGTTTTAATATTACTCAGGCAATTTAATAGTTTCCTGAAGTAATAGCTGTTACTTAAAGAAAAGGATTTTCCAAATTCATTATTAATGCCTTTCCTTGTTTCCATGTTTCTGTGCTGTAAATGCATTTATCTCACAATGTTCACTAGAGCTAATGATGATATCTCTGGTAATATATTCAATGCAAGTTCCTTAAACCATAATGACTGATTGTAGTACTTTGCCTAAGACATATATTAGCCAGACTGCTGTAATTGCTTACTTGAGCCCAGCCTGCTCTTATATTCCTCAGCGCTTCATATGCATTATATCACCTAAGATGTGATGTAGATGTCCTGGCAACTTGCTAACTTTCCTTTTACAAAATGTACATGTTCCTACAGTATAACTTTATTTGTTGAGCTTTTACACTATTTACCCTATGTGCTGTCATTAATATATGCTTTAACATTTATACAATTAAGGGTACTCAGTATTGCACATACAGTAGATGAGTGTGTTGCAGTCTTGTTACTATTGCATAATAATTTGATTTTGCTAAACTTATTTCCCAAAAGAAAACAAATCTGAGAATACCAACTACATTTACAGAAAACATACACATAGTGGTATTGTGATTTATTGCCATGCGCTACAAATATAGGAACTGAGGCAGTGTGAGTACTATGCCAGTGTATATAGCATTTCTTCATGACTTTGCAATGAAAATTAGGTGAACACAAATGCTCTCATGCATATACAAATGTATGTGATGACGCTTATTACGCCTACCTGCAGGACAGGCCAGGACAGGAGTGCTCTAGCATAGGCTGACTATAGTCATACCTGCCGACAATCTGGCTGCTCCTTCCGGGAGGGAGCAGCCAGATCGGCAGGACGGGGTGGGCGTGGCTGAGACAAGGGGTGTGGCCAGTTGGGTGACATCACTTGTGGGCGTGGCGGGGGCGGGGTCACGCGATCGCGTCAGTTTGGCCCCGCCCCACTACACAATGCCGATAAAATAGGCATTGTGCAGCAGGGGGCGGGGCCAAAATGACGCGAATCGCGTCACCGCCCCCCCTGCTGCAGGGGTTACAGGGGTTATAGCGGGGGGGATAGGAGGGGTGAGCGGCAGCCGGGAGAATTGCCTGCCTTCCCGGGAGGTCGGGAGCGGCACCCGATTTTCGGGAGGCTCCCGACCAAATCGGGAGGGTAGGCAAGTATGATTAATGATAGGTTCATGAAATTACAAACACATGCCGCATGTATCGTATGTCTGGGAAAGCTGTTATATCTGTAGGAGGACAAGGACAGCTGATCATGGTAAGAGTGAAACGCTTGTCCGATGCTGTTTGCTAACACTCTGCTTTCTTTGTCACTCAGGCAGGGCTGCCATCAGAAATCGTGAGGCCCGGTACAAATGAAAAAGGCAGGGCCCCCCCACCCCCTTTGTTCTTCCCCCCAAAGGTCTGGTGGACGCAAAGGGGTGGGGGTGAGCTCTGGTATCTGGAGTATGTATATATATATATTTTTATTTTATTTTATTTTTTTGCTTTAAATATTAAAAAAGAATAAACAGATTTTTTGTTTCTTAAATTGAGAAAAGCCTAATGATTTACAACAGAACTGTACTAACCTGCCATCCGGAGGTTCAATTACTGTATGTGGTATGGAACACTGGAACTCATTCAGACCCGCTCTCAAGATGCGCTCGCTCGCTGCAAAAAAAGGGCCGGATATTTAAATTATGTGATCGCACTGCGTCGCGTAAGGACGCCCTCTATGTCTTAGCGAGCTACGGCACTGAACGCTCGCAAGTGTGTTAAGACGCCCCCTTTCCCCTCGCAACACAAGTCATCTCCTGGGATTGTTAGATGAATCGGTAACATCGAGAGCCATCGGAGCTGATCACAGCCATTGAGGTAGCCTTACCCCGCCGCAAGCACTGCGATCAGTGCTGGCTGAAATACATGGAGGTGACGTGTACAATGATGCTACTTTGCTAATTATGCACGCCCTTTAAACGGCATTTTGTTGGCCTGACATGCCTGCGTTCGCAACAACACTCCCCCGTTACAAGCACCTTCCCCTGTTACCCACCCACAAATGGCACTATCTGTCACTCAAAGTAGCGGGCAGTCTGTGTGCTATGAGCGCACAATTTCCCATCGCAGAGACTGGCTTGCGCACGCGCACTACAAATTAGATGCATGCGCATTGAGCAACAATCGCCCGGCAGCAAGTGATTGCTCCTTAGTGACCGGGTCTGAATCAGGCCCAGTACAGACATGGCAAGGGGGCAGAGGTGCAAATAGAGAGAGGCACACTTAAGTAAAGGACACAGATGGGATAGGAGCAGAGTCAAAAATGGGAAGTGGGCAGAGGCAGAGATGGAGAGGGGGCAAAGGCACAGCTATGAGGGAACTGGGGCACAGATATGGACACATATGGGGAGAGTACAGAGATAGAAATTTGGGGAGGGGGGAGACAGAAGCAGGATTCATGAATATCACAGGGGACAGTGGGGCAGATTGTATAGGAGGGGGAGGGGGACAAAGCAGGATTCAGAAATAGTACAGGGGACAGATTGTATAGGAGGGGGAGGGGAGGGCAGAGGCAGGATTTAGGCACAGTACAGGGGACAATGGGGCAGATTGTATAGGAGGGAGGGATGGAGCAGAGGTACCTCTGTGTGTGCACCGCAGTTGCTCTCTCACATTTCCTTCCTCAGTGTAGTGCACACAATATCTGGCCAATGAGAGCAGGGGGAGGAGAGGAGGAGAGCTGAGGGTGGAGCAGCTATGGAGGCAGAGGTGATTGAAGTAACTAATTTGATAGGGTCCTGAGAGGGGACCTGTCTGTGAGGGGGCCAGTGCTCCTACCTTTATTATATAAGCTGGTCCTCCTGCAGCTGCTCCTGATCACAGTAACAGAAGCAGGACACTGGTGCCGCGTGTGTGTATGGTGATCATGCAGCGCTGCCTGGAGAGTTCATTAATGAATGAGTCATCATACACTGCTGAGCAGTGAGTGATGACTCATTCATAGAACTCTCCGGCCAGCACTTAGCAGCCTCAACTGTCCTGCATGAGGGTAATAAATTAGCAATTAACTGTGCTCTGCGGGCCCCTCAGCTGTCCGGGCCCGGTACAGGAGTACTGGCTGTCCTCCCCTGATGGCGGCCCTGCACTCAGGAATAGATCATGCATTTGTGAGCGTGTTATTTTTTTACGTAATTTTATGAAACACTTTTTTGGAGGTGTATGTATCTGATGCGAGTACTGGTGGCCTGATGCAAAGATGTGCAATGATGATGGTGAGACCTGCAGGACTATGTAGTAGATTTTGATTGACTTTGCATATCATGACTAAGTTATGTAAAATTGCAGCCCTCTTTTCAGATTTACTAATTTGTTATTTCTGTCTAGACCTCTGCATGAAAAAATGTTTCCCATTAGACTTATGAAGTTTGGATGAGGAGGTGTTTGTATATCATTTCATTGGAAATAGAAATGTGACTTTTGCATTTATTAATAACACTTAGACACAATTCTTTCTTTTGTGCAAATTATATTTCTTTACATTATATGCTGTATGAATGGAATCGGTATGATATACCGGTGGATGGGATGCCGGCGGCAAATGACCGACAGTGGCATCCCGATGGTAAAGATCCCGACAGGGGCCAGTAAGTAACCGTACCCTCCCACTCCCCCCTAACCCTCCCCTGGTGCTGCCTAACCCTAACCTCCCCCTCGGTGGTGCCTAATCCTAACTCCTCCTTCCCGCACCCTAAACCTATACCTCCCCGGGTAGTGTCTAACTCTAACCTCCCCTAATGGTGCCTAACCCTAACCCCATCTCCCCACAGCCTAACCCTAACCTTCCCCAGTTAGTTCTTAACCCTAACCCACCCTGACAGGTCCCTAAACCTAACCCCTCCCCATCCCTGGCCTAACCCAAAGCTTAACTGCATACTTACCTTTGGGATGCCGGCAGTCAGGATCTCAACGTCTGTATCTTGATCCCTTCGGGATGCCGGCATTTGGCATTCTGATGGGCGTCGGGATGGGCGTTCTGCATCCCGTCCGCCGGCATCTTGACTGGATCCCATATGAATAGTATAATGCAACTGTTGCATTAAATACTAAAACTTTCAAGCCTCGGGGGTGTGGCCTGGCTGCTGCATGAGAAGGAAGCAAGAGACAAGGGCTCCTTCATTTACAGTATTAATACTGTGCATAATTGCTCCTTACCTTGAGAAAATATTCACTGGCCCTCTGCTCTGACACCCCCCCTGCATCCTGGGACATGGAGCGGTGCTTTTCTGCTGAGCCCCGACGCTCCTGGTGGTGAAGCCTATCATATGCCCCGAAGCTGCGGTCTCAATTTCCGGGACTCCCCGGGGGCCTCAGATGCGATCTCTCCGCGATCCCACAGTGGATGTCTGGTGGGGTCTCCTATCGCCACCGCCTGTCGAGTGAAGAGGTGGGACATCTCCGCGGTGCTTCTGGGCTACTTCCCTCCCTGATGGGAACCTCGCAGCTGCTACTGATATTGCTGATCCGATTGCGGCCACCATCTTGGAGGGCGGACCCCGGCTCCTGGCTCTTTAATACCTGCTCCCTGCACTTCTTTCCTCAGCATCTGCAGTGAGTGATCTGTCAGCTGGTCTGGGGTCTCTGCTCTGCCTACTCCGGGTGACAGGGCACAAAAGCGGCACTCTCACAGCTGCTGGAGCCACTACACATTCTCCCTGCCCCTCAAAGCTGGCCTGGAGCATCCATTTGCCTGCTGCCCATTCAACCCAGCCTCCCCTTTACCCTACGTATGGATACCTTTCACGCTACCACCTTGCTTTGAATAAATAGTAGTATTTTTCAATTTTATTTTTCTGCTCCATTTGGCCATTAGTTCACTTATTTTTATGGCTTCTAACAGTGTCTCTCTGCTGCCATCGTGTGGCTAATGTGATATATTACTCCACAAAGAACCTCATAGGTTCCAGTATGCCCTCATGACTCTGATTGCTTCCTAATGTGACCAATTTCCCACCACCACCGCAGCTGCACACCGCATAGCATATCCCCATTTCTTCAGCGATTACTCAAACACTAATTCTCCAATTAGACCTATAACCAGAAATTATGGGGCCTAAGAAAAACACCAAATTGGCTAAAGGTATCCCCCCCAGTGAGCTCTTTCAAGACTGCATCTGCAACCCCTCCCCTGTCGAAAGATTCCACTCAATCTTCACGACCACGAATGTCACAGGATAAGCCTGCTTCTCCCCTACAGCTTCATCCCTGCAAGCTTCCTCAGATGACGCTTCTATGGACGAACCTATCACTGTGAGGCTCATGCTGCAACTCCTCGTGATTTTAAGAAAGATATCACAGGTGAATTATCTTCTACTGTTGGGGAATTGAAGCATGGTGTCGCTGATTTAGGTGGTTGTACAGCCCTCCTCGAGAATAAGATGGGAGAGGTGGTCGCCTCTCACAATTTCCTAATATTCGCCCATGAAACTATCCAAGCAGAACTTTCTGCACTTCGGGATAAAATGGCTAACCTAGAAGACAAGGCACGCAGGAACAACCTTAAAATCCGTGGAATTCCGGAGACGGTACAGTTTTCCGAACTTCCTGAGTTTGCTGCGGCTCTATTTCAGAAATTACTCCCGGATTTGCCTCCCACACAATTCCTCTTAGACCGCATTCATCGCCTCCCTAAGGCTCGCAATGCCCCTGTGGCTTCACCGCAAGATACTATCATGAGGATGCACTATTTTCATGTGAAGGAGTGCCTGCTTCGAGTATCTAGAGATGCTGGACCCTCTTCCACTGTATTGGGCAACTTACAAATATTTGGAGATCTTTCCCCAGCTACATTAAATAAAAGAAGATCCTTCTTTAATATCACATCAGCTCTACGCCAAGCTCAAATTCCATATAGATGGGGATTCCCAACAAAGCTTATTGTCACTTTCAAGGATTCTACAAAAGTGCTATGCTCCTTGGAAGACGGTATAAAACAACTAGACCTTTTGGCAGATCCCGTATGCTACCAAATCTACTGAACATGTTTCTACAATTAGTTGAAATTGGTCCACAGCGGGCAATAATGACTGATTGTTTTACAGCTTCAACTTATTTCTCTGTTTGCAATGTTTCACCTATAGTGGCCGTTGGTAATTTTTCTGAGTCTTTATGGTCCATGCAGTTCTTTATAACTCTAATTGCCTTTTTCACAAGTCGCTAAGATATGGACCATAGTAACTATTTTTTAAACTATATTCTTTTTCAATGTAGATTGATGCAAGGTGTTTTGTATTGTCGTTCTCTCTGTATACTATTGCCATTACAGGCTTAATTTCTTTATTTTAAGTTATATATGCTATTTTAGCTATATATGTTGTGTTTTATACTACTACTTTTATATTTGTTATAGTGTTCCCAGGTCTTTTTTACATTTTTTTATGTCAGTGTTGATCAACTCAGTATAGATAGGATGTTCTTGCTGTGTTTCCGCATTTCTCTAGATTTGTTAAGATGGTGAATTTTATGTCCATTAATACCAAGGGATTAAATTCCCCTCCGAAATGCAGGATTGACCTTCGTTATTTTAGAACCCACAAAATGGATGTTATAGCGATCCAAGAAACCCATTTTGCCAAAGATGCTTCTCCCGCCTACTACCTGTATGGTTATTTCGCTTCTGGCCCCACTAGAAAAAAGGGAGTGGCAATCCTTTTTCACCGTCTCTGTAATTTTGTTTTAAAATCCCAAGTAGCCGATCCTCTAGGTAGATATCTTGTTCTGATAGGGGAGTTGGAGGGGAAAGCTGTTACTATAGCATCTTTATATGCCCCAAATACTGGCCAAATGTCCTTTATTAGAAAATTTTTCAGGGTTACCCAGAAGGTGTGCTCAGGTCAGATTATTCTACTTGGTGACTTTAATCTAGTCAAAGACAAAGTCTAGACAAAGAAAACCTTGCCGCCGAAACTCTGCCATGCCATTGGACCACAAGGAAGTGCATATTTCAAATACACCAATCAGCGGCCAGATTTTCTGCGGGAAGGAATTCTTTTGTATCTGGTAGTATAAAAGAGCATCTCAGACCGCACTAGCTATCCACACTGTGAATCTGCTACTTAACTGTACGAACTTGCTGCTCGGATTGTCTCATCGGCACGTATCAACAGTATGAACCCTTGAGATACTGTACTACTACCTGCAACGCTGCCTGACTTCTAAGTCGCTGTTGTTGCTGCTCATTACCGTGATCTACCTCTGCAACTAAGCCTGACTTCCGAGTCACCTTTGTTGCTGTACCGTGAGCTTCTACAGCTGTTTCCTACAGTATCAACCCGCTGGTACTGTAAGTATGGGAGCTTGCTAGGTTCACGGTCATTTTGCAGTTTGCTGTGTTAGACGCTAATTTGCGCAGCGACTTTTCAATGCATATACGGTACCGTTTTGTTTTGCTCGGCGACCATTTTTGTTTCAGTCGCAATATTGCTGTGTTTATTGTCCTGTTTGTCTCCTTCATACGGTACTGTAGATGCGTATTTAGGGGCATACTGTATGAAAGCTTGATGTGAGATTAAATTGGGAAATATATATCACAAATTAGCTCAAAACTATCATTTATTAAACACAGCCTGCAAAATGAAATTTACTAGCTGGTTATACTGTACATGTTATGGCTGATGTACAGTAAGAATGTAATAACCCCCTGTGTTTAAGATACTGAACATTACATTACTGTATGTACTGTATACTGTACTCAGTCTGTATACTCAGCAACAGTACTGTAACGTATTTCTCTTGTTCTTTACACAGATTTTGTCGTCAAACATGGCAAAAATCAGCAAAGCCATCAGCAAGATAATTGCAAGCATGAAAAAAGAACACAAAACAACATAACAGATCCATGCCTGGCTGAAAGAGTGTGGTGTTCTTGTTAGTTTACAGACTGTGCGCTATCATGCATTTGAGAGAACGCGGACCAGATATAGATTTCCTTCTAAATGCACATGGTAGGTACTTTACATAAACCTGTATGTTGCTAGATTGGTACTGTATTGTGTTCCAATTTCAACACTAACTGTCCAATAATTGCTATATGCTCTGTATGTGTTCTACCGTAGGAGCGTCAAACAGATTGTGCACAAATTGACTTGTGATGATGATGAGCGTACAGCTTTACAAATCAAACGTATTCTAAAAGCAGAATGTGACCTGGACATCTCCTGTTCCAGCATCAAACGGATGCGTAAGGAACTGGGATGGACTTTTGGCCCTACAAGGTACTGTACATACTGTAAAATATATATACTTTATATTAATAATGCACTGATTTTACATGACAGTAAACTAAAACTTGTTTTTATTTCACAGGATAAATCCCATGATAAGGGATGTTAATAAAGTAAAGAGAGTTGAACAAGCACGACGGTGGATAGAGAGTGGAGAGAATTTTAATGACGTCATTTTCACAGATGAAACTTCGGTTTCTCTCGAGAGGTTCTCAAGACTGTCCTTCCGACACCATGCACATCTCTCACTTAAACCACGTCCGAAGCATCCATTAAAAGTCCATGTATGGGGAGGTATATCTCGTTGGGGTGCAGGACCGATCTATATTTTTGAAGGTGCAGTACAGTAATGCTTTTTTTAAAAATTATTTACAGTCCTGTACAGTGTATGCTTGTTACTGACAATTTCTCATCTCTTTAGGCATCATGGATCAGACCTTCTTCCAAGAAAAAATAGTAGATCGCTGTATGGTGCCATTTGTGAGAAAATGCTTCCCATCAGGACATCGATTATTCCAGGATAATGATCCCAAACATTCGGCTTCAGCAAAATTCATGGAAGAGAGAGGGATAAATTGGGAACGCACACCACCAGAGTGAGTATTGTCCTATAGTACTGTATTAACTGTTTATTGTACCAAAAAGTATGTACAGTACCAAGCAGTAATTATTCTAGTACACTTTATACTAAAGTACAGTACTGTGACTGAATATTTTTTTTATTTTTACTTACCTGTAGGTCACCGGACATGAATCCCATTGAAATGGTCTGGGCCCAGTTGAAGAGGTTCATCAGGTCTGATGTGAAACCAACAACTAAACAGGAACTTTTGGATGGGATAATGAAGTTTTGGAGAACAGTATTGACACGTGCCCAGTGTAACAATTATATTGATCATCTCCATAGAGTCTTACCAGTTGTCATCGAAAGAAATGGTCAAGCAACTGCTATGTAGCTTATACTGTACTGTATATAATTTGTAATGTGGAGGAGGGGTTTAACTTCCTTGATGTTGCCATTTGTAATGCAGATGTTTCAAGTTTTCAGGTTCCTTTAGTTCATATACACTACAATAGTAGTGGCTGCTTCAACATCCACATCCATAGTTGCAGACATACAGTAGTGGGTGCACCGTGAATTGAGAGACAGGCTTCTACTGTATGGTTAGAGCGGCGGTCCCTTCGACATCAGGATAAGGTGAGATTTTTGGTAATGTTAGTGCTCTGTTATCGTATTCACACAGCTGGTGTTCACCTCCATCTGGGGCACCCAAATACTATCTTGTTTCATGTATTTTTTTTTTTATGTTATATTATGGTGCACTCTGATGCACGGTAGAGTCTGCACCTGGTATAGGTGAAACTCTGAATCTGAGGCCAAAAGTGCCAGTGATGATTTTAAATTAAAAGCCAACTCTTTTTGTGTAGTCCTCGGTCCCCCAGTAGGGCTAAAGAAGTCCCACCCCTCTGTAAAGCATGTTACTGTAGGTTAAATAAAAATTGTCATTAATTTATACAATTGGTGTTTGTACTGTGTGATTACGTCATTTTGCCAGGCGTGAAATTATCGCTGTATTCAATTTGAAAGCTTTTCTGCCTACTGTTGGCGGGAAGTCAATGCAATGTACAGTAAGACAGTATGTAAAAAAGTTTCCCCTACTGTATGAATAGCAGGTGGAAAAATTTCGTGAATTGGGGTGCAATGTTGCGGGAAGCCTTCAACGTCCCCTAAAGGTACTGTAAACGGCGTAAGTTTTTTTTTTTAAAAAGTCAGAACACACTAAAAATTCACTTTCATTTTGGGGGGTGGAAGAAAAAAAATTGGGGGGAAAAAGTGAAACTTGTAGGGGTAAATTTACTAAGATGGGAGTTCTATTTAAGAAGTTACTGTACTGTATGTTGCCCATAGCATCCAATCAGATTCTACTGTACTTAGCATTTATCTACAGTAGCACCTTCTAGAAGATACTGTACAGTAATACCTGGAATCAGATTGGTTGCTACGGGCAAAATCACTTAATAGCACTACCATCTTAGTACATTTACCCCCTAATATATAAAATGTACTGAGTTTAGTAAAAAAAAAAAAAAAGCGCTAAATGGGTATACAGTAGATCTGGGCATGCGCCTGAGATACGATGACGTACAGTATTGTAGGAAACACTCAAGCCAGGTGCAAACTTGGTATTGCAGGCAGCTGTAGTGTAATGGTAAATAATCAAACCAATACATTACGCTGCCTGTACAACCCTTTTGCGGGTTCGAAGCTTGAAAGGTTACTCTTTTTATTTTTTATTAACAAGGTTAGACTTTTTGGTCAAAGTACTGTGGCATAGAAATACCAGAATTTCTGGATAATGTACTGTATTAGTGAAGATTTAAAACAAAATAAAATTACCGTATAAAGTATGTACTTTAAAGGTCTCGAACCAGCGGGACAAGAAAATGGTAGATGCAGTAGGGCTAGGCATTAGCCCCCTAGACTACTGCATCTACTGTACTGTAGTTCCTAGAGTCAGGGAATCACTACAATGTCTACCGTATTGTACTTACAACTACAGTTATAAGTACCGTATAATACAGACAACTGGGCATGCGCAGTGCTATGAGACTCAATACGCCACAGTGTAGCGCGCAACAATGTGGTATACTGTATGGCGTACCGTATGGAGCAACAAACTACAGTACTGTAGCTGGGCACATATACAGTACAATAGATTGATTGTTGTAAGGGTTGGATAACAAGACTGAACTACAGTACTATAGTGAACATTAAAAAAATCCATTAAATTATAAAGGTCTCGAACATAAGGAGAGAAGTGTAAGCAAGACGGATCACCTAAGCCCTTGCTCACAAGTCTCTCCTAGTCCTCTACAGTACTTTATGTGACATCTACAGTACCATACGATGACGTACAGTACTCAGGCATCTGTAGCGTAGAGGTAAGAAATCGTACTTCTACATTGCAGACGTCTGTACAACCCGGGTTCGAAACCAGGAAGCTTAATAATGAAGCTTTTCATTATTATTAGACAGTCAAGGTTACACTTTTAATTTTTAATATTATTATTACACAGTCAGTGTAATAATAAAACACTTTCACTGTGTATTAATCATGACCTGGTACTGTACAGTATGATATTCCATACTGTACGCCATGGCGTACAGTACATAGCCATATCGCTACAAGGGTATGGCTATGGCGCAGCACCACTGGCAATGCATTGCAACCCCGCCACTGGGCACAAGCCAGAGATCCTATTTGTACCGTAGCCCATCAGAACTGGCTATAAGTTACCACAACGCAAACTGTGCTGACAGTTGACGCAATTTTGCGGTTTAAACGCCGAGTCAGTTTCTACTAGAGAGACCCCTCTCTTATACACAGTCAACTATCAGTCACTAAACATATTAAATTAATAATGTTACCAAGTCTAAGACAGCATGTTCATTGACGCAAGTTTGCGCTCTGCATCTGCCCTACAAACTGCTGTTAGTCCACTACTGTAGCACCTTATGTACTGTAGTAATGAATTTACTATTGTGTATACTGTGCGGTACTGTAAGTCTCGGACAGTGCAGAATGGCACTAGTGTGAAAATTCAACAGTTCTGTTGGCAATACAGACAACTGGGTATGCGCCATAAAATAGCGCTACTTAATGTATGGCTTGGCTCCACTGGACATGGGGCACACATTCCATTGTGATTAAAGTCCGACCACTGGGCACGCGCAGACATTGACGCAATTTTGCGGTTTAAACGCGCAGTCAGTTTGATATACAGAAACCAGTTTCTTTAACAGGGCCCATTGCCACTTGATGGTCATAATAAATAACTATAATGTCCGCGTTCATGTCAGCACCGGCATTGACGCAAGTTTGCGTTCTAAGGTACAGTACTGTATGTACAATAATAAAAATCCTAGTTTCGCTGTTTGACTCCCGAAGCACTGGGCAGACATGCGCTCCACATGTACTGTATTGAATACTGAATATTTTAAGTGAAGATTTTAAAAATAAATTAAAAAAACATACTGTATTTTCAAGGTCTCGAACCCACGGAACAAGAAGAGAGGAGAAGCAGTGAGACTAGGCATTAGACCGCTAGGCCACACGCTTCACCCATTAATAGAGTTCTGTAGTTTGTAAAGTCTAATGTCTAAGCTTCTGTCAAACAATCATCGGCCGGTGATACAGAACATACCGTACGGTACATTGGAAAGTGACACCTGGTGGGCAAAATGTTGTATTACACATCATGAAATCACACGCATGCGCTATGTAGTTTAGGAAAAGTGACACCTGGTGGGCAAAAAGTTATATTACACTTAATGAAATATGACGCATGCGCTATGTAGTTTAGGAAAAGTGGCATCTGGTGGGCAAAATGTTGTATTACACGTAATGACTTTTTTCACTAATAAACTTTCTTTGTGGCGCGACTCATGGCGTGGTGTGTGGCGCGCCATACGTGGCGTGAGAGATAGTGCTGTGATGCCACGTTATAGCTGGGCACATCAGTATTGTGACACTGTCAGGGGTAGTGCAGTGTATACATAAAAAAATATTGTGACACTGTAAGTGGTAGCACAGTGTTTCACTCATAAAAAATATTGTGAAACTGTAAGTGGTAGCACAGTGTTTTATTCATAAAAAATATAGTGACACTGTAAGTGGTAGTGCAGTGTTTTACTCATAAAACATATTGTGACACTGTAAGTGGTGGTGCTGTTTTATTCATAAAAAATATTGTGACACTGTAAGTGGAAACACAGTGTATTATTCAACACGTATTGTGACACTGTAAGTGGTAGCGCAGTGTTTTATTCATAAAACATATTTTGACACTGTAAGTGGAAACACAGTGTATTATTCAACACATATTGTGACACTGTAAGCGGTAGCGCAGTGTTTTCATAAAAAATATTGTGACACTGTAAGTGGTAGCACAGTGTTTTATTCATAAAAAAATATTGTGACACTAAGTGGTAGTGCAGTGTTTTATTCATAAAAAATATTGTGACACTAAGTGGTAGTACAGTGTATAATTCATAAAAAATATTGATACTGTAGGTCATTGATATTGCAGTGTAATATTTAAAATTGGTACAAATTGACATGTGTGCTGTACCCCACTTTGTTCGTGTTTGTTGATATGCAGAACGATCAGTTGAGAAGAGAGCAGGAACTACATACTAGTGCTGGAGCTGCTGCCACTGCAACCAGTCATGATGATACTAGTCTGTCTACATCATCTACTAAAGCCAATGACCAAGGGCATACAGGGCTTAAGACAGAGCATCTAAAATCAAAGAACCAATCTTTTACATTGGTAAAGAAAAAAACATCAAAGGGAAAGTTAGCTGCAGAAAGACATATAATTGGCAATATGCCTTTTACCACACAAAGTGGCAAAGAAAGGCTAAGGTCGTGGCCTTTATTTATGACTGGTGGTTCTGCATATTATGATGATGTAAGCCCTTAAAAAAATTAAACTTGTTTAGGCACAGGAACCAACTGTTATCTCAGAAATGTCAGAAATCCCTGAGAAGAGTCTAAGTGTGTTGGTGGGTGCCATGTGTGAGTCTGACCTTTCCATACCTGTACTCCAAGAGGAGCCTCCTTCCACCACTTGTGCATCCTCTGCAAATGTGGGGATGAGCAGCATGAGGCAACATGCTGACACAGAAATTGAGGCTACTTCTGTGGAAGTGCACCAGGATGAGGAGGATATTTGTGTAGCTGAAGCTAATAGGATGTTGATGCTGATGATGAGGATGTTGTTGATGAGGATGTTGTTTGTGTAAATCAGGCCCCAGTGGAAATAGTTCTAGCCCATGATAAGGAAAAGCCTAAGCATAAACCCAAAAAATCCACTTATTTTGTGTGGAATCATTTCTACCCAAATTCAGACAACAATTGTCAAGCCATCTGTACCCATTGTCATGCCAGAGTAAGTAGAGGTATGGATCTTAATCTTCTAGGAACCTCATCCCTGTTACATCATCTACAGCGTATCCATAAAAAATGTTGCAAAATTCAGAAGCTTTGGCTAAAAAAGTAACAACAAGCAGTCCAGCATCAGCTAGCTCCCTTCTCTCTGCTAGATCCAGGCACCTGGCATCTTCACCAGCAACACCTTCATCAACAATATCCTAAATCATGATCGGAACTTGTCGTGCATCCAATTTGATAAAGCTAACTCAGTCCTCCCCTATCCTGGATTCCTCAGGAGAATCCTTGAGTGCTATTCCTGCTGCTGTTGCTGCTGGGAGTCATCCCATAAAGGGACCAGGAAGACTACTAGTAGTAGTTCAAAAAAAATTGACAGTTTAACAATCCTTTGCAAGAGGGAGCAAGTTTGACAGCTGAAATGAAGTGAATTACGCTAAGTATGTCAGACTTGAAGATCAAGTCCTTTATTCGCTTTACCAGGATCCAAGGGTTGTCAGGATCTTACAATCAGATCAATATATTTTGGCAACCGTGCTGGATTCTAGGTTTAAGTCACACGTCATGTCTTTCTTCTAATTACATGTTATTTTTGGGGTGATATTCTGCAGAATAATAAGTTGAAAGATGTAGGACAGATATATGAGGGTGTTGTATTGATGGGACAGGTTTTTAGGTTTGCACGTAAGAGTTACGGGTTTTTTAACAAATTTTTAAAAGTGGTTTGAATTGACACAAAAAATCAATTTACAGCCATTTTTATGCACCCCAAATTAATCTAGAGGATTTAATTTGCTGAAAATACTTGCTTTCAATAATTTTTTATGTTTTTAAAAAATGCAGAAAACTGCTATTTGACACCTTTTAACCACTTAACTGGCTGGAATATTTTTCCCAAAAATGTCACCAATATTGCCAATTTTTTTTATTATCAAATTATGTAAATAGTAGCTATTTAAACCTGATTCAAATATTTTTTTAACAAAAATGTAAAATCAAGTTTAAATAGTTATTAATTACATGACGTGATAAAGAAAAATCAATAATTTTGGGGACATTATTAAAAAAATAGTATTACAGTTAAAAAAAACCCAATTGTACTAGCTTTAATATACTGTATATATATACACAAAATTATATATGTATATACAGTCAGGTGCATAAATATTGGGACATTGACAGAATTTTCATATTTTGGTCTCTATTCACCACCACAATGGCTATGAAATGAAACAAACAAGATGTGCTTTAACTGCAGACTTTCAGATTTAATTTGAGGGTAATTACATCCAAATCAGGTGAACGGTGTAGGAATTACAACGGTTTCTATATGTGCCTCCCACTTTTTAAGGGGCCAAAAGTAATGGGACTATCAAGTCAAAAGCTATTTCATGGACAGGTGTGGGCTATTCCCTCGTTATTTCATTATCAATTAAGCGGGTAAAAGGTCTGGAGTTGATTCTAGGTGTGACATTTGCATTTGGAATCAGGTGCTGTTGATTCTCAATATGAGATCCAAAGAGCTGTCACTATCAGTGAAGCAAGCCATCATTAGGCTGAAAAATCAAAACAAACCCATCAGAGAGATAGCAAAAACATTAGGTGTGGCCAAATCAACTGTTTGGAACATTCTTATAAAGAAAGAACGCATCGGAGAGCTCAGCAACACCAAAAGACCCGGAAGACCACGGAAAACAATTGTGGTGGATGACAGAAGAATAATTTCCCTGGTGAAGAAAAACCCCTTCACAACAGTTGGCCAAATCAAGAACACTCTCCAGGAGGTAGGTGTATATGTGTCAAAGTCAACAATCAAGAGAAGACTTCACAAGAGTGAATATAGAGGGTTCACCACAAGATGTAAACCATTGGTGAGCCTCAAAAACAGGAAGACCAGATTACAGTTTGCCAAACAACATCTAAAAAAGCCTTTACGGTTCTAGAACACCATCCTATGGACAGATGAGACAAAGATCAACTTGTACCAGAGTGATGGGAAGAGAAGAGTATGGAGAAGAAAAGGAACTGCTCATGATCCAAAACATACCACCTCATCAGTGAAGCATGGTGGTGGTAGTGTCATGGCGTGGGCATGTATGGCTGCCAATGGAACTGGATCCCTTGTATTTATTGATGATGTGACTGCTGACAAAAGCAGCAGAATGAATTCTGAAGTGTTTCGGGCAATATTATATGCTCATATTCAGTCAAATGCTTCAGAACTCAGTGGACGGCGCTTCACAGTGCAGATGGACAATGACCCGAAGCATACTGCAAAAGCAACCAAAGAGTTTTTAAGGCTAAAAAGTGGAATGTTATGCAATGGCCAAGTCAATCCCCTGACCTGAATCTGATTGAGCATGCATTTCACTTGATGAAGACAAAACTGAAGGGAAAATGCCCCAAGAACAAGCAGGAACTGAAGACATTTGCAGTAGAGGCCTGGCAGAGCATCACTAGGGATGAAACCCAGCGTCTGGTGATGTATATGCGTTCCAGACTTCAGGCTGTAATTGCCTGCAAAGGATTTGCAACACAGTATTAAAAAGTGAAAGTTAGATTTAGGATTGTTTAGTTTGTCCCATTACTTTTGGCCCCTTAAAAAGTGGCAGGCATATATAGAAACCGTTGTAATTCCTACACCGTTCAACTGATTTGGATGTAATTACCCTCAAATTAAATCTGAAAGTCTGCAGTTAAAGCACATCTTGTTTGTTTCATTTCAAAGCCATTATGGTGGTGAATAGAGGCCAAAATATGAAAATTCTGTCAATGTCCCAATATTTATGCACCTGACTGTATATATCTCCTCATTGCATGCACAGTGGAAGCCTGGGCGCACACCCCAATGGCTCCCTATTGCAAGAGAAATGTGACAGACCTAGGAGAGGAGGACCTGCTGCCAGGAACAAGATAAGCATGGGAACCCCAGGAGGAGGGGGGGCTTTGGGATGGAACGACAGGATTGTGGGAGGACGGAGCATCAACAATGTAGCCATGGCAGAGTGGAGGGGGAGGACAGGACAGAGTGGATGGTGGGATGGGGTGATATATATATATATATATATTTATATTGTAGCAAGAGGGTTCTTTGCTATGTTCTTCTATAAAGAACATGACCCATTCCCTGGAACAAAGAGGCTGGATACTTTAAAAAAAGAGCTGCATCACATGTGTCTGATTGGTGTGTGTGTATGTGTGTTTAAAGCATAGAGGATTCTGGGATTCAAGGTGAAGGTCGTCCTGATGCTGAACTAGTCGGCCAGGTGATAATGAGCTGCTAATATTAGCTTAGTGTCAGGGAGCCATATGCGGGATGTATATTTGCTGATATATCATTTTGCATCAGCAAAAAGCCATCTGAGGACAACTGCTTTCAATAGTGTTTCTTTGTAAGGAGAATCTTACAAAATACAGAACACACACAGACACACACATACAGATATATACATATGTGTATATATACATATACACAGGTCTGCTTGTTGCAGACAGGACTTCACAGTCCTGCAAGAGAATCCAGAGCAGCAGCAGTGGGTGGGTGTTCCAGGGGATCGACACTCACTGGTGTTATGCTAGGTTGGGGGTAACACTGGCGGCTGCCCGATCACTGTGGCCAGCAGTGATCGAGACACTGGGAGCAGAACCGTGGCTCCTGAAGCTGCTGAGTGATGCTGGCCAACCCACTACACAGTGATAAGGAAACTGTGGTGGTGGAGCTGCAGCCAGCACCAGGTGGGGGGGAGGTGTCTAGCAAGTGCTCGATCACTGTGGCCTCAGTGATTGGACATATCGTGGCCAGAGTTGTGGCTGCATTGTGACTACAGAGCTGGGTGGGGTGTGCCATGGGCTGCCTGATCACTGTGGCCAGCAATGATCGTAAGAAATTGGGGGTGGAGCAGCGGATGCAAAGGGGATGGGAGGTCCCTCTGAGACTGGCTCCTGCAAGAAGATTATCTTCTTATCGTCTCGCAGCCGCTAAGTGGGCTTTTCTGACTGGTTGTATCAGCTGCGACCATATCAGGGAAAGCCCAGCCTAGTGTGGCCACATCTGATGCGACCATGCCAGGCAAGTGGTTAAGGGGAAGTAGTTGAAATCCCAGGGTTGGGATGTCAGCGCTCAAAATGCTGGTGCCAGAATCCCGACACCAGCCAGAATCCTGGCGTCAGCATCCTGACTGCCGGCATCCCGACAATATGTACTGGGTTTAGGGGGAGGGTTGGGCACTAGTGGGAGAGTTAGGGTTAGGCTGTGGAGGGGGATTATGTTTAGGGGCAGTGTTAGGGTACTTACCACCAGGTGTCGGTATCCTAACCCAGTCGGAAAGCTGGCATGGGGATTCTGACCGCTGGGATCCTGCCTACCGGCATCCCGTACCCAACTCAATTATCTTGTTTGTAGCCACTAATATATTTCTATACTCTTATGCTACATTAGTGTGTACTTTTTTGGGGTACAAGCTGATTTTCCCTTTATTCCCCACACTTAAAGCGGCTAACATCATAGACAATAACCACCTGATCAATTTTTACAATTGGATTGAGCGGTAGAACATATGTCTGTGCTAAGTGAAATTACTGCGCACAAATGGCGCATAAACTCAAGCCTCTGTAAGATTTTGCCACAGACAATTAATATCAGGGAGGATTCAAAAATTAATCTGACAAATGACACTAACCTAAAAGTAAGACAAAATAATACATCGCTCAAGGCAGAATTTTAAACACATATTCTGGGTGTAGGTATCAGCGCTAAACTAGGAAGGATGTAGGAGATATAAGTATATTGAACTACTGAAAATGTATTTATATAGAGATGCATAAAAGACACACTAAATGTGCAAATGGAACATGGTACAATGATCCGTATTGGTCACATGGTATGCAGTCTGGAAACCGGCTACCTTAATACCGACAGCCGGTTTCCCAGCTGCTTTATCCCAGCGTGGGATAAATGACCGGCGTCTATATCTAGAATCCTGTCATTTACCCGACGCCGGGAGACCGGCGCCCGGCATCCCGATCGAAGAGATGCCGGGCGCCGCGAGCGGACAGCCGCTGGGAGGAGGGTTAGGTTTTGGGCACCTGGGGGGGACTTAGGGTTAGACACTCCCCCGGGAGGGTTAGGGTTAGGCTAGGGGAAGGGGGGGTTAGGGTTAGGCTCCCCAGGGGGAGGTTAGGGTTATCCACCCCCCCGGGGGACTTAGATTTAGGCAGCGGGGAAGGGGGGGTTAGAGTTAGGCACTTAGAGGGGGGATTAGGGTTAGGCACTTGGGGAGGAGGTTAGGGTTAGGTACCCCTAAGGGAGGGTTAGGGTGTTAGGTTAGTTTATACTTACCTTAGGGATGATCGGGATTTTCAGCGCTGTCGGGCTTCCACTGCCGGGCTCTGCTGATCTCTCGGGCTGCCGCTGCCGGGAATTGAGCTGCCGGGCATGCGGCAGCCGGGATTCCATACCGATTCTGGTCATATGGGGTGAAACAATATGTATCCTTTTTCAACAACAATATATCTCCTACATCCTTCGTAATTTAGAGCTGATACCTACACCCAGAATATGTGTTTAGATTGTCAATGAAGATTTGTGTCTATCTTCTAGGGAGTTGATACAGCTGCTCTTTTAGGTTTTCTGCACACTTTCTGTTTTTTACCTGTTTCAAGGCTGAATTTTAACATTAAATTGAAAGTAGGCTTCCATGTCCGATCATCCAACATCTGAGATAGGGGACTAGTCCTGAGGTTGTAGCATTTCTATACATAGGACTGGGGAGAGACCTTTGACATCAACAATTTTGATAAACCATTAATTTGTGCAAACCCTGGTGTGGGTATCCATTCAGATGGACGACATTTAGGATTAAGGGTTAAGATAAAATAAGCAAAACAACATATTTTGACATTCTGGTGTCGACATGGCAAATGTCGACATTATGAACATGTAATTTTAATAATGTCAACCTTTTTGCACGCCGACATAATGTTTGTCGACCTAACGACCATGTCGACATTCTGACTGTCAACATTCTGGTGTCAACATTCTGAGTGTTGACTTTTCATACCACACCCATGGTATGATTATTGCCAGTATATTAACAAATATTCTGTTTTTGTATATGTCTTGGTCTCCTATACTATTCATCCTTAATACACAGATTTGGGGAAAAAATAAATCTGGAGTCACTTCAGCCATATTCTTCTATTAAGGCACAGCCACAGGTAATAGCCTAGTTTAAATTTTTAACACAAAAATAAACTTTAAAATTAATTTCTTAAATTAGTGTGATGCACAAGGTCATTTCACCACATATCATATTCGTAGTGTGCCATTTGTGGAACCGTGTGGTAAAGAAGTGTAGAGATGGCATGTGTGGTTTAGTGAAAATAAATGTACTTACGCAGCACACAAATGGATACTTAACAAGTAAACATGCACTCCACTGTAAAAATAATAGACTTTTATAATTATATTGCAAGCTAGTAATTTGATGAGGTATTTGTTAATGTGTGCAAGGCCCAGTTATTTACCCACTGCATGCGATATGTTCCTCTGGCAACTCCCATTTGCCAGCCATAGATTGCACAGAGATACTTCCAATGCCATTCATATGTTGCAGAAGATAACCCCCATATATTACACCTTGATACAACTCCCATTGGTAGCAACATATTGCACAGAGATAATCCCTCATGTCAAGCCATATACAGTATGGCACAGAGAACCACCCCTCCAGTAGTCATCCATGTATTGCACAATGATTTAGACACCCTCAATTGCTGGAAAAATATATGGAACAAAGGTACCCTAGTTGCTGTTGCTGTGTTGTCCACAGACCCATTGATATTGAAAGTAGCCTCAAAAACTAAAAGCCAGCTGCTTTCACTGTACAAGAGTATAAAAAACTATTGAAAGAAGTTGGGTGTCTAGAGCGGTCAAGTGAACAAGCCTCCTTGTGAAATACACATCTTACCCAATCCAGGGCTCTCCAGCTGTGAGCACGATGGCCTGCCCAATCACATCAGGCACTTCACTACACAAGAGACCAACATTTGGTTATATTGTCAGACACTACGATGATAGGTAGCAGCTGTGTGCAATGGAGGTTAGTCCACATGGAAGATCATCTCAACCAGGTGTTGTTATTAACTGGCAGAAGCAGGTACAGGTCAACGCAGGGATAATGGTAAAAAGTGCATGATGCAAGGAGCAGCGAGTAGCAGCCAGAAATGTTTGTAAGAGTTGCTGGGTGTTGTTGTGTGCCAGAGCATGCTCATACTGCAGTGGTGGCAGCAGGATATGCATAATGAACTGCAGGGGTGGCACAGCAGAGTATGAGCTCTCTGTAGGCTTCCCACACATGGTAGATAATAAGGGGCATGTTCATTCTCTAACAGGACAGAGAAGAAAGACGCACAGTAACTTACACATACGCAGAAGCACAGGTCAGAAGTCGTGCCTCCAGAATCTGCAGCTCAAGGACCTAGAGTCTGGCTGATCTATACAACAGAGGCAGAACAGAGCACTCCTCTAATGGGTTACTCTTATGCCATTTCTTTGTTATTCATTTGCAAAAGTGTTGTATTTTCATTTCAGGTACTCTCTTTCCGGAAAGTAGCAGACATTCACTCTGCTCTGATTTATCCAGGTTCCAAACTGTTTCTAACAGCAGATATCACTTTCTTCCTTCTATAATTATCATTTCTGGGATGCTCTCTCATTTGCGGTTCACTGCACAGATCTGCCCAACTCAGACAGCAGAAGCAGCTCTAGTGCAATACTTCATGAATGTATATCAAATATGATTATATTGTATGGAATTATAATCAGACTTACTTATTCAGTACCATGGGTCAAATCTACCTGATATGTTGAATTAGATTTCTTTTCAACTTTTGTAAGTTAATATACTGCAAACTGTTTTAAATCTTTTTAATATTTACCATATGCACATTGACACTTTAACATTGTTAGCCTCTCACTAGAGATCTAAAAAAAAAATTTTTCTCTTACCCACATTTCTCAGTTTTTTGCACCTTAGAATGTCTAATTTTGACAATGATACATTCCTTCTTTCCTGGGGTTTCTCCCAGATGGTAAATTGTTATTTGTTGAGTATGTACCTATCTGAATATTATTTATATAAAACTATCTAAAATGTAAAGTTGTAATTATCTATAAATGCCTATTAGGACTTTGACTGCAACGCATATTTGGGTCTTTTTCCATTACTACCCTTTTGAGATCAGTTAGGAACACTCCCTCACCATACAAGTCAAACCAATTCTTGACAATTTGGGACTAATGTAATCCTGCTGAAATATTCCATCGTTGTGGGGGCACATTAAGTCCATGAAGGGCTGAAAATGGTCATCAAGCAATGCAGTGTACCAGTTAACAGGGCCGCCATCAGGGCGGGACTGCTGGGAATCCAGTCCCGGGCCCGGAGAGAGATGGGGCCCGGGTGGCAGCAGTGCACAAAGCACCGGGTGGCTGAGAGTCATGGGAGACAGAGCATAGTCTATGCTTGAATGAAATATTGAGCCGTCCACAAGCCAATAACTGCTCGCGGAACAGCAGCCAATCAAGAGCGGCCGCTCCTGATCCACGAGCTGTGATTGGCTCGCGGCTAGCTCCATATTCCAAATTCCGTGGCGCTGATGCTCTGATCCTACCTGCTTCCCGGTGCAATCTGCACCGCTGCCACCTAGGACCCCTCTATCTCTAAACAAGGAATGCTACCACTGCCTTGCTCCCCCACCTCACCCCAGGCCAGCCCAGCCAGCCAGATTTCCCTGCTGCTTGCCTCCCACTCCCCAGTTCAGCCAGCCCTCCAGTCTGGCCAGCCTGCCATCCCTGCGCCCAACACCAGTCCAGTCCAGCCAGCCACCCACCCTGTCTTCCCTGCCCCAGTACAGTCAGCCTTCCCTGCTCCCCACCCACAGTCCACCCAGTATTCCCTTTGCCGCCCCAGTCCAGCCAGCATTCCTGTGACCCCCCCAGTCCAGCCAGCCTTCCTTGCTCCCCACCCCCAGTCCATCTAGCATTCCCTGTGCCCCCCTAATCCAACCTGTTTTCCCTGCCCCCCAAGTCCAGCCAGCATTCTAGTATAGTCAGCCTGCCTTCCCTGCACCTCCCAGTCCAGCCAGCCAGCCAGTCAGCCACCCAGTCTTCCTGTTCTGCCCAAGTCCAGCTCACCATCTCTGTGCTCCCCCCACAGTCCAGACAATGTTCCCTGTGCCCCCCTATTCCAGCCAGTGAGCCTGCCTTCCCTGCCCACTGCCCCCAGTACAGCCAGACTTCTAGTCCAGGCAGCCTGCCTTCCCTGTGCCCTCCCCCAGTCCAGCCAGCTAGCCTGTCTTCCCTTCCCTGCCCCAGTCCAGCCAGCCTTCCATGCACCCCCCACAGTTATAATAACAACTGCCCATGCAGTCCAAATGTTGATTACCCCTTAAAAGTAGCCCCAACCACATTAACCACAGTTCCACCCACCTCTGTCCTATACCCCTGGGTGGGGCCCTGCCTATTTTGTCAGTACTGGGCCCCACATTTTCGGATGGCAGCCCTGCCAGTTAATGATGTGTTCATATGGACCAGTGGATCCAACCCTTGCCAAGTGAACACATCACAGACCATTATGGAACCACCAAAAAACTGCATGGTGCCTTGTTGACAACTGGGGTCCATGGCCTTATTGGGTCTGAGTGACACCAGACCAATACTATGAACCCATAACAACTGGAATTCATCAGACCACGTCACATGTTGCTAGTTCTCCAGGGACCATTAAGCCATGTCACAAGCCCACAATGGTCCAAGTACCGATGTAAAAAGTGCTGTCTGGTGCCGTAGTGTTAACAGGGGCACTATGGTGGGTTTTCTTCTCCCATATCCCATGGAAGCTAAAGAACCCTGCACTGGCCTGATGGGTATCTGTCTGGTATCTCCTGCATTGAATGTTGACAGATGCCGCTGGTCACAATCATTAAGCACCCATGGTCAGCCACTGCGCATAGTGGGTGGTAATGCCTTCCCTGAGATATCCCAGTACACACATGACACCGTAGACTGAGAAATGATGAATGTTCACACAACTTTGGGAAAGGAATGTGCCATCTGTCGAGCACCCAGTATCATGCCCTGTTCAAACTCAAATAATTCACATCTTCTTGCTGTAAGCAGCATAGATGGTGTTCAAAGTGACTCACAAGATGTCAGATTACAACTGATGTAGGTCCGGGAATTTACAAGACATCACAGTACAGTGACGCCACCTACCATTAACTTTACATACTGCTATCCCATGGCTTTTGGCACTTCAGTGTATATATATATATATATATATATATATATAAAAAGTTGCAGAGATGCTGACACTCACAGGGTCCACAGTGAAAATGCACTGGTGCCCTCCATGTTCCTGAGAATGTCAGGGAATTAATACAGCAAATACGTGGATGACAGCACTCATAGCGACTTGTAAGTAATAAAAGATTAGCCTCTTTGTTTTAGATCAACGTTTAATGAATTTACTTCATTTCGTCAGGATATAAATAAAGTGAACAATTACATACCTTTATAGAGATCACCTCGTGAAGACGCCGACCTACCGCCAGGAAGCAGAAGATGACGTCAGCCAAATAATTAGTGCACCCATCGCCATGGTTACAGAACTATAAACAAACAGTTTAAACACGGTTAGAGACAGGGAAAAGAAACATAGCAGGAAGCATCATTTAAGGCAGGTAGAAAGATCCATAGAGGGAACATAAAATCGCCATACTCATAATCTCATCTCGATGTGCCCAAAGCGATTCATTTAAAGAAAACATTTTTACATGTTTACATATTTGCTAGATGCAGGAAGGTTGCGATGATAAAGAAAGAGACAGATTTGGATAACAACCTGTGAAAAAAATATATAAATCTCAATATAATATGAACACATGGCCTATTCGGAAAAGGTTTAACCATTTAATTATATGAAACATTGGAATCCAAGAGTTTCATTTAATCCCATCGTGGCCAATGTATTAAGGTGAAAAATCCATTGGGATTCTAAATGTAATAAAGTTTTGGACCGGTCCCCTCCTCTCATGAGGGGAGGGACATGGTCAATAATTTTATACCAAAGAGTAGCTAGATTGTGTCTCGCCTCTACAAAATGTAGAGCTACAGGCTGTTCTCTCATACCTTTAGTCAGCGCACTGCGAATGGCACTTCGATGGAGTGCCATTCTTTCTTTGAACATGCGTTCAGTTTTGCCCATGTGGGCAACTGATTAGATAAATGACAAACCTAGTTGTACATGTTAAAAAATGTTGTATCAGATACATTTTACCAGTAAAGGGATGACTGAATGAGTTTCCAAGTTTCCAGTTGTTAAATAATGGCAAGTCAAGCAATCCAAACATTTAAAACATCCCTTTTGTTAGGACATGAGTTTGTTGTGGACCCAGGGTGGAAATAGGAGCAGACACCTGAACGGATTTAAATTAGAAAGTTGGTTTTTTAATAGGTGAAGTTGCAGACATAGGAGGGGGATTTAACCCCCTATTGTACCTCAGCACACTGAATAATACCTGCAACAATATATGAAGACTATATGGTCATAGAAATTCAGAGATATTAGTTGCATGCATTTGCAAATACATGGGAGGCTGCTGGGCCACGTCACGGCTTCTCTGTTACCAGCAGTCCCTAACACTAAGGGGTTCACGTCCGGGGCGCAGTGCACCCCAAAAAACATCCAGCCCAGGACCCCCCCAGGGCATCACACGAAAATGGAAAAAGAGTGACAGTGCAGTGTAAAGTATAGCTGTGTGTGAGTAATCATTAAGTGTGGAATGAGAGGTTAAAATATATGTGAAAAAATACATGAATAATGAACAAACATAAAAGGTGATGTGAAAAGCAACTATGTGTATTAAGTGGTGATGCCCTGAGGAGGCCCAGCCAGTCCAGTCCCGGGGGCCCTACACCCAAACGCTCACCCCAAATGTAAAATATACCAATTATAAGGCCTCATGATAAAGGCACATATATAATTTTGTCAAATGTAAGGCCTCATGATAAAGGCACATACATAAATGCATCCAAATTGAGAGCCAGCTTACCTGGGAGTCACCCCTGGGAACTCCAACTAGCACTACTAGAACCAGCATGCCCTACTAATGCTGGCTCCTTCATGCAACTCATAACAAACAAACAAAAATGGCAGCTGCTCAATCAATCCAGCAGTACTAATCAGGTGCATGAAAGGGAGGGGTCACACTAAGTAGAAAAAGGAGGGGGATTTAACCCCCTATTGTACCTCAGTACACTGAATAATACCTGCAACAATATATGAAGACTATATGGTCATAGAAATTCAGAGATATTAGTTGCATGCATTTGCAAATACATGGGAGGCTGCTGGGCCACGTCACGGCTTCTCTGTTACCAGCAGTCCCTAACACTAAGGGGTTCACGTCCGGGGCGCAGTGCACCCCAAAAAACATCCAGCCCAGGACCCCCCCAGGGCATCACACGAAAAAGAGAAGCCGTGACGTGGCCCAGCAGCCTCCCATGTATTTGCAAACGCATGCAACTAATATCTCTGAATTTCTATGACCATATAGTCTTCATATATTATTGCAGGTATTATTCAGTGTGCTGAGGTACAATAGGGGGTTAAATCCCCCTCCTTTTTCTACTTAGTGTGACCCCTCCCTTTCATGCACCTGATTAGTACTGCTGGATTGATTGAGCAGCTGCCATTTTTGTTTGTTTGTTAGAAGTTGCAGACATGTATACAGATAAAATAAAGTCCAGAGTATAATGGGGAAGGTGATGACCAGAGGCTGTATTGTAGTATGAATAGGTAATGTCCAGGTAGTGGCAGAAATAGTAAAACTCTTTGTAATCCAAATGGTAACTGCAGGGATGCAGACAGGATAACAGTCTGGTGAGGTAAAATCCAGAGGGGCTATGGAGTAATCAGAATAGTAACAGCTGATGGAATTAAGTGGAGAGTAGAACTGTGATGGCTCAGAGTGGAATCAGAGAGCTAGGTAAATGGAGACAGGGCAGGTTCAGGGTTAACTGTAGACACAGGTCCTCTGGCAAGCAGGGTCGTAGCTAGGGTAGTGCGGCCGGTGCCATCGCACAGGGCACCACAGGTCAGGGGGCGCTGTTTGGGCCTGTCAAATTTCTGTTTATCATCATTCTTGCTTGTAGCTTCCTCCTATTTTTATCCCCAGCATCTCCTGGCCTCTCCTATCTCTTACCTGGCTCTTCCCCATGAAGCCATGGCCCTTTTTAAGATGCATTATATCCCTTTGAAAAATGAGGGGGGCGCCAATGCTCTTTCTGGCACAGGACACTAGAAAGTCTAGTTACGGCTCTGCTGGCAAGGAAAGGGTAAATAGCAGGTGCAGGATGGCTCTGGCAGGAGACTGGGAGCAGGCAGAGCAGTGCAGGCTACTTGGAAGCTGGGACCCAGCAGGAGCACAGGAAAGCACTCAAACAGACAGATAATTCAAGGCACACAGACTCTCTCACAGCTACGCTGTAAAACACGTTGCACTGGCAACTATGGGAAGCTCTGAACTCCCTTAAGTACCCAGTGCAGAATTGTGATAGGTCAGAGAGAGCATGTGACATGCCAGGACCGGAGCAGCTAAGTCACATGACCAGAGGCAAGATGGCGGCACCCATACCAGAGTGGAATGGAAACACCACCAGGCCTACCCCGGCCAGAATGACACAGTGCCCGCGGAACAGTTCGCACAGCCAATGCCTGCCCCAGACACCAGCCCCTCCGCCGGAAGGACCATGCCACAGCGCCCTCACAGGTAATACCCATCATCCCCTATGCTGGGAAACCCTGGTTGTGACAGTACCCCCTCCCTATGTGTGGCCTCAGGACACTTACCAGGCTTCTCTGGATGGGCAGAGTGAAACTTCCTGATGAGTGTTGGAGCACAAATGTCTTGGGCATTAGTCCAGCAGTGTTCTTCCGGGGCCATAGCTTCTCCAATCCAGAGAATATTGCAACTGACCCCTTTGGACATGGGAATCCAAGACTTGGGACACTTCAAACTCCACACCTCTCTCAGTTTGGACACGGGGAGGAACTGGAAGGACTTTGAGGAACTCGTTGAGAATCAATGGCTTGAGTAGGGATACGTGGAAAGAATTAGGGATTCTTAGGTAGGAAGGAAGTTGGAGACGGTAGGAAACTGGATTAATTACTTCAGTAATGGAAAAGGGTCCAATGAATCGTGGAGCGAACTTCATTGATGGAACTCTGAGGTGCAAATTACGGGTAGATAGCCAAACTTGATCCCCGATTTGCATTTGAGGCACTTTTCTTCATTTCCTGTCTGCCTGAATTTTGTAACGTGAGGAGGTCTTTTCCAAATTTGTACGTACTTGGGCCCATATTGAGGCAAACTTCCGTACAGAGGGCCTGATTCAGACCCAGGTGCAAGTGGCTGTTCATTCACTCAGCGTATAAGCGAAAAAATGTAAAATCAAGAGCTCGCTCGTATGTTCGCTCACAGCTAATCTTCCACCCCATAGTCTCCCAACCCCTCCTCTAGCTAGCGAACGTTCAAAATAGCGACCTTCTGTCTCCTCTTTGGATGCAGGGAACGCACGCACAAGTCAAATCCGGAAGTGGGCCTGTCATTTTTTGTTTGCCTGCTATTTCATTCTGCAAACATACTTGAATAGATTAATAGCAATCAGTATAATCATTAGCTTAATTGGTATTCACATCTTTGCAATCGCTTTTTTTTTACAATGTCAATAAACTTTATTTTTGTTCGTGTGTGTCATTCCTTCCGCAGAATACGTATGTTTGTACCAAGGGAATGGTTTTTCAAATGTTAGTTTGTTTGAATGCTACTGTTGTTTTGCGTTTGTTTATATGCAGATTTTTCAGCTTTATTAATAATATTTTAATTAGCTTATGCATGTCACTGCATCAAGCCTATCATAACTCACATTATATTTGTGAGGGTGTAGGTCACATGACTCATACAATAATCAATAGAATGCTTTCTGTTAATTTTCAAAGTCATTAGCCAATCAAATTTTTTCTGGGACCTTTATTAAAACTGTTTTGTGTGGAAAAAATCATTGCCATCATTAGAGCCACAGCATTTTGTCGCCGCAAACTCCTGGTCCTCACAGATGTGATGGACCGGAGAATAACCGAACATCCGGCCCCCATCACTAACCTCCGCAAGCGGAAAGCCTATGCTGAGGTGCGGCGCTGGCTGCGTACATTGGGCTACCGCCGCAATATCGGCCAGCTTGAAAGACGATGGTCTGATCTACGCCGCAGATCCTCACGCCTTTTGGCGGAAAGTAAGTGTTTTTTTTTTTACATTTTCAATGTAAGCATACCTGCGTGTGCATGTTTTCCGTATTTAGGACATACCTGCATGTGCATATTTTCCGTATAGCCCTGTTTCTTTATTTAGGACATACCTGCATGTGCATGTTTTCCGTATAGCGTTTGTTTTTTTTTACATTTTTGGGTGTGTAAATTTATAAATTAAAAAATAAAATATTTAATAATATTAATTTTTATCCATCATTTAGGGGCTGAGCGCAGACTACGACGTCAACGACGTCGGGCTCGTCCCCTATCCCCCACTCCCACCCTAACCTCCTCTCCCCAACCTTCCCCAAATTCCACCTCCACCCCAGACCTGGCAGACCATGATGCCCCTCCGTCTCATCACATTCCCATCCCTCAAAATTCACCCTCCCCTCCACCCCCTCTCTTTTCATCACCCTCCCCTCCACCCCCCCCCTCTCTTTTCCTCACCCTCAACTGCAAGCCAAATAACCCCTCCTCCATCCAACCACCACTGACCAACCTCTGAGGAGGACGATGTCGGGGCTCCAGGCCCAGTCATCATTATGACCGGTATGTTTCCCTTTTAAACTATGGTTGCTTTTGAATAATTTTGTGTTTGGTTGATGTTGTCCTTTTGCCTGTGCATTTCAAATTTGTTAAGTATTTCTAATGTTTTGGATATATATCTTTGTGAAACAATGTCTAGGATGTTTTCCCCTTACACATATGACACATGTCCAAACACTCATACTTGTGTCTTTCTTGTTTATGGTACCAACAAATGTAGTATTTTTGCGTAGTTCTCCCTATTTTTGAAGTTTTTTTTGTTTGTTTTGTAATTTGTCTATCTTTGCGTTTGGCATTACTTTGTTGTTGTTTTTTTTTTCTCTTTTTTTTAAGTATAGTCTGATTTTTAAGTTGGTTGGTAACATATAAATTAAGGTGTCATTTTAGTAATCCATACATTTTTCTAACCCACAGAGGACCAGAGGCGGAACCAAGACCTGTTTTCCGGATTGCAGAGCTTGAGGGGCCATGTAGTAGGCATGCTCGTGGTCCTGGATCATTTGTTGGCGCTCCAGCGGCACTAATTTTTATTTATTTCACATTAAAAATATTCCATAAAATAAATAATATTTTGATTTATTAAAGTCTCATTCCTTGTCTGTAAATATTAGATTGTTGAACCTTACATAAGTCGACTATTGTAGCATGATTTTTTACGTAATGTAAATTAGATTGTAGAAAGCTCAAGTAAGTATGTAAGCTGACACATTAAACACCTAACAATACCAATAGGTTTGTAGAATTAACTGCATTATTTTTTTTAAACGTTTTGTGGGTAAAAATTAAAAAAAACCTGCTTAGGCCAAGATTAGAAAACATACTGATTCACCATAATACCTTTGGTGTTTGTTTTTAGCCACAAAGCAGGGTAAAATACTTTACAATTTAACACATTACAGGATTAGTCATTAAGCAAGTTTGCCTTTTTTGGTCCAGGTTACACTTGCTTGTAATTTACCAAGGAAATGTTTTTTTAATGTTAAACAAAAATTTAATGCACACAAATAATAAGCACAAAGTGAATTGTCACAATCAATTCACACAGTGAAAATACACTCAAAAATACAACCAACACCAAAAAGAAGAAAATAACAACAACAGTCAAGAACTGTTTGAAGAAGTAGCATGCCAACATGAATCCACAAATGAGGCGAAGAAATCATTGTTCCAGAAGTTATATCCAATGTGTCCACATGAAGTCACATTTTTGGATCAGGTAGTAGGCATTGTTTTTAAGTTTAATTTTATGGAATAAAAGACAAACATAGAAAAAACACAAATTAAAATTGGCCATTAAAATCTTACATGTCTACATTGTGTCAATTAACTTTTAAAAAAAAAATAATTACCTAAAAAATCTGGCCACCACATCATCGCGTATGGCCCCCCACATACTGACCTCCGACCAACCTCGGGGGGGCCATCCTCAGGCAAGGCATCCTCTGGCTGCATTGGGACACCACTCCTTATGGCGATGTTGTGAAATATCCCACACAGGACCACAATTTTGGAAACCATAGCCGGCAAATACATGAGGTCGCCACCAGAGCGGTGGAAGCATCTGAATCGGCCTTTTAAAAGGCCGATACAGCACTCCACCACCTGCCTGGTGGCTGTAAGTGCAGAATTATACTCACTTTGTGGCCCTGGTGTGGGAACCAAATAAGGAGTGAGCGGCCAGGGCATGCAAGGGTAACCACTGTCTCCTGTGAAAATATATAAATAAACATCAGGACCATTGTGTAACAACATTTGCATTGGTTTCAACAGAAGGTTTAAACTTATCCAGAAGCCACGCATCACCAGCTTGGAGGTTGTTTAATTTGTGCCAAATCCCTGATTGCAGGATGACGAAGGAATCGTGCACTTCCGGGGAATTTGGCATTCAGGGACAGGATCTGGAGGGAGGCATCACATACCACCATTACATTAATTGAATGAAAGTGCTTTTGATTCCTAAATATAGCCTCCAGCCTTGCTGGAGGCTGAAGTGGTATGTGAGTGCCATCCACAACCCCTATGATGAGTGGGAAGAGAGCTATTTGGTAAAAATTAGCCTTCGTCACACTAAGGGAACCCATATCCAATGGCATTTTAATAAAATGATGGAGGTGTTTAAAAATGGCCTCCATCACTGCCCTCAGGATCCTTGAAAAGGAGGATTGGGAGATTGCGGCAACTATTCCCACAGTGGTTTGAAAGGATCCTGAGGCACAAAAATGTAACACCAACATTAATTGCGTAAGTGGTGGTATTGCTGTAGGACTGTCAATTTGCCATTCAAGATCACTCTCTATTAATGAGAGAGTGTCTAGGATGATTTGTGGTGGAAGACGGTATCATCTTAATACCTCATCATCTGGCATTCCAAAAAGGGTGACACGTGTTCTATATATCTGGGGCCTTGCACACCTACGAGGCCTACGCCTGGGATGAAGTTGAGGTTGGTCGGGTTCTGGAACCATGGCCAATATAATACGACCAACATCAACCTGAAATGGTAAGCCAGGTAGTTATTGTTTTAGACAAATGTGTAAAGAAAAATATACTTATCTTTTCTAAGAAATCCAAAGATGCTTATAGGCCGGGGACTTGTCATGAGTAGAACAACCTACATTTCAAAAGTAGAAAATATTTTTCTCTTTTTTTAGGAAAATTTGGATTGTAAACACATTTTTTTTGGGAAAAAAATAGAGAAGGGAGCACACATTAGTTCCGAAAATCACATGCTACATTTAGTGGTAAAACATGATTTTACAAAGAAAATTTCAAAACACATTAGTGCGCTAAATTGTACGCAAGTTTTACAGTAAAATATGGAGACATTAGTGCGCTAAATAGTACGCAACTTTTACAGTTAAATAAGGAGGCACTAGTGCACTAAATAGTACGCAACTTTTACAGTAAAATATGGAGACATTAGTGCGCTAAATAGTACGCAACTTTTACAGTTAAATAAGGAGGCATTAGTGTGCTAAATAGTACGCAACTTTTACAGTTAAATATGGAGACATTAGTGCACTAAATAGTACGCAACTTTTACAGTAAAATAGAGAGACATTAGTGCACTAAATAGTACGCAACTTTTACAGTAAAATAGGGAGACATTAGTGCGATAAATAGTACGCAACTTTTACAGTAAAATATGGAGACATTAGTGCGCTATATAGTATGCAACTTTTACAGTAAAATATGGAGACATTAGTGTGCTAAATAGTACGTTCATTTTAAATTAAAAACTCAAACATTATTTTGCAAAAGAGTACGCTATACTTAGTGGTAAGAAATGATTGGTCCAAGAAAAAAAACAAGATTACTTAGCGAAACATATGCAAAGACCAACACATCGAAATTGTAACTTCATGAAACTAAAAACACTTACCAAAAACAGACAAATATCCCAAAGTACAAACACTTCAATGGGGCAATGCCAAAATAACTGTAAAAAAAAAAAAATTAGTACAAACATTTGTAAACTATTTACTATTATTTTTTACGGTGGTTTTTAAAAAGGCTTACTCAAAAAATCCCCCCCAAAAAAGCTAAACAATCCAAAAAAAGCGAACGGAAATTAAATAAGTAAGAAAACAAACAAAAAGATCACAAGTCAAAAATTCGCCTAAAACTCCAAATTCCGCCAACAATCAACTCCTACGCAAAGCCTCCAACATTCATAACACGCCACCTCGATTCGAGTCACACCAAGCCATCTTTATTTTCCCGCTCAAATTAAGGACGGACAATAGGAGCGCACAATCAATGATGCGGACGAATAATGCTGACGCATGTATAAAAACGTTGCTGAAAACCCCAATTGGTCTGCTGTAGTGACACCTGAAAGTCAAAAATGGCTACAGAGCAGCAAAGCACTGGCCAAGAGGCGCCAGGTAAGTATTTGTATTTTTTGGACTAAAGGATTATGTTTAACAATAATTTTGGTAACGTTTTACATTATAATTTTTACAATCTTTTTAAAAAAAGGAGTGGAGGATGCCATGGAAGAGGCTGCTGGGCCTAGTAGGCCAACTAAACCAAAAAAAAAAGGCAGCCACAATTCACAAGAAAGGAGATGGAGGTTTTGGTGCAAAGGTGCAATGACAACCTGCCACAGGCACCAAGGAATATGGGTGCAAGCCAGAAATGGAAAATGTGGGATGACATAGCCAGTGCTGTCAATAGGGTGGGTGAGTTTGAACGTTCAACCCGGGAGGTCAAACGCCGGTACGTAAAAAAGACATTTGACAAAAAATTGTTTACAGGTCCAAATACTGCAGGAATAATGCCAACTTTTTAACCCACAGATGGAGCGACTTCAAATATCGGCTTAAGCAAAAGCTGGCTGATAGGGCTAGGCATGCAGGGGGGACAGGTGGGGGTCCCACCCCTGTGTCACTGGAGCTCACCGATTTGGAGGAGATGGCCCAGGGGTGTGTGCAGGATGAGATGTTTGGCGTGTCGAACATGGATACCGACATGCCAGACTTTGCGGCTCCTCATGTTGGCCAAGGTAAATGTTGTAATGTTAACAACTCAGAAATGTGTTTGGGACAATATCTAGATTCTACTCTTTTCTTTTTTTTATCACAGAGACACAGGCGGATGAGTCTGCTCCAGAGGGGAGCTTTGGCCACAGAATTTCTGCTGGCTCTGCAGGGGAGAAAGCAGTAGATCCGGCTGGGGACCCTGTGGCAGACAGTCCAGGGCATTCCCCCTCGCAGGCAGTGGGCCTCCTCACTGATCTCAATATTAAAATGGATCAGCACATCAAGATTCTGCTGAGGCTGGACGCCAGTCTGCTATGGGTGGCGGACACCCTGGAGCAAAGTGCTGCAGCCAATGTGACCGGAAAATACTGGGGCCAACGTCCGAATAGCAAATGCCCTGGAGCAGCTCGTTCGCCAGCAGATGTTGGAGCCAGCCTCCCTTCCTGCCAGAACATCAGGACCCTCCACCTCGGGCACAACAACAGCCATCCCTCCAAATGTGCCTAGCCCTATGTCTAGTCCAGAGGTCACAACATCTGCCTCTGGACAGGCCAGCCGAAGGACCTCCCGGACCCGTTCAGGCTCCCTCCCTACCCCGGCCAAATGGGCCAAAAGGCGATGAAAGCACTGTGTTTCTAAAATATTTTGTTTATTGTTTTTACGTTATCCAGATTTTATTTAAAAAGAAACACAAAAATAAAAAAAAATGTGACCAAAAAAATACTGTTTAAAATCTGCACAATTCTATTGGTAATTTTTTAGAAAACTGGTTTAAAGGTAATCACGCAAACAAAATTACAAACAATACAACGGAAATCTAAACATTATTTTGGCCAAAAAAAGCCAAGGGTTAAAAACAATTTATGAGTTTTAATTAACACTTAGCAAAAAAAAAAAAGGACTATTGTTTTCTTTGCCCCTAAAAAATTAAGAAAAAGAACAAACATGCATACAATATTGTTGCCCTAAAAAATAAAAAAAAAATGTGGCAAAAACACGCAATTTTTAAATAATTTTGTAAGCTAATTGATTGTATAACCCAGAAATTAGCAGCTGAGTAGTTCACCTGCGTACGGTTTTTTGCTACAAAAAAAAGCTATTTGCTAAACACCTTACAAGCATTTTTTAAATTCAACACTGATTGTTTTTGTGGCATCAATTGATAAATCGAAAGAGCATCGATGTGCCTCGGGTAGGACGAAGAGACCATCGTCATTGCGGTAGAGTATACCAGACCACAAGCTGAGCGAGAAGTTTTAATGGAAAGGGGATCAGTCAGTGACGTATCACTTTTTCCGTTCACATTGGCCGTTCGCATCAGACAATTTATGTATGCCCCAAAAACGCCTCGACACTCCTGCGTTTTCCTATCTCCACCCCTGTCACCGCCCCAAAATGGACAGTTCTGTCAATCACATTTGACATGTCACTTCCTGTTCGCTATTCGACGAACGACTGGAAAAATGATCGCAATCAGCCGTACGCACATGCGCACTGTTACACCGACGCATGCGTGGTTTTACAACATCGGATGACTACGAGCGTACGGCCGCTTACGAGCGGCTCTGAATGAGGGCCAGTATCATCCACAGCCGGTACTTCAAAGACAGGCAGACTCCGGAATTCAGGGACTCAAGGGTGATGACCATACACAATAAGAAAAGGAGTTTGATTTGTGGAGGAATGGTAAGAAGCATTGTGCGCAAACTCAGCCCAAGGAAGAAATTCAGACCAATTATTTTGGGAGGAAGACATGAAAATTTTTAAAAAGGTCTCGAGATCCTGATTTACTCTCTCAGTAGATCCATTACTCTGCAGGTGATAAACTGTAGAGAAATTCAATTTCACTTGTAAAATAGAACAGAGTGCTCTCCAAATCTTCACTACAAATTGAACACCCCGATCCGAGACAATCTTGGTAGGAAGTCCATGGAGAGGTGTGTCCACGGACGAGATGGAATGGGCAGTGGTAAAATTTCACCAGCTGGGAATTGACGAGAAGACTTGTGTTGTGCACATAGGGTACAGGAAGAAATGAACTCCACTACGTCAACTTTCATTGATGGCCACTAGTAAGATCTTCTTAGGAACTCCAGTGTTTTCTGAATGCCAGAGTGACCTGTGAACCGTGAAGTGTGAGCCCATGTAAGTAGTTGCTTCCTTAACTTTGGGGCCACAAAAGTTTTCCCACTAGGAGGTTGTAGTTGTATTGCAGCAAATACTTTCGACCCTAACACTGGAGTACTACACAGAATCTCAGAATTGCTGCCACAGGACAGGGATCTTGACAAAGCCTTTTGGTTGAGAGCTCCTGAGCGGAAAGTCAAAGTAAAATGGAAACGAGAGAAAAATATTGCCCACTGGGCCAAACGAGGACTCACACACTGGATATTTTTCAAGAACAGAAGATTCCTATGATCCATGAAGATGGTAAAGGGGAAGTTAGCCCCTTCCAAAAGGTATCGCCATTCCTTTAATACCAATTTAACGGCTAAAAGTTCTTGTTCTCCTATGGCATAGTTTCTTTCAGCTGGAGAGAACTTCTTAGAAAAGAACCCATATGGTTGGATTCAATTGTCCTCAAATCATTAGGAGAGGACAGCTCCCACTGCCTCTGAATATGCACCACTTCTAACAGGAAGGGTCTATCCAGGTCAGGTTGTCTTAAGACTGGAGCTGTTATGAAAGAGTGCTTTAGAAGTTGAAAGGCTGTTTCTGCCTCAGGAGGCCACAGAGCAGGGTTGGCATTTTTGCGGGTTAAAGCTGTAATGGGAGCCATTAAAGATGAAAATCCCTTGATGAAACATCTATAATAATTGGCGAATCTGAGAAGTCTCTGAACAGCCTTCATTGTCTGAGGTCGAGACCAGTCCAAAATCGCTTGAACTTTCTTAGGATCCATTTCTAGACTGGAACTAGAGATGATATAGCCAAGGAATGGTACACTAGGAATGCTGAAGTCACATTTTTCCAATTTACAGTAGAGAAGGTTATTTCTCAGGTGGGACATGTGTGTGGTGTTCCTCTAGGGATGAAGAGAAAATCAAAATGTCATCCAGGTAAACAACTACGGAAACGTATAACAGATCTCTGAAAATTTAATTGACGAAACCTTGGAAAACAGCAGGTGCGTTGCACAACCCAAATGGCATGACAAGATATTCGAAGTGTCCATCACTTTTATTGAAAGCGGTCTTCCACTCATCTCCTGCACGAATACGGATAAGATTGCAGGCCCCTCGTAAGTCTAACTTAGAGAATATGATAGATCCTTTGACTCTATCAAATAATTCTGTAATCAATGGAAGTGGATATCTGTTCTTAACTGTAATATCATTAAGGCCTCTGTAGTCTATACACAGTCTTAACCCCCATCTTTTTTAGCACCAAAAAAGAAACCTGCTCCAGCAGGAGAAGTGGAAGGCCGAATGAATCCTTTCTCCAGATTCTCCTGGATATACTCCGACATGGCTTTGGTCTCTGGCAGGGATAAGGGATAAGTATGACCACGAAGAGGCATCTTGTCTGGCAGTAGATCAATTGGGCAGTCCAATTTTCTGTGAGGAGGTAAAACATTAGCTTGTTTTTCAGTGGATAGCTGGAGCTGGTACTTTAAAATTTAGAAGTGTGAAGCACCTCCCCCTCTATGCCCCACCAGCCCTCAGTTTAGAAAATGAAGACCGAGAAGAGGTGGAGAACAAGCAGAGTGAAAAGGAGAGAAGAACACACAATAACTGAATCATACAGCATACAGAACAAAACCGAACAGGCAGGCATAGAGCGCAGAGGTGGGCGTCCAGTGTCCCCTGTGGAATCAGAGAAAAGGATTTACCGGTAGGTACCAAAATCCCATTTTCTCTTTCATCCACTAGGGGACACTTTGAGGTGCTTACGCTGGGGACATCCCAAAGTTATCCCCATGGGCGGGAGTGCTCTGTGGCGCCTGCAGAGCAAGGCAGCCAAAACGGGATGCCAAAGAGGCAAACGTATCAAATTTGTAAAACTTGACAAACGTGTGAACTGAAGACCAAGTGGCCGCACGACACAATTGTGACATAGATGCTCCTCTACCGGCCACCCATGACGCACCCACAGAACATGTGGAATGAGCCAAAATTGATGAAGGAGGCCGACGGTTGGCACTAACATAAGCTTGATGAATAGTCAGCCGGATCCAACGTGCTAAAGTCTGCTTAGATGCTGGCCAACCCCTCCGAACCACATCATAGAGGACAAAAAGCGACTCTGACTTACGAAGGGAAGCAGTCCTGTCAACATAGATGCGGAGAGCCCTAACCACATCCAAGGTAGAAGAACCAGAGTCCTCCACAAATGATGGTACCACAATAGGCTGATTGATATTGAAAGCCGACACAACCTTAGGAAGGAAGGCGGCTATCGTCCGGAGTTCCGCTCTATCCGCATGAAACACTAGGTAAGGAGGTTTATAGGAAAGAGCCCCCAATTCTGAAACCCTACGAGCCGAAGTGAGAGCCAGGAGGATTACCGTCTTCCAAGATAGGTACTTAAGATCAACCTCCTCCAAAAGTTCAAACATGGGCGACTGAAGGAACAGAAGAACTAGATTAAGATCCCATGGATCAATTGGATGTACAAAAGGAGGTTGCACGCGCAAGACCCCTTGAAGAAACGTCTGCACCTCAGGAATGAGGGCCAATTTTCTTTGAAAGAAAATGGAAAGGGCAGAAACCTGCACCTTTAAGGTTCCCAGACGAAGGCCAGAATCCAGACCCGTCTGAAGGAAAAGCAGAAACCGGGATAAGCGAAAGGTCCTAGACGGAAGATCCCGACTGGAACACCATGAGATATAAGCACGCCAGATGCGATGATAATGCGCAGCCGAAACTGGCTTCCTAGCGCGTAGCATGGTGGGAATAACTGCGTCTGGGATATCTCTGCGTCTTAGGATATCAGTTTCAAGAGCCACCCCGTTAAATGTAGCTGCGCTAAGTTGGGGTGTATGAAAGGGCCCTACTGTAGAAGATCTGGGTGCAGAGGAAGGGGCCACGGATCGTCTGATAATAGCGACCGAAAGTCCGAGAACCAACTTCTCCGAGGCCAGTTCAGGGCCACGAGAATTACCGAGTTTGACTCCTGTTTTATTCTTTTTAGAAGACGAGGAAGAAGTGGAATCGGAGGGAAAAGGTAAATGAAGTCGTAGGTCCACGGACTTGTCAGAGGGTCTACTGCTTCCGCCTGTGGATCTCGAGTTCTTGACACGTATACTGGAAGCTGACGATTCAATCGTGACACCATGAGATCCACCTGAGGACATCCCCATCGACGTATCAGCTTGTTGAACACGTCTGGCTGAAGCTTCCATTCCCCGGGATGGACATCCTGTTGACTTAGGTAATCTGCTTCCCAGTTGTCCACACCCGGAATGAATACCGCTGACAGGATTATTGACTGATTCTCGGCCAACCAGAGGATCCGAGTTACCTCTCGCATAGCCATGCGACTCCGAGTCCCTCCTTGGCGATTGATGTAAGTGACAGCAGTCGCGTTGTCGGACTGAACTCTTACCGGACGAGCCTTTAGCAACTCTGTTGCCTCTATCAGAGCATTGCAAATCGCTCTGAGTTCCAACACATTTATGGGCCACTTCTGTTCTAGAGGGGACCATCGACCCTGAAAGTGATAATCGAGGACTACTGCGCCCCATCCTTGAAGGCTGGCATCCATGGTTATGATGATCCAGTCCCACATTCCGAACCGTTTTCCCGCAAACAGATTGCTGGATTGTGTCCACCAAAGAAGGGTACTCTGGTAACCGGGCTCAGACGGATCTGTCGATGTAGGAACAGATGAGACCCTGACCCCTGTGCTAAAAGGTCCAGCTGAAACACCCTGGCGTGGAACCAGCCGAACTGTAGTGCGTTAAAAGCAGCTACCATTTTCCCCAAGAGACGCAGACAAAGAAACATTGACACAGTCTTTGTTTTGAGGACCAGCTGAACTAACAGTCGGATATCCTTGGCCTTGTCTGTTGGAAGAAAAATCCTCTGAGATTTCGTAATCCAATATCATGCCCAAAAATAAATGTTTCTGGGACGGATTGAGATTTGACTTCTTGAAGTTGATTATCCAACCATGTTGGATTAGAATGTGATATGTCAGTAAGGCATGATCTGATAGAAGAGGCACTGATGGAGCTTTGAGTAACAGATCGTCCAAATAAGGTATTATGTTTACTCCTGATGACTGAAGGAGAGCGATCATGACTGACATGAGTTTGGTGAAGATGCGGGGAGCCGAGGATAACCTGAATGGCAATGCCCGAAATTGATAATGATCCTTCAAAATGGCAAAACACAGAAAAGCCTGGTGTGGTTCCCAAATGGGAACATGGAGATATGTGTTCTTGATATCCAAGGATAATAGGAACTCCCCTGGTTCCAAGCTCGCTATTACTGACTTTAGAGACTCCATCTTGAAACGATACATCTTCAGATACATATACTTTAGGTTTAAGATGGGCCTGACCGAGCCATCCGGCTTGGGTACTACAAACAGGTTTGAGTAAAACCCCAAACCTCGTTGAAGTTCCGGAACTCTAACTATCACAGAAGATACTACTAGAGACTGGATAGCCTCCTGTAGAACCTTGGCTCTTTCTGCCTGTATTGGCAAACTTGTAGTGAAGAACCGAGGTGGAGGGGAGGTCTCGAAATCTATTCGGTACCCCAGGGTAATTAGTCTTTGGATCCATGGTTCTGTACTTGTTGAAATCTTTGCAGGCGGCCTCCCACTGCAGATGGTCCCAGGTGGGATGGAAGACCGTCATGCCACTTGTTTCTCAGCTGGTTTAGGTTCTGGTCTACGAGCAACCGTGTGTGGCCGACCTCTACTTCTGCCACCTCTTGGTTGTCTGGGCGCACCTCTGGTCCTACCACAAAAGGAATGTGGCACCCGAAAGGAATTAAACGAAGGTCCCGTGTAAATTCTTCTGGGAGCCAGTGCAGCTGATGGGAGGAAGGAAGACTTTACCCTCTGTGGCTTGGGATATCCATTTGTCTAATTCCGGCCCGGACAGCATGTTGCCAGTGAATGGTAGACTTTCCACCACACGCATGGATTCTGCATCCGCTTGCCAAGCGCATAGCCAGTGGGCTCTGCGGACTAAAATCCCTGAAGCAGATATGCGAGCACTAATCTGACTGATATCCTTTGAAGCTTCTCCCATGTAATCTGCAGATTCACAGATGTGTTCTGCTAGTAGATGTAACTCTGCTCTGGAATTACCTGAGTCCAATCCTGTAATCAATTGATCGGCCCAGGAAACCACAGCCTTATTAACCCAAGCGGTAACAAGTGTGGGCCTGAGTTGAGCACCCGCTGCTGTATAAATAGATCTTAGCGTTGTCTCCAACTTACGATCCAACGGATCTTTTAGAACTGTAGCTCCCAGCACTGGGAGTGCTGTTTTCTTTGAGAGACGGGAGACAGACGCATCTACTGGAGGAGGGGTTTCCCACTTTTCCATCATGGATGAAGGAAAAGGGTAAGTAGATGAAAACCGGAGCGGAATCTGGAACCTCTTATCCGGCTGTTTCCAAGCTACCGAGAGCTGTTGCTGAAGTTGCTGCGAGAACGGAAAACCTGCAGAGCTCCTCGGTTATTCGTTAAATGATTCAAACTCCTGTGATGGAGGAATTATATCCTCAGGTAAATTGAGAGTCTTTCTGACCGCCAAAATTAAAGATTCCACCCCGAGAGAGGTGGACTCTAACTCCTGAGGGGTATCGTCCTGTAATGCAACCTACAATTCCCCTTCTTCGGTATCCTCCATAGTAAGGAATTCTTCCTCCAACTCCTCTGACTGGAGAACAGTCATCAGAGTACGCTTCGGTCTCTGGTAGGAAGTGGAGGGTGCAGATGCCGCAGTGCCCATAACCTGTACCAAGGTGTCTAGAGACTTGGTTAGCCCCAACACCCAGGGAGGTTGAGACTTACGTGCCTCAGCTAACTCTGACGTTAAGTCTGACATAACTCCTACCATGTCAGCGGCCCATGGCAGAGCAACTGAGTCAGGAATAGCCATCGGTGGATCAATTGTTATACAAGCATCACATAACGTGGACCCAGTGGCATGCAGCTTAGATAGTTTGTGGTTACATTTAGAACAGAAAAAACATCTTTTGAGCCGCTTTTGTTTTGTTCGACAGGGATAAACAACAGTCATCCAGGCACAATAGACACAGCAGTGATTTGAAATAAAATAAAATAAATAAATTATGTGACTTGCTGGAGCACAGCAGATTGTGATCAGCTCTGATGGCACATTTTCTAAACTGAGGGCTGGTGGGGCATAGAGGGGGAGGAGCTTCACACTTCTAAATTTTAAAGTGCCAGCTCCATCTATCCACGCCTCTATACCCCAGCGTAAGCACCTCCAGTGTCCCCTAGTGGATGAAAGAGAAAACTTGTACTCCATGAGAGAACCTGCATAGTGCACCAGTCAATCCTGGGATTGTGCTGATGTAACCATGGTAATCCTAGAATAACTTCATGGGTAGCCTTGGGTATCACTAAGAACTTAAGATGTTCAGAATGGAGTGCTCCAATATGAACCAAGACTGGCTGAGTCTCCTTAGAGACAGTTCCATTTAACAGAGGTCGTCCATCTACAGAGGTCAGGGAGACAGAATGATCAAGAGATGTACAAGGAATTTGTAGCTTGTCAACAAAACTGGAGGTCACGAAGTTTCCTGCTGCTCCTGAGTCTAACAGAGCAGTGACAAAAACAGGTTTAGGCTTATGATCTAAGGCTAAGATCAAGACAGAATCTTTAGATTTTGGGGACGGACTTATAACTCCTAACTTGATGTCCCCAGGACCAGTTAGGAACGGGCATTTCCCAGTTTACGGAAACAGGAGGCCACCAGGTGACCCGAATCTCCACAATATAGGCAGAGGTTTTTTAATAATCTTCTCTGTCAATCCTCTTTGGAGAGATGGGTATGATTCACCTGCATGAGCTCTTCATCTGTAGGAGAAGGAGACAGGTGGGTAGGAGTGGGTAGTGGGGAAGGCTCAGTTCTATGCTTCTCAGCCTGACTTTCTCTAAAGTGTAGGTCAATTTTATTGCAGAGAGAAATCATATCGTTTAAATTAGTTGGAAGTTCGCGGGTGACCAGATCATCCTTTAACCGATCAGAAAGCCTGTGCTAAAAAGCTGAGGTGAGGACTTCTTCATTCCACTTGAGCTCTGATGCCAAAATCTGAAACTGTACAATATATTGGCTGACAGAATGGGTTCCCTGTTTTAAAGTCATAATACTGGATGAGGCCAAAACTGTTCTTCCTGGCCTATCAAAAATCCTTCTGAAAGATGTTAGAAATTCAGTATAATTGTCTAGCAGAGGGTCTGCACGCTCCCAGAGTGGAGAAGCCCAATCCAAAGCTGAGCCGGTCAATAAGGGCACGATATAGGCCACTTTAGTTTTAGCGGAAGGAAAATTATCTGGCTGCAAGGTAAAATGCACATCACACTGATTAAGGAATCCGTGGCATAACTTAGGACTGCCGTCAAATTTACTTGGCATAGGTTGGTGCAAGCGAGGAGATGCTCTGTAACCTAGATTATCAGATGGAGGAGCAGGTGTAACCACTGTAACATTTGAAGTAGTCATAGTAGTTTGCATGATATCTTGACGTTTAAAATTTCTTGAAATAACTGAGCCATTTGGTGTTGTGTAGTTTCCAGGTTTTCCAACCGGCTTGCTATGGTCTGAATTAAATCCATTCCGGACTCCTGTCCCGTGGCCGAATCCATTGGGCCAGTGCAAACTGTTAGGACCTGAGTTTGTTGTGGACCCGGGGTGGAAATAGGAGCAGACCTGAACGGATTTAAATTGGAAAGTGGGTTTTTTAATAGGTGAAGTTGCAGAGAGGTATACAGATAAAATAAAGTCCAGAGTATAACGAGGAAGGTGATGACCAGAGGCTGTATTGTAGTATGAATAGGTAATGTCCAGGTAGTGGCAGAAATAATAAAAGTCTTTGTAATCCAAATGGTAACTGCAGGGCTGCAGACAGGATAACAGTCACTGATTGATGCTGGTGAGGTAAAATCCAGAGGGGCTATGGAGTAATCAGAATAGTAACAGCTGATGGAATTAAGTGGAGAGTAGAACTGTGATAGCTCAGAGTGGAATCAGAGAGCTAGGTAGATGGAGACAGGGCAGGTTCAGGGTTAACTGTAGACACAGGTCCTCTGGCAGGGAAAGGGTAAATAGCAGGTGCAGGATGGTTCTGGCAGGAGACTGGGAGCAGGCAGAGCGGTGCAGGCTACTTGGAAGCTGGGATCCAGCAGGAGCACAGGAAAGCACTCAGACAGATAATTCAAGGCACACAGACTCTCTCACAGCTACGCTGTGAAACACGTTGCACTGGCAACTATGGGAGGCTCTGAACTCCCTTAAGTACCCAGTGCAGAATCGTGATAGATCAGAGAGAGACATGCCAGGACTGAAGCAGCTAAGTCACATGACCAGAGGCAAGATTGCGGTGCCCATACCAGAGTGGAATGGAAACACCACCAGGCCTACCCCGGTCAGAATGACACAGTGCCCGCGGAACAGTTCGCACAGCCAATGCCCGCCCCAGACACCAGCCCCTCCGCCGGAAGGACCATACCACAGCGCCCTCACAGGTAATACCCGTCATCCCTTATGCCGGGAAACCCTGGTCGTGACATCTTTTTAGTGGTGGTGTACAACTGTCCCTTGTGGAGTTTTTTGTCTGAAATGTCAGATTTGACAAGAAGGTCTCGTAAGTTTTTACCTCGTAAAACTTTGCAAGTTTGTTGTTTCTTTATGACCTCTTAATTTGGGGTCTGAAGTCACTATGGGCCAATGTTTTTTTATCTCCTTATTGATGGTGGAACTCAAGGGGCTATAGCAGTGTTGGCTAACCTTGACACTCCAGCTGTTATGGAACTACATAACCCAGCATGCACTACTACAGTTTTGCTATTAGGGCATGCTAAAACTGTGGCAGGGCATGCTGGGATATATAGTTCCACAACAGCTGGAGTGTCAAGGTTTGCCAACACTTGATCCAGGGAATTCTGGACTCTTTTTTACATTAGGACTATGTTGTTTTAAGAGGTTTTCTCTCAGAATGGCCATGGCTTTTTGTTTTTGTGTTAACAAAAGGTCTAATGGATAACCCCTGGCAGAATTTTTTTTACCATATTGTGTCTCTAAGAGAGCCCTGTCGTTAAAATTGGGTGGGATAATGCATTATGCTGATTTAATACATACTCCAACCTCTGTAAGGGACCTGCCCACAGGATAACTAAATCGTCGATGTAGCGTTTATATAAGTAAATGTGTTTAGAAATAGCTGGATCATATTTGGTTTTCAACCTCGAACATAGAGCAATTTGCCAGGGAGGGTGCCACCGCTCATCCCATGGCACATCCCGCTATTTGCAAGAAAAAGGAAACATCAAACAAGAAGTAATTTTTTGTCAAAGTTAACTCTAAAAGTTGTATAAAAAAGTCAATGTCAGGTCCGACATAGACTGGGTGATGGATAAACAATTCTCTGACGGCACGTAACCCCGTGTGGTGAGGAATTTTCATATATAAATTTTTGACGTATGCTGTACACAAAATTAGATCAGATGGTAAATTCGTGAAATGTTCCAGCTGGTTTAATAAAGTTGCAGTATCCTTCAGAAAGGAACTATCACTCTGTACTATAGGCTGAAAGTAATTATCCAAATACACTGCAATAGGATGTAACAAAGATCCCCGGGCTGAGATAATAGGTCTGCCCGAGTGTTTGTGCAGTGATTTATGGACTTTTGGGATGGCATATAAAATTGGAAGCCTAGGTTGTTGAGAAGATAACGCCTCTTTGAGCATTGATGAGATTAAGTTAATTTCTGCAACCGACTGAAGGACCAAATCAAGATCCTTTTTAAATGAGTATGTTGGGTTACCGCTTAATTTGATGTAAGTTTCTGAATCGGACAATTGAGAATAAATTTCTTGTTTGTAATCTTCCAAATTTTGAACTGTTATAAACCCCCCCTTTATTCGATGGTCTGATGATAATCGATGGGTCAAGGCGTAAATCATCAAGTGCTTTGCGTTCTGCTCTGGTAAGGTTAAGGTGACAATGTTCAGTGGCTTCTTGTTTAATATTCTCTGAATCCCTCAATAACCGGGAAAATGTTTTTAACAAATGATTTGTAGACAGAGGGTCAAATTTAGAGGGCGGCTGAATTGCTTTTAATTTAGCAGGAATCAATTTGCTCTCATTGGAACACAAAACTGTAGATTTGTTTATAGTTATGTAACCATGGTGATGGGTGCACTAATTATTTGGCTGACGTCATCTTCCGCTTCCTCGTGGCAGATCGGCGTCTTCACAAGGTGATCTCTATAATGGTATTTAATTGTTCACTTTATTTACAGTATATCCTGACGAAATGAAGTAAATTCATGAAATTTATTACATTTAGAGTCCCAATGGATTTTTCACCTTAATACATTGGCCCCGAAGGGATTAAACGAAAATCTCAGTCTCCAATGTTTCATATAATTAAATGGTTAAACCTTTTCCCAATAGGCCATGTGTTCATATTATATTGAGATTGATATATTTATTTCAGAGGTTGTTATCCAAGTCTGGCTCTATCTTTATCATCGCAATCTTCCTGCATCTAGCAAATATGTAAACAAGTAAAAATGTTTTCATTAAATTAATCACTTTGGGCACATCAAGATGAGATTATGAGTGTGGCGATTTTATGTTCCCTCTATGGATCTCTCTACCTGCTTTAAATGATGCTTCCTGCTATGTTTCTTTTCACTGGTTCAAACCGTGTATAAACTGTTTATAGTTCTGTAACCATGGTGATGGGTGTATTCATTATTTGGCTGATGTCATCTTCCGCTTCCTGGCGGCAGGTCGGCGTCTTCACGAGGTGATCTCTGTAATTGTTCACTTTATTTATATCCTGACGAAATGAGGTAAATTCATGAAATGTTGATCTAAAACAAAGAGGCTAATCTTTTATTACTTACAAGTCGCTATGACTGCCGCCATCCACGTACTTGCTATATATATATATATATATATATATATATATATATACACAGTCAGGTGCATAAATATTGGGACATTGACAGAATTTTCATATTTTGGCCTCTATTCACCACCACAATGGCTTTGAAATTAAACAACAAGATGTGCTTTAACTGCAGACTTTCAGATTTAATTTGAAGGTAATTACATCCAAATCCGGTGAATGGTGTAGGAATTACAACGGTTTCTACTTCATGTCCAGTCTGATTGTGCTTATTAAGGAAGCTTTCCAGATCTTCTTTAGTGCCTTTCCATAATATTAGATGATCGTCAATAAATCTATGGTACAGTATTAAGTGATTAGAAAAACCCAGCCCTTGAAGAAACTTCTCTTATTTGACCCATGCATGTAAGTGTTGGCGTACGATGGGGCCACATTGGACCCCATCGCACACCCCGCTATCTGTAGATAAAACCTGTTATCATAAATGAAGTAATTCCTTTCAAGGATCAGCTGCAATAATTTAAGAAATAAATGTATAGGCGGACCCTCATAGAATGGATTATCTCTTATTAGATGGCCAACTGCCTCCACTCCTTGCTTGTGCTCCTTTCTAATCACGTAATACTGTACCATAGATTTGTTGACGATCTTCTAATATTATGAAAAGGCACTAAAGAAGATCTGGGAAGCTTCCTTAATAAGCACAATCAGACTGGACATGAAGTCCAATTGACCTTTACAATCTCCGAGGAGGAGGTACACTTCCTAGATGTGAAGATCAAACAAGTTGATGGTATACATCATACATCGATTTATACAAAGAAAACGGATAGGAACACTATCCTACATAACACCAGTTTTCATCCTCAGCCACTACGCAGTGGGTTACCATATTCACAACTGCTTAGGGTGCGACGAATTACTAGTGAGATAGGGACATTAAATCAGGAGATGGACAACATGGTAACAAAATTTGTTAGAAGGGGATACCAAAAAGAGCATATTCTAAAGATTAAGGATCAAGTAATGAAGTTACCTAGGGAATCCCTGTTAAAACCTAAAACAAACGATGAAGAACAAACTAAGGTAATCCCTTGGGTTAACAGATTTAATACCGACAGTGTTACTACTACCAGAATTGCCAAAAGATTATGGCAAATAGTAAATTCTGATCAAGAGCTTCCAGAATTACTAAATACACATCTGTTACCCAGCTATACGAGAGGCCGCAACCTGAAGGACAGATTAGTGAAACTGGATGTGACTAAGCTAAAAAATGCTAATAAACCACAGCAATTTTTGAGCCAAAGAAAAGGGTACTCCCGGTGCTTGGGATGTATAACATGTAGAGGAGCGATGATAGGTGATTCCTTTCATCACCCTTATACAGGCGTTAAATATTCCATCAAATATGCAGTTACATGTAGCACCACGTATGTGGTGTACCTCCTGTCTTGCCCATGTGGCTTGCACTACGTGGGCAAGACAGAGAGGCAATTTAAGGAATGCATGGCACTCCACAGGTCTGCGATTAGGGTGGCTTTAAACCTTGGCACTAGTGAACAGCCAGTTGCAAAACACTTCTTGATTGCTAGGCATGGAGTAGCAGATCTAAGGTCAAGAATAATTGACCATATACCAGTTAATATGAGGGGAGGAAACAGAGGTAGGGTACTACTGCAGGCTGAATCCAGATGGATTTTTAGACTGGATACCATGGCCAAAAAAGGCCTTAATGAGACCCTTGGACTTCACTGCTTTTTGTGAATCCTATTTTAATAACATTTGTACCCCCCATTTAGAGCTTTGAGTGTATATTACTGGTTATCTCCAAGATCCATTTAGCTAGTAAATATAGGGATGGATCTAGTAAGCGGTCTATTCTGAACATGAAGTACTGTAAGGTAGTTATAACTAGGAGAGGAAAAGAGCTGATATAGTGCTGTTTATTAAAATTTTAGTTGAGTAATAGTTTTGTATTTTTGATTGAATATTAAAAATGTTTGTTATTTTGTAGCATTTAGGTTGCTAAGGCAACGAAAGGGGAGATCGCGATGGAGGTTGCCTGAGTGGCGTGGTGGATGATGTCACTAAGAAGCGCCTCAGCACACGTAGGACGCTGGACTGGTGGGTGTCGGTGCACCGCGCAGCTCAGGTGAGTAACATCGCATTCTTGATTGTTTGGTATATTTGTAAGTGTGATCACTCTCTGTATATCCTTGATAATGGGCATTGGCCCGAAATGCCGTTGGAATAAAGAAGTACACATTTACATAGACATCGAGTGCCGCCAGTCTTTTTTGTCTATATATATATATATATATAATATACATTTATATTACACACACTAAGAGCAGTGATATCCTTTTAATATACTGTACTAGCTCAAGTACCTGGCATTGCCCCGGTTTAAGTTTTCAAGTTGTTAAGTTATCAATGAGTTACATGTAACTGTCAAAATTAAGTTTTCATGAATAGGAGTAAGTGGCTGATTATTTCTTGAAAAGTTTTGTTGGTAAGAATGTTTAGTGTATTTGAGAATACAACAGAAGTTACAATAACTTAAAAAAATATATTGGATCAAATAGTTCTTGACACTATTAATTTATCTATAAAATGGGCTGAAAATACTTAACGTTGAATTAACGTTGAATTAATAGTTGTTATAAATACATCACTTTAACTGTAATATATTTCACATTAAATTATATTTGTTTTAAGATTATTATGTGATGTCCATAACCATCCAGTAGAAGGTCTAGAACAGGCTCCCTGGGTCAAAGTTCTGCCCAGCGCGCTCTAACGGGAGGTATGACCGGGATCCCAACCACTCCATTAGGAATTCCGGACCAATTGCCAACCCTCTGTGAAGATATTATCCAAATCCATCCAGTGGAAGGCCCAGAACAGGCTACCCAAGTCAAAGTTTTGCCCAGGGTTCCTAGGTCAAAGTTATGCCCAGGTTACACCAACACGAGGTCCGACCGGGACCTCAACATTCTAGTATGTCTTCTGGGATCCAAGGTTACCACTCTGTGAAGTTTTCGTCCAAATACATCCAGTGGCAGTTTCAGGACAGGCTCCCTGGGTCAAAGTTCTGAACAGCGTACACCAACTGGACCCTAACCCTCCTTAAACCTGGCCAGGATCGAACTGGACTGCCTCGCGTTGGCTTCATCCCAATCGGTGCAGGGGTGTCCGAATGCATAACCGGACAGATAAACAAACAAAACAAACAAACAGATCCAATGAATTTTATATACTAGATTTGTGAAAGCGTAAATGCAACCCAATGAATGAGTTTTACTTGCTCCCTATCATACACAAGAAAGTAATTTTATCTGTAGTTGGTGGTCATACAGACATAAAGAGTGGAGCTGGTGGATATTTTGCAGACAATTTGGGGTCTGCTAATGGTGGAAGTTTTTATTGAGCCCTCATTTGTATGTTTAGTGTTTTATCAGGACCATGGACAAAGCATTATAGTTGCAATCAGGATGCTGACAATGTATTGTGTACACAGTATGAGATAAAGCACTAAACTTTATTGCTGAGAAAAATGACAAATGTCCAAAGTAAATATAGTTTGTTTGCAAGATGGAAAGTTAGTGTTGTGCTATGTTTGTATATGTCTGGAAACAGACTTGAAAAGCTTTTTTTATTAAATATAGAAATTTATAACATGTCGTTACATTACTAATGTTGTAGTTAACCCCGATATAAATCAAATTGAACACAGGGGCTGATTCAGACCCGCTCACAAGCACTATGCACTCGCAAGTGGGTCGATGTTTACCCCCTGCGCTCTGTCAGTAAGGGTCTCGCACCAAAACGGGGCAGCTGTCGATTGTGATTGACAGCTCGCCCTGTTTTGGAGGTGGGAAGAGGGGGTGGCTGGACAAACGGAGGCGTTCCCGAGGGAACGCCTTCCGTTTGTGGGTGGCCCTACTGACATCACTAGTGATGTCAGTAGGTGGACTTCATGCTCTATTAGAGCAGGAAGTCCACTGGGGCTTGCGATGGATGAGACCCTACCACAAGGGTCTCGTCGCAAGCCTGGGTCGCAATAATCGCGACCATCACCTGCCCACTCGCAAAAGCTGTGGGTGGTCACCCACAGCTTAGCGAGCGGCCAGTAGGCCAGTATCAAAAACAAAAACCTCCCTGATGCAGAGTGAGCGCTCTGAAAGAGTGTCCGGCTCTGAATCAGGGCCACAGTTACACAACTGGATGACAGATTTGTTAAGTTAAATAATTCATACGATGATGACTGGTCAAAACTGATGAGTTTCTTAATTAATTGCTTAATTATTAAAACACAGGTGAATATGGCGGGATGTACTAAAAGGACAGTTTGGTCTGCATAAACGGAATGGCAATTGACTATAATGGGAGCAGACTGAACTTTTATGTATATTTTAAAAAATCTTAAACCTGTGAACTATATCTTCAGCACACTTCTTGCTAAGATGATTTCACATATATTACATGTGGAATGACATGGAATGACGGCCGCTTACTATGGAATGACAGCTGTTTTACTCGCCATCCTCAGTCAAAAATGGCATCAAAACAGTGCATATGTCCCATATAAATACACAAATTTTTCTATGTTTCCCTAAGCACACACACTTTTCCCTTTTCATATGCATCCCCCTATACCTGTAACCTACTATACATGTCACATAATGCAGAATGACGGCCGCTTACTATGGAATGACAGCTGTTTTACTCACCATCCTCAGGCAAAAATGGCATCAAAACAGTGCATATGTCCCATATAAATACACTGATTTTTCTATGTTCTCCTAAGCGCACACACTTTTCCCTTTCTATATGTGTCCCCCAATACCTGTACCCTACTATACATGTCACATAATGCGGAATGATGGCCGCTTACTACGGAATGATAGCTGTTTTATTCACCATGCCCAGGCAAATCTGTCATTAAAAAAGTGCATATGTCCCATATAAATACACCGATTTTTCTACGTTCCCCTAAGCACGCACACTTTCCCTTTCTATATATTTCCCCCTATACCTGTACCCTACTATACATGTCACATAATGTGGAATGACGGGCAGTTACTACGGAATGACAGCTGTTTTATTTGCCATCCCCAGGCAACAATGGCATCAAAACAGTGTATATGTCCCACATATAGATGACAATTTTTCTATGTTCCCCTAAGCACACACATTTTTCCCTTTCCATATGTATCCCCCTCTACCTGTACTCTACTATACATTAGGGATAAGCGGGTTCGGAATTCTGAAATCCGAACCCCCCCGAGCCGAGTCGTATCCGAGTCAGGCTCGACTTTTCCCGCCTGACTCGGATCTGAAATCGAGCAAAACGTCATCATCCTGCATTCCGGTCTCGTGGGTTTTGGATTCTATAAAAGGTCCCCGCGTCGGCGCCATTTCTCACTCTGGCTGTGGACAGTGACGAGGGAGGGTGGGAACTAAAGCTGGCTGGGCTGTGTTGTGCTTCTGTTGTCCATAGGGGCTGTGACAACTCAGTCCATAGGGGCTGACTGGGCTGTGTTGTGCTGCTGTTGTCCATAGGGGCTGGCTGGGCTGTGTTGTGCTGCTGTCATAACGGCTGGCTGGACTGTGTTGTGTAGTGTCCCATAAAGGCTGTAGTCCTAGAGGGGTGCTGTAGTGTTGTTCAGGGGGTGATCTGTGCATCAGGGGTGCTCCCCCAAAGTGCACGCCAATAAAAATTATTATTTCTTTTTGTTTTTGTGAATTGTGTGCACAGTGGCCGCACGTGCATCAACAAAGAAGCGCCAAGTGTGCACCTGTGTCATAAGTAAAGGGCCAGTTGGCCCATATGTTAAAGGGTGCTGTAACCCCCAAAGTGCACTCCAAAAAAAAAAATTTTTTCTGTGTTTGTGAATTGTGTGCACTGTACGTGCATCCTCAAAGCAGCAGCGCCAAGCGTGTGTCTGTCTGTTAAAGGGTGGTGTAACCCCCAAAGTGCATTCCAAACAAAACAGAAAAATATTTTCTGTGTTTGTGAATTGTGTGCACTGTGGCTGCATGTGCATCAACAAAGTAGCAGTGTCAAGCATGCGCCTGTGTCCCATAAGTAAAGGGCCGGCTGGCTTGCCCACTAAAGGGTGCTGTAACCCCCAAAGTACACTACAAAAAAAATATAAAAATATATTTTTTTGTGTTTGTGAATTGTGTGCACAGTAGCTGCACGTGCATCAACAAAGTAGCGTCAAGCACGTGCCTGTGTCATAAGTGAAGGGCCGGCTGGATTGACCATTAAAGGGTGCTGTAACCCCAAAGTGCACTCCAAATAAAACAAAAAATTAATTTCTGTGTTTGCGAATTGTGTGCACTGTGGCTGCACGTGCATCAACAAAGGAGCAGCACCAAGCGTGCGCCTGTGTCATAAGTAAAGGGCCGGTTGGCCCATCCGTTAAAGGGTGCTGTAACCCCAAAAGTGCACTCCGAAAAAAAAAAAAAAATTCTGTGTTTGTGAATTGTGTGCACTGTACGTGCATCCTCAAAGCAGCAGCGCCAAGGGTGTGTCTGTCTGTTAAAGGGTGCTGTAACCCACAAAGTGCACTCCAAACAAAATAAAAAAATATTTTCGGTGTTTGTGAATTGTGTGCACTGTGGCCGCACGTGTATCAACAAAGTAGCGCCAAGCATGCGCCTGTGTCATAAGTAAAGGACCAGCTGGTTCGTCTGTTAAAGGGTGGTGTAACCCCCAAAGCGCACTCCAAACAAAATAACAAATTATTTTCTGTGTTTGTGAAATGTGTGCACTGTGGCTGCACGTGCATCAACAAAGTAGCAGCGTCAAGCGTGCGCCTGTGTCCCATAAGTAAAGGGCCAGCTGGCTTGTCCATTAAAGGGTGCTGTAACCCCAAAGTGCACTCCAAAAAAGATAAATATATATATTTTTTTGTGTTTGTGAATTGTGTGCACAGTAGCTGCACGTGCATCAACAAAGGAACAGCGCCAAGCACGTGCCTGTGTCATAAGTAAAGGGCCAGCTGGCTTGTCCATTAAAGGGTGCTGTAACCCCCAAAGTGCACTCCAAACAAAATAAAATATATTTTTTTGTGTTTGTGAATTGCGTGCACAGTAGCCGCACGTGCATCAACAAAGTACCGTCAAGTGTGCCCCTGTGTCATAAGTGAAGGGCCAGCTGGCTCATCTGTTAAAGGGTGCTGTAACCCCCAAAGTGCACTCCAAACAAAACAAAAAACTATTTTCTGTGTTTGTGAATTGTGTGCACTGTGGCTGCACGAGCATCAACAAAGGAACACCACCAAGCGTGCACCTGTGACATAAGTAAAGGACCGGTTGGCTCATCCATTAAAGGGTGGTGTAAACCCCAAAGTGCACTCCAAATAAAATAAAAAGTTATTTTCTGTGTTTGTGAATTGTGTGCCCTGTGGCTGCATGTGCATCAACAAAGGAGTAGCGTCAAGCGTGCGCCTGTGTCATAAGTGAAGGGCTGGCTGGCTTGACCGTTAAAGGGTGCTGTAACCCCCAAAGTGCACTCCAAACAAAATTAAAAAATATTTTTTTGTGTTTGTGAATTGTGCACAGTAGCCGCACGTGCATCAACAAAGTAGTGCCAAGCGTGCACCTCTGTCATCAGTAAAGGGCCAGCTGGCTCATCTGTTAAAGGGTGGTGTAACCCCCCAAAGTGCACTCCAAAGAAAATAAAAAAATATTTTCTGTGTTTGTGAATTGTGTGCACTGTGGCCACACGTGCATCAACAAAGTAGTGCCAAGCGTGCGCCTGTGTCATAAGTAAAAGGCCGGCTGGCTCATCTGTTAAAGGGTGGTGTAACCCCCAAAGTTCACTCCAAACAAATAAAAAAAATGTTTTCTGTGTTTGTGAATTGTGTGCACTGTGGCTGCACGTGCATCAACAAAGGAGCAGTGCCAAGCGTGCGCCTGTGTCCCATAAGTAAAGTGCCAGCTGGCTTGTCCTTTAAAGTGTGCTGTAACCCCCAAAGTGAACTCCAAAAAAATAAAAAATGTATATTTTTTTGTGTTTGTGTATTTCGTGCACAGTAGCTGCACGTGCATCAACAAAGTAGTGCCAAGCGTTCGCCTGTGTCATAAGTAAAGGGCTGGCTGGCTCATCTGTTAAAGGGTGCTGTAACCGCCAAAGTGCACTCCAAACAAAATAAAAAATTATTTTTTGTGTTTGTGAATTGTGTGCGCAGTAGTCACACGTGCATTAGCAAAGTAGCGCCAAGCGTGTGCCTGTGTCATAAGTAAAGGGCCGGCTGGCTTGTTTGTTAAAGGGGGTGTAACCCCCAAAGTGCAGTCCAAACAAAATAAAAAATAATTTTCTGTGTTTATGAAATGTGTGCACTGTGGCCGCATGTGCATCAACAAAGGAGCAGCGCCAAGCGTGCGCCTGTGTCATAAGTAAAAGGCTGGTTGGCTCATCCGTTTTTCTGTGTTTGTGAATTGTGTGCACTGTACATGCATCCTCAAAGCAGCAGTGCCAAGCGTGTGTCTGTCTGTTAAAGGGTGGTGTAACCCCCAAAGTGCACTTCAAACAAAATAAAAAATAATTTTCTGGGTTTGTGAATTGTGTGCACGCACAGTAACTGCACGTGCATCTATAAAGTAGTGCCAAGCGTGCGCCTGTGTCATAAGTGAAGGGCCGGCTGGCTTGACCGTTAAAGGGTGCTGTAACCCCCAAAGTGCACTCCAAATAAAATAAAAAATAATTTTCTGTGTTTGTGAATTGTGTGCACTGTGGCTGCACGTGCGTCAACAAAGGAGCAGCATCAAGCGTGCGCCTGTGTCATAAGTGAAGGGCCGGCTGGCTTGACCGTTAAAGGGTGCTGTAACCCCCAAAGTGCACTCCAAACAAAATAAAAAAATATTTTCTGTGTTTGTCAATTGTGTGCACAGTGGCCGCACGTGCATCAACAAAGTAGCAACAAGAGTGCGCCTGTGTCATGAGTAAAGGACCGGCTGGTTCATCTGTTAAAGGGTGGTGTAACCCCCAAAGCGCACTCCAAACAAAATAACAAATTATTTTCTGTGTTTGTGAAATGTGTGCACTGTGGCTGCCCATGCATCAACAAAGGAGCAGCATCAAGCGTGCGCCGGTGTCCCATAAGTAAAGGGCCAGCTGGCTTGTCATTTAAAGGGTGCTGTAAACCCCAAAGTGCACTCAAAAAAAAATATATATATATATTTTTTTGTGTTTGTGAATTGTGTGCGCATTAGCCGCACGTGCATCAACAAAGTAGCGCCAAGCGTGCACCTGTGTCATCAGTAAAGGGCTGGTTGGCTCATCCGCTAAAGGGTGCTGTAACTCCCAAAGTGCTCTCCAAAAAAAAACAATTTTTTTCTGTGTTTGTGAATTGTGGCCCTCATTCAGAGCTGCTCGTAAGCGGACGTTCGCTCGTAGCGATCCGATGTTGTACAACCACACATGCGTCAGGGTAACAGTGCGCATGTGCGTACGGCTGTTTGCGATAATTTTTCAGTCGTTCGTCGAACAGCAAACAGGAAGTGATATGTCAAATGTGATTGACAGAACTGTCCGTTTTGGGGGCGGTGACGGGGGTGGAGATGGGAAAACGAAGGCGTGTCGAGGCGTTTATTGGGCATACATAAATTATCTGATGCGAGCGGCCAATGTGAATGGAACAAGTCATACGTCACTGGCTGAGCCAATTTTCAGTAAGACTGCTCGCTCAGCTTGTGGTCTGGTATAGTCTACCGCAATGACGATGGTCTCTTGGGCCTTCTCCGGGCTCATCGATGGTGTGACGATGTATCATTTGCGGCCACATAAACAATCATCTTGTAATTGTTAATCTGCTTGTAAGGTGTTTCGTTAATAGCCTTTTTTTTAGTTGCTAAAATCCGAATGCGGCCTAATACAATCAATTAGCAGTTGTTGTTTTTTTTGGTTTTATTTATTTTTGTGGGGGTTTGTAGTTCAACAATATTGTACGTATGTTTTTTTGAGAAGCGAATATTTTATGGCCAAAGAAATCATTTTTTGGTTTAGTATTTTGTTTTGGTTTTTTAAAACTCTTTTTTTTTAAAAAACCCTTGACTGTTTAGAATTTAAAAAATGTTTTTCTTTCCGTTGTCTTGTTTGTCATTTTGTTGTCTGGATTACCTTTAAACCAGTTTTGAAAGAAATAAACAAAAGAATTGATCAGTTTGTATTTTTTTTTTAATTATTTTTACTCACAGAAATAATGTAAAAAATGTAAAAAAACATAAATTGTTTTTTTGCCCACAAAAATAAACAAAGTGGCATTTCATACACAAACCAATAAAATTATTAAAAACAATTCGCAAGAAAGGAGAGGGAGGTTTTGGCCATTAAGGAATATGGGGCAAACACAGAAATGGATTGTGGGTAAATTAGCCAGTGCTGTCATCGCCTTTTAGGGCGTTTGGGCAGGGTGGGGAGTGAGCTGGTATGGGTCCGGGATGTCCTTCACCTGGCCTGTCCAGAGGCAGATGTTGTGGCCTCTGGACTAGGCATAGGGCTAGGCACATTTGGAGGGATGGCTGTTGTTGTGCCAGAGGTGGAGGGTCCTGATGTTCCGGCAGGAAGGGAGGCCGGCTCCAACATGTGGTGGCGAACGAGCTGCTCCAGGGCATTAGCAATTCGCACGTTGGCTGCAGAATTTGCCTCCAGGGCGTCAGCCACCCGTAAAAGATTGGTGTCCTGCCTCAGCATAATCTCGGTCTGTTGATCCGTTTTGAAATTGAGATCAGTGAGAAGGACTACTTCCAGTGAGAGGGAAGGCCTTGGACTGTCTTCCACAGGGTCCCCAGCCGGATCTACTGCTTACTCACCTGCAGAGCCAGAAGAAATTCTGCGGCCAACGCTCACCTCTGGAGCAGACTCATCTGCCTGTGTCTCTGTGAGAAAAAAGAGAAAAGAGTCAAATTAGAATCTAGATATGTTCCTAAAAACATTTCAGAGTTGTTAACATTCCAACATTTACCTGGGTCAACATGAGGAGCTGCAAAGTCTGGCATGTCGGTATCCATGTTCGACACGCCAAACACCTCCTCATCCTGCACACACCCCTGTGCCAGCTCCTCCAAATCAGTGAACTCAAGTAACACAGGGGTGGGACCCCCACCTATCCCCCTTGCATGCCTAGTCTTAAATATAATTTCTACTTTTTAAATGTAGGTGGTTCAGCACATGACCCGTCCAAGGTTGTAAGCATCTTTGGAATTCATAGAAAAGATAAGTATATTTTTCTGTACACATTTGTCTAAACAAATAACTACCTGGCTTACCATTTCAGGTTGATGTTGGTCGTATTATATTGGCCCTGGTTCCAGAACCCGACCAACCTCAACTTCATCCCAGGTGTAGGCCTCGTAGGCGTGCAAGGCCCCAGATATATAGAACATGTGTCACCTTTTTTGGAATGCCAGATGATGAGGTCTTAAGATGATACCGTCTTCCTCCACAAATCATCCTAGACACTCTCTCATTAATAGAGAGTGATCTTGAACGGCAAATTGTCAGTCCTACAGCAATACCACCACTTATGCAATTAATGTCAGTGTTACATTTCTGTGCCTCAGGATCCTTTCAAACCACTGTGGGAATAGTTGCCGGAATCTCCCAATCCTCCTTTTCAAGGATCCTGAGGGCAGTGATGGAGGCCAGTTTTAAACACCTCCATCATTTTATTACAATGCCATTGGATATGGGTTCCCTTAGTGTGGCGAAGGCCAATTTTTACCAAATAGCTGGCTTCCCACACATCATAGGGGTTGTGGATGGCACTCACATACCACTTCAGCCTCCAGCAAGGCTGAAGGCTATTTTTAGGAACTGAAAACACTTTCATTCACTGAATGTAATGGTGGTATGTGATGCCTCCCTCCAGATCCTGTCCCTGAATGCCAAATTCCCCGGAAGTGCTCAAGATTTCTTCATCATCCGGCAATCAGGGATTTGGCACAAATTAGACAACCTACAAGCTGCTGATGCATGGCTTCTGGGTAAGTTGACACCTTCTGTGGCAACCAATGCAAAGCTTGTTACACAATGGTCCTGATGTTTTGTTTTTTTTTCACAGGAGACAGTGGTTACCCTTGCACGCCCTGGCTGCTCACTCCTTATTTGGCACCCACACCAGGGCCACAAAGTGAGTATAATTCCACACTTACAACCACCAGGCAGGTGGTGGAGCGCTGTATCGGCCTTTTAAATGGCCGATTCAGATGCCTCCACCGCTCTGGTGGCGAGCTCATGTATTTGCCGGATATGGTTTTGAAAATTGTGGTCCTGTGTGGGATATTTCACAACATCGCCATAAGGAGTGGTGTCCCAATGCAGCCAGAGGATGCCTTGCCTGAGGATGGCCCCCCCGAGGTTGGTCAGAGGTCAGTATGTGGGGGGGCCATACGCGATGATGTGGTGGCCAGATATTTTAGGTAATTTTTGTTAATAATGTAGTTAATTTACACAATGTAGACATGTAAGATTTCAATGACCAATTGTAATTTTTTTGTCTTTTTTTTTGGGGTGTCTTTTATTCCATTAAATTACCCGACCAAACGATGCCTACTACCTGATCCCAAAAAATGTCTTCATGTGTCCACATTGGCTCTAACTTCTGGAACAATTATTTCTTCGCCTCATTTGGGGATTCATGTTGGCCTGCTACTTCTTCAAACAGTTCTTGATTGTTGTTGTTGTTGTTGTTTTGTTATTTTTGGTGTTGGTTGTTTTTTGGATTGTGTTTTCACTGTGTTAATTGCTTGACAAAATTCACTTTGTTTATTTTTTTTGTGTGGATTACATTTTTGGATAACCTTTTAAAGACTTTTCCTTGGTAAATTACAAGCAAGTGTAACCTGGTCCAAAAAAGCAAAATTGCTTAATGGCTAATCCTGTAATGTGTTAAATTGTAAAGTATTTTACCATGCTTTGTGGCTAAAAACAAACACCAAAGGTATTATGGTGAATCAGGATGTTTTCTAATCTAGGCCTAAGCAAGTTTTAGAGAAAATTTACATTACCCACCCCAAAATAAAAAAAAACTCTGGTAATTCGACAACCTATTGGTATTGTTAGGTGTTTAATGTTCCAGCTTACATACTTACTTGAGCTTTCTACAAACACATTTACATTACTTAAAAAAACATGCTCCAATAGTCGACTTATGTAAGGTTAAAGAATCTAATATTTACAGACAAGGAATGAGACTTTAATAAATCAAAATATATTTTATTGGTCCCAACATTTTAAGGGTGTCCAAAAAAAAAAAATTAGTGGCGCAGGACTGCCACCATGTGATCAGCATCCCGACGAGATGGGCCCTCAAGGTTTGCAATCCCTCAAGCATTGTTTGCAAACGCCTCAGGTCCTCTGTGGTTTAAAAAAAAAAAGGGATTACTAAACTGACACCTTAATTTATATGTTACCAAACAACTTACAAATCAGACTATAGTTTCAACAAAGATCTAAATTTGTCCCCCCAAAAAAAAAATGGCAAACACAAAGATTATTTAAAAACTAACTTTAAAAATTATACATAAAGAAACAAAAATTAAAAAGCCGAAGTAGGCAAAAACAATACATTTGTTGGTACCGTAAAATAGATGGACCCAAGTATGAGTGTTTGGACATGTGTGATATGTGTAAGGGGAAAACATCCTAGACATTGTTTTGCCAAGATATATATCCAAAACATTACAAATACTTAACAAATTGGAAATGCACAGGCAAAAGGACAACATCAACCAAAAAGCCCCCAAAAAAACAAAGTTAAAAAGGCAAACATACCGGTGAGATTGATGCCTGGTCCTGTAGGCACCACATCGTCCTCCTCAGAGGTGGGCCAGTGCTGGTCCGATTGAGGAGGGGATATTTGACTCTGGGTGGAGGGGGAGGAAAAGAGAGGGGGGGGGAGGGGAGGGTGATGAAAAGAGAGGGGGGGAGGGTGATGAAAAGAGAGGGGGGGAGGGAGGGTGAATTGGGAGGGATGGGAATAATAGGACAGGGATGGGCCTCAGGCACTGGGCGGTCTGGGGTGGAGGGGGAATTTGGTGAAGGTTGGGGAGAGGAGGATTGGGTGAGAGTGGGGGATAGGGGACGAGGGTGACGACGTTGTCTGATTCTACGTCATACTCTGCGCTCAGCCACTAAATGATGGTTAAAAAAAAAAATTTTTTTTTATTTTTGTTTTTTTTAATCAATTTACACAGTCCAAAATTTGAATAGCCAAAAAAAAAAAACATGCACACGCAGGTATGTTCCCCCAAAAAAAACAGGGATAGATGTAAAACATGCACACGCAGGGATGTACAAAATAAACAAACAGGGATAGATGTAAAATATGCACACGCAGGGATGTACAAAATAAACAAACAGGGATAGATGTAAAACATGCACACGCAGGGATGTACAACATAAACAAACAGGGATAGATTGCAAACATGCACACACAGGGAGGCTTACATTTTAAAACCAAAAAATAAAAAACTTACTGTCGCGAATTTCAACACACAAATTCGCCAAAAGGTGGGGGGACCTGCGGTGGAGATCAGACCACCGCCTTTCCAGCTGCCCGATATTGCGGCGGTAGCCCAAAGATCGCAGGTGGCGCATCACCTCCGCATAGGCGAGCCGCTTGCGTTGGTTTGTGTTGGGGGCCTGAAGAACTGTGATCCTCTGGTCCATCACACCTGTGAGGACCAGGAGTTCTCGTCTTGTAAAGGCTGCGGCTCTCCTGATGGCAATGATTTTTTACCAAAAAAACAGTTTTAATAAAGGGCCCAGAAAAATTATGATTGGCTATTGTACTTTGAAATATAACAGAACACATTGGATTGGTTATAGTATGAGACATGTGACCAACACCCTCACAAATATAATGTGAATTATTATAGGCTTGAGGCAGTGACATGCGTTAGCTAATTTAAATATTATAGATAAAGATGCAAAATCTGCATATCAACTTACGCAAAACAATAGTAGCATTCAAAACAACTTTGAATTTTGAAAAACAATCCCCTTGGTACAAACGAACGTATTCAGCGGAAGGAATGACACACACGAACAATAATAAAGTTTATTGACATTGTAAAAAAAAACTGATTGCAAAGATGTGAATAACAATTAAGCTAATTAATATACTGATTGCTAGGAATCGATTCCAGTATGCGGGTAGAATGAAATAGCAAGCAAACGATAAATGACAGGCCCACTTCCGGTTTGAACTTGTGCAAGCGTTGGAAGAAAAAATACTGTAGCGCTACTAGAGACAATATGCAATTTAATATCAATTATAATAATAAATGAAACATTGAAGCATGTGCACAAATATCAATACACTGTATCTTATAAAATGTAAATATAAAAACACTTTGAAAAGTAGCAAATGTATTCCAAAAAATGGTATGTACACAATAATAGTGATATCGAGGAGAATTTCCACTAAGTTATGACCCCAATGGGTATATTTTCTTCAAATGATATGCTGGTATGTGGTTTCTCCAAGTCAGCTAATTATCACATATATTATTGGAGCCGTGATGTAAAGTACCTGTATCTAACGGCTCACTTGTTCCTCAAGCAGTAACTGGTGAGAGAAATCCAGTAGCGTGTAATGTGAGCGGCTTAGCTGTCTGCGGCCGTGTAACCATATGCAATCCCAGGTTGATGCACCGTCTGTGCAGAAGCCGCCGCTAGACAAGTTCAGCAGGTGGGATGAGTCGAGTATACACGTCCGGGGAAGTGGATGCAGCTGCTGCTGAAAATATTCGGGTCTCAACCTGAGAGGACTAGCGCAGTCTGAGTGGAGGAAGACTCAGATCACGAGCGGGTGGTTGTACTCTCAATCAGGGAGACTGTGGGATGCAGCTGCTAGCCGGCAAGTGGTTAGAATGTTTCTCTCAATCCAGATGAGGTACAAAGAAGCAGGTCTAGTTCAAAGACAGTGTATCACCCTGTAGCCTTAACGCGTTTCTCAGGGACAACGCTCCCGGTTTCTTCAGAAGGAGGGCTCAGATGGTTTTCCCACTTCCTGTGGGAATTTAGATAGGCTTCACAATTTTACACACCTGTCATCACTACTTTAATAATGAGAAGTAATTGTGGTTCTTTATACCATGGTCTCACTTAAAACATATAACAACAAATATATGACTACACAATAAATATATGATATATGAATAAAATTAAACTGAACAGTGCATGGTGACACATAAAAAACAAGAGGATAATATTAAATGATCAGTAGTGTCAATTTATAATGATCTACAAATACAAAGAGTGATCAATAGAGATGAAGGTAGATATATCATGGAGGGCAATATAACTAAATGGTGATTTTGAAACTGAATGGCAATTTTCAAACAAGTCTAGAATCAATAACTGCACTCCAAATACAACATTCTATACCTCTGTCACACAACTGCAAAAAATGTGAATGATCCCAGGTCTCACACAAATACATGTCACTGTATCATCCACAATTATAAATACTAACGTACCTGACACTAAGTATTATATTATATAATAATCATAAGAAGAATCTGCAGGAAAGTGTACATGAATATTAGAGGGGTGAGTTTGATTATAAGAACAAAAAAACACAAAAATTGGGGGAATAAAGGGATAGAAGATAAAAAATAAAAAAAATTTAAAAATGAAAATTAAATAATCAAATATAATATTAAAAAAATAACAAATAATTATTATAATGATAATAAAATAAAAATAAATATATGCAGAAATGATATAAATAGTAAATTAATTGTAAATGATAAGTTGCAATGTGTTAATAGGAAAAGATGAAAATAAATTTAATGTGAATTAATATATTTAACAGACCATATAAAAAAAAGAGATAGTATAAATATAATATAAATCATAAATTATGGTCTATATATCCAATTCAATATTTTCATTATGTCCTCCAGGAAAGAGTGTATGCATAATGTATATCCAGTATGCCTCTCTCGCACATAATTTTCGATATCTATCTCCCCCTCTCTCTGTATATCCAATATGTTCTATTATGATGGCAGTTAACATTTCTGAGTCAGCGTTATGTGTCTCTGCAAAATGACGTGACACACTATGATTTAAATATCTCTTCTTGATATTCCGACAGAGTTCAAGGAATCTGATCTTAAATTTCCTAGTAGTACGTCCAATATATTGTTTCTTGCATGGGCAAGTTAACATATATATTACAAAAACCGTCTCGCAGTTGACAAATGATTTAATTTGATGGATTTCTCCAGTTACTTCACAAATGAATGTATTTTGTCTATTAGCAATCAATTTACAAGTAGTGCATCTGTTGTGATTGCATCTAAAACAGCCTAGTGGTTTAGTTGTCCAAGGTATTCGTAATGGTGATTTATTTAATGGGTTATTCTCTTTCACCTTAAAATGACTGGGGGCTAGTTTAGATTGTAAATTATCTGCTTTTTTAAAGATAATTGTCGGATGGTCCCCTAATTCTTTTTTAAGGATAGGGTCCAATTGTAAAAGATGAACATTCTTATTGATGATCTGTTTAACCTTGAACGAAGCACTATTTTGTTTAGAAACAAAAACTGTTGAACTATCAATTGATTTATTTAAAGGAATTTTCTTCTCTATAGGCTTCTCTTGTTTTAACAAAAGCAAAGAGGACCTGTCTAGGAGGGCAATATCATGATAAGAGGTTTCAAGTAACTCTTCTGGATAGGATTTATCTTTAAACACCATCATCAAATCATGCGCTTGTTCTCTAAATTTACTGTAATGGGTGCAATTCCGTTTCAATCTACGTAGTTGCCCTTTAGGGATATTCTTTAGCCACGCCTTCTGATGATTACTATTATATGCAAGATAATTATTGCAGTCAACGTCTTTCCTGTAATTAGATGTAATAATTTTATTCTCAGAAATGTTGAGTGCAATATCTAGGAAATTGATACAATTCGAGTGGTAAGTGCTGGTGAACGTGAGGTTAAAAGTGTTAGAATTCAAGTGACAAACAAAATCAGTGATGGATTGTGAATCCCCTTTCCAAATAAAAAATAAATCATCTATATATCTGGCGTAGAGGACCAGGTTCGCGCCAAAGTCGCCATCCCATATATGGCGTTGTTCGAATGTGCCCATATAGATGTTCGCGTAACTCGGCACAAACCTGGTCCTCATTGCCGTCCCAAGAGTCTGTAAATAATAAACACCATTAAATAAAAAATAATTGTGAGTTAATATGTATTTTATGGAAGTCAAAATAAATGATCGCTGCAGCTCAGATACCCCCGGATCTTCCATCAGACTCTCCTCTACTGTCATAAGTCCTAACTTATGTGAAATATTGGTATATAATGAAGATACATCACATGTGAGGAACATATAATCAGGTTCCCATTGAATGTCAGAAATTAATTTGAGAAAATGGGTTGTATCCTGTAAATGGGATCTCAGAGATACAGCGCGCATCTGTAAATATTGGTCTACATAATGTGAAAGATTAGTGCTCAAGGAACCTATACCAGAAATGATGGGATGCCCGGGTGGATTGTGCAGTGATTTGTGGATTTTAGGGAGGTGATAGTATGTGGGAGTGATAGGGTGAGTACAAAAAAGAAACTTAAATTCTTCCTTTGATATAACACCCTGTTCCTGATATAACAGTAATATTTTTTGAAGTTCTGTTTGATATACTGAAGACGGATCTCTATCTAGTACTCTATAGAATCTGCTATCAGAAAGTTGCCTACAGGCTTCCAGAATATAATCAGAGGTGTCTTGCTCCACAACTCCTCCCCCTTTATCTGCTGGCTTAACAGTAATTGTAAGGTCTTTTTGTAATTCTTTTATTGCCCGAATTTCTGCCTTAGAAAGATTTTGCATATATTTGAAACCTGTATGGAACTTAGGCCCTCATTCAGAGCCGCTCGTTAGCGGCAGTACGCTCGTTCCGAGCGATGTTTGCACATCTGCGCATGCGTACGGTTTTTAGTACGCATGCGCGAACCAGTCAGTGCGGCCGAAAATCGTTGGTACGCAATATAGCGAGGGCCTGCTATTTTGAGTGACAGAATGAGGCGTATGTGGGTGGTAACAGGGGAAGGTGCTTGAAAATGGGGAGTGGAGATCCGAACGCAGGCGTGCTTAAAGGTCAAAACGGGCGTTTTATGGGTGTGTATATTTAAAACAGCAGCGTCATTGACCACGTCACTGGGTTATTTTATAGCCAGAACTGCTTGCAAATTTGTGGTAGCAAACACCAACCACAAGAATAGCGAGCAGTTCATACGCTGGTGGATGTACTCGATTAATCTAATAAATAGCGGACATGACGTATGGTGCGAGCGGCCAGGGGGCGTTTTTAACAAATAAACGAGCGTATGTTTTGCTCGCTCGTTCAGACTTAGAGGTGTGAACAGACTGCAATGTGCGTACGGATCATTTGAATAGCCACCCCTTGTTTTTAAACGAACGACCACAAATAGCGAACGGCTCTGAATCAGGCCCTTAGTACATAAATTTTTAAAATCATTCATAGTTTTTTCATAGAATGTATGTATCGGGGGACTTTTATATCTAATAGGATAAAATTGTGATTTCTGTCTAAATATCGCTTTTTTAGGAGTATTGGTAATATCAAAAAATGGTATCTGTGTGTTGGGGGTACAGGAGCCCTCTTCCAACAACTCCAAAAGATCATTCATTGGTACATCATCATCTCCATTTAAAGTGATGGTACTTGATACACTACTGTTATCAGTGATAATGGGTGTACCCACAATTTTTTGTTTATCTAAATTTTTGAGGGTGAAATACCGTTTTCTGCACAAATTTCGAACATATCGATTCAATTCCATGAATAGGTTAAAGAGATTTGGTTCTGAGGAGGGGGCAAAATTAAGTCCTCTTAGTAATAAGCACTGCTGTGCATCAGTTAGCTTTTTAGAAGACAAAATGAATACACCTTTATTAGATTTGTCAAATGCTCCAAAAGACTTTAATATCTGTTTGGATGTTCTTTTTTTCTTTTTAGATGATACCACTCTCCCCCCTCTTGTTCCTCTACATCTAGATCTCTTATTCTTTTGGAGTTCCCTGCCTCTGTTGTGATATTTGGGGGAGTGTTTTTGAGTGTGTGATTGTGATCTTTTTCTCCGTGTTGCTGAAAAGGGTGTGAAATAGTAGAATTGGTTCTATTTTGTGGGGAATAATTGGCATAGTTACTTCTTCTTCTGTTAATTCTATGTGGGTTAGGAGCTGTAGTGGCTCTCATATTGTGTATTTTCCTATTTGATTGAGATCTTAATCTCTCTGTTGATCTCCCTTCAGGGTTATGCCAATATGATTTTCCCCCTCTAGAACGACTTCTATCAAATGATCTGTTATAATCTTGTTTATTGTATTGATGTTTGTTAAATGTTCTAATTCGATCTTCTGTGTAATCTAATTTATCCCTATTGAATTTGTCGTTCTTCCTATTAATATTATCCCTTTCATAATTTTCAATCCTTTTATTGATTTCCCTATCTTTATCTTTAAAAGTGGGTGTTTCTGAAAATTCTGAGAGTGAAGAATGAATTTTCTCTATCTCGATTTCCAGTTTTATAATTTTATTATCTCTATGTGAGATCAATAATTTCATCAGATTGAATGAACACATATCCAATATTTCATTCCAATTCTCTGTGAACAGGGGATCATCTTTAAAAGAACAATTTAACTTTAAATGGAGATGATGATGTACCAATGAATGATCTTTTGGAGTTGTTGGAAGAGGGCTCCTGTACCTCCAACACACAGATACTATTTTTTGATATTAACAATACTCCTAAAAAAGCGATATTTAGACAGAAATCGCAATTTTATCCTCTTAGATATAAAAGTCCCCCGATACATACATTCTATGAAAAAACTATGAATGATTTTAAAAATTTATGTACTAAGTTCCATACAGGTTTCAAATATATGCAAAATCTTTCTAAGGCAGAAATTCGGGCAATAAAAGAATTACAAAAAGACCTTACAATTACTGTTAAGCCAGCAGATAAAGGGGAAGGAGTTGTGGTGCAAGACACCTCTGATTATATTCTGGAAGCCTGTAGGCAACTTTCTGATAGCAGATTCTATAGAGTACTAGATAGAGATCCCTCTTCAGTATATCAAACAGAACTTCAAAAAATATTACTGTTATATCAGGAACAGGGTGTTATATCAAAGGAAGAATTTAAGTTTCTTTTTTGTACTCACCCTATCACTCCCACATACTATCACCTCCCTAAAATCCACAAATCACTGCACAATCCACCCGGGCATCCCATCATTTCTGGTATAGGTTCCTTGAGCACTAATCTTTCACATTATGTAGACCAATATTTACAGATGCGCGCTGTATCTCTGAGATCCCATTTACAGGATACAACCCATTTTCTCAAATTAATTTCTGACATTCTGACATTCAATGGGAACCTGATTATATGTTCCTCACATGTGATGTATCTTCATTATATACCAATATTCCACATGAGTTAGGACTTATGACAGTAGAGGAGAGTCTGATGGAAGATCCAGGGGTATCTGAGCTGCAGCGATCATTTATTTTGACTTCCATAAAATACATATTAACTCACAATTATTTTTTATTTAATGGTGTTTATTATTTACAGACTCTTGGGATGGCAATGGGGACCAGGTTCGCGCTGAGTTACGTGAACATCTATATGGGCACATTCGAACAACGCCATAAATGGGATGGCGACTTTGGCGCGAACCTGGTCCTCTACGCCAGATATACAGATGATTTATTTTTTATTTGGAAAGGGGATTCACAATCCATCACTGATTTTGTTTGTCACTTGAATTCTAACACTTTTAACCTCACGTTCACCAGCACTTACCACTCGAATTGTATCAATTTCCTAGATATTACACTCAACATTTCTGAGAATAAAATTATTACATCTAATTACAGGAAAGACGTTGACTGCAATAATTATCTTGCATATAATAGTAATCATCAGAAGGCGTGGCTAAAGAATGTCCCTAAAGGGCAACTACATAGATTGAAACGGAATTGCACCCATTACAGTAAATTTAGAGAACAAGCGCATGATTTGATGATGGTGTTTAAAGATAAATCCTATCCAGAAGAGTTACTTGAAACCTCTTATCATGATATTGCCCTCCTAGACAGGTCCTCTTTGCTTTTGTTAAAATAAGAGAAGCCTATAGAGAAGAAAATTCCTTTAAATAAATCAATTGATAGTTCAACAGTTTTTGTTTCTAAACAAAATAGTGCTTCGTTCAAGGTTAAACAGATCATCAATAAGAATTTTCATCTTTTACTTTTGGACCCTATCCTTAAAAAAGAATTAGGGGACCATCCGACAATTATCTTTAAAAAAGCAGATAATTTACAATCTAAACTAGCCCCCAGTCATTTTAAGGTGAAAAAGAATAACCCATTAAATAAATCACTATTACGAATACCTTGGACAACTAAACCACTAGGCTGTTTTAGATGCAATCACAACAGATGCACTACTTGTAAATTGATTGCTAATAGACAAAATACATTCATTTGTGAAGTAACTGGAGAAATCCATCAAATTAAATCATTTGTCAACTGCGAAACGGATTTTGTAATATATATGTTAACTTGCCCATGCAAGAAACAATATATTGGACGTACTACTAGGAAATTTAAGATCAGATTCCTTGAACTCTGTCGGAATATCAAGAAGAGATATTTAAATCATAGTGTGTCACGTCATTTTGCAGAGACACATAACGCTGACTCATAAATGTTAACTGCCATCATAATAGAACATATTGGATATACAGAGAGAGGGGGAGATAGATATCGAAAATTATGTGCGAGAGAGGCATACTGGATATACATTATGCATACACTCTTTCCTGGAGGACATAATGAAAATATTGAATTGGATATATAGACCATAATTTATGATTTATATTATATTTATACTATCTCTTTTTTTTATATGGTCTGTTAAATATATTAATTCACATTAAATTTATTTTCATCTTTTCCTATTAACCCATTGCAACTTATCATTTACAATTAATTTACTATTTATATCATTTCTGCATATATTTATTTTTATTTTATTATCATTATAATTATTATTTATTATTTTTTTAAAATTATATTTGATTATTTAATTTTCATTTTAATTTTTTATCTTCTATCCCTTTATTCCCCCAATTTTTGTGTTTTTTTGTTCTTATAATCAAACTCACCCCTCTAATATTCATGTACACTTTCCTGCAGATTCTTCTTATGATTATTGTATAATATAATACTTAGTGTCAGGTACGTTAGTATTTATAATTGTGGATGATACAGTGACTTGTATTTGTGTGAGACCTGGGATCATTCACATTTTTTGCAGTTGTGTGACAGAGGTATAGAATGTTGTATTTGGAGTGCAGTCATTGATTCTAGACTTGTTTGAAAATTGCCATTCAGTTTCAAAATCACCATTTAGTTATATTGCCCTCCATGATATATCTACATCCATCTCTATTGATCACTCTTTGTATTTGTAGATCATTATAAATTGACACTACTGATCATTTAATATTATCCTCTTGTTTTTTATGTGTCACCATGCACTGTTCAATTTAATTTTATTCATATATCATATATTTATTGTGTAGTCATATATTTGTTGTTATATGTTTTAAGTGAGACCATGGTATAAAGAACCACAATTACTTTTCATTATTAAAGTAGTGATGACAGGTGTGTAAAATTGTGAAGCCTATCTAAATTCCCACAGGAAGTGGGAAAACCATCTGAGCCCTCCTTCTGTAGAAACCGGGAGCGTTGTCCCGGAAAAACGCGTTAAGGCTACAGGGCGATACACTGTCTTTGAACTAGACCTGCTTCTTTGTACCTCATCTGGATTGAGAGAAACATTCTAACCACTTGCCGGCTAGCAGCTGCATCCCACAGTCTCCCTGATTGAGAGTACAACCACCCGCTCATGATCTGAGTCTTCCTCCACTCAGACTGCGCTAGTCCTCTCAGGTTGAGACCCGAATATTTTCAGCAGCAGCTGCATCCACTTCCCCGGACGTGTATACCCGACTCATCCCACCTGCTGAACTTGTCTAGCGGCGGCTTCTGCACAGACGGTGCATCAACCTGGGATTGCATATGGTTACACGGCCGCAGACAGCTAAGCCGCTCACATTACACGCTACTGGATTTCTCTCACCAGTTACTGCTTGAGGAACAAGTGAGCCGTTAGATACAGGTACTTTACATCACGGCTCCAATAATATATGTGATAATTAGCTGACTTGGAGAAACCACATACCAGCATATCATTTGAAGAAAATATACCCATTGGGGTCATAACTTAGTGGAAATTCTCCTCGATATCACTATTATTGTGTACATACCATTTTTTGGAATACATTTGCTACTTTTCAAAGTGTTTTTATATTTACATTTTATAAGATACAGTGTATTTATATTTGTGCACATGCTTCAATGTTTCATTTATTATTATAATTGATATTAAATTGCATATTGTCTCTATTAGCGCTACAGTATTTTTTCTTCCTATTCATAATTTTTGGTGGGTTGCAGTTCCCTCCAACTGTAGCAGCTCTGAAGAGTCAATTAATTAATTAATTTATTATTTTATTTATTTGTTCTTACTGGATTGTAATTGCGCACCAATTTTTTCCTTGTGCGAGGGTTCCCTGCTACCAAAATAGGAGATCGATGGTCGCTATTTTGATCGTTCGTTAGCTAGAGGAGGTGTTGGGAGACTTTGGGGCGGAAAATTAGCTACGAACGAACTTACGAGCGAGCGCTTGAATTTACATTTTCTCGCTCGTACGCCGAACGAGCGAACGTCCACTTGCGTCCGTCTCTGAATCAGGCCCTGTGTGCACTGTGGCTGCACGTGCATCAACAAAGGAGCAGCACCAAGCATGCGCCTGTATCATAAATAAAGGGCCGGTTGGCTCGTCCATTAAAGGGTGCTGTAACCCCCAAAGTGCACTTCAAATATATTTTTTTTCTGTGTTTGTGAATTGTGTGCACTGTACGTGCATCCTCAAAGCAGAGCGCCAAGCGTGCGTCCGTCTGTTAAAGGGTGGTGTAACCCCAAAGTGCAGTCCAAACAAAATACAAAATTATTTTCTATGTTTGTGAACTGTGCACTGTAGTCGCATGTGCATCAACAAAGTAGCGCCAAGCGTGCGCCTGTGTCATAAGTAAAAGACCAGCTGGCTTGTCTGTTAAAGGGTGGTGTAACCCCCAAAGCGCACTCCAAACAAACTAACAAATTATTTTCTGTGGTTTTGAATTGTGTGCACTGTGGCCGCACATGCATCAACAAAGTAACGCCAAGCGTGCACCTGTGTCATAAGTAAAGGGCCAGCTGGCTTGCCCATTAAAGGGTGGTGTAACCCTCCAAGTGCACTCCAACAAAAATAAAAACATTTTCTTCTGTGTTTGTGAATTGACTGTACTGTACGTTTATCCTCAAAGCAGCAGCACTAAGCATGTATCTGTCTGTTTAAGGGTAGTGTAACTCTCAAAGTGAGCTCCACAAAAAATAAAAAATAAATTTTTTTGTCTTTGTGAATTGTGTGCACTGTAGCTGCACGTGCATCAACAAAGGAGCAGCGCCAAGCGTGTGCCTGTGTCCCATAAGTAAAGAGCCGGCTGGCTCATTTCTTAAAAGGTGGTGTAACCCACAAAGTGCACTAGTCTCCAACAAAAGTAAAAAATAATTTTCTGTGTTTGTGTGCGCCTTAGCCGCACGTATATATCAATATAACATAAATGGAGGACCAAATTTTCTCCAATAAAAATAAAATAGGGAAAGATCAAGAACCACTTCCTCCTAGTGCTGAAGCTGCTAACATTAGTCATGACATAGACAATCACATACCATCAACGTCGTCTGCCAAGGCCGATGCCCAATGTCATAGTAGAGGGCATATACAATCCCAAATGACAAAGTTCAGGAAAATGACCTTAAAAAAAACATTTAAATCATCTGAGGAGAAATGTAAACTTGCCAATATGCCAATTATGACACGGAGTGGCAAGGAATGGCTAAGGTCTTTCCCTATGTTCATGACTAGTGGTTCAGCTTCACATGACAATGGAAGCCCTACTCCCGCTAAAAAAATCAAATGAGTTAAGCTGGCAAAAGCACAGCGAAGAACTGTGTGTTCTAAGAAGATATCACAAATCCCCAAGGAGAGTCCAAGGAGAGTCCAAGTGTGGTGGCGGTTGCGATGCCTGACCTTCCCAGCCCTGGACGGGAAGAGGTGGCTCTTTCCACCATTTGCACGCCCTCTGCAAGTGCTGAAAGGAGCACCCACAGTCCACTTGCTGATATGCAAATTGAAGATGTCACTGTTGAAGTATAACATGATGAGGATACTGGTGTAGCTGGCGCTGAGGAGGAAATTGGCAAGGAGGATTCTGATGGTGATGTGGTTTGTTTAAATCAGGCTCCGGGGGAGACAGTTGTTGTCCGTGGGATGAAAAAGCCCATCACGGTCATGCATGGGCAGAAGACCAAATATTCCACCTCTTTGGTCTGGCAATATTTCTATCCAAATCCGGACAACAACTGTCTTGCCATATGTACCATATGTAAAGGTGAAATAAGTAGGGGTAGGGATGTTAACCACCTAGGAACATCCTCCCTTATTGGTCATAAAAAGTTACTGTCAAGTTCAGAAACTTTGGCTAAGACCGTAAGCAGTCCAGGGACACCTAAATCTCTTTGTCTTGTTGTATCCAAGCACCTGCAAACCACACCGTCAACTCCCTCCTCGTCAATTTCCTCCTTAGTCAGGATCAGAAGTAGTCCTGCAGGCCATGTCACTGGCATGACTGACTCTCCTATACGGGATTCCTCCAGAAGATCCTGCATTGCTACACCTACTGCTGCTGCTGTTGCTGCTGGGATTCGCACATCCTCCAGAGAGGAAGTAGGAACACCACTACTTTTACTAAACAATTGACCCTCCAACAGTCCTTAGTGAGGATGATGAAGTACGACAGCAGTCATCCTGAAGCAAAATGGATAACTGAGGCCATGCTATGTTAGTGTTAGACGTGTGTCTGGTATCCGCCATTTGTGCAGTGGGATTTAGACAATTGATGGAGGTAGTGTGTCCCCAATTCCAAATCCCCTCTAGATTTCACTTTACTAGCAGGCAATATCGAGACTGTACAGAAACGTCAGAAAAAGTGTCTTCAGTGTCCTGAAAAATGCGGTTGTACCCAATGTCCACTTAACCACGGACATGTGGACAAGTGGAACAGGGCAGACTAAGGACTATATGACTGTGACAGCCCACTGGGTAGATGTATCACCTTATGCAGCAACAAAAGCAGCGTCACCAGTAGCAGCATCTCAGAAACGACAGCTCGTTCCAAGGCAAGCTACGCTGTGTATCACCGGTTTCAATAAGAGGCACACAGCCAACAACCTCTTAGAGAAACTGAGGGAAATCATCACCCAATAGCTTACCCCACTTAGACTCTCCTGTGGATTTGTGATATCTGACAATGCCACCAATATTGTGTGGGCATTACATCTGGGCAAATTCCAGCATGTCCCATGTTTTGCTCACACAATAAACTTGGTGGTGCAGAATTTTCTGAAAATCGCCAGGGGCATGCAGGAGACGCTTTGGGTGGCCCGAAAAATTTCTGGCCACTTTCGCCATTCAGCGACTGCGTGCTGAAGACTGGAGCACCAGCAAACACTCTTGAACCTGCCCCACCATCACCTGAAGCAAGAGGTTGTGACGCAGTGGAACTCAACCCTCTATATGCTTCAGAGGATGGAGGAGCAGCAAAAGGCCATTCAAGCCTATACATCCACCTATGACATAGGCAAAGGAGGGGGTATGCACCTGACTCAAGCGCAGTGGAGAATGATTTCTGTGTGCAAGGTTCTCCAGCCCTTCGAACTTACCACACGTGAAGTCAGTTCAGACACTGCCAGCTTGAGTCAGGTCATTCCCCTCATCAGGCTTTTGCAGAAGCAGCTGGAGAAAGTGAAGGAGGAGCTAAGACAGAGCGATTCCGCTCGGCATGTGGGACTTGTGGATGAAGCCCTTTATTCGCTTTGCCAGGATTCCAGGGTGGTCAATCTGTTGAAATCAGACCACTGCATTTTGGCCACCGTGCTCGATCCTAAGTTTAAAGCCTATGCGGTGTCTCTCTTTCCGGCTGACACAAGCCTGCAGAGGTGCAAAGACCTGCTGGTGAACACACTGTCAGCTGAAGCGGAACGTGACACATCAACAGCTCCTTCTTCATTTTCTCCCGCAACTGGGGCTGCCAGGAAAAAACGTAGGTATCCTAAGCAACCCGCTGGCAGTGATGCAGGGCAGGCAGGACCAAGTTTGGACATCTGGTCTGGACTGAAGGACCTGGCAACAATTTCTGACATGTCTACTGTCACTGCATATGATACTGTCACCATTGACAGAATGGTGGAGGATTACATCAGTGACAGCATCCAAGTAGGCATGTCAGACAGTCCGTACCTGTACTGGCAGGAAAAAGAGGCAATTTGGAGGCCCCTGTACAAACTGGCTCTATTTTACCTGAGTTGCCCCCCCTCCAGTGTGTACTCCGAAAGAGTTTTTAGTGCAGCCGGGAACCTTGTCAGCAAAAGGCGTAGGAAGTTGCTTCCACAAAATGTGGAGAAGATGATGTTCATAAAAATGAATTATCAACTCTTCCAGGGAGACCAGCCTCCAGAACGTACAGAGGGACCTGTGGTGGTGGATTCCAGCGAGGACGAATTAATACTCTGTGAGGATGAGGATGTACACAACACTGAAGAGGGTGAGGAATCGGTGGATGAGGATGAGGACGACATCTTGCCTCCGTAGAGCCAGTTTGTGCAGGGACAGATTAATTGCCAGCTTGTTTTGTGGGTGCCCAAACGAACCAATCATTTCAGCCACAGTCGTGTGGCAGACCCTGGCGCTGAAATGATTGGTTTGTTAAAGTGTGCATGTCCTGTTTATACAACATAAGGGAGGGTGGGAGGCCCAAGGACAATTCCATCTTGCACCTCTTTTTTTTCTTTGCATTATGTACTGTTTGGGGCCTAGTTTTTCAAACTGCCATCCTGTCTGCCACTGCAGTATCACTCCTAGATGGGCCACGTGTTTGTGCTGCCCACTCGTGTCGCTTAGCATAGTCATCCAGCTACCTCGGTGCAACCTTTTGGACATAAAAACACTATTGTGAGGTGTGAGGTGTTCAGAATAGACTGGAAGTGAGTGGAAATTAAGATTATTGAGATTAATAATAGCATAGGAGCAGAAAAACCCACAAATTCTGTGATTTTAGCTGTTTTTATGCTTTTTTAAAAAAAAAATACAGATCCAAAACACAAAACCCCGAACCCAAAACACAGAAGGGTGATTTTGGCAAAACCAATCCAGATCCAAAACCAAAACACGAAAAGTGGCCGGTGCACACCCCTACTATACTTGTCACATAATGTGGAATGATGGCAGTTTACTACGGAATGACAGCACTGCTGGATTCAGGGGGAGCGATTGCGGCGATCGCCCCCCCAAGAAGACAGAGCAGCACAGACCTCGCTGCTGCAGGACAGCGCTCCGTGTCCCCATACTCCCATAGCATCCAGAAGCTGGTTATGTCACACTGCTGCAGGGATCACTGGGTTGAGATTCGGGCACTAGAATGTGAATTGTAGCAGTAGCAGATGTGCCCTGGCTGTGTCTGTGTGCAAGTGATTTGGAGCGGCGGCCATTTTCCCGAGTACCAGCACCTGGCTCCTGAGTCCCGCATGCCGCATCAACCAACCCCCCCTTCCTTACTCTCTGCTATAGTTGAGGTCCAGGAGCAGTGGGGAGCGAGCAACTGGTGATGGTGAGACTGGAAGAGGGGACCGATGGGGAGAGTACTGGGGCAGAGACAGGCTGTAGTAGCAGTTATGTACAGCACATGAGAGCACCCGGCTCAGGCATAAAGTGATACATAACGAGGTAACAGTGCATAAGTTCCTTATATTTCAGTGTTTGTGTACATATGTGGATGTGTGTGTATATATGTGACTGTGTGTGTATATATGTGGCTATCTGTGTGCATATATGGCTGTGTGTATACATGGCAAAAATGTCATTAAAACAGTGCATATGTCCCATATAAATACACCAATTTTTCAATGTTCTCCTAAGTGCGCACACTTTTTCCTTTCTATATGTGTCCCCCTATACCTGTAACCTACTATACATGTCATATAATGCGCAATGACGTCTGCTTACTATGGAATGACAGCTGTTTTATTCACCATCCTCAGGCAAAAATGTTATCAAAACAGTGCATATGTCCCATATAAATACACCGATATTTCTATAGTCCCCTAAGCACGCACACTTTTCCCTTTCTATATGTGTCCCCCTATACCTGTACCCTACTATATATGTCATATAATACGCAATGATGGCTGCTTACTATGGAATGACAGCTATTTTATTTGCCATCAAGAGGCAAAAATGGCATCAAAACAGTGCATATGTCCCACATTTAGACGCCGATTTTTCTATGTTCCCCTAAGCGCACACACTTTTCCTTTTCTATATGTGTCCCTCTATACCTGTACCCTACTATACATGTCACATAATGCGGAATGACAGCCGCTTACTATGGAATGACAGCTGTTTTATTTGCCATCCCCAGGCAAAAATTGAATTAAAACAAATAGACCAAATGTTTCTATGTTCCCCTAAGCGCACACACTTTTCCCTTTATAAATGTGTCCCTCTATACCTGTACACTACTATACAAGTCACATAATGTGGAATGATGGCTGCTTACTATGGAAGGACAGCTGTTCCCCATTTAGATGCCGATTTAAAGGGCCCCCTGCAGCTGTTCACATGCTGCCGCATCAGCTTGCTCTGCGTCCCGGGGAGTCTAGTGCAGCCTTGGTAGCTAAGACACCCGTGGCCTCCATTGATGTGCCTCTCGCAGTGGCCGGGAGTGTGCGGGCACATAGTGGCCATGCATGCTTGCGTCGGCTAGCAGCGGAGGTTCCTCTCACCCTGGCGACCACCCAGCATAGTGCAGGGGAGGACCAGGGGCAGAGATGCTGCAAATGCTCCCATAGGAGAGTTGGCTGGGAGCCAGAGTCACATGGTGGCCAGGGGGCAGAGCCATCAGACATCTCAGGATGAGCCCGGGGGGCAGGGCCTGCGGCCATATCGCGTGGCCAGGGGGCAGAGCCAGCGCCTGCATGATGACAGGCAGGCTAATCCTCCCCTGGTTTTGTGTTTTTTCTGCTTGCTACCTTAAGTCAACGCCGGCCGAGTATCTTAATGTTATTAGATATTTACACCTGATTCATGGTCTATTCAAGGCGTCTTTATGATGAAGAATTTCATCGCAAACAGGTTAGGGTCCGAGTCATGGACCTTGGTTGTAAAGATGTAGAGGTGTGGATGGAGGTAGCCCCAGCCCTTTCCGATCCAATCCCAGGGTGGCCAGTTCAACCCTCGTCCCCCGCGCCGCAGAAGCTAGCCAGTGGTGCACAGAACAAGGGCAGATGTTATGTATTCAATAACAGGAATTGCACCTTGGGAAACAGATGTCGTTTTCGACACACCTGCCTCTGATGTGGCGCAACACAGCCCAGAAAAGAATGCTCCCGTGGTCCAGGAGGGGCCCAAGCTGCCCCAGCAACTCCCACTTCTAAATGAGCTGGGGCCAGGAATGCTAAGTAGAGCAACAACTCCCATTCGTCTGGATGCCATGGCTAAGTGGCTAGATTGGTTTCTCATATGGGGGCTGCCGCCAAAATTTTGAGCAAGGGTCGAAGAGGAGTTTACACTTCCAATAGTTGGGTGAGTGGGTTTCGTGTCCCCTAGGAACTTTTGTTTGGCCTATGATTTGCCTCACGTGGTTAAGGACAAGGTTATGAAAGAGGTTGAACTGTGGCGCATGATTGGGCCCTTTGTTCATCCTCCGGTACCCGATCTTGTCCTCTCACCAGTGGGAGTTGTCCCCAAGAAGGCCTCAGGTAGTTACCGGCTCATACAGCACTTGTCAAATCTGTTAGGTAACTCGGTTAATGATGCCATTGAGGTGGAGGTTTGTCGCGTAAGGTATCAGTCCTTCGACTTGGCGCTGGCATTGGTATGCATTTCTGGTCCAGGTTGCTTGTTGGCGAAAGTGGACATTGAGTCTGCTTTCTGGTTGTTGCCCCTACATCCTGAATCATTCCGTTTTATGGGTTTTCAGTTACCGGATGGGTTCTATTTAGACAAATGTCTCCCTATTGGGTGTTCAGTTTCCTGCGCCTTCTTTGAGAATTTCAGTTCATTTCTCCATTGGTGTGTCTCCATGGGGACTGGTGAAACAGGAATAGCGCATTACCTGCATTTTTTGTGCGTAGCTCCCGCGGGTTCCGATCGATTGCGCTTGCCTCCTGTTTTCATTGCAACCACTCTTCATGGAATTCGGAGTGCCAATTGCACACAAGACAGAAGGACCCACCACTAAGTATTGAAATTGATACCTTGGAAGGTTTTAGCCGGTTGCCGCCGGAAAAGGTTCGTCGTCTGCAGGATGCCATCCTCCTTGCGTTGGCTGGGGGAAAAGTGACTCTCCGGCAAAGTCAATCTTTGCTTGGGCTGTTTAACTTTGCATGTCATGTTATCCCAATGGAGAGGGTTTTCTGTCAAAAGCTGCAGAAGACCTTGGTGGAACTATGTTTGCCACATTGTCACGGCTGCCGACACTTGAGACTCCTGGGAGGAGGCAGGCCTACTAGGCACAATGAATTGGGGTGGCTTTAGAAATTACCTTTTCATAAAATCTTGGTAGCATGGAATAAAATGAAATAGAATTTATTCACAGGAGAAATTATATTAGCAACATCTCACATAAAATCTCAACAACACAGAGATTCACATAAGCAATAATGAGTAAAGGAGAAAACCTCCCATATATAGTCTTTAACACAGAAGAGCTAGTATGGTAGGGAACCCCAAGTCCAGTATAAGGCTAACACCTCAGGATGGTATAGAGGAGCTACACCTGCGTGGAACCCTGTAGTGATGGAGATCCAGAGCCCTGTGATGCGGTGAAAGATGGAGCAGGGTTGAGCCCTGTGATGGGGTGAAAAACAGAGCAGGGTTGAGCCCTGTGATGCGGTTAGGTCGGAACAGGGTTGAGCCCTGTGATGCGATGAGGTCGAAGCAGGCTTGAGCCCTGTGATGCAACGAGGTTGAAGCAGGGTTGAGCCCTGTGAAGCAGTGTGGTTCCGGAACAAGGTTGAGCCCTGCGGTGTAACTAGAATCCAGAACGGGGTTGAGCCCCACGATGCGGTGATGATAACTGTAACGGTTTAGTTAACAAGTGTAAAGAAGATGGGTCCACAGGAGTGAGAGGCAACAGGCAAAGTAAATAGTGCAGCAAAAGGTGAAACCACAGCAGTGGAGCAGAAAGCAATACTTAGGCAATGGCTATGCTGAGCTCTGTAGTGCGGCTGGTAACTAGCATCAGAAGTTTAGCTCGAACATGAGCGGAGATAAAGCAAAGTCCACAGCAACCCACAGGCACAGCAGGGATCTGGCAGGAGTCCAAGAAAGATAGTAACGTTGCACAGACACTGAGACACAGTTAGTAAAAGGCTTTATACTAGAGATCTGTGATCCATAGGAAGTTCAGAACATGTGATCCAAATGGAATCAGGTTTGAAATAATGAGCAATCTAGGAATCCCAGAACCTGACAACACCTTGGAAACAGATGATCACTTTAACTCTCTATTCCCTGTGTGTGAAGAATGCCAGCAAGCAGGATAGCTTCTCCAATGACCACAAAGGAACTTTGGAAAAAGTAATCTATCTTTATGTACTGAAATAGTCACAGTCCTGACACACATCATTTTCTGCGGCTGTCGGCTGAAGTGAAAATGGATCTGGTGGTCTGGGAGGCCTTTTTGGTGGGATTTAATGGTGTTTGCATCTGGCATTCAGAACTTCAGCCTACTGCTTGCCTGCAGCTCTTCACCGATGCTGCAGGGTCATCGGGTTTTGGTTCTTTTTTTGATAGCGATTGATGTTTTTCAGAGTGGCCATCAGAATGGGTTCCTGCAGGACTGGTCAAAAATTTGCTCCTGCTTGAACTTTTCCCCATAGTGGTGGCCCTGGAGCTCTGGAGTCCTCGGTTACATGACAAATCCGTTGTGTTTTGGTGTGACAACCTGGGCTTCATACAAGAACTTAACAATCAAAGATCATCGTCGTCGCTGCTAGTGCTGCATCTCCTTGCCTGGCTAATGCTGCGTGCTTTGCAGTTCAACATTCTAATTACAGCCCACCATGTGCCAGGGGTGGATAACTCCTAACAGATGCGCTCTCCAGGCAGGATTGGGTGAGGTTTCATGAATTAGCACTGTCCATCTCATTGTTGGCAGATCATCAAGCCAGAATGGAAGATCTCGCAGGTCGGTCCATGGCCCAACAGACTATGACAGCTTACTAGGCATCTTGGCAGCAGTGGGAGAAATTTTTGCAAAGACAGAGCTCGTCAGGTAGATCCCGTCATTCTAATATGGTCGCATTTGTATGGTTTTGGTTTGATTCCGGCAGGTTGCGGACTTATGCTGCCCAGAGACTTGCCGGGATTTCATTCTCTTTGCACTTAGCGGGACTGAGAGACATCACTAAGTGTTTTTTTTTAATACAAAGGGCCTTAGGGGTTGGTCTCTCACCATGCCTAAGGTAGATGATCAGCGTTGTCCTAGAGAACAGTAGGCACCCATTTTAAATGCTAGGCGCCAGGTGTGTTAAATGGTATTTTTAGCTGTAATGTCTTTAGTGGCCTGGAGGCCCTCCGATGGATGCAGCAATGGCATTAACCCCTCGTTACGTTGCACCGAGGAATGGGTGCAAGGAGCCACTCAGTGCTCCATGCTGGGAGAGAGCTTAGCTCCCAGCACCCCAGCTACACAGCTGCTGCTCCACCCCCTATGCACTGCACCATGGGGTGAGAGGCTGTGTGCAATCAGCCACTGCAGCCAGGACATAGGGTTTAATTCAGAGGCGGCCCTACGGTCTACGACCACACGGCCGCCTCCATGTTTGGCCAGTGCGCATACGCACGAGGGTGCCAGCTCCCTCGTGCGCATGCGTGAGACCCGCTATGACCGACAGCGCCGGTTGTAGTGGGTCTCTTTCCAAAGGGGGCGAGCTGTCTATGTTGATTGACAGCTTGCCCCGTTTGGAAGGCCCAAACGGAGACGTTCCCATGGGAATGCCTACCATTTGGGGGAGGCCCCACTGACATCACTAGTGATGTCAGTGGAGAGCTTCCGGCTCTGACAGAGCCAGAAGCTCTCCGGGGCTTACGACAAGTGAGACCCTACCCTAGGGTCTCGTCGTAAGCACCGATGGTCGCGATGGTCTCTTACCATCGCAACCATCACCCGAGTGGTCATTAGAGCTGTGGGTGTAAACCCACAGCCTAATGACCAAAACAGAGGCGGGCGGTCAGGATGCAAGCGGCCACCCAGTTTCTGAGCGACCGCTTGCATCCTCCGACCGCCTCTGAATGAGGCCCATAGTCCCAGGGCTGCAGGACAGTATATGGGTTGACTGCTGGGGTGCCCCAGCTCTACAGGGCATCAGGGAGATGCTGGAGCTGGGTTGCTTGTCCTGGACTGCAGGGCAGAGTATCCACCCGCTGGGAGACAGACTGAGCCAGCTTCCTGTACATCCAGCACTGAGTTTGCACAGAGGTGCACGCTGGGGTCCAGAGTGCTGGCTCCTGATACCCCAGAGAGGCAATAGGGTAGATGGCAGCAGGGGAAGCCCGGCGCTGAGTGCCAGGCACTGCTTGTGCTGCATAGTGCTGTGGACCGAGAGAGTAGCTTCTGGTGCCACCAGCACTGGGATAGCAGGCACAGCGCTGAGCACAGTAAATAAAAACACATGGGTTTAAAATAAAATGTTTAAAAATGTACGTGCAGCACTGAGCCAGGGAAGCATGTCCTGAACTGCAGTTCTGCTGTGTGTAAAAGCCTGGTGACGGGCACCAGACATAGAGTATGTATTTTAAGTGTATATATTTGATTTATGATATCTTAAATGTGTAATGTAAATTAAAAGTGCACTCATCTTTGTTTCCCTTGGAAGTCCCAGGGAATCCAGGGCACGTGTGTTGCTGAATCCCCTAGCCACTTCCAGGGAACCGGACTGCTCTCTTATGCAGCATCATGCCTGAAAGTGGTATGAGGAGGTGCATTGAGAGTTTGCTAATGCAGCCAGCTAAGTTGTTTCAGGGAGCTCCCTCTCCCTGGCCAGGAAATCCTGCCCATGCACCTTGGTTGCCGACCACTGAAGATAAGATTCAGGCAGAGGTGGCAGGCTTGGTCCCTTAGGAGATTCTTGGAAGTACATTTTGGAGGGAAACTTCTCCCAGCACTAGACGAGCTGACTCCTGGGTGGTGACTAAAACACCAGGTGGGCTCAGACACAGGGGAGTGACCACTCCCCACCACCCATAGGGGACAATGTTAAATGTGCATGTGGACAGCACATGCACTTAACTTGTTCATAAAAAACCACAGGGCATATTAACCCCCTGTGATAATGTCATGGCTAAAGACACTTGAGACTCCTGGGAAGAGTCAGGCTTACTAGGAAATAGAAACAGAGGTGGTTTTAGGAATGACCTTTTCATGAAATATCACTAACATGAAATAAAAGTAATTAGAATTTATTCAAGAACAGGAAACTGTGTGGCAAAGTTCCACATTAAATCTCAATAACACAAAGTTCATGACATGCACTAACAGGTGCAGGGGTATGCCCCTGTGAGAAACAAAGTTCAAAGAACCCACTGAACTGGTGTGGGGTGATACCCCAAGTCCAACACGAGGCTAGAGCCTCAGGATAGAATGGAGGTCAATAACAGGGTTGAGCCCTGTATCGTGACGGAGGTCCGGAACAGGGTTGAGCCTTGAGATGTAACAAGATCCAGAATGAGGTTAAGCCCTGAGACGTAATGGAGATCCGGAACCGGGTTGAGCCCTGAGACATGATGAGGGTCCGGAACAAGGTTGAGCCCTGCGATGTGATGAAGGTCTGGAGCAGGGTTGAGGCTTGTGGCGTAATGAAGGTCCAGAGCAGGATTGAGCCCTGTGGAAGGATGAAGGTCCGGAGCAGGGTTGAGCCCTGCAATGTGATGCGGTTCCGATGAGGATAGACTATAACGGTGCAGTTCACAACTGTAGAAGAAGTAACCATAATGTCCGTATGAGTCAATTAGAATTAGGGGTGAGCGGGTTCGGTTTTACTCGGATTTACTCGGTTCTTATCGCCACTTTACCGCAAATTCAGATTTATTATATTGGCTATCCAAAACACATGATAGGCGATAGCCAATAAAATGCCGTTTAAAGATCCGAGTAAATCCAAGTAAAACCGAACCCGCTCACCCCTAATTATAATAAGTAAATCCAATAGTGTAACGTAGAATGGAATAGCAGTAATAGAGCAGGATAACAACAGAAAGACAATGGCAATGCTGAGCTCTGTAGTGCAGCTGATAACCTGTATCAGAACTTGAACCAGAACACGAGCAGGAATGTAGCGAGGTCCACAGCATACACCAGGCACAGCGGGGATCTGGCAGGAGTCCAAGGAAGACCTGAAAGTAATGCTGCACAGACAATGAGGCATAGTTAGTAATAGGCTTAATACTCGAGGTCTGTGATCCATAGGATGTTCAGAACATGTAACCCAAATAGAATCAGGTTTGGAATAATAAGCAATCAAGGAATCCAACAACCTGACAACACCTAAGAAACAGATGACAACTTTAACTCTCTGCACACTGCGTGTGATGAACGCCAGCAACCAGGATAGATCCTCCAACAACCACAATGGAACTTTGGCAAGTGTAGTTTATCTTTATGTACTGAAATAGTTGAAGTCCTGACAGGTAATGTCTATTGAAGTAGATTAAAAGAGGGCATGTGAGCCCTGTATGGGTGTTTCTTTTTGAACATCAAGGACTGCTGTAACATCTTTGTATGCTGGCCCCCTTAAAGCTGAGGGAAGAGTCTCTTTTTAAGACTATTGAGCAATAAACCTCTTTGCCTTTACAACAAATGCATCAGAATCCTGCAACATCAGAATTGCGCAAAACGCTGTTCTGTTCTTCAGCTGTCTGGATTTTGCCCAGCATCTCCAAGTTCAAACCCTCTGCCAGCTACTGTGCAGAGCCTGGTCCATTGCAAGGGATCAGGAGGAATCAGCTGACACCAATCTGGAGGTGTGGCCGCAGCTCATTGACGCATACGCAGCAGAAGTGGTTCCAGGTGCCGCCGGTAGGTGCCTGGTTGTACATAAGAAGCAGTTTAAAATGCTGATTGCAGGAGATTGGTGGTGGCAGCATCGTTACACACCCACTGTTCAGTGGGCAGAGACAGTGACAGGTGGTTAAGCGGGAATCCCTGATACCCCAACATCCAGCGGGGATCAAATTCAATCTGTGATTGGCCGGCAAGTGAGGACAACCGGTCACACATGTCCCTAAGAAATACCTGGATTTTTCTATTATCCCCTAAGTACAGTACATGCACTAATTTTTTTCCATATGGGCTCTTCTAGTCATTTACCCTACTACACAGTATGGAGTAAATTTACTAAGATTCGTGTTGGTTCAAATTTGCCAATTTTGCAAACACGGAAATTAACTATGACAAAAATGGGGAGTATTTTCTTTAGAGCTGATCACAGACAATTTTCAGTTAAAATGCACCTGGAATTACAAATAGAAATGAATGAGATGTAGTCTGGAAGCCGACGGTCTAAATGCTGACCGACGGCTTCCAGACTCTCTAATCCTGGCTTGGTACTAATGACAGGCATTGAAAACTCGACGGCTGTCATTAACCATACACCGGAAGACCGTCGCCCGGCATACCAAACGAAGGTAAGTCGGGCGCGGACAGCCACGGGGAGGAGGGTTAGGTTTAGGGCTCCCAGGGGGATTTAGGATTAGGCACCCTTCCGGGAAGGTTAGGTTTAGGCTAGGGGAAGGGGGGGTTAGGGTTAGGCACCCCCCCTGAGGTACTTAAGTTTAGGCAGCGGGGAAGGGGGGGTTAGGTTTAGGCACTTACAGGGTGGATTAGGGTTAGGCACTTGGGGGGAGATTAGGGTTAGGTGGTAGAATTAGGTTAGCGATAATAACCTTAGGGACGATCAGGATCTTCATCCTTGCCAAGCTGCCCATGCGGCCAGCAGTAATAACTACTACACCCATGTCGAAGCTGAATAATTGGCTGAGACAAGTTCAGTTTAAAATTTAATCACGACGTCGCCATTTTGCGACTGGCCTCAAGACACCATCTTGTGAATGGCAGCAAGACTCCATTTTAGAAAAGAAAGCTTACACAAGCGCCATTTTGTCAAAAATACATAGTACACAATCCACAGTGCAAAATTGCTAAAAGTAGCAATTTTGCTACTCACAACGCAAAGTTGCTAAAAAGTAGCACAAACAGCTTTTTCACAATCTTCCCCAAACACCTACCGACGGTGTTTAGCAGACATAAAATAACTTTGCAACACATTAAAATCACCACAAACATATTTGAGCAGTAGCAAAGTAGTTGTGTTTTCCCCTGCAGTCACATTAACACATACGCGATGTAGCAGAAAGTAGCAAATTAGTGGTGTTTTCCCTGCACTTCATGTTAAACATAGGACAATGCAAAATAGCTATTTAGACGCACAGCCAGCTTTTTAGTGATCTTTCCCAAACCCATACTGGCATGCTCACACACATACACAGAAGCCTTTCCAACTTAGTGCTGGTCGCTAAGTGCCCCACAGACCCTCAAACGCACAACACAATTTAATGTCATTTCTCCCCGCATACACATTTAAAAGCAATGGTCCCGCAGCACGAAAGGAATGATTATTATTTGGTTTAATCGCAATGTCAGCATATGAAGAAATTAATGTTTTCTGTAACTATGGTTTAGTAAATGGCAAATGGACCGTGATTGGTGCCGTACTGATCTACTCTTTTCCCACAGCATTCCGGTGGCATCGGTGAGGAGATCAGAACATGCAGCTATGAAATATGAATGGTAGAGAGAATAACTTCTTGAAATGTTGTATGCCATAGTTTAGACTAGATTTATTATGCAGCGGGAAAGTGGACACAATCAGGCTGTTAGAGGCTGGTTTGAGTCTTTGCACTGACCTATGAATTGTACCGTAACGGAAGAAGCAAGAAGAGGAACCAATGAGAACCTGCCAACGTATTCTATTGTATTGCTTATCCCAGTACGGGTATATATGTGAGTGCTCTGAAACGAGATGCCAGTCTGCGGTGGTCCTGTTATGCTGTTTTGACGAAGGTTTCATTACTGATGCCGGTATCTGGTCCCAGAGCGCACGCGTATGTATTGACTGTACCTTATGACCTAAAATGTTTGTACAATTTAATTTGCGCTCATTGTTAGATCATAGCGTGGTAACATCTGTACTTTTACCTGAATAATAATCTTTAGCGCGTTGGACCGCTATTCCACTGTCTTAGAGTCTTATTAATGGTATATTTAAAACACAGTGCTAAGTAGCGACACCTTATGGTTTTAGGAGGTATAGGCAGGTTTTGTCTTAGAGGTTCTAGGCAGGTGAATCTTAGAGGTTTATAGGCAGGAATGTACTAAAGGTTCAGTTGCACGATTCAACACCCAAATGAATACACCATCATCTGAACACTGCAGTACTTTTCAAAGACAGGAATACAAAATGGGAAATGTCCAAAACTCATGATTAAAATCACGGATGTAATAAAACCAAACTATGTGTCAAAATAGAATTTTCAAATAGAACTCCTCCTGAGTAGCTTGTCTAGCAGAAACATACATAGATCATTGTGGTCTGTGTATGTTTTTGCTTTTTTTGTTTTACTTAAATGGTTGTATTAAAAAAAAAAAATGACTTGAGGTCTCCCCCACAAAAGCATAACCAGCCCCGGGCTTCTGAGCCAGTCCTGGTTTTAAAAACAGGGGAAAAAATTGTGTGGGGTTCCCCCTATCTTTAAAACCAGCACCCGGACTCAATTCTAGCTGGGGTGTAATGCCACAGCCAGGGGGCCATTTCACCGGGTCACCCCGGCCAAAGGATTAACACCTCAAGCTAGTTTACACAAGCTGGGATCTCAGGGCAGATGGGGACCCCCCAATAAAGGGGTCCCCCCTCTCCCGTGCACCCCAGGCTTACTCTGAAGCCTGGGGCTCTTCCCTGCACACCTGGCCAGTGGGTGCAGGGATAATAGTGATGAAATAAGATGTAAACGTTTTTTACAGTGGAACTACAGGTACCAGCGTGCCTATGCTTTGGCACTTGTTGAACTACAAGTGCCAGCTGGCAGCCGGCACCCATACCCCCACTGTTAAAAAAATAGTGAAAAAAAACACAGTGCACACACACTGTAGATTGTACAAGTTTATTACACACCTAACACAAACAAACTTACCATCAGTAACCACCTGTTACTGACTCTGCCTACTGTGCAGTGGGCGTGTAACATTGCTGCCACCACCAGGTCCTTCACTGGCCCCGGAACCACTTGCTGCTGTGTATGCGTTAATGAGATGTGGCCACACCTCCTGATTGGTATCAGCTGATACCCACTGATCCCTCGCAATGGACCAGGCTTTGCATGGTAGCTGGCAGAGGGCTTGAGCTTGGAAACAGTGGGCTCAATCCAGAACAGCCAGAGAACAGAATATGTTGCAATTCTGTTATTGCAGGACTCAGATGCAGTCATTGAAAAGGCAAAGATGTTTATTGCTCAATAGTCTTAAAAGAGACTCTTCCCTCAGCTTTAAGGGGGTCAGCATACAAAGATGTTATAGCAGTTCAAGACCATCGTGACCATCGTGCTTGCGACGAGACCCTGCGGTAGGGTCTCGCTTCCGCAAGCCCAGGAGTGCTTTTGGCTTTATCAGAGCCAAAAGCACTCCCACTGACATCACTAGTGATGTCAGTGGGGCCGGCCCCAGATGGTAGGCCTTCCCATGGGAATGCCTCTGTCTGGGTAGCAACGCCCCCGGCACGCCCACCAAAGGGGGCGTGCTGTCACTCACCATCGACAGCACGCCCCCTTTGGTGCGAGACCCATAGCTCCGTCGTGCACATGCACACTAGGGCACCATCGACCCGCTTGCGAGCGCTCAGAGCTCACGAGCGGGTCTGAATCAGGCCCTCAGTGCCAAGCTCCCTTAGCCCTGCAGTCTGGGATGCTTGGGCTCTCCCTCAGTGCAGTGTGGCACACCGAGGGTTAAACCTACTGTCTTTCTCAACGCTGGTGGTCTGGGGAATCAGCAGGTAAGCTCACAAATCTGTAGTGCTGGGGTGCCAGAAGCTCTGCTCCCAGTCTCCAGCAGTCAGCACACAGCCCCACAGCCTGGGACCATGTCCCAGCTGCAGCGGCTCTATGTGCACCACCCCCCTGTGCCGTGCACTGGGGGTAAACAGCGACATCACCTCGCTGCTGTGCTGGGGTGTTGGGAGTTAAGCTCCCAATCCCCAGCGGCTGGCACATGTCTGCATGCATCCACTGCACAGGGAGCCGGCCAGCCGGTCTCCTTGCATGCGGTACTCAGTCCTGTGTAGCTGGAGTGCTGGGAGCCAAGCTCCCAGTCCCCAGTGTGGAGCACTCAGCAGCTCATTACATCAGCACTTGCAGCAGCCACCATAGATGAACCGGGGCAGCAGCACTTAGATGCAGCCTGCACTGAGGGTAACACATTTCAGCAGCCGCTAGAGAGGGTCTGGGCTGCTGCAACATAAAAAAAAAAATTTCTAAAACACCCAGCACCTAGCACCATTAATACATTTTAAACCAGGGCACCTAGCGCCTATTGTTAGCTTTAAAAATGGCACCACATCATGGGGGTTAACCACTTCAGTGCCGCGGCCACCATTACCACGTGGTGGGGGGTTGGGAGCCGGCAGCTTGACTGGGGACTAGCAGAATTCAGATGCAGTCATTGTAAAGGCAAATATGTCAGGAAATGGAAACAGGAATAGCAAAAGACAACCTGGAATCTGACAGTCACACCAAAAATAACCAGACAGCAGCACAGGGTGGGCATCCAGTGTCCCCTGTGTGCCAGAAACAGATTTATTGTTGAGTAAAAATAACTTAATTCTTCCACAGCCACAGGGGACACTGGAAACTCAGTACTGTGGGGATGTCCCAGAGCTAACCTCCCGGGTGGGAGAGCACTGCGACACCTGTAGAACTGGACGGCCAAATTGAGAAACCAGGTGGCCGCACGGCAAAGCTGGGAAAGAGAAACGACCCTGGCCACCACCCAGGAAGGGCCAACCGAGCATGTAGAATGTGCCAAAATTAAGAGGCGGAAGTAGAGAAGCAAACAAATAAGCCTTACGTATAGTCAATTGGATCCAATGTGCCAAGGTCTGCTTAGACACAAGCCAACCATGCTTAGCCACATCAAAGCATGAATAATGAGTCAGACTTTCGCAAGGAAGCTGTCCAATCCACATAGATATGCAAAGCATGCACCACGTCCAGGTATTGAGAAAAAGGCAGATTCCCAGATAGTACCGGAACCACAATAGGCTGGTTAATATGGAAGGGAGAAACCACCTCCTGCAAAATCGTGGAGTGAGTACGGAGCACTGCACTATCCTCATGGAAGACTAGGTAAGGAGAGTGACAAGAGAGAGCGCCCAGCTCAGAAACCGATCTGGCAGAAGCCAAGGCCAACCAGAGAACTGTCTTCCAGGTAAGCTACTTCAAGTCCACTGTCTCTAAAGGTCCAAACACTCAAAGATTGGAGAAAAGAGAGTACCAGGTTGAGGTCCCAAGGAGCTGTTGGGGGTACGAAAGGAGGCTGAATCTGAATAACCCCATGCAAAAATGTCTGAACCTCAGGAAGTAAGGCCAACTTACATTGGAAATAAATATATAGGGCCATAACTGTCACCTTCAAAGATCCCAGATGCAGCCCGGCATTCAAGCCTGACTGCAGAAAACACAAGAGATGACCTAAACAAAAGGATGAGATAGGACCACCCCACCTTTTATACCTAGCCACGTAAGACTTCCAGATCTGATAAAAGTGGGCTGAAGTCACTGGTTTCCTAGCTTGAAGCATGGCAGGAATACCACTTCTTGGGATGCCCTTAACAGCACAGTTTCAATAGCCACACCATCAAACACAGATGGCGTAAGTCTGGATAAAGAAAAGGACCTTGCTGGAGGAGGTCCGGGCGCAGCGGAAGAATCCACAGATCGTAGGTCTGAGAACCAAGCCCAGCGAGGCCAGTTTGGAGCTATCAGAATGCACAAAACCTTCTCTCTCTTGATGCATTTGAGAACTCAAGGCAGTAGGGGAAAATGGTGGAAACAGATAAGCAAACTAGAACTGCCCTGGTGCTGCCCATCCACTGCCACCGCTGCCGGAGACTGAGTGCAGGAACAGTAGTGTATATATTGTACATAGGAGCTCATTCAGACCCAGACGCTAAGCAGCGCCCTCACGCAGCTAAACGGGGCCGGTTATGCAAATGCCGCGATTGCACTGTCTGGTGTAAGGACGGCCTCTATGTCTTAGAGAATGACGGCAGAGCGAACGCATGCTGGTATAAAGACGCCCTCTCTTCTCTCTTAACACACATCATCTAAAGGAAGTGTGTGAACAATCAGAACCATAAAAAGCCATCGGAGCTGCACGCAGCGTTGAGGTAGATCCCGCCGCAAGCACTGAGATCACTGCGAGCCATATACCATTGCCTTTCTCAAGGCGTTGAGGGCCAGGCGAAAATAACGCACACATAAACCCAGTGTCTTCACAGGGTCCTGTCGACGAGAGGGGGCGACTGCACCTCCTTTACCTCTTGTTCCTCTAGCCGCAGTTGAAGACCCTCTTGCACGACGTCTAAATTTAGTGGGGACTTGAAAGGAACTAAAGGAAGTTCCTGAATAAGACCTCCACAGAGCCGAGGTAGAACATGAGGAAGACGGTAGAAAAGTTGACTTACCACCAGTGGCCTGAGAAATCTATTTGTCTAGTTCTGGACCAAAGAGCATATCTCTGGAAAATGGTAATGCCTCCAGTGCCTTCTTGGACTCAGCGTCCGCTTGCCAAGAACTGAGCCAAAAAGCCTGTCGTGCAGCAATGGCTGAAGCTGAAATTCTAAAACCAAGCAACCCAATATCTATAGAGGCATGTCCCAAATATATGGGTGACTCTCTAATATGTTCTGCCAGGGTAACAAGATCTGACCTTAGTGCCCCAGCACACAAGCCCCTGACTAACTCTTCCACCCTCTTTTCTTTGGCCTTATTGACCCAAGACCCCACCAAGGCAGGATGGAGAAGAACCCCTGCAACCGTAAATATGGACTTCCGAGTAGTCCTTAACTTACAATCAGAGGCCTCCTTCAGGGAAACTGCTCCCGGCACAGAAAGTGTAGTTTTCTTATATAGCCTGGATACCGATGAATCAACTGACGGGGGAGACTCCCATCTAGCCCTGCTGTCTGTGGGAAAAGGGTAAGAGGAGAGAAAATGCTTAGAGATTTGAAACTTCTTGTCTGGATTTTTACAAGCCACCGCTAGCTGGTCATCTAGCTCCAGTGTAAGAGACGCTTTCTGTGTAATGGCAAAAAGGGACAACTCAGTTAGAGACTCCTCATCCATTAACTTAAGCACTTGCCACACTGCAAGAATAAGAGCATCCAATCCCTGAGGGCCTTCCAACTCCTGTGGATCCTCTTTTGTGAGCAGATCCTCATTGGAGTCCTGTAGAAATTCTCCTTCTACCTGAGAAACACGTCCTCATCAGATTCGTCTGATTGCAAAAGCGCCGGTATAGCTCTCTTTCTAGATGGTGGCTGCGGTGGAACCCCCCTACTCTGGGAGGAGACCTCCATTACCTGAGCCCAAGTTTCCATAGTCCGAGTTAGGATTTGCACCCAGGCTGGGTCTGTCTGCAAGACCGATGAGTGTCTTGAACTACAACTCTGCATCCAACATGCCTCCCTTTCTCTGCAAGATTCTGCTAGCTCAGCAGAGAGATCTGACATAATGCCTGTCAGTGATGCAACACAAGGAGGTGAAAGGTCCAGTACTGGGGCAGGGCTGGCAGGGACAGGGTCCCCCCTTCACAAGAATCACACAACAGAGCTCCGTCCAAGTGAGCCAGAGTGAACTTAGCTTTACACTTCTTACAGGCATATAATTTTTGTTACACCTTTGATGCTTCTCCCCTGCCTGTCATATTGCACCACAGGACAATAACAGCAACCAATCAACCTACAGTGAGGAGAAAACATAAATAGAGCAACCAAGCACAGCAATAGAGAAGAGTATCACACAACCCCCTCCCCTAATTAATGGCTACCCAAATCCACCAAATCTCCCCCGACAGCACACTCACTGTACCAGAAGCTGGAGGATGAAGATAGCAATCTGCAGTGCCCAGGAATTAGCGGTGCCTGCAGGCAGGAGACGCTGACCTGGCGTGATATGTGGGAACTGAGAAAGGGCGAAGCATTCTTTCCCTGACTAACCATATCCGAAGTGAAGGGGAAGCTTTGCCCCCATTAACATCCAGCCAAATATGGCCGCCCACAACACACAGCACGAAGCTGTGTGAAGCCGCACCACCAGCTTTTCCCTGCTGCTTGTTGTTGTGACCCATACTGACCAGCCGTGCCACCGGAGCATGCGGCAGTCAGGGGGGACCCGGACCATGCCGCGAGAAGCTGCGGGGATCCCGCAGCACCGATGTGCTAAGACCTGGGACCCGGACACATGCTGCAGGCTGGCTCCAAAGGTGTAGGCAGACAGGGGGTAACAGTCTGCTTGTGTCCTCAATGAGTTGCAATAAGAAAAATTAAAATAAAAGTAACTGCATAAACAGCCTAAGTTGATGACCAGGGTACCGGCTCCCCCCGAGGCAGAATTCTTGACTGAAGATGAGGGGGCATAGAAGGGGAGGAGCCAGTCACAGTTATTAAATTCTTAAAGTGCCGGCTCCTCTCTATTGCCCATCTATACCACACAATTCTGAGTTTCCAGTGTCCCCTGTGACTGTGGAAGAAACATACAAACACATTATGTTAAAATATATAGCCCTTCACCAGGCTTCCACATACTGCAGCTCCGGAGATGCTGTCCCGGCTCAGTGCTGCACATACAGTACTTTTTTTTACATACATTTATAATTTATAAATACACTTTATTTATTAACTTTTACATTGCGCTCAGCACTGGGAACCCTTAGCCCTGCAATCCAGGACTGCTGGGGCTCTCCTGATTACCTGGCCACAGTGCTAGGGATCAGGGGAGCTGGCTCTCCCTGTCCCCCAGCGTGCAGCCACACTCTCCACACCCTTAACATGTACAGCACAGTGAGCTGGCTATCTCAGTCCCCCTGGTGCTCTGCTCTGGATGGCTCCCTTTCTCTGCACAGGGGTATCGAGAGCCCCCCCCTCACGTGTGACTAGTCAACTTAGGAGTGCTGGAGTGCCGGGAGCTGAGCTCCCAGTCCCCAGCGGTCAGGTCACAGTCCCTTCTGGCTGATGCATCAGGAGCTGGCTTTCCTGCTCTCCCAGTGTGTGGCCTTTCAGCCTTGCAGTCCGGGACCGTGGACCTGGCTGCAATGGCTTCCTGTAACCCTCGGCGTGCTGGGACGCCAGGAGCTCCTGGTCCCCAGCACAGAGCACTCAGAGGATCCCTGCACCTATTCCTATGGAGCTGAGACGCCAGGAGACATGCTCCCAGTCCCCAGTGTGGAACCCTCAGCAGCTCCCTGCACTTAGGGGGTCATTCAGACCCAGACGCAAGTGGCCGTTCGCCCGTTTTCATGTTTTTATTTGCGTGTGCATGTTTTCTTGCTTGGCCTGTTTCTTTTTTTCCAACATATCTGCGTGTGCATGTTTTCTTGTTTGGCCTGTTTCTTTTTTTCAAACATATCTGCGTGTGCATGTTTTCTTGCTTGGCCTGTTTCTTTTTTTCCAACATATCTGCGTGTGCATGTTTTCTTGTTTTGCCTGTTTCTTTTTTTCAAACATATCTGCGTGTGCATGTTTTCCTTTTTGTTTGTTAACCAATTAGCGTTTCGAAATCGAAAACAAAAAATAAACGTCAAATTGTTATCCATCATTTAGGGGCCGAGCGAAGACTACGGTGTCATCGCCAGCGAAGACGTCGCCCTCGTCCCCTATTCCCAACTCCAAGCCAAACCTCCTCTCCCCAACCTTCCCAAAATTCCCCCTCCACCCCAGCCTGGCCAGACCCTGACGCCCCTCCCTCTCTGAGAATTCCCATCCCTCTAAATTCCCCCTCCCCTCAACCCCCCTCTCTCTTTTCCTCACCCTCCCCTCCACCCACCCCTCTCTTGACCACCCCATCACCACTGTCCGAAATTACCCCGCCAACATCAGATGTCATTTGTACCACCTCCGAGGAGGACGATGGTGGGGATCCTGGTCCAGGCGTCATTATGAACGGTATGTTTCCCTTTTAACCATTTTTGTGTTTTGTTTTTTTGTTAATGTGTTGATGTAATCCTTTGTCTGTACCTTTTCCATTTTTTCGGATTTTAAAAGGTTTGTTATATATATCTTTGTCTAAAAATGTCTCTGATGTTTTCCCCATACACATATGACACATGTCCAAACACTCATACTTGTATCTCTTGTTTGCGGTAGCAACAAATGTTTTTTTGGTGTGTACTTGTTTTTTTTTTGTTTTGGGATTCATTATTTATAAATAAAATTTTAAAAATGCATTTGTTTGTTTTTGTAATTTTTAAAAAATTTGACACTTTTTGCTAAGTCGATTTTGCTTTTGAAGTTTTTTAGAATTATAAATTAAGGATTCATTTTATTAAGCACCACAATTTTTTTACCCACAGAGGACCAGAGGCGGTTGGCGGAGCTAGCCGGGTGTGTTCATATGCAGAGGGGGCATGTTATCGGCATGCTGGTGGTCCTGGATAAAATGACGGGGATCCTGCTCCACTAAATTGTTTCTAATTTTTTTTTTTTAACATATTTTAAACAAATAAACATTTCAAATTTGAATACAGTCTCATTCCTTGTCTGTAAATCTTAGATTGTTTAACCTTATATAAGTAGACTATTGCAGCAAGTATTTGAAAGTAATGTAACTAAGATTGTGTAAAGCTGATTTTTGTAAGCAGGCACATTAAACAATAACAATAGGTTTGTAGAGTTACCAGCATTTGTGTTTATACATTTTTTGTGTGTTCGGTAAATATTAATTTAAACCTGCTTAGGCCTAGATTATAAAACTTACTGATTCTACATAATACCTTTTGGTGTTGGTTTTAACCCACAAAGCATAGTAAAATACTGACCAATTTTACACATTACAGGATTAGCCATTAAGCAACTTTTCCTTGGGTGAACCAGGTTACACTTGCTTGTAATGTCGAAAAGAATTTTTTTTTTTTAAATAACCAAAAATTTATTAAACATAAATAATAAACAAAAGTGTTTGGTCACAATCAATACACACAGTGAAAACACTCTCAAAAATCCAGCCTACACCATAATCAAAAAAAGGAAAAAAATAATCAAGAACTGTTTGACGAATTAGCATGCCAACATGATTCCACAAATGAGGAGTTGCAAAATTGGGTCCAGAAGTTATATCCAATGTGCCCACATGAAGTCAATTTTTGGGAGCAGGAAGTAGTCATCGTTTCATCCCAAAATATTATGAAATAAAACACAAGAAGGGAAAAAAAAAAACGTTTAATTTTAAAAAAAAAAAACTACCTTTCTACATTGTGTCAAATAACTTATTTTGGGCCAATAATTACCTAAAGAATCTGGCCACCACATCATCGCGTATGGCCCCCCCACATACTGACCTCCGACCAACCTCGGGGGGGCATCCTCAGGCAAGGCATCCTCTGGCTGCATTGGGACACCACTCCTTATGGCAATGTTGTGAAATATCCCACACAGGACCACAATTTTTTAAACCATATCCGGTAAATACATGAGCTCGCCACCAGAGCGGTGGAGGCATCTGAATCGGCCTTTTGAAAGGCCGATACAGCGCTCCACCACTTGCCTGGTGGCTGTAAGTGTGGAATTATACTCACTTTGTAGCCCTGGTGTGGGTGCCAAATAAGGAGTGAGCAGCCAGGGCGTGCAAGGGTAGCCACTGTCTCCTGTGAAAAAGAAGTGACAACATCAGGATCACTGTGTATCAAGCTTTGCATTGGTATCTACTAAAGGTCTCCACTTTCCCAGAAGCCACGCATCACCAGCTTGTAGGTTGTTTAATTTTTGCCAAATCCCTGATTGCCGGATGACGAATGAGTCATGTGCACTCCCGGGTAATTTTGCATTCAGGGACAGGATCTGGAGGGAGGCATCACATACCACCATTACATTCAGTGACTGATAGTATTTTCAGTTCCTAAAAATTGCCTCCAGCCGTGCTGGAGGCTGAAGTGGTATGTGAGTACCATCCACAACCCCTATGATGTGTGGGAAGCCAGCTATTTGGAAAAAATTGGCCTTGGCCACACTAAGGGAAGCCATATCCAAAGGCATTTTAATAAAATGATGGAGGTGCTTGAAAAGGGCCTCCATCACTGCCCTCAGGATCCGAGAAACGGAAGATTGGGAGATTCCAGCCACTATTCCCACCGTGGTTTGAAAGGATCCTGAGGCACAGAAATGTAACACCGACATTAATTGCGTAAGTGGTGGTATTGCTGTAGGACTGTCAATTTGCCGCTCAAGATCACTCTCTATTAATGAGAGAGTGTCTATGATGATTTGTGGAGGAAGACGGTATCGTCTTAAAACCTCATCCTCGGGCATTCCAAAAAGGGTGACACGTACCTGTCTATATATCTGGGGCCTTGCACTCCTACGATGCCTATGCCTGGGACGAGATTGAGGTTGGTCGGCTTCCGGAAGCATGGCCAAAATAATACGACCAACATCAACCTGAAAGGGTAAGTAATGTAGTTAATGTATGTTGAATGTTAATTTTTAAAAAATATACTTATCTTTCCGTTAAAATCCAAAGATGCTTACATGCCGGGGTATTGTCATGATTGCAACAACCTACATTTCAACATTAAAAAATTTGTTTAGAATTTGGGGTGGTCATTTTGAACTCTTCAGAATGTAGAAAATGGACTAAAATATAGGGGGTGATGAAACAATTTGAAAATTTATAAACCTACATTGAGAGGACTTTCAAAATTGTCGTAGAAAAAAAACAGCAAAAAAATAATAAGCTAAATAGTTCGCATTTTTACAAGGGGGAAGAAGGAAACAAAAGTGCGCTAAATAGTTCGCATTTTTACAAGGGGGAAGAAGGAAACAAAAGTGCGCTAAATAGTTAGCATTTTTACAAGGGGGAAGAAGGAAACAAAAGTGCGCTAAATAGTTCGCATTTTTACAAGGGGGAAGAAGGAAACAAAAGTGCACTAAATAGTTCACATTTTTACAAGGGGGAAGAAGGAAACAGAAGTGCGCTAAATAGTTTGCATTTTTACAAGGGGGAAGAAGGAAACAAAAGTGCGCTAAATAGTTTGCATTTTTACAAGGGGGAAGAAGGAAACAAAAGTGCGCTAAATAGTTCGCATTTTTACAAGGGGGAAGAAGGAAACAAAAGTGCGCTAAATAGTTTGCATTTTTACGCTCTGAAAAAAGCCCAAAAAATCCTTACAGAGTCAAAAATATGCGAAGAACAATACATGAACATTTTATAAACCAGTTATAATCAAAACTTACCAATACACGATAAATAAGTCACAGTCCAAAAACTTCTTTGGGGCCCTGCCAAAAAAAACTAAAAAAACACATAAAGAATATTTATGGAATAATCAAAAACATTTTGTGGAGCCATAATTTAAAACAGGATAACGTAAAAAAACTTACTCCCAAAAGATATAAATTTCAGAAATAACCACAAAAAAAAAAATGCGAACGGAAATTTAGGATAAAAAATGCGCCTCGAAACCACTCCAAAAGAACGCCTCCAAACAGCAATCCCTCCAACAATACACTCCTACACATGAAACCTCCAACAATCAACACCAGCCACCTCGTCTCGAGTCGCAAAAAGCCATAAATAGTGTTTCGTTTCCCGCTCAAATTAAGGACGAATCATAGGAATGCACAATCAATGATGCGGTCGAAAAATAAGGACGCATGTATAAATACGTCACTGAAAAACACAAACCGTCTGGTGTAGTTCAAGCTTTTACAAGCAAAATGGCTACAGACCAGCCAAACAATGGCCAAGAGGCGGCCGGTAAGTATTTCTCTCTTTTGTAATCAAGGATTATTAAGAACCAGAATATATTGAAAGTTTTACATCCAAAATTCTTTTAATTTAATGTAAATAGGTGTTGAGGATGATATGGAAGAGGCTGCTGGTCCCAGTGTTCCAGCCAAAGCTGCAAAAAAGAAAAGGCAGCCACAATTCACAAGAAAGGAGATGGAGGTTTTGGTTCAGAAGTGTGTGGACATCCTGCCACAGGCAGACAGGAATATGGGTGTAAGCCAGAAGTGGAGAATGTGGGAGGAGATAGCCAGTGCTGTCACTAGGGTGGGTGATTATGTCCGTCTAGCCCGGGATGTCAAACGACGTTAAGTAAAAACTTTAACCCCAAAAAAAAAACAGGGTCAAAAAATGCAGGAATAATGCCTACTTTTTCACCCACAGATGGCAAGACTTCAAATATTGCCTGAAGCAAAAAATGGCTGACAGGGCGAGGCATGCAAGGGGGACAGGTGGGGGTCCCACTCCTGTGTCATTGGAGTTGAATGATTTGGAAGAGCTGGCACAGGGGTGTGTGCAGGATGTGGAGGTGTTTGGCGTGTCCAACATGGATACGGACATGCCAGACTTTGCGGCTCCTCATGTTATCCCAGGTAAATGTTGTGATGTAACCAACTCTGAAATGTTATTGTGACAATATGTAGATTGTAATGTTCCTCTTTTCTCTTTTATCTCACAGAGACACAGGCGGATGAGTCTGCTCCAGAGGGGAGCCTTGGCCGCAGAATTTCTGCTGGCTCTGCAGGGGAGGAACCAGTACATCCGGCTGAGGACCCTGCAGAAGCCAGTCCAGGGCAATCCCCCTCGCAGGCAGTGGCACTCCTCACAGAGCTCAATTTTAAATCGGATTACCATACGGAGATTCTGCAGAGGATGGACGCCAGTCTGCTACGGGTGGCTGAGGCCCTGGAGCAAAATGCTGCTGCCAACGTGACCATTGGTCAGGCCCTGGGCCAACATCAGAATCGCCAATGCCCTGGAGCAGCTCGTTCGCCAGCACATGGTGGAGCCGACCTCCCTTCCTGCCGGAACATCTGGATCCTCCACCTCTGGCACAACAACAGCCATTCCTCCAAATGTGCCTAGCCCTGTGCCTAGTCCAGAGGCCACAACATCTGCCTCTGGACAGGCCAGCAAGAGGACATCCCGGACCCGGTCTGGCGCCCACCCTACCCCAGCCAAACGGGGAAAGAAACAATGACAGCACTGGCTACTTTTCCCACATTCCTTCTGTGCTTGCCCCATATTCCTTAAGGGCCAAAACTTCCCTCTCCTCTCTTGTGAATTGTTTTTAATTTGTTGTTTATTTTTGCCCAAAACTGGCATTTTTTATTATAAAAATGAAAAAAATATTAGTGGGTAACAATGACCCCAAACTTTTAAGGCAAAATGCACATGATTTGTGCAAAAATGTGTTGAGTAAATAAAAAAAATTACAAATGTTCTCAACTGTATTGTGACATTATTTGAAAAATGGTTTAGAGTTAATCCTGTACAACAAGCCAAAAACTAAAATCTTATCAAAATAAAAAAGGTTTTAAAAAAAAAGTTAAAAAAAAAAGGTTTAAAACAAAAAATTGAAACAAAAAGGTTTAAAAAAAAATGTTTCTTTAAGGAACACTTTGAAAATAAAAAAAAAATGCAAATTCTCCAGGCCAATGCAAAAGGTTACAATACACACAAACATGATGACAATATTGTTACAATATCACAAAACCCCCCAAAAATTGTAAAGAACATACCTTAAAATATACGCTAATTGATTGTGTAATCCTGAAATTAGCAGCTGAGATTTTCACCTGCGTACGGTTTTGTGCTAACCCAAAAAAAAATTTTCAAAACACATTACAAGCTGGTTTTCAATCAAAAGTTGATTGTTTTTCGGAGAAGCCATGATAAATCGAAGAAACATCGAGAAGGCCCGGACCAGAGGACAAGACCATCACAATTGTGGTCGAGTAATCCACACCCCAAGCTGTGCGAGCAGTTTGAACGGAAAGAGGATCAGCCAGTGACGTATGACTTGGTACGAACACATTTGACGTTCGCATGAGCTAATTTATGTACGCCCCAAAAATGCCTCGCCACGCCTGCGTTTTCCCATCTCCACCCCCGTCAACGCCCAAAAACAGCCTGTTCTGTCAATCACATTTGACATGTCACTTCCTGTTCGCAATTTGCCGAACGAGTGAAAAAAAGCACGCAAACTGCCGTACGCACATGCGCAGTGTTACACCGATGCATGCGCGGTTTCTCAACATCGGAATGCAACGAGCGTACTGCTGCTAACGAGCGGCTCTGAATGAGGGCCTTAGTCCTCTGAAGCTGGGGCTCCAGGAGCAATGCTCCTGGACCCCAGCATTGAGCCCTCCGAGGCTCCTTAACAGACCACACAGGTGAAACAAATGAAAAAACTTTTTTCCACACCCGATGCCTAGCGCCGTTAACATATTTACAATGGGCGCCTAGCTCCTATACATTTTAAATATGGCATGCGCCATGGGTTAACCTCTTCAGTGCCGGGGCCACCATTTACCATGTGAGGCCGGAATGGGTATGAAGTGCCGATGGCTGAATAGCCAGCAGACCAAAGGAAGAAGATCCTGACAGGGCAGACAGTACTCTATCCCTACCCCTCTCCCCCCTAACCCTAATGGTGGGTACACACTGGGCGATTTTAATGAAAGATCAAGCGATTACGATATTGTAATCGCTTGATCATTCATAAATCGTTCAAATATCATTCAACCCAATGTCAAAAACGACCAGCGATGCGTGCTCCCGCAGTTCGTTTTCGACATTGATCATCGCGGCTACTTGCAGCACGATTAGGACGATATCGTTATCGTTATCGTTTAATTGCTCGGCATGTAGTACATGTTTTTTACCAAACGATCAAACGATAATGATAGAGATAACGATTAGGCACCGCGCGGAGAGCCAGACACAACCATGACTACTATTAAAGAAGAAGGAAGTTTGCTGCGCGTGGTCCTGCCTAAAAAAATGGTAAGTAAAGTCCCCCACTGTCCACCAATGTTTTTGGGGTCATTGCTAGAGAGGCATAAGGGGCAGCATAAGTACTGGGGGCATTGCAGCAGCAAAGGGGACTCTGCATAAGGGGCTTCAAAACTTTTGGGGGCATTGCACAGCATGTGGGGTGGGGCAGCATTAGTACTGGGGCCATTGCACAGTATGTGCGGGGCGGGGCTGCAGTAATACTGGGGGTATTGCACAGCATGGGTGGGGGAGCTGCAGTAATACTGGGGGCATTGCACAGCATGGGAGGGGGAAGGGGGGGCAGCATTACTACTGGGGCCATTGCACAGCATGTGCTGGGGGGACCGCAGTAATACTGGGGGCATTGCACAGCATGTGGGGGGGGGCAGCATTATTACTGGGGCAATTGTACAGCATGTGCTGGGGGGGACTGCAATAATACTGGGGGCATTGCACAGCATGTGAGGGGGGAGGGGGGCAGCATTACTACTGGGGCCATTGCACAGCATGTGCTGGTGGGGGGACTGCAGTAATACTGGGGGCATTGCACAGCATGTGGGGGGGAGGGGAGGCAGCATTACTACTGGGGCCATTGCACAGCATGTGCGGGGGGGACTGCAGTAATACTGGGGGCATTGCACAGCATGTGGGGGGGGAGGGGGGGGCAGCATTACTACTGGGGCCATTGCACAGCATGTGCTGGGGGGGACTGCAGTAATACTGGGGGCATTGCACAGCATGTGGGGGGAGAGGGGGGTGGAGCAGCATTACTACTGGGGCCACTGCACAGCATGTGCTGGGGGGGACTGCAGTAATACTGGGGGCATTGCACAGCATGTGGGGAGGGAGGGGGGGCAACATTACTACTGGGGCCATTGCACAGCATGTGGGGGGGAGGGGGGAGCAGCATTACTTCTGGGGCCATTGCACAGTATGTACTGGGGGGGGACTGCAGTAATACTGGGGGCATCGCACAGCATGCGGGGGGAGAGAGGGGGCAGCATTACTCCTGGGGCCATTGCACAGCATGTAGGGGGGAGGGGGGTGGAGCAGCATTACTACTGGGGCCATTGCACAGCATGTGCTGGGGGGGACTGCAGTAATACTGGGGACATTGTACAGCATGTGGGGAGAGGGGGGGCAGCATTACTACTGGGGCCATTGCACAGCATGTGCTGGTGGGGGGACTGCAGTAATACTGGGGGCATTGCACAGCATGGGAGGGGGGAGGGGGGGCAGCATTACTACTGGGGCCATTGCAAAGCATGTGCTGTGAGGGGCTGCAGTAATACTGGGGGCATTGCACAGCATGTGGGGAGGAGGGGGGGGAGCAGCATTACTACTGGGGCCATTGCACAGCATGTGCTGGAGGGGGACTGCAGTAATACTGGGGGCATTCCACAGCATGTGGGGGGAGGGGGCAGCATTACTACTGGGGCCAATGCACAGCATGTGCTGGTGGGGGGACTGCAGTAATACTGGGGGCATTGCACAGCATGTGGTGGGGGAGGGGGGGCAGCATTACTACTGGGGCCATTGCACAGCATGTGCTGGGGGGGGATTGCACAGCATGTGGGGGGGAGGGGGGGGCAGATTTACTACTGGGGCCATTGCACAGCATGTGCTGGGTGGGGGACTGAAGTAATACTGGGGGCATTGCTCAGCATGTGGGGGGGAGGGGGGTCAGCATTACTACTGGGGCCATTGCACAGCATGTGCTGGGGGGGACTGCAGTAATACTGGGGCATTGCACAGCATGTGGGAGGTGGAGGGGGGTGGAGCAGCATTACTACTGGGGCCATTGCACAGCATGTGCTGGGGGGACTGCAGTAATACTGGGGGCATTGCACAGCATGTGGGGGGAGGGGTGGCAGCTTTACTACTGGGGCCATTGCACAGCATGTGCTGGTGGGGGGACTGCAGTAATACTGGGGGCATTGCACAGCATGTGGGGGGGAGGGGGAGCAGCATTACTACTGGGGCCATTGCACAGCATGTGCTGTTGGGGGGACTGCAGTAATACTGGGGGCATTGCACAGCATGTGGGGGGGAGGGGGGGCAGATTTACTGCTGGGGCCATTGCACAGCATGTGCTTGGTGGGGGACTGAAGTAATACTGGGGGCATTGCTCAGCATGTGGGGGGGGAGGGGGGGCAGCATTACTACTGGGGCCATTGCACAGCATGTGCTGGGGGGGACTGCAGTAATACTGGGGCATTGCACAGCATGTGGAGGGGGAGGGGGGTGGAGCAGCATTACTACTGGGGCCATTGCACAGCATGTGCTGGGGGGGACTGCAGTAATACTGGGGGCATTGCACAGCATGTGGGGGGAGGGGGGGCAGCTTTACTACTGGGGCCATTGCACAGCATGTGCTGGTGGGGGGACTGCAGTAATACTGGGGGCATTGCACAGCATGTGGGGGGGAGGGGGAGCAGCATTACTACTGGGGCCATTGCACAGCATGTGCTGTTGGGGGGACTGCAGTAATACTGGGGGCATTGCACAGCATGTGGGGGCGAGGGGGGGCAGCATTACTACTGGGGCCAATGCACAGCATGTGCTGGTGGGGGGACTGCAGTAATACTGGGGGCATTGCACAGCATGTGGGGTGGGAGGGGGGGCAGCATTACTACTGGGGCCATTGCACAGCATGTGGGGGGGAGGGGGGAGCAGCATTACTTCTGGGGCCATTGCACAGTATGTGCTGGGGGGGGACTGCAGTAATACTGGGGGCATTGCACAGCATGTGGGGGGGAGGGGGGGCAGCATTACTAAGGGGGCCATTGCACAGCATGTGCTGGGGGGGCTGTAGTAATACTGGGGGCATTGCACATCATGTGGGGGGGAGGGGGGGAGCAGCATTACTACTGGGGCCATTGCACAGCATGTGCTGGGGGGGACTGCAATAATACTGGGGGCATTGCACAGCATGTGGGGGGGAGGGGGTGGAGCAGCATTACTACTGGGGCCATTGCACAGCATGTGCTGGGGGGGACTGCAGTAATACTGGGGGCATTGCATAGCATGTGGGGGGGAGGGGGGGGCAGCATTACTAAGGGGGCCATTGCACAGCATGTGCTGGGGGGGTCTGCAGTAATACTGGGGGCATTGCACAGCATGTAGGGGGGAGGGGGGGCAGCATTACTAAGGGGGCATATCTTTATTTTGTGTTAAAAAAAATATATATCTTTTTTTTTATTCTTATATAATTTTCAGATACGCCTTCTTCAAAAGACACAGTTTTTTGGACAGGATTAATTGAGCTATATCAAGCTAATGAGTGCCTCTGGAGAAGGGTAAAGACTACATGAATAGAGTGATGAAAAATGTGGCATTTGAGAAACTACACCAATACAGTACAGAATATAAGCGTGATGTGACCATTGAATGGGTCAAGAACAGAATCCAGGGTCTGCGAACCGTGTTTTTGAAGGAACACAAAAAATACTTGGAATCGCAAAGATCAGGAGCAGGGGTAGCTGAGGTGCGAAAGCCATCGCTATGGTACTACGACCTGCTGCTGTTTACCTTGGATAAAGAGCCAAGTCAAAGTTCCCGGAGCTCGCTGGTGCCACAGTCACCAGATGTGGTACCACAGGACACCGTGAGTCAGGATGCTGTAAGTTTTTTATTAAAATTTATTTTTTAAAAATGTAACATTTTTTAATAAATCTAAATTTATTCACATTTTTTAAATATAAATCAGACGGGAAGCCGATGGTTGGAATGCCAACCATCGCCTTTCCAAATGTTTAAACCCTGCAGTGGATAAAAGCCAGGCGTCGTAATCCCGATGCCTGACCTACGCATGAGTCCAGACGCATGGTATCCCGGTCACTGCTAAGCCGGACAGGGATAGTTGTGGGGGGGAATGATTGTTTAAGGGTTCCTGGGGGGAGGGGGATTGGGCTCTTAGAGCACTGCCCTGGGAGGTATAGGGTAAGGCTGGGGAAAGGGGGAGCTTCAGGTTAGGCACCCTAAAGGAATGGTAAGGTGGGGTAATTGTAAAGGGTTTCTTACAACTACAAACATTTGACTTTTTAATCCCTGTTTTTTTGGATTTTTTATTGTTTATGGCACCAGAAATGCGGGAGTGGGTCATTTATGTTTGAATATAATTTAAGCATGTGCTAACCATAACATTAAGTATGTAATATTTTTTATTGCCATTTATTCGCGTTTTTTTGACCAGAGAGTTTTATATTTTGCAGGTTTGTGAGTTTTTATTGGTAAAAAAAAATTTTTTGAAATAAACCTTGCCTTTTTATTACAACTTTTTTTTTTAATGTTTAAATGGTTGATGTAATTTTTTTTTTTATCATTTCTTTTAAGTTACTGCTGGCGGTAGAGGACCCGGTGTCCTGCGAGCCCCAACAAGTGGAAGTCCCTGTGCGTGTGGCCGAGACGCCATCCAAGGCGCCCGCTAAGAAGCGGAAAGGGACAACACAAGCATCCACTTCGGGAACGTCAAGGAGTGATAAGTTTCTAAAACATGCGGAGGAGGTTCTTTCCAAACCCCCGGATGAAAATCAAATATTTGGCCTAAATCTCGCCAATGAAATGCTGACCATTCCTCCGGAACAGGTCAAGCCTTTCAAGCGTCTGGTTTATAAGGTATTGGTACATGCTATTGAGGGGGACTTGAGTATGGCAAGTACCATTGTTTTAAATAACAGACAGCAGCCAACCCCAACGGCCACCTCACCATTCCAGAAGAAACTTACGCAGATCCACAACATGAAAACCCTTCTCCGTTACAGTCCCACCCCTTTTCTTTGTCGCATACCCCCTCGCCCCCTTCTGCCTTTCCCAGTACTTCATCCAGTGGTGTTCACGCAGCACTGGGCAGTGCTCGCACCACTGTATTTGGCGAAGATGAATTTTTAAATATGTAAATTGTTATAAATGTGGCAGTTATTTTTTTCCATTTTTTAAAAACTTATCACTCCTTGTATTGATTTGGTTCTTTGTTTCATGGTGGACTGTAGCATGGTCGTAGTACAATAGCGATGGCTACTCCACCTCATGTGCCCCTGGTTTCTTGTTCTTTGTGATTCTAAAGTATTTTTTGTGTTCCCTCAAAACCGGGGCCCAGATCCTGGATTCTGATCTTGAACCTGTTGCAATGTTCACATCAGGAATATTGTTCTGTACTGTATTGGTCTATTGTTCAAATGCCTTATTTTTCACACTCTATTTGTGTAATCTTGTCTCCAGAGGCACTTAAAGTCTTGATTACACTCAATGAATCCTGTCCAAAAAGTAAAAATTTTTTTTTTACTAAAGTTAAAAATTTGTGTGGTCTCTTATTTAACGGCTTATTAAAATCGTAATGTAATAATGTGTTATTTAGGGTACTTAGGCTTATTGAACACATAGATATTTTTATATTACCTAAGGGCCTGATTCAGAGCCGCTCATAAGCGGCCGCTCGTTTGCTCCGAGCGATGTTTGCCCAACTGCGCATGCGTACGGATCGTAATACGCATGCGCGAACCAGTCAGTGCGGTCCGAAAATCGTTTGTTCGCTAAATAGCGAATGCCTGCTATTTTGAGTGACAGAATGAGGCGTATGTGGGTGGTAACAGGGGAAGGTGCTTGAAAACGGGGAGTGGAGATCAGAACGCAGGCGTACTTAAAGGTCAATACGGGTGTTTTATGGGTGTGCATAATTAATACAGCAGCGTCATTGACCACGTCACTGGGTTATTTTATAGCCAGAACTGCTTGCAAAATTGTGGTAGCAAAAACCAACCACAAGAATAGTGAGCAGTTCATACCCTGGTCGATGTACTCGATTAATCTAATAAATAGCGGACATGACGTAGGATGCGAGCTGCCAGGGGGCGTAATTTTTTAAAACGACCGCAAGTTTTGTTCGCTCGTTCAGACATAGAGGCGTGAACAGATCGCAAAGAGCGAACGGTTCATTTGAATAGCCACCCCTATTTTCTGAACGAGCGAGCGCAAATAGCGTCCAGCTCTGAATCAGGCCCTAAGTGTATGATTAGGTGTATTTTTGGTTTTTCCTTTGACATTTAACAACTGTGTACTCAAGAAGTTAAACATGCCAGCAGTTTTTTTTTTTTTAATTGACTGGTAAAGAATTTTAAATTTACATGAATTTTTACAGACACAATTAGATTACCTATATAATATAATGTAGATTTGTTAACACCTTACAGTCCCAAATCTCCCATCTACTGTGTAACTTTGTCAAATTGCTTTTGAGGTAAATTCCCCGAAAACATTTACCTCGAATACTATGTATCCCCCGAATGTATAAAGGAGGGACCGCAGCAGGTATCGCCGATACCTGCTGCGGTCCCTCATTGCCGCCAGCAGCCGCCTCCCCCATAGGTTTCTATGGGGGATGCGATGCTGCCAAATGTATCAATATCGGGAATGCTTCGCATTCCCAATATTGGCAACAGCAGCTACCGCCATCTGAAGATGGCGTTAGCCGCTGTGTCCTATGGGCTCTTACCATCATTTTAGCCGGCGGAGGGATCTTCCTGCCTGAACGCTTGCCGTTTGTAGGCAGCCCCACTGACATCATCAGTAATGTCACTGGGGAGCTTCCTGCTCTGGGGCTTAAGGTTGATGAGACCCTACCTTAGGGTGTTGTCATTAGCCCCAAAGGTCGCGATGGTCTTGACCATTGCAACCATCACCAATAGCGGCCGTTACAGCGGTGGGTGTTGACCCACAGCCTAACCGGCGACATGGAGGTGGCCGTTCAGGGTGCAAGCGGCCGCCCTGTTTCAAAATGAAAGCTTGCATCCTACGACCGCCTCTGAATTTGGCCCTAAAACTGAATACTTAACTTTCATGATTAAAATTCGTTTTAATGGCCACTATAGTATTTCTTATTCTAAATTTGCAAAAAGTTATGTTACAAAATTAACATGCAAAAAAAAACACAAGGTGAAATTTTTTTTATAAGTTTTCAGTTTTTAAAAACATCAAGAAACCTAATTCCAGATTATATTTAAACCTGCCATGAAACGGCACCTTCTCCATTTAAATAATTCAAGTATTTCTCTCTGACCTCTTTTGCCCAGGCAGAGGCAGCAGAGGGAAATCTTGGGGGATTTAGAGATGTTAGGACAATATTTTCCTCACTATGGTCAATATTTTCAGGCAATGAGTTTGTGGCAGGCGGTTGTCCAATTTTTTGGCACGAAGCAAATTATGTAGGGCACAACATGCCAAGACAAGCCACTCGATTTTGTCTAGCCTGAAATTTATACAAGTATGGAAAATGCGAAACCTATTCGCCATTATGCCAAAGGCATTCTCAACAGTGCGCCTCGCATGCGATAGTCTGTAGTTAAAAATTCTCTTTTCAGGTGTTAATGTCCTTTGAGGAAATGGCCTCATTAAATTTTCATTAATGCCAAATGCCTCATCGGCAACGAATACAAAATTCAAACCATATTTGGTTTGCGAACCTGAAGGTATGTTTAACTGATTGTTCATTAATCTAAAAAAAGACGGTCTCTCGGAAAGAGCCACCGTCTGAAGACCTTCCATTTTTGCCAACGTCAACAAATAAAAATTGATAATTGGCATCCACGACCGCCATCATAACCATACTAAAGAATCCTTTGTAATTGAAGTACAAAGATCCAGTGTTTGCTGGTTGTGTTATCCGGATGTGTTTCCCATCTATGGCGCAGCCACAATTTGGGAAGTTCCACTGGGTCTCAAAATCGTTGGCAATAGCTTGCCATTCCTCGACAGTCGAAGGGAACTAGAAATAGAGAAAAAAAATCATAACATATTTTAAACATTACATTTATACATTTACAGGGGTATTCATTTTGGTGCGAAAAGTTCTCTTATGTTAAAATTTTGAATTGAAGACATCTTTGTCGCTAGTTTTGCTATAACACCGTATTCAGGCCCTGATTCAGAGCCGGACGCTCTGACCAGAGCGCTCGTTCTGAATCAGGGCCGTCCTAGCTAAAAATGGAGCGGCCTCGTGGACGCTCGCATAGCTGTTACCACCCACAGCTTATGCTAGCGTCCATGATGATGGTCGCGATGGTCAAGACCATCGTGACCATCAGGCTTGCGACGAGACCCTTGTGGTAGGGTCTCATTGCCGCAAGCCCAGGAGTGCTTTTGGCTCTATCAGAGCCAAAATCACTCCCACTGACATCACTACTGATGTCAGTGGGGCCGGCTTCAGACGGTAGGCATTCCCATTGGAACGCCTCCATCTGGCAGCTACGCCCCCGGCACGCCCACCAAAGGGGGCGTGCTGTCACTCAACATCGACAGCACGCCCCCTTTGGTGCAAGACCCGGAGCGACAGCTTGGCTGTCGCTATCTGAGTCTCGCGCATGCGTACGACGGAGCTCCCTCCATCGTGCGCATGCGCATTTGGGTACCATCGACCCGCTTGCGAGCGTCTTGCGCTCGCAAGAGGGTCTGAATGAGACCTTCAATTCAATAGATTTTTCTCAGGTTACAAAAGTATTTGAAAAAAAACGGGGATAAATTTTCACCATTGAATATGTGATGAAAATTATTTCACAATTTGGTTTAAGGGGTGCAGGTTTAAAAAAATTAGCCAGCACCCTTTTGAATGACCCCTTGAAACCATCTGTGTCAAAAAGAATTAAAAAAAATTAGGGATACCACAAACAAATCAGTTTAAATTTGAGGGGACTTAAATAAAACTTTTTGAGGGACAAAGTTTCAAAATTTCTTAAATTTACTGTGGGGGGTTCCTAAGTTTGTCTCAGCTGTTTTTTTTCATTGCAGGTGCTTGTGTCAGGTATTTTTTTTACTAAATTTTTTAAAAGTAGTTTAATATATTTTTATAATATACTCAACTCCATTTTCAAGTAGCCCTAATTTGATGAGCATAGTAGTTTTTCTCTAAAAAGAATTCTAAATGCTCTTGACCTTAGTAAAAGCTGAATTTATGCACCTGCCGTGGCTATTAGAAACCACAACTTCCTTCAGTAGTTTAAATTTGGGGGTCCCCATAGTGATCCCCTTTGCCTACACGTCTTGTCGGGGGTCCCATAGAATATTTACCTCAAATTCACTTTTTTTAAACCTGTTAAATAAAAACTTGAAATATGGTGCTAAAAAAATGACATAAGGTCCCCACCCAAAAGACAAACCAGCCCCAGGCTTGCCAGCCAGTGGTGGTTTATAAAAATACGGGGAAAAAAATGTGTAGGATTCCACCGTATTTTTAAAACCACCACCAGGCTGCATGGACTAGTGCTGATTTTAAATATAGGGGGCAAAAAATATGTGGGGTACCCCCTATATTTAAGACCAGCACCAGACCCAAACGACTGGGGTTTAATGCCACAGGCCGGAGACCCAATCACCAGAGCTCCAGGTCCAAAACATTACACCCCAAGTTGGTCAGCGCAAGCCGGTGAGCTCGGGGGAGTCAGGGACCCCCCCAAAAATTGGCCCCCCTCTCAGGGTCCTGGGCGAGTCACACCATGTTGGAACTGTCAGTTGCCGGAGACAATCAGCGGGCGCTCTACAGTCAGCGCTGGCGCTGATTGGCTCACAAGACTGCTATGCCCCGTTAAGTGACAGTAGCTGCCATTTGGGAGGTTTCTGTATGTGTGGCAACACACATACAGATAGCTGCGTTCCGTGGGTCATGTAAGGATTTTTTTTGGTTTTAACAAAACCAAGGATTACTGCGGAGACCAGCGCTGGATGTAGGTGAGTATGAAATCTTTCTTGCAGGGCCATGGTTTTGGGAAATCCTACGTGGACAAGGGTACCAAACATCTGGTATAGGTAAGTATGTGTGAATGGGTAGGTGTGTGTAATAAAATCTAAGTTGACACGGTGTGTGTTTTTTGACTTTTTTTAACTATTGTACTTTACAGTGAAGTTACAGGTGCCGCATGTCTGCTTGCACTTGTAGTTCCACAAGTGCAAAATGGCAGGCATGCTGGCACTTGTAGCTCCACTGTAAAGTACAATAGTGTGACATTATTTTGGCCCCATTACCGCCATACCCACCACTCCAGGGGTATGGGGATGAGCCCCAGGCTTCAGCATAAGCCTGTGGTACTCGGGAGAGGGGGGAACCTTTTTTGGGGGTTATATAATCGGGATATAATTTGGGAGCAGCAACAGCAAAGGCAGAGGATGGATAAACAGCTATTTATATAGATTTGGGAGTAGATATAGTAGGGAGCAGTAGCAGGGATATACGACTGGCATGCACCTATTTAAACACATTTTAGAAGACATATAGAAAGAAGTAACAGATTTAGGAGATTTGTGACAGGGTTATTAAAATTTAAATACCTTAAAGTACTCCGGCTTGAGGACGTAAAAGATGGCTTTGCAGGTCTCCGGAATAATAAGACCCAAAGCCTGCGGTGAGATGAGTGTCCCAAATTTCAGGTCGGCCAAAGATCTCCCTGTAGCCAGGAAACGCAGTGTCGCAATGAGCCTCTCCTCTGCAGGAATGGCTCTACGCAACCTGGTGTCCTGCCTTATGTATGTACGGAGTCACCAAGGCCAGTATTTCTTGAAATGTTGAATCGTCCATTCGCAAGAAGTTCCGGAAGTCATCCGGGTTGTTCTCGCGAATCTGCATGAGCAGCGGCATATGAGAGAACGAATCCCTCTGCTGCAACCACTCCTTCGTCCAGCATGAATGAAGCCTTCTCCTCTTCTCATTCCTCTCCTGGTCACTTATCACCACCACTCCTGCATAAGCAACCATCAATCGATAACGGTACGTATCCATCACGACAGATAGTACAGACAGTTTGTTTAAAGCCAAAGCAATAACAAACCACAGCAATTAGCTAAGCAACAGCGTTCAGCAAGGAATACACCAAACCAAACTAGCCACAGAGCATAAATGCAGTAATTTAAAATGGCCGACACAATTTTATCACCTCATGATAGCCCTGCCCACATTTTTTTACATTAAAAATAATAAAGCCTCATAAATACAACCAAAGAGACCATAATATTATTAATCTGAACTATATCGCTGATCGTTGATAAAATCGTTTGAAAATCGTTTGCATAAAGTCGTTTAACGATCAAAGAAAGATCATCCAAATCATTCAGCGATATCGTTCAGGCTGAAAATCATTCATTCTCCCTTAGTGGTGCTTAACCCTAACCTCCCCCATAGTGCCTCACCCTAGCCTCTCCCTGGAGGTGCCTAACCCTGACTCCCCCGCTTACAACACCCTAAACCTAACCCTCCTGGGAGGGTCCCTAACCATAACTTCCCCCCGTGGATGCCTAACCATAATCCTCTCCCTTGGAGTGCCTAACCCTAACCTCCTCCCTGCTCCCTAAAGCTAACCCTCACCTCCCCCCCCCCCCGCAGGGGCGCCTTGACTTACCACATTCAGTCCGGCGTTGGGATTAAGATAGGCATTGGTATTTTGACGTCTATTGTAAAAACCTTGTCGGGATTCGGATGTCGGTATTGAGACCTCTCACAACTACATCTCATGTGGCCGGCCTCCGGCTACAGAATTGCATAAAGATGGGGAATAAAACAGCTATCATTCCGTAGTAAGTGCCCGTCATTCCACATTATGTGACATGTATAGTAGATTACAGGTATATGGGGACGCATATAGAAAGGAAAAAGTGTGTGCGCTTATTATTATCCTTTATTTATATGGCGCCACAAGTGTTCCGCAACGCCTTACGTAGCACATAGAACTAATAGGTGAACAAGAAACAAGTAACTTACAGTACATTACAGTGCAGGACAAGGACACGACTTATATACATTGCTGAAATAGTGATTAAAGCACTCACAATAAGCTGCCAGGAGTTGGCAGTCCCGTGTTAGGTGCCCTAATGGGGAGTAGAGAGTAAAAGAAAATGTAAAGAGAAGCACATGAGGGAAGATGTCCCTGCTCATGAGAGCTTACATTCTAAGGGGAGGGGCAGACAGACAGGCGTGACACAGAAGGGGAAGATAGGAAGGAAAGAGCATGAGGTGGGTTAGGATGAGTGCTGAAAGGCCTTGATGAAGTAGTGGGTCTTGAGAGCCCGTTTGAAGATTTGTAGAGAGGTGGAGAGTCTGATAGGGAGAGAGAGAGCATTCCAAAGGTAGGGAGCAGCACGGGCAAAATCTCGGATGCGGGAGTGGGAGGAAGTAATCAGTTGGGAAGAGAGATGGCATGCATTAGTTGAGCGAAGTGGACAGGCGGGAGTGTGAAGGGAGAGAAGGTCAGAAATGTATGCAGGAGAGGATTTGGTGAGGGCTTTGTAGGCGAATGTAAAAACCTTGAATTGGCATCTGAAGGGGAAGGGGAGCCAGTGTAGGGCTTGAAGGAGAGGGGAAGCAGATGTAGAACGTCTGGAGAGGAAGATGAGTCGAGCAGCAGCCTTGAGAACAGATTGTAGTGGAGAGAGGTGAGAGACTGGGAGGCCTGCTAGGAGAAGGTTACAGTAGTCCAATCTGGATATGACCAGTGAGTGGATGAGGGTTTTGTGGCATCCTGGGTGAGGAAGGGTCTTATCCTGGAGATATTTTTTAGGTGAAAACGGCAGGACTGCGAGAGGTGCTGAATGAGCGGTTTAAAGGAGAGGGAGGAGTCTAGGATAACTCCAAGACAGCGCACTTTGGGGCTAGAGGAGATAGTTGTGCCATCAATAGATAATGAAATTGTGGGAAGTGATGTAGTGGAAGAGGGTGGGAAGATGATCAGCTCAGTTTTAGACATGTTAAGTTTAAGAAAGCGCTGGGACATCCACGAAGAGACAGCAGAGAGACAGTTGGAGATGCAGGTAAGGAGCAAAGGGGAGAGCTCAGAGGTGGAAAGGTAAATTTGAGCATCATCTGCATAGAGATGATATTGGAGGTCAAAGGAGTTAATGAGTTCACCTAAAGAGGATGTATATAGGGAAAAAAGGAGAGGCCCAAGAACAGAACCTTGGGGAACTCCTACTGTTAGTGGAAGTGGAGGGGAAGAGGAGTCATGAGAGGACACAGCAAAGGAACGATCAGAGAGGTAGGAGGACAGCCAGGAGAGGGCAGTGCCACGTAAACCAAAAGAGTAAAGGATTTGCAGAGAGAGGGTGGTCTACAGTGTCAAATGCAGCAGAGAGGTCAAGGAGAATGAGCAGAGAGTAGTAGCCCTTAGATTTGGCAGCAAGGAGGTCGTTGCTGACTTTCATGAGGGCAGTTTCAGTGGAGTGGAGAGAATGGAAGCCAGATTGAAATGAGTCAAGGAGGGAGTGGGAGGAAAGAAAGGTGGTAAGGCGGTTGTAGACAATACGCTCAAGGAGTTTGGGAGCAAAAGGGAGAAGAGATATGGGTCGATAGTTGGAAAGTATGTTAGGATCAAGGGTAGGTTTTTTAAGAATGGGGAGACAAGAGCATGTTTGAATGCAGAAGGGACAGTGCCAGATGACATGGAGAGATTAAGGAGGTGAGCCAGATGGGAACAGACAGAAGGAGACAGGTGGGAGAGGAGACAGGAAGGGATAGGGTCAAGAGGGGAGGTGGAAGGAGGGGAGGACCGGATGAGGGCCATGACTTCCTCTCCAGAAGCAGGGGAGAAGGATGTCAGAGTTGGTGAGACAGAAGGGGTGGGGTGGTAAGGGCAAGGAGGGGGAGGAGTGCTGAGGGTCTGATGGGATATGATGTCCTCACGTATAGAGTCAATTTTAGATGTAAAGTAGGTGGCAAAGTCGAGGGCAGAGAGCGAGTAGGGGAAGGGCAGAGTAGGGAGTTGAAAGTGGCAAAGAGACGCCAGGGGTTTGAGGACTGGGAGGAGATGAGGTTCTTGAAATATGTTTGCTTGGAGACAGGGCAGAACAGTAGGAAGAGAGAATAAATTTGAAATGGAGGAAGTCAGCCTTAGAGCGTGACTTTCTCCACTGACGCTCTGCAATTCTTGAACACTTTTGTAGGTATCTGGTGCATTTGGAATGCCAGGGTTGTGGTGTGGATCTGCGAGGGTGAGTAGTTATTGCTGGAGCAACAGAATCAAGAGCAGAAGGGAGGAATTGTACAGGGAAGTAGCTTGCTCAGGACAGGAGAGAGAAATGATAGGGGAGAGAAGAGAGTCCAGCAGGGAGGAACAAGCAACAGTGTCAATAGCCTCAATATTACACTTAGTAATGGTAGCCTTGGGAGTTAAAGGAGGGGAAGGAGAGCGGGATAGGTTAAAAGAGAGAAGGTGATGGTCAGAGAGGGGGAATGGGCAATTGGAGTAACCAGAAATATCTCAACGGTGAGTAAAGACCAGGTCAAGTGAGTGCCCACTCACATGGGAGGGTGATAAGGTCCATTGGGCGAGACCAAATGAAGAGGTGAGGGTAAGGAGTTTAGCTGCAGAGGATTCTGTGGGAATTTCAATAGGAATATTAAAATCACCTAGGATAATGGAGGGAAGATCTGAGGAGAGAAAGTGAGGGAGCCAGGAAGCGAAGTTGTCAAGGAATTTGGAGGGAGAGCCAGGGGGACAGTAAATGACAGCTACTCTGAGGTTTACTGGTTGGAAGAGGCGTATAGCATGAACCTCAAATGTGGGGAATGTAAGGGATGGTTCAGAGGGTATTAGCTGGTAAGAATAACTGGTGGCTAGAAGGACCCCAACACCACCACCATGGCGACCCCTAGGCCGGGGGATCTGCTTAGGGGAACATAGAAAAATCAGCATCTAAATGTGGAACATATGCACTGTTTTGATGCCATTTTTGCCTGGGATGGTGAATAAAACAGCTGTCATTCCATAGTAAACGGCTGTCATTCCGCATTATGTGACATGTATAGTAGGGTACAGGTATAGGCAGATGTATATGGAAAGGGAAAAGTGTGTGAGCTTAGGGGAACATTGAAAAATTGGTGTATTTATGTGGGACATACAGTATGCACTTTTTTAATGACAGATTTGCATGGGGATGGCAAATAAAACAGCTGTCATTCCGTAGTCGCGCCAGTCATTCTGCATCATGTGACATCAGGGCCGGACTGGGACTAAAAATAGGCCCTGGCATATAAAGAGCACACAGGCCCACATCGCATCAGCATATGTCTCCTGGCACTTCTTAGTCTATGCTCTTACAAATATAATTAATATTAGAATATACAAGTACACATCATTCTCTGTATTAAAATACATACAACAGAGCTCAACCTGCAGGGGATTCAAGCATGTGCCATAGTCAAACATTTGGTATTGTGTTGGTTCTGTTATTAAGCTGTGTACACACCTAAAGATAGATACATCTGTCCAATCCGTGTGGTGGAACAGAAAATCTGGTAATGTATAGGAGCAAATAACAATAGAAATTTGCTCCCAGATACTGGAAAGTGGACCAGATTTTCCTTCCCACCAGACAGATTGAACAGATATCTATAGGTGTGTACACAATTAGGTAAAGCTGGTACTTCACTGGTGTAGGTCACACACAAAGAAAGGGGAATTTTCCAAATTGACGAAGCCCTAGTTTAGCAGTTGTAGAAGATTAGATAGTGTTCACTGTAGGAAATTTTAGGGCAAAGGTGCTGAATGCAAAGGGCCCATCTGTGTACACCAAAGCAGAGCTGTAACTACTGTACATATTTTGAAAAAATAGCATTTCTGCGGCCAACCACAGGTGAAGCAGGGAGATCCAGGTGTGGTGGTCTCGTCGGGAAGGGGCGTAACCACATAATAGTACTCCCAATTCAAATTATGCCACACAGTAGTGCCTCTTAGTGACATTATTATTATCTTCTCTTCACTTTATAAGTGTTTCGCAGCGCCTTACAATGCACATAAACAAATAAGTAAACAAGAAACCAGTGACTTACAGTACAATACAGGACAAGAATATGCTGCATTAGCGAACATAGCACTCAAAATAAGCATCAGTAAGTCAGCAATCAAGAAAAGGGAAGAGGGCACTGCTCATGAGAGCTTACAATCTAAAGAAATTACACCGCACAGTAGTGCCCCTTCATCAAATTACACTGCCACAGTAGTGTCCCTTATTCACATTACGTCACACAGTAGTGTCCCTTTTTCACATTACATTACACAGTAGTGTCCTTTTTTCACATTACGTCACACAGTAGTGTCCCTTTTTAATGTTACATCACACAGTAGTGTTCCTTTTTCACATTACGTCACAGAGTAGTGTCCCTTATTCATGGTACATCAGTGTCCCTTTTTCACATTACATCGCACAGTAGTATCCCTTATTCACGTTACATCAGTGTCCCTTTTTCACATTACATCACGCAGTAGAGCCCATTCACGTTATGCCACCCAGAACCTATTCACGTTAGTAGTGCCCCTTTTACATTATGCTACACAGCAATGCCCCTTATACATTATGACGCACAATAATGCCCCTTATAACACATTATGCCACACACACAGTAATACCCTGGCATCTGCAGATGATGTCTGTTAGCAGATCATGAGGTGTCAGAAGATGGCGTCCAGTCCATCTAGTCAGCTTCAAACCCACCCCTGCCGCTCTTTTCATCCCTGGGCTGGCCGCATCATGAAGTCACCGCGGCTGCACATGACACTCCAGTGACTCCACCCTGTCCTCAGCACGGTGCCGCCGGGCAGTCCTGCTAGCAGCTCACAGGAGCTGTCAAATTACCACCCAGCCATTCCTCCCAGACTACTCACGGACCCCACCCTACCACGCATCTCATGCCCGACCGTGTCATGACCATAAGCAAAACTAGACGTTTGGTAATGGGTGGTCCCAGTTCCAGCCACTCGCCAGAACTTGTGTTACTTTGGAAGTTTGGCACTTTGTTTCATACCCCTTTTACACCAGAGCAAAAACCTGGGTTATTGCTGGGTCTACCCAGAACCTCCCCGAACTACTATAGCACTGTGAACTTAATACAAATGCTGTGAATGCCTAGGGCCATGGCACCTATGAGGTCGGGGCACTGTACTTGCATTCTCCTCATGTCACTGGGACTATTGCAGCACACTGGTAACTCCTCCCTTACAGGTGTATCAGTTGCGCTGTGATGAGCACCCCCTCTCACTTACTGCAGAGTTCTAGGAAGTGGCAGCCGTTCCCCAAACTCCACAAGCCGTGGGCTGCAGTACTCCTTGGGACAGATTCAGAGATGTATGGTAACCTGTTGGTTAGCATACATCTCCAATGGTGTGAGGACTGTGCATGCGCAGGATGTGTACTGTGCATGTGCAGACCTCCATCTGCAAGTTTGCTTGTAGTGTCTCCCAGCTGCAGCCTGACTGACAGGCTGTAGCATTTGGTACGCGGAGCAGGGGCGCTCCTGGCAACTGGGACATGTCGCCCCCTGTTTTCCAGGAAGGACAAGGCCAGGGAGATTTCTTGGCCACGCAAGTTACCAGGACCATGTCAGGTTAAGTAAATCCCAGCTTACAAAACCTGACCAAAGGGGCAACCATTGCAACTGATGGTTGCGATCAGTAGTGGTTCCAGAGGTGGTGCTGCAGCACAGTCCAAACTTCAAATAGGGGAGCCACACCAACTGTCTTTCCAAACACAGCTAATCATCACCTGCCGAGACTCGTTGGAAGTAGGTGTGGCTCCCCTATTTGAATTTTGGACTGTGCTGCAGCCCCACCTCTGGAGCCGCCACTGGTCGCAATGGTGATCCGAGGCAGCACAAACGGATGCTGCACTAGGATCTCTCAGGTGCAGAAAGGAGGTGCCCATTTCCGGTATTGCACAGCTGCTTCCTTGCGGCTATGTAATACCATCTGACATCACATGCACACGTGTGACTATCTCTAACAGGCTTCAGTTTTTTATAAGAAATATCGAACCAGTGAGTGCTGGACTTGCGCTATATATATATATATATATACACAGCCAAAGGTAAATAGACAGCGGCACTCGTTGCTATGGAAGAGGTTAAAGTCTATTGAAATACTCCATATATTAGGGCCTTTATATGAAGTATTGCAATACACTTTTTTTCAAAGCAACGAGTGCCACTGCTTTTGTTTACCTTTAACTGTTCAACTGTTTCAGCGGACACCATTGTAAATCACCAAGATTAGGGAGTGCTGGGCCGTTGGCTTTATATTTATATATATATACTGTATAATCAAAAAAATCCCTAATCTGCAGACTATACTCCCTTTTCTGTAGCAGCCAATATTTACTGTCACTTACCTCATAATAGCTTTGTGTAGTGTCCCCTCTCCTCTTCTCAAGGGACAAGCAGCTGTCACACTGGGTCTGAGGTCTTTACAGTTTACACATATAACTGGGGCTACCTGTGAAATGCTGATTCGGAGTCTTCCTGGTGATTGTGCAGTGCTCCTCCTCACTCAGCTCTTCTTCTTCCTTCGTGGAGCGTGGGTACACTGCACATACTAAGACTAAGGCCCTCATTCAGAGCCGTACGCTCTGAGCAGAGCGCACGCTCTGAATGAGGGCCGCCCTCCATAATTATGGAGCGTCCTCCTGGACGCTCGTATAGCTGTGGGTCACCACCCACAGCCTATACGAGCGTGCAGTTTGATGGCCGCGATGGTCTTGACCATCGCGACCATCGCCACTGCGAGCCGGAGCCTGCGGTTGAGTTTTTCAACCGCAAGGCCCGGAGTGATTTTGGCTCTATCAGAGCCAAAATCACTCCCACTGACATCACTAGTGATGTCAGTGGGCCGGCTTCTGACGGTAGGCGTTCCCTTGGGAACGCCCCCGTCAGGGTGGCACGCCCCCGGCACGCCCACCAAAGGGGGCATGCTGTCAATCAACATCGACAGCACGCCCCCTTTGATCAGACACAACGAGCGAAGGAAAGTCCTTCGCTCGTCACGTCTGGCGCATGCGCACGACGGAGCTCCCGCCGTCGTGCGCATGCGCAGTGCACAACATCGACCCACTTGTGCCCTAAGAGCACAATGTGACGTAGTCACGTTGCGCGCGTAATTGTGGGGAAAAGAAGATAGCTGTCAGGGGACATGCAGCTCGGGACAGGAGGTGGAAATACTAGTCTCAGTCCTCCCGGTCCTGACCAGAAGGGTCACGGCGGAGGCGAAGGTCAATTCAGTGGTCGCACTGTCGCATATAGAGTTGCCAGCTCACAGGAGCTGTCTGCATAGCGCCCGCCCAGATTCCCATTGCCATGGGGCTTGGCTGCGTCATGATGCGACAGTGTCATGACGTCATTACGCTATGCCGCGGCCGCTCATTAGTGCAAACCCCTTGCTGAGCATGGCACCACCTGGGAGGTAGTACTGCCGGGCCGGGTAAGCCTGAGCTCAGCCAAACCAGCCATCGGCCCTTCTGGCATTTGCCAGAAGCGCCCGATGGCCAGTCCGGCCCTGTGTGACATGTATAGTAGGTTACAGGTACAGGGTGACACATATAAAGGGAAAAATGTGTGCGCTTAGGGGATCATAGAAAAATTGGTGTATATATAGGGGACAAATGCATTGTTTTAATTACATTTTTGCCTGGGGATGGCGAATAAAACAGCTGTCATTCCATAGTAAGCGGCTGTCATTCCACATTAGGAGACATGTATAGTAGGGTATAGGTATAGGCGGATGTATATTGAAAGGAAAAAGTGTGTGAGCTTAGGGAAACATAGAAAAATTTGTGTATTCATGTGGGACATATGCACTTTTTTAATGACAGATTTGCCTGGGGATGGTGAATAAAACAGCTATCATTCCGTAGTAAGCGGCCGTCATTCCACATTATGTGACATGTATAGTAGGGTACAGGTATAGGGGGACACATATAGAAAGGGAAAAGTGTGTGCACTTAGGGGAACGTAGAAAAATCAGTGTATTTATATGGGACATATGTACTGTTTTGATTACATTTTTGCCTGAGGATGGCGAATAAAACAGCTATCATTCCGTAGTAAGCGGCCGTCATTCCGCATTACCTGACATGTATAGTAGGTTACAGGTATAGGGGGACACATATAGACAGGGAAAAGTGTGCGCTTAGGGGAACATAGAAAAATTGGTGTATGTATATTGGACATATGCACTGTTTTGATGCCATTTTTGCATAGGGATGGCGAATAAAACAGCTGTCATTCCGTAGTAAGCAGCCGTCAATCCATGTCATTCCACATGTAAAATATGTGAAATCATCTTAGCAAGAAGTGTGCTGAAGATACAGTTCATAGGTTTAAGATTTTTTTAAATATACAAAAAGGTTCAGTCTGCTCCCATTATAGTCAATTGGCATTCCGTTCATGCAGACCAGGCTGTCATTCCTTTTAGTACGTCCCGAATACGGCTGCTTTGTTGTGGAAAAAGGATTTAAAGTTACAAAAGCATACTGCATTGCATTACACACGTGATATGCTCCAGCTCTCTTACAATGATTCCATCTTCCCCAATTTGTACACTGTCATTGTACACCCCTCCTCCTCTCTCCCATAGTCCCTTTCACTAAACAGATGACGTCAAAATAGCTCTGACAGTGCACAGCAGTGCTGCTCTCCCTGTATCTCTACGGCTGGTGACTTGCCTCTGGATCCCTATATAAAGTACTGCAGGATGGGAGCCCCAGAATATTGGAGCTGCGACCTCAGCCTTCTCTTATCGCTAATAGTGGTAGTATCTGCAGTGAGTGCAGGAGATCCATTTGACGCCCAGCTAGGAGACATCACCTCCTGCAGCCAGCAGTGTCAGCTCACCTTCAAGCTTAAGATCTCGACACAAGTAAGTACTCTAGAAGCACAATAATTAACGCTGTGATGTTGCACAGTTGCACTCAGACATCCATGTTAAACTACAGTCGCACTATACATAGATGGTTAAATTCTGCGTGTTCGATTTATTTTGTTATGCTATTTTTCCTATTCTATCCTTCCATGCTTAAATTAGATCATATCTGAATTAACCTTTAATATACGCATGCCATTTTAGGATTGCGATTAAGATGGAGGTTATTGGCATATACCAGTTTTCATTGTAATTAGCAGGTAGATTAATAAATGTAACGTCTGTCTGAATAAGGTGTTTTGCTTTATTGCACGTACATACTGGTATTGTGTTTAAATCTCCTGAATATATGCCATGGCTTCCAGAGTGTCATGTTATTTCCTGCTTCTCTCATGTCTACACATTCTCAGTGGGTGTTTAATTGTACATCCTTAGGTTGAATATCACAGCAATCTCTTACCTACAAAAACGGTTTTGTACAAAATACCACTGAGGATAGATTTTATTACTTATGTAGACTTGATGTGCTTGATATTTTATACTGCAAAACAAAGTTGTTCTGCAGATTGCAATCATCCCGATCATCCTTTTCTGTGATCATCCTTTTAGTACATCCCTATTGCTTGGTTTGGGCATATGCCTACTAGATAATGCAATAGTTTATGGTATATGATGTATAGATATATTCTATAGTGATTAAAAAGCTAGGCATTAGAACAACCATGTTCTATGAAATGTCATTACTGGTCATTTTATTTCCTACACAGAAAACAAATGTACATTATTTAGTCCTTGATATTAATCTATTTATGTAGCTAGCCCACTTGCATCACGAATTCAGCAAAGATAGTACATGCATATAGCGATTGGCTAGGAACATAAAATAATTTGTTTAAATAATGGAATTGGTGTATAAACAATCAAAGCTATTGCCTGCCATTGCTGGACTATATTAGTCTATGTATGTAGGTCACGGATGTCTGATGTTTTTATAGTGTACAGTAGTTCTATTTGTTTCCTAGGTTTGTCATAAACAGAAAATTGCTTAAATATAGGTTATACTGTTTTATGTGTTAATATTAGTGCATATGAAAACAACCTAGTCACTGTCATTTTAGAAATTGTACAATGTCACTCTTCCTTGCTGTATATGTGCATTACCAATGTGATGTTTACATTATTTTAATACTTAGATATGAATGAATAGATCCCCCTCTGTGTCCAATGACAGGCCTTCAAACCTCCCCAAAAAGTCCTATGCACCCCTCACCCTCTCCAACCAGCTCCAGACTCTTCTCTATTTTGTATTGTGCTTGGACCATTGACATGACAAATACCACTTCCAAAAATGATGGTATGAAATTGCTTAATGTGGAAGCATACTTGTTAGCAGGACTCATTTGCAACATTGACATGGAACCTTAATACAAAGATAAACATTGGGCATATTAAACATAATCTCATGTAATTCACTGTCCAGAAGAGCAGTGATAACATTCTGAGATGAGATGTTTCCCCAGGTGCAATCTATAATACTCCATGCACAACCTACTTTTAAAATCCTTCCCACTCAGTATTAGAGATGGCTAGTGAGTGAGTGTCTCAACACACTGACTCGAATCATTCAGATGAGTGAATGATTCGAGTCACTCAGTGTTTGGTGAGTCGAGACACCCACCTCCCCTAGCCTCTCTGTCAGTGGTAGCTAGTGAATGGCAGCTCCGCCCCCTACACTGCTGATCCGACCTGATCATACTTCTACACTGTGTCAGATCAGCAGTGTAGGGGGCGAAGCTGTCAGCGACTCACTCTGCGTCGTGCAGCTACTGCCAGGGCTCAGGGCAGTGCACTGACTCTCCTGAGTCAGTGCAGAGGCTTGAGCTGGGCTGCGGGGGGCGGAGCTGTCAGCGACTCACTGAGTCACGCAGCTGCAGCCAGGGCTCAGGGGAGTTCACTGACTCAGGAGAGTCAGTGAGAACCCTGAGCTGTAGTGCTGGGCTGCGGGGGGGCGGAACTGTCAGCGATTCACTCTGAGTCGCTGGCTCCCCTGCTGGCTACAGCGCTGCTCTATCTAAAGAGCCGTGTCTCGAGACACTTCACTGAGTTGAGCCATGAGGCTCAACTCAGTGCAGTGAATTGATCTGCCCATCCCTACTCAGTATACTGCCACTCATCACATTGTACAAACTTCAGAAGTCAGTCCATCCCAAATAATACAAGTAGTAATATATGTAATGATTATCAACATTTAAATAGGTTACTGTTACATTTAATGTCCCCTAATTTAGAAATAGTGTGTGTGTGTGTGTGTGTGTATACATACATACATACACAAAACGGAAGAATGTGGGGGCGCCATATCGTGCATTAGCAAGATAACATTTATTGGCAAGTAAAAACAAGCAGAGCATGCGAACCACAACAAGCGGTTAACCACCGCAGAGTTTGACAGCAGAATAATGGAAAGGTGCTCCCGGCTGGCATCCTGAACATCTCCAGGACCCCTTCACCAGAGCACTAACCACAGAAAGACAGATCACCAGGCCACCCCCCTATGCATTTCATCACTAGGACTTCATCAGGAGGCTGGCTGGTGATCTGTAGAGGGCAGTTAAATAGGACTCATGAACCAATAAAAAATATGCAGCACAGCATTATCTCATTACATTAAATTAATTCATGAAATTCTTCATTAATACATATAAGCACATATAAAAACATATGCATGCATATAAACGCATATAAAAATACAATTACAGTGACATAATCCATACAATATCATATGAACATAATATTAGGAATAGTAATAAAATTAATAATAAAATTAAAAAGGACATATTATGCGGGACACTTTTAGAAAATTAGATGGTATGAATAATGCACTAGGTATAAAAAAGAACATGGAATCATTTATTCCAGGGATTTCTCCTCACATAATTAGTCTATCTGGAACATAACAAAATGAATTGGTACAATAAAAATTGGTGCAATAAAAATTGGTACCATAAAAACTGGTACAATAAAAAGCGTAACATAATACATTGATACAATTTACAACTGAGTGTAAAAAAGAACATAGAATCATCTGTTCCAGGGATTCTTCTCATGTAATTAGTCTATCTGGAACATAGCAACATTAATTGAATTGTAATATATATATATATATATATTTATTATATACAGTATATCAATGTTACAAATTCTTCACACTCCAGGGGAAAATGTATCAATCCTTGGAGAGAGATAAAAGTGAAGATGCCCAAAGCATCCAATTAGCTCCTAACTGTCATTTCATTTCATAGAATGTGCTAGATGAATGGTATCTCTCCTTGAGAAATTGAGTGAGTTGTGAGGTGTGCAGTCTCTTCAGCTGCTAGCTTACTTCCCTTCTGTTTCTTTTTCTGGTTTCCCACTTTGTTTTTTCTCTCTCCCTGCTGTTTGTCCTGCCGCATGCTCCTTTCAATATTCCTGTTCACTTTTCTTTAATTTATACTTGCCTACTGCTCATCTTATTGGGGTAAAGTTACTAACCATCGGTTTTGGTTCTATTGTTGCTGTGTAAAAAAAAGTAGTATTTACAATCTGTTGGCTTCAATTGAAAGTTAAAAACAGAATAAAAAAGAAAAAAATCCATAATTAGCTCCGGGACTTTTCGCCTAGGCTGGTATTGGAAAATATTGGAAAAAAATGGCATTGGGTTCCCCTTTCCAATAACCAGCACTAGGCTGAACCATCCAGCGGATATCACTATAGCAGGACACACACAGAATGATGCTCTCCTTCCTATAACATTAACCAGCCCCACACTGGTCAGCCCAGGGATGGAATCCCTAGGGAATTGGGGACCTTCCAAAAATGGGGTTCCCTATCCATGCACCCCTGGTGCCAGTGGTTGCAGGGGTAATGGTAATTAAAGTTAACTAATATTATTATTGACAGTAAAATGACCAAATACTCAAAATTGACCTTTTAGTAAACTTACCCCATTATCTCTAAACACAATGCTCCATTTCACTAGACTAGACTTTCCTGCAATCTATTCCTGAAAATAGTGATCTCTGTGGTCCTTACCAGCCTTTTAGAAGGACTAAGATGTCTATTTTGCCAGGCTGCAACAAAATGTTCACCGGAGCCCACAGCTGTGCACTAATACTGACCATTCTTTTGTTGCTGTAGTGATCAACAGCTGTAAGACAGAATATGTAGGTGAATTTATGAGCCAATTATATTTAGTGGTGCTAAATGCACAGAAGATTCAGGTTTTGAAGATTCAACAGGAAAGGACAGCTCCCTGGATTACAAGAAATGTGCAGTTTTAAGCATAATGAGATACTACCTAGGCTTCGTGAAGAACTTTGCCCAACTAAATCTCCATTTCAGCAGCTCCTTTGGTCATGACTGGTAACAGCCAAGGTGGACATGATAGACACCTTGCGAGTCATCGTGGCAACAGTCACACTTTACAACAGCCCGAACTCGCACAAAAGTGTTAGCAGCTCCATAGGGCTCCGAGCGAAATTGTGCAAATTCAAGCTTGGAGAGGGGTGCATGTTGAGCTGCCGGCATTTTAACGCCGCGGCAACGGCAACTTGCACTCTTCGCAGACAATTGGATTGACCCCTTTTTTTCTCATTTTTCCATTGGGCTGTTGCAGAAAATTCCAGCTACATCATAATGATTGAGATTGAGGTAATCACTACCAGCGACCTGTTGGATATTGAAACTATATTCAAACTTAAATAATATATTTCATGAAGCTTTTATTCTTTTTGAGGCACAGCACAATAAATTATAGTATTACAGATGCTTTAGATCAGTATGAAGGCATCATATAAATTAGTTTATTGAATGAACAGAACTCTTTATAAATGTATTTAAAAAATTTGCCTTTTCTCCAAAGTCATTCTGGTGTAATATAATTTGTTAAGCTATTGCAGCATGTCTAAAAGGTACATTTAATATGAAGTAAGTAATTACCTGTGATTTGCTTACATAGGTTCTAACCATGTTACATTGATGGTCCTAGCCTCGATCCTCTTTTTACAAACATTCTGCCTATTTAACTAAAAGTACAGTAGAATTACTATAAAAAGTATTCTAAAAGAAAATCAAAACCCATTGTATAACACAATCCACTGGCGTTTGTCCATTTAACCTGACTGTGGATGTTGGAGTATTGAATGTTGACCCTACATTACTGGTACAGTATTTTACCATTCACCGATCAGACAAACAGCATGAGAACATGCACACTCTGGCCCTGATTCAGACCCGCTCGCTAGATGCGGCCGCTCGCTCTCAGCGTATGGAAATTTTGCAAAGTGACGTCAAGGCAGCCGCTCGCTCGGCAAGGCATAAGCACGTCCACTTTGTCTTGGCGAGCGATCACTTTGTGTTTACAGATGCCCACCAGCCTGTCTTTAGCTGCCCACTAGCGTACGTCATCTCCAGGAAGTATATTCAAACATCGGTACATTGGGTTACATCTGACCGCAGGCTTGTGGTTGACTGTACCCTACCGCAAGCACTGCGAGCATTTCAGTGTATTATTCAAGCAGGTGACATGTACTATGACATTGCCTGTTAATTATGCATGCCCCAGAAACGGTGTGGAAACACTCTGGCATGCCTGCGTCCGCAACTCCACCCCCCCGTTACTACTGCCCTGCCCCTGTTACCACCCATAAACGGTCTTTCCTGTCACTCATTCCACTTGGCTGTCTTTGCAGGGTGAGCAAGCAAAATCCGATCCCTCGTACTAGTTTGCGCACGCGCATTGCGAACTACACGCATGCGCACATTAGCGAACATTGTCTGCAACAAGCAGCCGCTTGCTAGCGAGCAGGTCTGAATCAGGCCCTCTGTCTTATGTCTCAAACAGTGTAGTATTGATTACACTGGCTATGTGGGATTCTATATTGTAAGGCACAATATATGTTGAGAAATTCCAGCTGTCCGAGTAGAATTCCAACTTATGGCTGTGATTATGTAGATGCTGAGTGAAAAAGTCACTTCAATGGGGAATATTTTTCCTTTCCAGTACTGCAACACCTGGTGGAGGAGAGGATCTGCCCAAGTGCTACATGTGCAATTCTCAAGGGCAAAGAACAAGAGGATGCTGTGGTCCCCATAGCTTCTGAAGATGTCTTAAACAGACTTCTTTTGTTACCTGAATCATGATGTGTGCATTCTGATAACCAAATGGGCGGCCATGGTGCCTAAAAAAGGTTCAAAGTATTGGACAACTGTGAATACCAACTGAGAAAACTATACGCCACTGAGTGTACTCCATGGTCCCTATTTGATCAGAGCATGAGTTTCGAGTTTACTATTTGTCTACAACAATTGTGTGCATCACGATACCATGTACATGCCATTCTTCAGAGGATTGGACACACTCTATAGGGGTTTGAGGGCTGCAATGAGAAATGTGGTGCCTCGGAATTTTGGCTTCATCAGGACCATTGCTGTGTCACTTTGTTAGTCCTGGTCTCTGGAGCTTTCTACCTCTCACCCTCCCTCTTGGCTTCCTTGAATAGGGATCTATACCCTATCCTGATTCAAAGTAATTCTCAGAAAATCAAGTAAATTTGCTGCCAGTGTAGGAGAATCAGCCCTTAGTTGTTTTATAGCTCCTAAATATACAGCAGCTGGTTTACGTAGTTGAAAGACTTTTTGTGTGAGCCTCATGCACTTCGGATGTTGAATGTACAGATGTGTTCTCACACACTGTGGCTTCAGTCGCACCAAACAGCCCTCCTCGGTAAGTTCCGTGTGACTTGGCTGCACCAATCGTCTTTCTTGTTGAAAATATGCATCTTACTCGCATAAATAAAACAACTGGAAGTGACAAAACAACTTTGCTAGATTACACTGATCATCTTGATGTGCTACATATGTACATCTGTGCAAAAAATTCATCTGTGCAAATGAGTCTGAATCTGTATATGAAGTGCTACGATGCAGCGTCCGTGGCTTTTGCTCATGCCAAGTTTTGTTGTGCGATTTGTTTTCTTTTTAATGTGCATGCGTCTAAGTTTTATTGCACATGCATCCCCACTGTGTTCATACAGAGTCGCAGTTGTGATTTCAGACCTATGCACGGTGAAGTACATTGGGTGGTGACTGGGATGTGGCTATTCAGAAACACGAAGATGGTCCATCTTATGGGTCTGTTCTAGGAGTGTCATGGGATGTGTCAGTGAAAGGGGTTGCATACACAGATGCTTCACCATAGGAGGCCGTACTCAGATGGAAAAACTGTACATACCATAGGGCTGGTGCAAGTGTTGATGGTGCAACCGATGGTGGCATCGAAACACTAATCAATTGGTATTTCAGGGTCTACAAGATGGCGTCTTAGTCCTTGCAAATTCAACCACATATATGTGCACCAGGGAAGGGCTTTGTAGTGGTATTTACATAAATTCGTAGATGTGCGACCACCAAAAGACGCAGACATGGACGTGGATATGTCCAACTCAGAATCAGCCTCTTTGTGTTTCCAAATTCAAAGAGGACAAATGGAGACCCGAGGATCTACTGAGGGAGACCTATTGTTAAACCATACTCGTGAAACAGCCAGCCAGTAACTGAGAGCTTGGAAATTACACCTGACAACACTGTGTGGGACGTTAAGCATCCTGAACAAGGAGAAACATGTCTTGTCATAACAATAGTAATACCAGTGATCTACAGTATCTCCTAAACCATTCCGGAGGAAAGGCATCGCACCTGCTGGATTATAATATAGAGAGGGCAAGGATTTATTGTACACAGTAACGTAAGTATTCTGTCTGTCTGAGCCAGGATATGCAATTATAATTACAGAGGACTGGACTCCCACATAGACTCTCTCCCAGTTGCTAAGTATTAATGCACCAAAACTGCCAGCGGTATTTGTATTAGTGTGTGCTCCAGTGACCATTTTGTTGAGGTAGACTACAAATATCACTATATATAGGGATAGAGTGGGTGTAGGAACAGTCTAGTGAAAAAGAAAAATGTGTCTAGAAGTAAAGAGCTACATTGCAAGCAAGCAAATAAAAATGTGGTAGCAGAAAAGTAAATAAGATCAGTTGGACTAAGGCTATATTGAAAGGAGCTAATGCAAACATAATGGAAAGAGGGCCTGATTCAGCAGGCCAATTGTTACCTACTGCACATGCATAGCAGTACACAAGGAGGGACACACTCCACTGCGATCAGGACTACGATCGCAGTGACTACGCAGACCCATCACAGAGTGACTGACAGGAAGTGACCATTTGGGGTGGTGACGTGGGGTGGTCGGTGAAATGCAGGCATGTCAGTGCATTTGAAAGCCGTTACTTAGGTTGTGCTGCGATGGAATAGGAATTGCAGTGGATTAGCATATGATCATAGTGAGACTGCGTGTGTAATCACCCCGAAACCATTCTCAAGTGTGTATATTTAAATAATTTCTTGGATGGTGCCAAAAATAAAACCAATCATGCATCAGTCAACAGAAGGGCAAGAGCTGCAAATGAATACTAATGCTGTGTTTGCTGCCAGTCATGATAGTAATCCAACATCTACTAAAGGTGGTCAAAGAGAAGAAGGTTTAATTAAGGGAGCCTCAAATCTAAACAATATTTCACAATGGTAAAGAAAAAAAACATCACCTATAACAATAACAGTAACATTTACTACAGAAAAATTTTAAATTGCCAGCATACCATACACCACACGCAGTGGCAAGGAAAGGCTCAGCCCATGGCCTTTCTTTGCGAGTGGTGGTCCTGCTACTGCATTTTAGAAAAACACACAACTCAGTTGTAGAAGGACTTGTCTATATTTATTGTTAAATTAGAGGGTATTCAGCATGTAAGAGGCAATTTACTTCTAGGTGATGTTACATCACCTCGACTTCACCTCGTTTTCATCTGAACTTCATATATTTTCCTATGCAACCCTATGGGGTCCAAAGTGATGTTATGTTGAAGTGGAGGTGAAGCTGAGGTGATGTAATATCACCTGGAATTAAATTACCCATGTAAACGATTAAATATCCCCTTTAAGGCACTATATAAAATGTTGGTGCTATTGAAATGCTTTACATAAATAACCTTTTTGAAGTTTGTTGAACATAAATTATTTGTTATTTTTATTTAGTGTGTTGGACTGATTGGTAAAATATATTTTGTCTGGCAAGTATTGAAAAGATCTGCAATATAGATGGGGCATGAATTGTCTTTGAATAATCTATTTTCAGCTGAAAACAAAAAGTAATAATAAAAAAATAATAGTCTATATGTAACCTACATCATATTCACTTAATTATACATCTGGCCAAATATACTGTAATTTTGAGCAGCATGCAATGATACAAGTGATAGTGTGTCACAATATATTATGCTATAGAACTGTATTCTGTAGCTTGTGAAATGGTAAACATCTCATGATAAGGTATGTATAAGCATATGTATGTACATCCCGAAAGATAGTTTATACCACCTTCGCACAAAAACCTCAAATACTCATTTTTTTACCCGGCATTTGATGCACTCGCTTTTTTGCTGGTCCTAGACAGTACCCCCCTTCACACAGAAAAGCAAATTGCCGGATCGAGCATTTGGATCCGAAAATTTGCAATAAAAACCAGGGTCGAAGTCCCGGGAATTTTGACCCAGGCTGACCCTTTTACACAGAATGTTGTTTCGTAATGGCCGGATCCAAATGCTTGACCCGCCAATTTGCTTTTCTATGTGAAAGGGGTATTAGTGATTTCTGTATTTCAGTGTGTCTGTGGGCTTTATTCAGAGGCGGCCGTACGGTCTATGACCGCACGGCCGCCTCGATGTTTGTCTAGTGCGCAAGCGCACGAGGGAGCCGGCTCCTTCGTGCGCATGCGTGAGACCCGCTACGACCGACAGCGCCGGTCGTAGCGGGTCTCTTTCCAAAGGGGGTGAGCTGTCGATGTTGATTGACAGCTCACCCCATTTGGAAGGCAGGCCGGGGGGGTGGCAGCCCAAATGGAGGCGTTCCCATGGGAACGCCTGCCGTTTGGGGGAGACCCCACTGACCTCACTAGTGATGTCAGTGGAGAGCTTCCGGCTCTGACAAAGCCAGAAGCTCTCCGGGGCTTACGACAAGTGAGACCCTACCCTAGGGTCTCGTCGTAAGCCCCGATGGTCGCGATGGTCAATGACCATCGCGACCATCACCCTAGCGGTCGTTAGAGCTGTGGGTGTTAACCCACAGCCTAACGACCGAAACAGAGGCAGCCGGTCAGGATGCAAGCGGCCGCCCAGTTTCTGAGCGACCGCTTGCACCCTCCGACCGCCTCTGAATGAGGGCCAGTGTGTGTTGTACTTCAGAGTGCGTGATTGTACATTGGAACATTTCACATTTTTCTGCTTTCTGAAACACTTCATCTCAGATACTTTGTGTGTCACCAGTGGCACGTGTATGCGGCACCCACTTACTGTTGTACTGTAAGTAGGACATACCTCCCATCTGTGCAAAGTCCTTAAGCTGGGTACACACCTGGCCGATGAGTCGGCTTGACCTAACGATTGGTAAACAGACATATCGGGTATACACACCCGCCGATGATAGAATGATACTTTATATTGTTTGTCGCTAGATCGAATGATATATTGTTCAAGTGTGTACCCGCTTTACTGTCAATATGGTAGGAGTGCCCTGTGTTAGTTAGGACAGTCAAAACGTATGCTGTAATTGGGAGGAGCTCCTGTAAATTGAGATCTGGCTCTTGTCACATATTCCTACCAGGGGACAAACAATTTAAACCATGGACTGCCCTTGGAAACTGGATGTATGGTATTGGTCATCCTATTGAAAATGAGGGTGATGCTTAAATATTTACAGATTGGGTATAATCAAATGAGGTCAAGTCTTAAGATGATCACGGTGTGACTTCTTGTGTCCCAAATTTGTGGCGTGGAACAATCTGTCTATACATACATATAAAGTGAGAATCCATCTACTCCTAGTACACCTCTGAAAACAGAAAAGTTTAGAGACTATTTGAAAAAAACCCAGTCAGCACGCACTCATTTTTTTGCCCTTACCATATTGTGATTTATTATTGTCTGACTAGATATATATATTTTTTTTTTAGTATCCCAAATACAGTGTTCCCTTCTCTGTTATTTTCTTTGTAGGACACTGAATATTCATACAGTGTGTCAAACATGGAAGTTCATTTATAGGAAGCAGGATATATGCTTTAATTAAACGTCTTTATTGCTTGGCAACATTATCTAACATCAGAGAATTTTAGCTTTTAAAATAAAAATTAAATAAAACTCCCTGCTGTCTGGTCAAGTAGGCTAATAAGTGTGAACAGTGGGAGGTGGTGTTTGAATTATTCTATCAGCTCTAAACCTGCCGTGTTAAAAGTGTAATAGATAACAAAAAAAGTTAATGCATTTTAATGCACTCAAAGTTAAATGAAACATAATTTACGTAATCCTAATGGTATCATTGAGAGTGAGTGAGACACTGCACATTCAAGTGCAATATTTCAGCCCATATACAGATATGTCCTTATACACTGTTGCTGTAGTTGTGCCAATCAGCCCCTCTCAGTATGCTAGGTACTGTATCTTATGTCTCTGCTTGCACCAAAAATGTGTCTTAGTAACAATGTGACTAAGATGCAACAGGACATTGCACTGATTAATTTGATATATATGGAGTGCTACAATGCCACAGTAATGGCTTTTTCCACGTCAACTTCCATTGTTCTTCATTTACAGACTCTGTGGCACACAGATATACAAGTATCACATATCAAATTAATCAGTGTTGTCTCCTAGTGTGTTTTAATTGCCTCACATTGCTACTAAGACACATTTGCAAGTGAAAGAGACACTCACAGAGTCGCACAGGACCTGGCTCACTCACGCCAGGCATCTTGCTCCGCATGGCGTATTGAGGCTAGGTGTATGTGGACACATCTATACTTGCAAACGTGGCTTGCCCTTGCATTTAATATTTCCCTATTTCTTGTAGACTGAGGTTTTTTTGTTTTACTCTATTTTTGAATAAATTCTTTAGAAGTGAGCAAAGTTTCTTAATTTATTTAATTGTGGTTTGTTTGTCGTTCTTGATCATCAATAAATATATAATGATTGATGTTAAGTGAACATTATGCCAGTTTGAGTAGCATACATTATATGATTTAATAAACTTTCAATCATCAGAGGGGTGCCCTGTATAACACCATGCGATAAAAAACCTTCTTAATAAATTAAACCCGGAGACATGAGATTTGGCAGAATAATTAGTTAGAAATTTATTAAAATTATCTAATGAGTATTAAATTAATCTAAACTGATTGAAGATATGGTGGCAAAGAAAGGATGGCAACATTTAGCTTACTCCAGACATGCAGCACACATACATGCATACCAAGCGGACACTGCCTAAGGTGCAGAGCAAACGGTAACTAAACAACTGTCAACAAAAAGGTATCCACTCAACCCTCTAACATGAATACCCACCCCGAAGGGTGATGACACTATCCCCTGCAGGGTGATCCAGCGAACTTAACAAGTCAAAGAGGGTGAGCACACCCAAAGACTATAATAATACAAACTGAAAGAGATTTGCACCCTAAGTGTCGACCTGCCGTTCTTTCCCGGCAATGCGAAGGTCTGGTTATTGGACCAATGCACCGCCACCATACCACAACTAAAACACTGAAGAAATAACCTGGAACAGATCCTCAACAAAAATCAAAACCCCCTCTTCAGTCAAAAGAACGCCATCTCTCCTATACAGATATGCATGCCGGAAACGTATCCCGTCATGCACCACGACACCACCATCAGAGGCTAACATATGCTTTGCAACTGCTGCATTCACCTTCTTTCTGGTTTCATCAATCGCCAGACCAGCTAAGGCACAATAAACAACCATATAATCTTGCAAGAAGGCCATGCTGACGAAATCCTAGCAATGTCGCCAGCCATGGAACTCCTCAACTCAAACCTAGTCATCTTACCAAGATCGTTTCCACCTAAATGAATCAGCAAAACCTCGGGAGTCCCAAAACGTTTTGCAGATTTTAAAAGTTTAGGACACATCCCTTTCACACCAATCCACCATACACAATCTGAGCAAGGAAAGGAAGGAGCACCACAAGCATCCGTGAACTTACCAGCCCAAAAAACACAATCAGAGCAAAGAAAAGAAGGAGCACCACAAGCATCCATGAACTTAGCAGACTAAAAAAAAAAAAAACATATGAATGGCCAACAATCCATACTTTGAGAGAGTCAAGCTTAACACCTGAAGGGGGAGAAAAATAATGCAAAAATGAAATGAATTTGCAATTATAATTAATTAGTGGAGGATCTGCCAAAAAGAAAAATAGTGGTGTAACCAGCTGCCAGGCTGAATTTTAGACAAGCTTCAGTGCCAATTCAAAGCAAACATAAAGATATATGAGGGTAAATGAGGAGCGGGAGGGGAGGGGGGGGGGAAGCAGGGAAACACGGATAACTCGGCCGGAGAAAAAAACAAAAAACCTGCTAAGGGACATATGAATTATAATTAGTGATGCCAATAAGCCGAATTAGGTCCTTCAGTTTAGGCAAAATAAAAGGCTAAATGCCTCCAGACTTCTGCTGCCACAGCGACAAGTAGGTAATCCCCGAGTCGAGTAGACAGGACAAACAAGACACACAAGACCATACATTGAAGGTAAACAAACAAATAACATAACAAACGAATAAGCTTAACATTATTTTATGCGAAATGCAATCAATGCAGAGGCCGAATGTAGCTGGAGGATTTCCAACAGCCTAAAGCCTTAATTTCAGATACAGAAAATCCTGCGAAAGCGGCGGAAGTTGCTGCCCCGATAAGAAAAGAATGCGTACCAAAATCCCGGGGGGAGAGGCCGACACAAGAGACGCAGTGCTTCAAAACCCATCCAAACTGATACTTTGTCAAAGGAGACCTATCCGTATGCAAAAGCCAGGAGCCCGCAGTAGCAGGCCTGACTTCAAGATATTGTGTGGCCAGTGCAATGGGGCAAATTTGCAGGTCCTCGGAAGGCACTAGCGAAATCCAATGGCCCCTACCCAGCTGATCAGTTTTGGAACGCCTGATCCTACCAGTACATCCGTCTGGAACAGAGCAGCATCAACCCTTTTGGAGGCTGCCACCAACTCCGAAATCCGAAAAGCTCCATGGAAGGCCATAGAGAATGCTAATTTAAACAAAAAAGTTTCAAAAACCGAATCCGCAATGTATGTATGCTACAGCTGCGAGGAGTAAAGAAAGGGGGGAAACATTGATAAGACGTTTTTTTTTGGGTGCTACCGGAACCACACGAGCCCAACCTTTCAAGGCCTTCTGAATCAGAAAGCTCTTGGTAAAGTCTGGAAGGCTTTTTAATTTACAGAAAAATGAAATACCAGCTAAATAATGAGATACCACCGCTCTGGATCTGCCAGAGACATAGAGATGCCAAATAAAAGAAAGCATCAACTGATGCCTGCTCTTACCTCCATGTCTGTGGCTACGGGAATACTCTACCCTCTCTTCCCAAGCATGGCGGTAATCTCTCAGAGTACCCAGGGCGAGAGACCTCTCTGCTAAGCCCATCATGCCAGCTTGATGACCTGCCAAACATAAGAGGGGCAAAGCACACCCATAGCATCAGCCTCAGGGGCCAAAGATTGAAAACCTAGGCTATTGAAACCGAGACAACGCATCAGCTATGTAGTTTTCTGCTCGAGAATATGCCACGCCCTAAATGAAATGTTGCAATGCAAGCATGTTAAGACAAACTGCGCCAAAACTCGCAACACTAGCACTGATTTAGCACGCTGATGGTTAATCCTATGCACAACACCAAGGTTGTCACACCTGAGCACTATACTGCGATTACACAAACGTTTGCCCCACACTTCCAATGGAACCATGATTGGAAAGAGTTCAAGAAGCAAAAGATCCCTTGTGAGACCCAAGCGTACCCATTCCTCAGGCCAAGGTGCCACACACCAGGAGCCGGCAAGGCAGCAACCAAAACCAGCGGAACCTACCGCATCAGTGAAAAGCTGTAACTGAAAACTGTTAACAGCTGGGGCCATCCAAATCAACACACCATTAAATTTCTCGAGAAAAGATGCCCAAACGGACAAATCCCTCTTGAATTCAGATGACAAACGAACCAAATGGTGCGGTCTGGATACCCAAGCCATGGACTGTTCCAGCTTTCGGCAAAAAAACCCTACCCATCAAGATAACCCTACAGGCAAAGTTCAACAGACCTAACAGCGATTGTGCTTGTTGCAAAACAATGCTACGAACAGCCAAACATGTAGCAATAGTGACGCGCAACTTCGAAACCTTGTCCTGAGGAAGCCTGCAAACCCATGCCAGGGTATCGATCTCGATACCCAGAAACAATAAGCAAGCGAGAGGACTCTCCATCTTCCCCTTGGCGACTGGTACCCCAAAATGGAAAAACTAAGCTCGCAATGAAAACAAAAGGAATGCACAATGCTCTGAATTGACAGGACCCACACACAGGAAACCATCAAGATAGTGAGCTATCCTGTGACCCCCGCAAGAAGTCTCCACGCACCAATGAAGATAGCTGCAACATTTTTCAAAAAAGGCACAAGAAACAGAGCATCCCATAGGCAAGCACTTGTCTATAAAATAGCCATTCCCAATGAAAAAATCCATGTACCTGAAGGACTCAGGATGCAGCAGCAGTAGACGAAATGCCAATTCCACATCTATCTTAGCCATGAGAGCTCCGGGCCATATGACCTAAACAACTCCAAAGCCTCGTCAAAAGACTGATACACTACCGAACAAAATTCCGGAGGTATAGCGACACTAACCTCGACCCTATTGGGCAGCCAAAAACCAACAGCAAAACCTGAATACAAAAATCGTGCATCCTCAAGGTTTGGATACCAAACACACTGGGGACGATGCCTTACTAGGCACCGGTATTCCCTGCTGGCTTTTAAGATTGCTGTCCAGCCGGCCGGGAACAATTGGAAATGATTAGGGCTCCGCCGCAACGCATACAGAGGTGTTGAAAACGACACCGCTGCCCCGTTTACAAGTGGCATTGTTACAAGCAAAACATTTGCCTTTATTCTGAGACTGAGCTTAAAGACAGCCCGGGCCTGGTAGCCGACGAACAGTAGGAGCGTCAACTGGAAGATGCTGAGGCTGTGTGACTCATAGCCACACCTCCACGTCCTTACCTCCAAACTCAATACTTCCCATCCTGCTTCCGACTAAATTCTTCGTAGTAAGTCCGCCATGTGAACTGCACTGCATGCTATTAATAAGGTGCAGATACTTGAGAACATTTAAATGTTCCTGAGGATGAGTTACCAAATAGCATGATGCAAACATGCAGAAACCCGCAATCCAATTACTAAAGGACTTGAAAGCGTCCAGGCCAACTCCCTCACCTTAAAATCCCTTTTTGTTTTGTCTGTGAGCACAAAAATGTCCACATACACCCCTTTAGTAATCTTGCGCTTACAGCATGGACATAAGCCACGCAAGACTGCCGTATTATTGCAGAAGACCCCTAGTGACCGTTTATAATGTTTGCGAGAGGCATCACTTGAGCGCAAGTATTTGCGCTTAGATGACTTACCACGTCGGTTGGCCTCACGTCTAGCATATTTAGCAACCTGCTTGCATGCCCTGGCAGAGCTGCTGGCATCTAACACCAGCGATGAAGAGGAACACCAGCTGCTACTGTCATCATCATCCACGCAAGAAGACCCACCTGACGTACTTGGCTGCTCGCCACACAAGGAATCGGCCAAAATTGCTTCCCCGTCCACAGCTGCCTCCTCTAGACTGTCGCTGGCATCGCCATCTGAAAAAGAAGGTAACACAGCATCTGGCTCCGTAGCTGCTGGCACAGTCAAAGGTGCTGAAGAAAGCGTAGCTGAAATGGCTGATACTGGGGAAGGGACCGCTCCTTGGTTACCTTTCGCTACTAAGGACCCGAATGCGCCCACTGCTGACAAAAATTGTTCGGGCATGGTCGCTGGAAACTGCGGGGTAGGAACTGCGGGGGGCACACCAGCTGAAGACCCGGGCCCAGGTAGTTGTGAGAATGCCGTTATAAAAGGGGCAAATAAAGTGGCCATGGAAGACATAATGTTTATGGAAGACATAATGTTTATAACCCCAGCAGAATCCCCATAGCCTGTGGGCATACCAATGGCATTTAGGTTTGAGGCCCCACACTGAAACTAGGCCCCTGTGACTATGGCCCTGCACTCTGAGAAGCCCCTGGAGCCGGATTATTCATTAGCACAGAACTGCTGGCAGAGCCCACCTGCAGCAAGCTCTGATCCTGATTACTAAAATGGCGACTAAGCCCCGTCCCCCCCGAAGCAGGCTCAGGGAGCTGAGCAGAGCCGCCATCTTCAATTTGGGCCTCAGCGCCTCTGCGCCTTATGCTGGCCCTGGAGGCACGAGCCGGGGCTTGAGACCAGGCTGGTCATGAACCTGTGGCCACCCCTAGTCTACTCGCGGGTGTCCCTGCCGAGACCCATGTGGGGACACGCACCTGAGTGCGTACGCAGATCTTAGCACTGCCGCGAGCCTGGACATGTGGGCGGGCAGGCACAGTAGCAGTAGCCAGCAACCGCAGCCCCCGGAGTAGAAGCCACTTCGGACCATCCAGGGTCAGGCGCCATCAAAAATGCGGCAGGCCCGCGCACCATGGCCTCCTGGGTGTTCCACTAGCAGGGGACCCGGCTCTATCCAGGTAATGCCGGGGGGAGGGGGGGGGGTTCTGAGAGCGGCGTGGGCGGGATATGACCAGGGAAAAAATAGATAGATGCAGGTAAAGAGAGGACACAGGAGGAGAGGGAAAGGAACGAAATGATGGAAATAAAATTGGGGGGAAAAAATGAAAAGAAACAGTGAGGGAAAATATAGACTGAAAGAGAGCTAAGAAAAAAGAGGAAGAAGGAAATAATACTCAAAAGCAATACATATTATATTATAACAGCACTTAATAAGACAGAGATCCTATACAGCACTTATCTCTTGTCAAGGTAGGAATAGCCCACACAGCCTCACTTTCCAAGTTAAAACACACACACCTATTCTAATAGGGCATGCTAAGTCACATGGTGTTACCTAAGCCAGCCCCCAGACTCGAAGTTTAACCCACTCCGTTGTCATTAAATCACTCTGTTTGCCTACTGTTCTGGGCATGCGCAGAAGACAAACTCAGTATAAAAGGACACATCTGTCGGTGGGATAGAGGCATTCCACATCCACTTCCTTAAGTTTTCGAACTACCCCTTTCATTAAATTAAACTTTTCAGTTCTTTTTCTAAAATACCACTCAATTTGGCATCATTTAGGATAACAGAGGGCTAAAATAAGCCTGGTGGCCTTTAAACACCAAGGCTAGGGTACATTGCTTAACTAAATGACAATTTCAGACCTTGTGGTCCCCATTTTGTGCGTTGATATGTTAAGTTTTGATTGTGCTGTAATGGGAGCTCAGTTGAGCTTGGGGTGTATTTTGTGAGCTTAGGATTGCATTAGTTTAGTTACATAGTTTTTTTAATTTGTCAGGGAAGTAATTTGTGTTCCTGTATGTGAACAGTGGTACATTGATGCAAGAGCACTGATGTACCTCATGGAATTTAAACTTATGATCTGCTGCATTGTGAATGCGTACTTTGCCATATCAGCCAGCACAATGGTTATTGACAGTATACTTGATCATTCAGAGTATGCTTTTAACAGGATGTAGTTATGAGAGCATCGACCGCAAGGCAGCCAGTCTCAATACCGATGTCAGAATCCCGACAAGGGCCTTAAGATAGGCGTTGAAATACCGATGCTTATCTTAATCCCGATGCCGGAATGCCGAAGGTCACCAGCCTGAATGAGGTAAGTTCGGGCGCCCTCATTGCTAGCCGCATGGGGGGTTAGGTTTAGGGAGTGTGATGGGTTAGAGTTAGGTTTTGGGAGGGAGGTTAGCATTAGACACCCTTAAGTGGGAGGGTTAGGCACCCCCGGGGGAAGGTTGGGGTTAGGCACTCCCACGAGAGGGTTAGGTTTAGGGTGCGATAAGGAGGGGCTAGGGTTAGGCACCCCTGGGGGGAGATTAGGGTTAGGCACTAGGGGGGGAGGTTAGGGTTAGGCACCACTAAGGGAGGGTTAGGGGGGGGAGAGAGGTAGGGATAGGGTACTTACCTTCCCTGTCGGGATCTTCTCCCTTCAGGCTGCTGGCGCTGGGATATGAACCGGCGGCTATTTAGCTGCGGGACTTCATACCCATTCTGTTTTTAACATCTGTTGCTACCTGGCCTCAACCAATCCATTGCAGGCTGTCGGGATATAAGGCAGGAAGTAAGGTTAAAACATTGCATGATTATTGATGTCTTCTGTAATCTAACTGTTCCTGCTCCTCTTTTACTCTATTGGCTCTGAAGACCTGGCTATGGTTTCTAACTTTGACTCTTTTTAAGCCTTTGTTTTCTTTTCTAAACCCGGCTTGATTTCCTGTCTACCAAACCCTTGGCTTTTGAACTTGTACTTTGGTTCTGTTTTGCCCATTGTTTTCAATAATTGGGATCCTGATCCCATAATATCACCCTGCAGCATTCTTGCTGTAGCTTCATGTGATCAACAGTTGCTCACTTGTGTTTTGTATTTTATCTGTGTATATATATCATTTCTAACTTACCTTTGCCTCATTGCAGTTTTGTCTATTCTGTTTTTTTTTCACTCTTTTTAGCTTTTGCTGCCTTTGTGTTTTGTTGCATGACCTACTTAGTTTCCTTTCTTTCACACTTATCCTGTCCTATTTGTCTTTGAATTGCTTGTCGGCTTTGCCACATTGCACCTCCTCCTGTCCACTTCCAGACCATTGCTGGGCATAGTACTGTATGCTGGCTATTCGCATCTCCCGGGCACTGGGCCATCTGCTGAATTAGTCTTAATGTCAGTCGAAGGCTTTTGGCATGTGTCAACTTATGTTTGGGAGAAGCCTATTGTAGTACATGCGCATTGTTACAGCACATGAGCACTTACACCTATTCCAGCTGCTGCATCAAGTAGCATGATGGCGGCCACAATGCAAGCAGTTAGGAGTGGGACTACCGGGGCCCCACATAGAGCTCCATAATGGGCATCACTTTTGGAAGTATTTTTGTAGCTTGCAATACTGTAGCTTCATAATCATACTGTAAACAGAAGAGGAGAGGACTTTAAAAGTTTGCTAGCTCACGACTATTTTTAGCCCAATGCATTCAACTGGCAATAGTAATGGTGCCTGTCACACTCTCCACTTGATACGTGTCTGTGCCGTTCCATAAAATTATGCAGTTGTTTAGCTCATTTTACATGAATCGTACCATCTTCATAGTGTATATCTACTCTTCATAGTCATGATAATCTTATGTTCGACAGCCCTTAATGACATGGATGATGAATATTTCTTTTTTTTTTTACTTATTCAATTCCCAAGCTCTAATTTTATGTTATGTGCAGCCAATTATTTCAGTTTATGATTGATGAGATAATTGAATCACATAGTTTCCAGCAAATAGTTTTTTTTTTTGTCATGCCATGTTCATTTCCATAGATCAGATTTATGAACTGTAACCCTAAATGGGACCAGGTAGTGAGTGTGGATGAGAGATACAGATCTTGCCTAGTGTGGAGGAGTCAAGCTGGGAAATATTTTGAAATAAGTGAAAAGATGTACCTTGGTGTAGTTAGAGTGTTTGCAGTATTTTTTGTGAGATATGGACATATTCTGGATATGATTTTTTAAAGGTTTGGAACATGATTTGGATACATATTGAATGTGTGGAGTAAAGGACATCAAGAATGATACCTAGGCAGTGGGAATGAGGGGTAAGGTTTATTGCGGTCTTGTCAACAGAATTAGAGATGTCCGGTTTGGGATGTAGTTGTGAGACCGGAGGCCGCAATGCCGCCGATCTCAATCCCGGCGCTGAATGTCTGACATGAGACTTAAGATAGGCATCGAAATACCTACGCCTATAATTATCCCAACACCGGAATCCAGAAGGACACCAGCCCAAATTAGGTAAGTCCAGGACGCCCTTACTGTTAGCCGCAGGGGGGAGGTAGGGTCAGGTTTAGGTTACATAACGGGGTTAGCGTTAGGTTTTGGGGGGAGTGGTTAGGGTTAGGCATCCCTAGGGGGGGGGCTAGGGTTAGGCACCACTGGAGGGGTTAGACACTAAGGGGGGAAGGTTAGGTTTAGGCACCAAGGGGGGAGTCTTAGGGTGCGGGGTGGGGAGGGTTAGGGATAGGCTGCAAGAAGGGAGGGTTAGGGAGAGAAGGGGGGAGGGTAAGTGTCAGGGTCCAGCCTAGGATCGTCCGTCTCTTTCCTCCGTGCCGGCTTCCCCTGACTTCTTGTGCGGTCAGATGTTTGATGCAGAGGCGGGTGATGCGCTGAGTATTCTGCCTTAGGCGCTCATGGACTTCCATGGTCTGCCCTCTGTCTTGGGGATCAGGTTTCTGTCATGGGCGCCGCCATGACAGTCCTTCTCACGTGACAGTGTCTCCAACCAATGGTAGTATTGTCTGAGTCAGCTGATGCTGTCCAACTGCTTCCCCTGGGTATATAACCGGCCCCAGAACACCAGGAAGTTGCTTGGACAAAGTTTGTCCTAATGTATACTAGTCAAGTTCTTGTACCAGGTTCCTCTGAGATCTCCTCTGTGTTCTCTCTATTGCATTTTTGACCACCCCTGCCAGAGTGCTACTCTGTGTTATCTGCAGTGCAACTGTGCGTCATTACATCTCAGCCTGTGTGCAACTCAGAAATACCATCTCTGCCAGTGAGCCAACTCCATGTTATCCTCAGTGCAGCAGTGCGTTTCAACATCTCAAGCCTGTGTGCAAACTCTGTGCTACCTTTAGCGCAACAGTGCATCATAACATCTCCGCCTGTGTACAAATTAGCCTCTCCTTTCGGAGCAACCGTTCGTCTTACCACCTCAGCCCGTGTACCTCTTAGCGTCTCCTTCTGGAGCTACTGTGCGTCATACCACCTTTGCCTGTGCTCAATACCAAGGAGTCATCCTTCAGTGCAATAGTGTATCTACACACGTCTATCTGTAGGTACCTCAAGGACCAATTTCTAGTGAAGTTGTGTCTCCTAGCGAGGCATAATCTTCGGGCCACCATCTGTGTGTTTCTCTATTCCTATGGGATTTGGATACCAGATCAAAGGACCGCTACCTGCCTACTGGGTGCAGCTAAAACCCATATCCCAATTGGTAGGGGTCACTGGTGAATACCTCCCAGCAGGTTAGACTCCGCACCATTGATAGGGTCTCGCTAACATCCAAGCCCTGTGGAGGAGGAGATCTTACATTCAGGCCCCTTGTCTCCGATTTCTCCCCCAACCTCAGACCTCAGCTTCCAACCCCTCAGTGGCAAGCATGACAGTAAGTATACATACCCAACCCCTGCTGGGATACCAACCATCGGAATGCCGCTGTTGGTATTTTGACAGGAGACATCCTGACAGCTGACTTTATATACCGATTCCATTAGACTGGTACAGTATCTTCTATTGGACAATAGAAATATAATTAACTATTTCTGAAAGATTGAGTGTGAAGAGGCAAGATGACGTCGAAGTTGAAATGACAGAAAGACATTCAGTACCATGGGCCAACACAGAGGGAGTGGACATTTAGAAAGGATAGGTAAAATAGTAGCACCAGTATATTTTAGGTACTTCTTTAGTACACTACAGTTCATTAATTGCATAACATCACCCAAATTGTAAATTGTTTGGAAAGTAATGAGCTTGTGCTCACCTGCCGCACAATAAACTAACTTGTGTCTCTTGGACCCAAACACCTCAAACTTCGATTTGTCTGTGAAAAGAATCAGGTCCAGCTCCTGTTCTTTTTTGGCCACAATGGCCTCTTATTTTTATTTATGGGCCTTTTGGGCTGCAATACATCCCTTTAAGCCACCGGCTACAAGGTGTTTCCATCAGAGCAGCACAGATTTGATGAGCTGTTTCGAATCTGTTCCATTTGTAACACATTCTAATAAATTTGTCATTCTGATTTTTGGTCACTCGAGGTTGTCCAGGTCAGGAAAACCTTCTCCAGACAAGTAATTTCACTCCAATTATGCCCTGCATTTCTCACAGTGACTATGGAAGATCGCTTTTCACTTGATAACTGCTTCCTTCACACACATCCCACTGAGTGCCCAAATTCTTCCCATTCATTCACCACAACAAACCCACTGGGTTCCAACATCCTTCTCACTCCATACATCCATCTCATTCTGAATAAAACTGATAACTCACGCCAGGCAAGACACTCGGCATGGCGTATTGAGACTAGATGTATGAGGACACATCTGTACCTAACTTGAAGAGTGCTTGGAAGATTGGTAGTATGGGGTAACTTTATTGCAAACTATGGTGTTGTTTCAGAGGTGGACGCAGTAGTGCCTCCGGCTTTTATGATAATGCCATGGCTGAAGGACATCCAACTTATTTGCCGACCAGCTGCGGTGCGAATCCGTCGATGTCCGTACATAGGCGCACAATCGGACAGAGTGACCTTGGGCGCCTTTGTCAATGCAACTGTGTCTTTGGATGCAGTCACTGACATGCCCATGACTGTGAGCCACCCCTCCAATTACCGCCCAGAAACGCCCATTGAAATTGCATGGCTCTCCGTGTAATTTCAATTTGCTTCTCCTGTCGGTAAACATCATGCGCAGTGCATCTTGGATACATGTTCAGATGTCAAATATCAGGTACCTGCGTCCACCTCTGAATCACCCCTTATGAGAAATGCCAAAGTGTAAATTAGTGTGTATTTCACAAGGTGTGCTTCCACAAACAGTTCAGTAAAGCGCTGTCGAATATTTGTACGCTATATAAATAACTGTTAATAAATAAATAGCTTGTAGTTTGGGTAGCTGTTCAACAACCCACACAATTGACAGTGAAAATGGCCATAGTATCCAATTCAGAAAGGATAAAAAGCATGTTGGCATAAATGGAACTAATCTCCTGCATCACAGAAGTGTCTCCTGAATCTGAGGGAAGAATAATTTTTTCGCAAAATCACCCACATTACCGGTGGTGGTACTTTCACCACGACGGGAGGTGCGGCCACTGAGTGACCCAGAGGTGAGGAGGCTGACAGTGCTGGCTCCTCATCCCGAGGTTTCAGCTCTGCTCTTTGGGCTATCACATGCTCAGAAAAGACTCCTGCTCAGTGCCTCACAAAAATGTTACTTTGAGGTCCAGGGATATAGAATTCTGCCCCAGCACATTGATACTTAACAACTAGGTGTCACTGAAGAATATCACTCTAATAGTTAAGTTCACATACTTAAAATCATACTGTAAATCTTTCTAGTGAAAGCCCTGATTTGTAAAATACTGTAAATGTTACAGAAGATCTGTCACACTGGTAATAGATTGTGCTGGAAAGTGGCCTGGAAATCATGAACATAGTACAGACAGACATGAAATCTGCAACCCCATATAATCATGGGGCTATCGCGTAGTATAAAATCACTATTGCAGAAATTAGTACTTATTATTATGTCATTACTGGGGATCAATGAAAATGACTATGCTTCCTTTTTATTTATCCTGTCAATATAGAATACAATTGTGTTACAAATCAAAAGGTATATTTGAAAATTCTTGAAATTGAATGAATTTGGGCTTTAAATAAATAAATGTGAATATATTAATCCCCTGACAGGATGATGTCCTTGGTGCCTGTTACAGAGGATGCAGACTCTTCTCCATCTGTCACTTTGTGGATGTCACTGCTGATTTCAACACCACAAGAGCAGAATGCGAGTCAGGTAAGATAGTAGTATACTTAATAAAAATACAATAAAGGGATACAGTTTGTTGGTAGACTATGACTAGGTATCTTTGAATATACAGTTCTTTAGATTTTTGTTTTAAAGTACATTTGCCACAGCATATAGCAGCTGGATAAATACTTATTTATCTATTTTATTAAATACAGTCAAATACCGATTTTAGGTTTTCCAGTGGTATAATGTCTAGGAAAGTCTAAAGCTAAGGAAAAGGTTAAAAACACCCCAACAAACATACAGGTTTAGCTCTCATTCACTCAATAACAATATCTGCACACACACACACAGACAACTCATCACCATCATACTGACCCCACACGCAATACATCACACTGTCACCACATACAGGGCCTGATTCAGAGCCGCTCACTGCTGGCGAGCGCACGCTCTGAATCAGGGCTCTTTTTTTTTTTTTTTTCTTCAGGCCGCTCACTAAGCTGTGGGTGACCCACAGCTTTTGCGAGCGGCCTGGAGCCCATCGCAATTATCGCGACCATCGGGCTTGCGAGGAGACCCTGTGGTAGGGTCTCAGCTTTCGCAAGCCTGAGTGGACTCCTTGCTCTAATAGAGCAGGAAGTCCACTACTGACATCACTAGTGATGTCAGTAGGGCCGCCCACAAACGCCAGGTACTCCTAAGGGAACACCTGCGTTTGTGCAGCCACCCCCCTCCCCGCCTACAAAACGGGGCGAGCTATCAATCATCGACAGCCACCCTGTTTTGTAGCGAGACCCATAGCGACTGAGCAGCCGTCGCTGGACGGGTCTCGCGCATGCGCACACTGGAGGCGGCGCATGCACTGTGGGACCATCGACCCGCTTGCGAGCGGGTCTGAATCAGGCCCACAGTCCACAAAAAGATTACCATACTACTATATTTCGGTGCTTTACTCTTATTGCAAATAGAGTACAATATGTCTGTTATAGCTCTTTCCACAGAATGTTGACTCTGAATATAGTATGCTGTGTGCTTTTTCTTTAAACACAAATTTCCTTGTGCATTTAAATAAAATGGTTATCTTAGCATGACACAGCAGCAGCAAGTTGAATAAATTGAATCTTTTTTTCTTAGATAGAAGAGAAAAGAAAAAAAAAATACTTTTAGAAATACCTCTTTTGATTATTAAGGGGTCTATTTACTAAGCAGTGTTAGGAGACAGAGGCCCTGATTCAGAGCCGGACGCTCTGACAGAGCGCTCGCTCTGAATCAGGGCCGTCCCTCCTAGCTTTTGGAGCGGCCTCCTGGCCGCTCGCATAGCTGTGGGTGACCACCCACATCTATAGCGAGCGGCCATGTGATGATGGTCGCGATGGTAAAGACCATCGCGACCATCGGGCTTGTGACGAGACCCTGCGGTAGGGTCTCGCTACCGCAAGCCCAGGAGTGCTTTTGGCTCTATCAGAGCCAAAAGTACTCCCACTGACATCACTAGTGATGTCAGTGGGGCCGGACCCAGACGGTAGGCGTTCCCATGAGAACGCCTCCGTCTGGGCAGCCATGTCCCCGGCACGCCCACCAAAGGGGGTGTGCTGTCAATCACCATCGACAGCACGCCCCCTTTGGTGAGAGACCCTTAACAACGGCTTGGCCGTCGTTATTCGGGTCTCGCGCACGCGCACGACGGAGCCGCCTCCGTCGTGCGCACTTGGGCACCATCGACCCGCTTTCGAGCGATCCGCGCTCGCGAGCGGGTCTGAATCAGGCCCAGACTGAAAAGTGATAAGAAAGTGATAAGGTGCCAAGCAATCAGCTCCCAACTGTCATATTTCAAACACAGCCTGTGAGATAACAGTTGGGAGCTGATTGGCTGGCACCTTATCACTTTCTTTTCACTCTGTCTACTATCATTGCTTAGTAAATAAACCCCTAGGTGTTTATTACACAGTTATTTATATCAACACTAAAAAAGGTAAACATATAAAACAGTACCAAAGCTATGTAATTGGTTTTTGCAGGCACCTTATAGGCTGTAGATATACAATATATAGGCTCTCATGTCATATAGATGGCGCCCATAGCATACATATAATAATTAATTTCACTTTCCGATCAATAGTGAAAAATGTAAACAATGTATCTTACGGAACCCTTTCCAGCTGATGGCAGCCTCAGACAGGCATCAGAGTTCCCACTGAGTTCCACAGTTGTGCACAAAAAAAGTATTCTTGTATCCAAAAGTGCCATAGGAGTGGTCCAATGAAACAAGGGTGACGCTGTTTATAGGAAGTGCTGTATCGATATAGCTCGGAGCTGTCACTGATTTTCCTGACAATTAGGATAGGGTATTGGGCCTAACAATGGTAAGTGGAGAATGGGCAATTAGGAGTATCAATCCATACTCAAGGATCCTGATGTGTTTTTTTAGTTTCCTTACACTTTTATAAAAGAATTAAAGAGCTTTGGTACAGTTTTATATCTATACTTTTTTATTGTTGCTATATATAACCGTGTAATAAGTTAATACTTAATAATAACCAAATTAGGCACTTCTAAAGGTGTTTTTCTACACTTTTTTTTTTTACAACTTTATTAATTCTATATTAAGGTGACACGGATAAAAATATGTGGATTTTGCAGATGAAAAGCCCAATGATGTAGATCGATTTTAAAAGGACCTTTTAGTAAATTGACCCTTTAATGTTAGAATTTGGAGAAAAACATCACTGGATAGTGGTATATTGTTGGCCTTAATGGATGTGTTTAGTTGTTGGAAAAATAATTAAGTACAGTAGCTACTGTTCCCTAAAATTACGTGTAAGAAATGGGCATAAAGAGGATTAGCCTAAAATAAATGCCTGAAATGTTTTAATGCTTTTATCTCTTCTCTCATAAAAATATTTCCCTTAATAAACTGTTTTTCCTTTATTTCATATTAAACTGAAGTGCATTAATTATTAAGATTCCATGCATGATCTGTGTATGCTTTTTTGAAAGTTAGCTGGTTACATACAGCATGGTGACTATTAATAAAGTGTTGGGAATGTCCAATACCTTATGTATAACATTAAAAGGCAGTCTCTTGCCTGTGCATTTTTTTATTTTGTTGTCGACTACATGCAATACTTGTTTTGTATGATCTAATTGTCTTTTAGCAATAATTCAATGACTACTATTGTGTGACATCACTTCATTTTCAGATATGCTAATATTCACTTAAACTGATAATGGTCGAAGCCACTTAAATCATGTCCCATTTAAATCATGTGCCACTTGAATCATGTCCCCATTTTCTCTTTTCTAGCCTGTGTTGAAGCCTATGCCAAAACAGATGAACAATATGCCTGTACCAGTGGGTGCAGAAAACAACATGCTGAAGTGGAAAATCACAAGGACAAGGTATGTGTAGGCATACTTGGTATATGTAAAAATGAACCTATGGATTAGCTTAAAGAAGAGTAGAAATGTAGTTTGACTTTATCTCTTTGGTTGGTTTATTTTTCTTCTGCCTAATGACCATTATGAGTTTGGGGGTGTGCGTTAGTTGTTTGTTCTTTGTTCTTGGCATAAGCAATTAGTACTTAAATTCAAAAAACAAACTCAATGAAATGCTTCGAAATAAAAAGCCAAATATGTAGTGCTATCATCAGGCTAACTAATACATACATACAACTATATACAATTAAGTGTGTCACTATTGGAATGAGCAAAAATTAAAATCCAATATAAAGTTCACGATTATGTGCTGGATTTCAGCTGTGCATTTAATATGTCTAACATTCATTGGCCCCTGTTCACATACATGGATGGTTTCCTTTAGATTGTGAAATTACGAGTAAGGGCCCCCTTTCTGTTTTTTTTTTTTTTATTACCCAGTCTTGTTTTATTACTGTTTTGTTTCCAATTGTGAAGCAAAACTGAATATCCTTGCACTATATAAGTAAATGCTAATAAATAAAATACAATTTTTATATGGTAAGTGAAACATAGTGACAATTTAGGGTAGAGCAAAATGATTTTCCTAACACACATCCAGGTGTGTTCCTGCTACATGCATGACTCCTATTTCATCCACATTCATAAACATCATGACTGATTAGACTTGAAACTTAATCAAATTAGAGTGCTGTTGCTTATACACTCATAGTATAAAACTTATTCAGGTGTCGTATAATAAGTGGAGCATCCTTAATCCTCAAACATAAACTAAATAAGTAAATTTGGTATCCCAAAACACCAGAAACTCTTACTGCAATACAGAGCACAGAATATAAATGAGTTAACTGGGCTACTCACTTGCCAGATGAGAAATTGTTACAAGTAAAGGCCCCCATACATCAGAGATTGATTGCAGCAATCGTGCAATTTGCAATCGATTGTGTATAAAAATCTTTCCCTTTTTCAATCGATTGCAGAATTGCCACAATCGATTGAAAAAGGGAAAGATTTTTATACACAATCAATCTCTGATGTATGGGGGCCTTAATGCAGCAGACAGAGGCCCTCATTCAGAGCCGCTCGTAAGCGGCCGCTCGTTCGCTCCGAGCGATGTTCGAACAACTGCGCATGCGTATGGGTTGTAATACGCATGCGCGAACCAGTCATAGAGGTCGGAAATTGTGTGCTCGCAAAATAGCGAATGCCTGCTAATTTGAGTGACAGAATGAGGCGTTTGTGGGTGGTAACAGGGGAAGGTGCTTGTAAACGGGGAGTGGAGATCCGAACGCAGGCGTGCCAAAAGGTCAAAACGGGCGTTTTAAGGGTGTGCATAATTAACAAAGCAGCGTCATCGACCACGTCACTTGGTTGTTTCTTAGCCTGAACTGGTCGCATGATTGCGGTAGGAAAATCCAACCACAAGCACTGCGAGCAGTTCAGATGCCTTTCGATGTACTCGATTAATCTAATAAATAGCGGAGATGACGTAGGATGCGAGCGGCCAGGGGGCGTCTTTACAAAATAGCGAGCGCATATTTCGTTAGCTCGCTCAGACATAGAGGCGTCAACAGACAGCAAAGATCGAGCGCTCAATTTAAATAGCCGGCCCCTTTTTCTAAACGAGCGCGCGCAAATAGCGTCCGGCTCTGAATCAGGCCCAGAATACACAACCAAATTTTCATCTTTCTGCCATTTCTGTTTTTTATATCTATATATTGTGATATTAAAGCGTTTTAAAAGGAATCTACACCATGAGAGATCTTTTCCTTTTTTGTATGAGCTCTACACTACATTGATCATTTACATGGATGAAAAGAAACCCAGATGTGCATGTTCTTCCTGATTAGAAGTAAGTCTAAAGCTGCGCATACACGGCCATATAAAAATGTCTGTTGGTCTGATGGGCATTTATCTGGCAGCATGCCAGTCGCAGATGTCCAGGGCATACACTGTGAGATATCTCTCACAGTGTACCAGCCCAACATCTGTGCTCCGCTCCCCGGGGGAGGAGACATTTCCCTGTTCCTTCCATGGGAAGGAACACAGGAAATGTCTGTCTGTCGGCCATAGCTGGGCATACACTGCCCAATGCGACCGACAGTTTACCCCGTAAATATCGCATCGGATGGGCATGCTGGACAATCCGGCATGCCCGACAGAGCAATATTTAACCCTCGGTCGCCTGCATACATGCTACAATTACCGGGGCAATCAGCGGATATCGGGCGGATCGCCCTGATAATTGTAGCGTGTATGGCCAGCTTTAGTGTGAGCATCATTTATAACCCTGCATCCTAAAGTGTACATATAAGGAGAGTGGGTTTCGTGTGTAAAGAAACCTCTACATGTTTATGTAAGCTTAAAGTAAGCATTCTGCTACTTTGTAGTTTACACACTGGTGATTGAAAGTGTTCTTATTATCACCTTTGCGGAGTGAGTTCTCTGTGGGGCATTCATCTGCATGCTTTTCACCTACACTCAGGGTGTGCTACAGTGACTATCAATCAAGTATAATTTTCTAATACAATTATTAGATAATTTTGTTCCATATTCTCCAAGTGATGAACATTTGGCGTATCTGAGTGTACAATGTCCATTTAATTCTGGATCAAGACACATCACTTTGGCTGAAACAAGTTTGGCGCAGGATTTATTGCCCTTTTTTCCTTGTTGTACAAAATACCAACCAATCAGCTCCTGTCATTCTTCAAACACATCCTGTAAAGTGACATTTAGAAGCTGATTGGTTAGTACTTTATCTATGTCCACTTTATCTCTCTCCAAGGGTTAGTACATAGACCCCTCAGATGTTTTCATTGCTCACAGCCAGGCAAAAGTGTCGACTGATACCTTTAACGGGTTGTTTACCAGACTTTTATGCACATGGCTCAAGGAAAAAGATTTCATTGAATTCCATTTTGCTAAATTTTGATATCACAAATGTATGAAGTTTTTATTTAGCTTGAACATGTCTGCAGTATTTGTTCCCTCCATTTATGAACTTTAGTAACTGACTGTAGACATGAGTCCTTTAGACATCCAAAATCTATTAATATAGTCTGCGCCATTATAATAAGTTTGGCCACAGAAAGGTAGAAAAAGGTGCCTACTTACTAAATCCAAAATCTGATAAAAAGACAACTCTGAAAGGTGATCTCAGAATTATCCTTAAGTAAAAATCCAAACTAGCATAGCAATAACAAACTTTATCAACATTTTAAAAAAAACATATTAAAATTCATAATGTATCACTATAGATAAACTTCCACCTAAGAGGTTAAATGGTAGTTGGCACACTAAGAATTAAAGGGCCACTGAAAAAGTTCGCTCTGCTAGGATATACAGTATTTGCTAAGGACATAGCACAAAAATCATTGCCCGGGCAGACCAATTTGCCTTAGCAATGATTGTTTTATCTACTGTATGCTTGTTTGGATTTTGGGTTATAGATAATTTACCAGCATTATTTACTTATGTTATTAGCGAGTATTTTGTCTAACCAGTTGTAATCTGGCGTCTTGTAGAAGACTCACACCTTACGAAAATAAAAATAAATGGTGGGTTTGTATTTTTTTGAAAAGATACTTAGAAATGTTTTAGGTTATTTTGTGTCAGATAGAGAAATTGCCCTTTGGTCTGTTGCCTTAACATGTATGGTGTATAATTGTATATATTCCCAATAGCTTATTTTGCTACACTCAATTATTTATAGTGTTTTTAAATAGCAAAATTGTAGCAAAAAGCTGTGGGGAAAAATAGTAAATTTCTGCATGTCAGCTTAAATACTTTGGCAAAGTCACTGGGCATTTCTTTACATTGGGTGCTTTATACTGCACTGAATCTGTATTCAGAGCAGAGCTGACATTGAACATGAGGGAAAACTACATACTATTAGCAACTGTCAATAGCAAGCCTAGGGTTTCTCTTGGCAAATTACAATGGGTAAACTGCTGGAGTGTGAGAGTCCGCAATTCATCAATGTGAGTGACAAATCAGAATGCAGACTTTGACATTCCCTGTGAACAATGGTTCTGTATTACTCAGCTCTGTGTAGGCAGCTTTGCAGTGCTGACATATACGAATGGTGAGCGGTGTATTTTAGATATTTCTGCGTAGGATGAGTATTTCTGTAACTGCTGTAGATTTTCATTTTCCTCACATTCCTTTAAGAAACCATTGTGAAGTTAGCTGAAGATAGTTACAGGAATAAAGATTGGATGGATTAGTTTAAAATATTAGGTATGTGCTCAGGGTTATATCCATAATGGGTGCAGGGTGTGCGGTGCACACTGGCCCCTGGGTCCAGGAGGGACCACACTGCACACCCTGCACCCATAGTCTTATACTTACTTGTCCATGGGGCTGATCTGCAGCGCCGAGCCGGCACTGCAGAGCAGCAAAATTCACTGTAAAAATGGCACGGGCGCCATTTTCCCGGAGACCCGCGCATGTGCTGTAGTTGCCGGCACTAAGCCAGAATCTACTGCACCACAGGACCGCCGGAGAGAGGAGGGGGCCCACACTGAGTCTACACACAGGCCCCCTTCTCTCTTAAAACGCCCCTGTATGTGCTATTGTATTAAGCTGGTTACACATCTATGCAATTATCGGACTGATATCGGCTGATCTGCCCGATATTTACATAGGTGTGTTCTCAGGAGAGTAGCCTAAAAACCGCTTCAAATGCGCCTGCAACAGTTGGATCAGGAAGTCGCATCTTATGAGCTGTTTACAAACTGAGGGCCTGATTCAGCAGTGCACGCAAGTGCGCAGGACCCATTCTGTGAGTGTGCAGAATGGGTCCTGCTAAGACGCATTCAAGCTCTTGAATGCCTCTGCCTCATTGACAGGCAGAGGCATTTAAGTGGGGGTGGGGGCAGCTGGTGTTCCCGGAAACAGGGTGTGTCCGCCCCATTTTCCGGGAGTGGCCAGCCCAGGGACTGCATAGACGTACGCAGTCTGCTGGGCTCTCAAGGCTGCCAGCCTGAGTAAGCTGAGGCTTACTCAGCTGACTGTCTACCTGGCACCATCCACCATCGTGACCATCGACCACAGATGATCACGATGGTGATCCCAGCCTGCAACCTCCGTCGCAGTGCTGCGATTGCAAATGCAGTAGGGGGTGTCATACACCTCCTGCTGCATTTGCAGTATTGCAAGGATCACAATTGCATAGCTGCCTGCGTGCATACATCATATCTATAGCCTGCGTGCAGCTTTGCAATTGCGATCCTTGCTGAGTCAGGCCCTGAGATGTCTGACCTCCCGATCCCATAGAAGAAAGTATACACTGATCAGATAACCACTCCGAGGATCAGAGCGTTTATATGATCTGCAGAGAGATCTGCAGTGTGTACCAGGCTTTACACAGATATAGTGGCCTAATCCAGAGATGCATGCTAATGTCGCCAGTGCTGTGAATTTGTACACAGCGCTTGTGCGAAAATATGCAAATGTCGCTGCTTCCGGGATTTGTATTAAAACACCCACTGGCAGCTTCTACCATCCAAGCGACTGCATACAAAGATGCAGCATCGGACACTGATCAGTTTATTATCGGACTTCAGAGTACCCCTATGGAGCAGAATGGCTGCTGTAACTGCAGTCGGAGACACACCCGAAAACAGACGTGACACGCCTGCTTTTATCTCTGTACATTACCACCCAGAAATTGTCCATGTCTGTCAATCACTTTGCAAAAAAATCCACAGCCACAGTAAATGCTCAGCTAGGTAAATCTAGCAATGCACCCATCTCTGAATCAGGCCCAAGGATCCGTCAGCATATCTATGCGTCTGCTAAAATCCTTTCACTTCTGCTAACTTTTTGTCTTACTTTTGAAGTATCATGGTTTTAGAAAGGGTCATCCACACAGGATAAAGTCATTTAGTCTGACCTCATCTCCCTTCACACTCCCGCCCATCCACTTCACTCAACAAATGCACGCCGTCTCTCCTGCCAACTGATTTCTTCCTCCCACTCCCACCTCCAAGATTTTGCTCGTGCTGCTCCCTACCTTTGGAATTCTCTCCCTATCAGACTCTCCTCCTCTCTACAAATCTTCAAACAGGCTCTCAAGTCCTACTACTTCATGATGGCCTTCCAGCTCTCATCCTAACAGACTTCATGTTCTTTCCTCCCTATCTACCCCTTCTGTGTCACGCCTGTCTGTCTGCCCCTCCCCTTTAGAATGTAAGCTCTCATGAGCAGGGACCTCTACCCTCATGTGCTTCTCCTTACACTTTCTTCTACTTCTTACTCCCCACAAGGGCACCTAATACTTGACTGCTAACTCCCTGCTGCATATTGTGAGTATTTTAATAGCTATTGCAGCAATGTGTATCAACCATGTCCGTGTCCTGCACTGTAATGTACTGTAAGTTACTCGTTACTTGTTCACTTATTAGTTTATGTACTCTGTAAGGAGCTGCGGAACACTTGTGGTGCCATATAAATAAAGGATAATAATAATAATTTATTATTATTAGTCGCACCACACAGTGTAACTCAGTAACACTGAGCGTATTTCCGTGTGTCTTTTTACCTTCAAAAGCATCTTATTCGCACAGCGATGTAAATAGCACAAGCAGCTTCTGCTGATTAAAATGATATGCAGCATGCCTATGTTCTGTGTGTGACTGCGGGAGTATTTGCATGCAAAATACTACGTTACAGTGTTACAGTCGCTGACACTGTAATGTAGCGTTTCACATGCAGATACACCCGCAGACGCACAGAGAACATAGGCATGCTGAATATCATTTTAATCAGCAGAAGCTGCTTGTGCTATCTAGTCACATAGTTTTTTGCGAATAAGACGCATTTGAATGTAAAAGACGCTCAAGAAGACACTAGGCGCTACCGAGTCACGCCACGGCATGGCGTGACTAGAAGGTCTGTTTAACACGCCAGAAGGCTAAATATATGTGGACCCATCTGTAATACAATAGTACATTATTCAGGAGGCACTGCAAGGATCAGATAATATATTATGGTTCTTGTCAGGTTAATCGCTCAACTAGGTAAATATTACATTGCATCCATCTCTGGATCAGGCCAAGGATACTTGAGCAGATCTTTGTGTCTGCTGAAATCCTTTCACTTCTGCTAACTTTCTTACTTATGAAGTATCATGTCAGGAAAAATTACAGTCACCTCTCATGTTTAAGTACAGCATGTACTGGGTAAATCCTATACAGACAAAAGACATTAAACATTACATCCTAGTAATCTATATTGGTTTTAGCTTCTATTGTGAAATGCATTTTATGGCCTTAGTAGTAAGTCAGGATGTGTTTCTGTAGAGCAAACCCAGTTTGGAATATATTTTGAATGTAAGAGAGTTTATATGCATATGAAATAAAATGAAAGGTTAGGGTCGAACTATACTACACTGTAGGATATACAGAAGCTGACACCTTGGCTTTCATTGTACAGTAATTTCTCTAAAGGAAGGAAGTGTCAAAAGCCTATGTAATATATAGAGATAATGCAACTGTCCTTGTTTTCAGTCCACATTGAAGTTTATTGCAGATTGTATATGTGGTTCTTACTGTGGTCAAGTCAGTTTGAAGTAGATGCTGCAAATCTGTTAAACCCTTTTTTTTTTTAGTTAACCCATTACTCGGATAATATAGATAATAAAGTCTGTAGTTTAAAGTAATGCTTCTATCTTACCTTTGTGATTCACGGTGACTATGCACATTTTCCATGCCTTGAGAATCTAACCATGTTCAGTTGCAACCTTGTCCTACCATGTTGCAGGTTATCAGGGGGTAAATTTACTAAAGCTCGATTTTGCTTTCTGTTCGATTTTGCATTCGATTTTTTTTTTTTTTTTTTTAATCAAAGGATTTACTAAAGGCATAATCAAATGTCAAATCAAACAGAAAAAGGAATTTGAAATTAAATCGAATTTCTAAAAAACATCAATGTTTTCACATAGAGGACAATAGGATCCTTTCATTTACTAACATTCGATTTGTAAATCGAATGAAAACTGAACTGAAACGCGAACTGCAAATCCCCAAATGAATAGAAGAACGTCATGCAATCGTTTTCAGCATGAGCAGTTCGATTTGACACAGATACATGCATACATCACTGAGATGCATGCATGTATCTTACTTTAAAAATCTTGGAAAGAATTAGTGTTAAAAAAAAAAAATTACATGGGGTCCCTCCATAAATAAACAACCAGCCCCGGACTTTTCATAGATAGTCCTGGTTTTGTAAGTACAGGAAAAAAATTGCGTAGGGTTCCCCTGTACTTAGCACAACCAGCACTGGCCTCTGATCCGGTCCTGATTCTGGAATTACAGGGGAAAACATACGTAGGGTTCCACTGTAATTTCCACAACCAGCACTGGACCCTTTCTAGCGAGGGGTAATCTCATAGCCAGGAAAACCCTATCAATGGGTTCCCCAGCCGAAACTTTACCCCTGACCGCTAGTCAGTCCAGGCCAGGGATCCCTGTGGAGGTGTGGATCCCCAAACAAAGAGGTCCCCCTCTACAGGGCACAACAGGCCTAGGCTGATAGCCCAGGGCTAACCCCGCCACCCCTAAGCGGTGGGTGGCGGGTTGATAGTGAAAGTGTAGTGTAAAAAAAGATAAGTGTAAACATTGTCTTTGCAAGTAGAACTGCAGGTCCTAGCAAGCCTCCCCTGCATGCTGGTACTTGGAGAACCACAAGTACCAGCATGTGGGGCATTAAGGGCCCACTGGTACCTGTAGTTCACCTGTAAAGAAATGTATAAATAAGCACAATACACACACACACACACACACCATAGATGCCTCCAGAGAGAAGGGGACCAGTCCAGGTACTGTAGGTGAGTATGTGTGAGTGTGTATGTATGTATTAAAACTTTACTTTATAAGTACCAGTATGCGGGGGAGGCTTGCTGGGACCTGCAGTTCTACTCGTAAAGACAATGTTTACACTTATCTTTTTTTTCACTACACTTACACTATCAACCCGCCACCCACCACCTAGGCCTGGGGTGCCCTGGAAAGGGGGACCCATTTATTGCATGACAAAAGGGAGCCAAGCAGTGACTATTTTAGTGAAGCAAGTCCATGAAAAAACTGATATCCGAGTAGTCTCTTGGCTTACGCTGCCTAAACCGTTAAAGATATATCACAATGGAATTTATTTTATACTATGTAGAGATTGATACATATTATCCAGTTTCTCCAGAAAATTTGATGTAAGCCCTGATTACTGATACAAAATTTCAGTTTTTCCCTTTTTTACCGTTTCTATTTCATTTATGTGAAAAACTATTCTTTCATTTTAATTGAGTCCAATTCCTGGTAAGAGTCGGCTTTGGCATGACAGTAAATAATACACAGGGAAAGATGCTTAATGTGGCTGGAGTTGACCTCATTAGGGTGTATTAGCACCAATCCCCGGGGCAGCTTAAAAGAGGTAGGGTCCCTGTGAGCAATCTCCCTGCACCTCGCCTCTCTTACTGGCGCAGTTGAACATGGCACCCGTTCCGTGTTCACAGTGATTTCTCTATTGCGCACGAGCAAATCTTTTGGAAAATGGTGGTAGCACCAATTTACCTGTGATTTCAGTGGCACTGATGCTGGACAGGTAAGTATAGTGTATTGGGGTATAGTGTATGGGTGTAGGGTGTGCGGTGTAGGCCTCCTTGCATCCAGGGGCCCATATGCACTGCAAACCCTGAACCCATTATAGATTCGCCTATGACCAGCCCCCAGTCACTCATAAGGGAAATGGCTAATAGGTGTATGTGTTTCAAGTAAGCAATCAGGCCCTTACTGTACTCTGTGCTTGCCCGCCTTCTCTTCTCCCGATCCAAGTGTAATGAGACATAATAAAAACCTTATATGGACTTAAGGTTACACTTGTTTTTGTGCGTATACATTGTGAAATAATACATATTTTATGTTAAGCAGATGGACATATGTTCAACTCCGTATGAGCTACAAATGAAGGAAAATTAATTTTAAATATGAATTATAAAAAACTTATTGTCACTGTATGTAAGCCAGATGAAAAGGGTTGAGCACCTCTTCAGCAGGAGCTAAGAAGTGTCACGAAAGAAAAATTTTAAATGCCAGATTCCTTGCGACCGTTTCGTAGGCATGTTTCTGCCTGTGACTGCATCTCAACCACAGAGTTGCTCAGATGTTTGATGTTGAGTACGCAAGTGGCGTATTTCAGATGCAGCAGAGGACGTCTCTGTACAAATCCCAGGCCTGCAGCAGTTCCATATTTTTGCTGAACCAATAGGTACAAAGTCGTAGCCGCAACGGGATTAGCATTCACCTCTGAATCAGGCCCTAAGGGGTAAATTTACTAAAGGGAGAGTTTTTGAAGTGAGTTTGAGAAGAGATGTTGCCCATAGCAACCAATCAGATTCTATTTAACATTTAACTAGCACCTTCCAGAAGATAATAGCTAGAATCTGATTGGTTGTCTTCTAAAACTTACTTCGAAAAACTCTCACTTTAGTAAAATTACCCCAAGTGTCCCACTGCTTTGGTGTCTTTTGACCAATGGCATATTTTCTGGAAGAAGTCCAATCCCATTAATAAAGAGGCTATGACATAGCATGGGAAAATAAACAAAGGGCTAGATTTCATTTGCTATAAATGAAATACAAGGAAAACTATTTTTTTAACAAAAAAAGTTTTTCTTCTTTCCCCTCCCCCATTTTTTTTTAGCTCTGTAATACAGCACATATTCCCACACTTCCATGGTTTTAAAAATGCTTTTGTATAAGTATCATCACATATCTTAATTAATAATCTTTATCTGACTGTATCATTTCTCCATACAATGCTAGATGCTGGACCTCCGACTTCCTTCTTCTTTTTCCATGTTTGACCTGATTTCTGGCTTCTGCAGTGACATTGTCAGCTCAGCTCAAAGCTTCATTTCTTCCACCTGGACTTTCTACCTGCAGTCTGATGATGGGAAAGTGGTGGTGTTCCAAGTGAGTGCGGATAGGGAGCAATAGTTTAATACATAAATGTATGTAACAAGTGGATGCCCTTATCTGTTTAATATATATGAGGGTGGTTCAATAAATAAGATAACAAGACCTTTCATTGCATAAATTTATAAAATTTGTACATATATGTATAATCAATAGTATGGCCATTGTACAGATTATTTTTCCACATAGTCCCAGTACTTGTCTAAGCCTTTGTTGCAACGGTACACCAAGGCATCTATCCCAGTATAGAAGAAATCAAGGTCAAGCGCCTGAAGCCAGGACATGCCTGGATGCTGAACTTTACCATTGGTTGCAAATCGCTTTCAATCCAGGTGCTTCTTCAAAGAGATGGAAATCACTTGGTGCCAGGTCAGGGCTGTAGGGAGGATGGTCCAGTACTTCCCAATGGTAGCACCGTAACAACTGACGTGTGCAGTTGGCTGAGTGTGGCCTGCCATTATCGTGCAGCAATACAACACCTGTATATTGCAACCCAGATCGTTTTCAATGACTTGCCCTCACACACGGCTCAATGTGTCACAATAGTGGACAGCTTTTACGGTATCTCCCTTGGTGATGAAATCAACAAGAAGCACACCCTTGTGGTCCCAAAACACGGTCCCCATTTGAAGGTGGGGATGATGCATGTTTCCATGTCATGGATGCTTGCTTCATCTTCGGTGTCACATGATGCACCCACATTTCATCGCCTGTAACAATCCGCTCCCGGAACTACACTCCCTCCTCCTCCTTCCTCATGGTACCGCATCAAGTGCACAAGAGACAATCCCATCCTATTGGTTTTGTGAACTTCTGTGAGTTGCTTCAATACCCAGTGTGAACACTTTTTTTTTTCCCTGTACACCAGTTGCTCATGAACGATGTTGTACATGGTACCCACTGAGATGTTAATTTCATCAGCAATTTTACTAACTCAAAAGTGTCTGTCCTCCTGAATCATCTCTTCAATGTGGCACAAATTGTCATCTGTGGTGGAAGTGCTTGGCTGGCCAGATCGATGCCCATTTTGAATATCTGTCCTAACGTTATCAAAGGCATTGCACCAAACCCAAACCTGTTTCGGTGATATGACACCTCGGCAAGTTGGCAATGAATTTCAGCTGTTTATGTGACATTTAGATGCAGAAATATGATCACAGTACGCACCTCAATGTTTGACCATGTTTCCGCCAAGCCTGCCATCTTAAGGTTGGGACAGGATGACTGATATGAGGTGCAGTCTAATGGGGGAAGCAGTAGTCTACCTACTCTGGCCTGGCCTGGCAGGAAATTAGAATGAAGTAGAGAACATTACACACGTGAGAGGTCTTGTTACCTTACTTATTGAACCACCCTTGCATATTTCCTTCTAAAATATGCTTAAACCAGAGTTTTTCAGGTAAAAGAAATGCATTTCTTAGACTCTACAGTTGCCTGACCTGTCTCAGACTGCATTTATTTTTCTGAACATTTTAGCACTTTTCAGCTTGTGTGCCGCCATTGTGTCAAGTTTAATACACAGAGCTGTAGCAGGTTCCAGTCTATTATGGAAAGCCATGTATGATGTTATATTTGGTGTCCATTTACTGTCTCTCACTGATCTCTCTGCTATCTCTACAGTATGTACAGTGTATCTCTCCCATCAAAATAGAAAATGGCCTGCCCCACACACCGCTCCAGCAGCCAATCAGAATTCAGTATAGTATAAGCCAATGATAAATCAGGACTCTGAAAACAAGAGAGAGAGCATAATGTTAGGGGGAGGATGGGCAGGAAATACTATGTGTGACTTGGGGGTTCCTTGTAGTTGTCCAGTTTGGCACACTAAGCTCTGGCACTGAACAATTTTATTCTACCTATACTGTAATAGTTAAATTGTAAAGAAGCACCCCATATACAATAGCTCTATAATTTGTAAATAGACTGGGCTGCTAGTGTTCCAACAGAGAAGTACAAATTCATTACCCCAACCAATGCAGAAAATTAAAACACTTTCATTGACCAATTGCATTAAAACAAGTTTTTGTGTTTTTTTTTTTTTTTATCAAACTAAAGGAATAATTGTCAGGAAGGTGGCCTTTTACATGTTTTAACATTTTGTCTTTCAAATATAAGAAATGCATTCTGAAACGTTTAAATAATGCCAAAATATGTGCATTGAGGTTCTCCTTTCACCTTTTTATTAAATAGTGGTTTGGATGTTTAGTATTAATCAAAATAATGTTGGTAGCAACATACCACTACTGTATATACTGTACATAGTTAACAGCTATGTGGTTTAGATTGTTAAAATTCAATAAATCCTTTACATTTAGAGCATTCCTGGTATATTAGTCCCCTGTCCACTGACCACCAGAGTCAGAAATAGACAATTGAGGCCTTTCCTTTGTCTGGATGCTGAGGGGAACCTGACAGGAACCCTGAATGCCTTCCTGCTGACACCCACACCCCACTCCTTTTCCCCCAGCCACCCCACTTACACATCTTATCTCTCTAACCTACTTTGTATTATCATGTGTGCATAGTTTTTCTTTTCCTGTTTATGTTCTGTTGTTTAAAGAAAAGATAACATTTGACTACTGATATGTAATTTATATGCTTTTGTTATTTCATTTCTCAAAATATATTCCTACATATAGCACCAATCTAGCTTTTGACTTTGCAGTCAGGCTTCCACCCCAGTATTTCTAGGGGTTTGGTATCAGGCAAACAGGGTTTCTCTAATATTGAGGGAGGAGGTGGGATAAAAGTTTGTTTTAAATCTTTTTGTTAAGAGTTTTGTGTTAATAATATACAAATATTACAAAAGTAAAATGGCATGAATGGAGAACAGAGTTGGTTAGAATTATTAATTGGATACTACATGTTAGGGATGGCCATCGGTGGGGTGTTCATCGATGGTTACCATAGATGGGTCCATCGATGGCACAAAAACCATCTTTGGTTTACCATTGATGTTTTGCACCTCCCGAAGGCCAGAGCTGATGGGGGGAACGGCGAACTACAGACCAATCAACAAAGGTGAGGGGCTTAGCAGGCATCAGGGGGCGGGAGTAAGCTCCGTCCTGTCAAGAAAACAAAAATCCATCTCGTCTATCGATGGCAGAGAACCACTGGTTCTTTGCCATCAATGGCAAAATCATCGACAGTTAACCAGCGATGATTGCTATCTATCGATGGTCGATGGCCATCCCTACTACATGTAAGGTGACGATCACTTAGCAATTGTATATGTAGTACAGCTTTGTTGATTCATGGAAGTTAACCAGTTTTCATTTATGCGTATTTCAGTCTCAGCCAGAGGTAGAGTACCCAGTGCTAGAGCTGCAAGCTCCAAGATCAGAGGTCACAGATAAGACTTGGCTTTCTTCCCGATTTAACACCCTAAAGCCGCACGCAGGTATAGGACAAATATATACTCTCATTGTTACATTTGAACACATGATGCTGTGTTTTTCATTATTGTGATATGCATAAAATTCCTGAATATCTTTTGACTGTATTTAATGTGATATAATGTGATATATGATCACATAACCTGCAAGCTACAGTATGTGTGTCTCTCTCTCTCTCTCTATATATATATTATATATATAATAAAGGGGATGCAGTTATGATGCGGCTGCCGGTCTCAATCCCGACAGCAGAATCATAGGTGTCGAAATACTTGTAATGACGCCTATTATAATCCCGACAAGGATACCAGTCCGAAAGAAGGTAAGTCCAGGGCGCCCTTAGCATTAGCCGCAGGGGGGTCGTACAGTTAGGATTAGGGAGCCTAGCGGGGTTAGAGTTAGATTTTGGGGGGCGGATTAGGGTTAGGCATCCCTAGGGGGGAGGGTTAGGGTTAGGCACCCCCCAGGGAGAGGTTAGGTTTAGGGAGCGGTAAGGGTGGGTTAGGGATAGGCATCCCTGGGGGGTAGGTTAGGGTTAGGCACCCCCCAGGGAGAGGTTAGGTTTAGGGAGCGGTAAGGGTGGGTTAGGGATAGGCATCCCGGGGGGGTAGGTTAGGGTTAGGCACTATTGGGGGAGGTTAGGTAACATTAAGGGAGGGTTAGGGTTGGGGGGAGGACAGCGGAGGAATAGAGTACTTACCTGCCCCAGTCGGGATCTTCATCCTGTCGGGTATCTGCTGTCGGGATTTGAATGCCATTTCAAAATAAAGTCCCCGGTTTAGGGGACTGTTTGTTTGGGCTAATCTCTTGAACCACTGGACGATTTTGATGGGGATTTCACTATTCTATACAGTATTGGTCGAGGTAGGTTTAGGTGTATTAACCATTCATCTGTGACAAAAGGGAGCCGAGCAGTGACTATTTTACTGAAGCAAGTAACAGAAAAAACTGTTGTGCTTTGTGAGTGACTGACTGATGCTTTTGCAGGGGCAAGGGTTGTGCTGTGACTGGCTCTCTGAGATAAATATAGCAATGTGCCCTGTTGTTTAGCAGTAGCCTAGAGAGGGGAGGGAGTCAGGGACTAAGCAGGGTCATGTCTGTGCCAGGCAGAGAGTGAGAGACAGACTCCAACTAACCCATGAAGATGCCCTGATGCAGACACAGTAGCCAGGAAGAAGCCAGGGGAGGCATAGCTATCAGGAATTAAAAAATCATACATCCATCAGAACACCATCAGTAATTACTTCCTTTCGATGATGGCAAACATCGGGCTGCTACCATCAAATGGTAAAACTACTACCATTGAAACAAAAACATCGATAGTAACCATCGGATTCCAATGTCCATCCCTACGCTGAACCTGCAGATGGACTCCGGCTACCACTTCACCGTGAAGTGCTCACTCTTCAGTGTGATGTTCCTGCTCAGTCACATGCCATCGATGGACAGGAGGCACCTCCCATGAAAGTCAGCATTGTTCTCGGACAGGGGCACAACAACGAGGAAGCTCAACAGGAAGACCAGGAAATATAGGGTACATTGTGTAAAGAGGGCATTGCCCATCACCATTTTCGGCAGCTGGGGTGGAGTGCACATGGAGGCTGCGGAAGTATGTGTATATAAGTCCATGTCAGCCAGCACTCCACTGAATACACGTTTACACTTGCCCTGGTGCCCTCTGAGGTATGGTGACCTTTGCTACAAGAAGAAAAATTACAGCGGCACCCACGGGACTTGCAAAAAACTCTGGACACAAGTACACTGTGTCCAGAGTCTTTTTTGCAAGTCCCGTGAGTGCCGCTGTAATTTTTCTTTATATATATATTTATATATATATATATATATGTGTGTCACAACCCTGGCTAGTTTTTTACTTTTTGCCTTGAGACTTACCTCTGCCAGCTGCTCCATGGATCTGTGTGTACAATTTGCCTGGGAGATCTGCTCTAAATCATACTGGCTGTAACACTTCTGTGTGTGCATTTGGACTGTGCTCTCTTTTCCACGGCGATTATTCACCTGGGCCCTCCTCTGTCTGTGAACACTGCTAGCCTTGATTGAAATTGCAGGTGTAGTTCTGACTCTCAGTACTGCAGAGATGATTGCTCCCTCTGCATATTGTGCCCTCCACCACTCAGAGTGCTACTACCAGACCACCTGACCGTATCCACCAATTCCTGCAAGACCCAGATTATAAACATCCTCCTCTGATAGCATTCTGGGCCTGAACATCTCGTTACTTCCCGTGGTGTACAGATTGTGCTATATCTGTTTCTCTGTGTACAAGTGTATCGCAGGCTCCTGCTGGCAGCAACCCCTGGTGCATTTGGAAAATCTGTTGGTTCTCAGACCAGTCATCCTGCTAACAGCAATACCTGGCAAATCCAGAAATCCTGCTTACAGCAATACCTGGCAAATCCAGAAATCATGCTTACAGCGATACCTAGCAAATCCAGGAATCCTGCTTACAGCAATACCTGGCATACCCAGAAATTCTGCTAACAGCAATACCTGGCATACCCAGAAAACCTGTTGGTTCCCCGACCAGTTCATCTAGCAGTCCTGCTAATAGCTATACCTGGCGCATTTTGAAATCCTACTTGTTCACACCAGTGAACCAGCCGTCCTCCAATTACGTGGAGTCCAGTTTACCTGCCGGTCCTATCCGGTGATAATCCAGTCGTCCTCCATTACACCTGGAGTCCAGTTACCCTCCGGTCCTAACCTGAGTTACAGTCGTCCTCCATTATACCTGGAGTCCAGTTATCTACCCATTCTCCATACAGCTTCCCAGCCGCATCAAGTAGCTCCCGTGCTACCACCATTCTCCATACGGCTCCTAGCCGCATCAAGTAGCTCCCGTGCTACCATCATTCTCCATACAACTTCCCAGCCGCACCAAGTAGCTCCTGTGCTACTACCATTCTCCTTATGGCTTCCCAGCCGCACCAAGTCTACCTACTGGTACCCCATCCAGCTCAGCAAGCCTTCCTGCCGGTTCCTCCAAATGTGCTACTGGTCCCACTCCAACGTTTCAAGTTTCTAGATCCTGTCATTTATCATCAAAGGCAGTTCTCACTGCTACACAATTTTTATGCAATAGAGATATTAACGCCATCCATGATTCCAGTCAAGCCAGTCTCCTCTGAATCCAGTTCTTCACCTAAGTCAGGTATCTACCAGACACCAATCGAATATATATATATATATATATATATATATATATAATTTGATATGTGACACTTGTATATCTATGTGTGACTGAGTCTGTAAATGACGCATACGGAACTTGGCATGGAAAAAAGCTGCAGTCGCTGTATCGTACCACTTTGTATACAAATCTAGATTTAGTTGCACCCAGATATACAAATGTCACATATCAAAAGAATCAGTGCAGTCTACTGGTGTCGAATTGCATTGTGACTAAGATTAATTTGACACTCAAGTGCAAGCAGTCATACAGGAACTGGCACGCTGAGAGGGGCTGTTTGGCATGACTGCAGCAATAGTGTATAATACTCATCTGTATCCAACAGTAATAGTTATTAGCGCTACACCATATAAAGTCTGTTTTGTCCTTTTGTTACTGTTCTATTGTTGTGTAACCCATAATCCTTTTTTATATACACTCCTACTCCTCTTTATAGAGAGAGCTACTCATTCTCTGGGTTAACTTTTATTCTTTAAAGTCAATGTAATATGGTGAGAAGATGGCGCCATCTAGTGTAGCAAATTTATACATAAATAGGAAAACACCCAACCAAATATCTCATATGGATGTAAATGTACCAGAACAATATAGATAAATCACTCAACTATAAATTACTTTCCAGAGATAGAATTCCTCTTTGTCGCCGAGTTCCATAGATTATATAAAATAATTAACACACAATAATATAACTCTGTATGGATATTTAAAAGTGCTCAAGTGTCCAAAAACAAACCATACTGATATATGTGTATAGAAAATGTCTATGGAAAACACCAATCTACTCTATGTTTAAGACATACACTGCTGTCGTTTATACACACTGAACGGCCATCATCTGCTTGTGCCCTCGAGTCCCAGCGGCCGGAGGGTGGGACCTGGTGGGAGGGTCCTACCCCCCTCCTCGTGGCTGCTGCTGTGTGTGTGTTTACGGGCGGTCGGCTGACCACCCGTAGACACCTGCCGATGGACAGATATGATTGCAGACATATCTGTCCATCGGCTGTGCAGCACAGCCAATGCGATATGTCGGTGAACGATGACGTTCACCGACATATCGCGGGTACACACTGGCCGATGTGCAGCATATATATTGGCCAAGCAATTGATCGGCCAATGTATCTGTCAGTGTGTACCCAGCATTATAACTCTTATATTGTCTACATAGCACTTTGAAGTGCTTTTATATGTTTAGTTTGTAATCAGTAAATAAGTTCCAATTTATTTTTTCTCTCATAGTGATTGTGGTTCATCAGATATTTTTTGCACTCTGTCACATATGCACCTTACATGTTCACATGTTGCTTTTACTCACTGACTATATCTTAGATTAATTTGCTCTTTAAAGTACTTTTTAGGTGCTCATAATACATTCCTCCATCGTTGCTGCGCTAGTGGTCCATGGTCCTCATTCGGGGGCTTCATTCTCCTGATCTGACAGCCGTGGCAGGTCTTGGCTGTGTGCTCTCATCCCCCGGGTGGTATCTGTGGTGGTTGACCAGCGTGCTGCTGAAGTGCCCTATAGATGCAGGCGTGCAGCACTGCACTTAGTAAATATCCATGCTTGTTATAGTATTACCGAACACCCACCCAACGCAGGCTACATGAAGCATGGAGCACCTAAGCCGAACTCTTGTAAGCGGACCCAGGGCTACAGTGGAGTGTGAAATTATCCCCTACCTTAGAGGTGGTCTCCAAACACCCCACAACAGGCTTGTGAGAAAACTCCTTATGGAAGGGTATCATATGTTTTGCCCCAACACCTTTCTTTTGGGAGAGTCTAAGATTTGATTTTTCTCATACTCCTCTTGATTACCCACCAACATGGCTGTGGGAGCAGATTTAATAGAAGAGAACCAATTAAAAACTAAAGGATTTAAGACAGGAGACATGACGTTAAGAACCCGATAATTAACATTCTGACTCGCCGCAGCTACAGGAGCAATTCATCATTGATGCAATATCAGCTGTCCCCGCAGCCGCTTCACTGCTCTGTCGGAGCAGTGAGGATCCCTCATTGCAACCCAGCTGGAGAAGCAGCATTTGCCATCTGGAGATGGCGAATGCTCCCAAAGTCAAGCTTTGAAAATATTATATTTTCGTAGCCTAATTAATTCTGTCCCCATACTAGTGTATGGGGACAGCAGGCCATTCCGCAAGAGGAAGGTAAGTGGGAGATATCTGTGATATCTCCTTGTGACCGGACGCCTTTCGCCTAGGCCGTCCCTGGTCACGGGTTAGCGCTCTTGGACTCCCACTCACCGTCAGTGACCGCCTGTCACTGACTCCGCCCACTACGCCGTGGGCATGTAACGATGCTGCCACCACCAAACTCTACCATCGGCGTTTGGAACCGCTTATTAGGTACACTTAGGCTCCTGCCTCGGAACCTGGAACCGCTTCTGCTGCGTATGATTAACTGCGGACACACCTCCTGTTTGGTGTCGGCTGTTCCCACCTGATCCCTCGCAATGGACCAGGTCTGCACGGTAGCTTGGCAGAGGACTTGAACTTGGAGACGGAGCTCTTACCCAGAACAGCAGGAGAGCGGAATAGTGTTTTGGCGCAATTCTGTTGGTCGCAGGATTGAGTCAATTGGTAAAGGCAAACTGTGTTTATTTGCTCAATGTCTTAAAGAAGACCTTCCCTTCCGTCTGAAGGGGAATATCACACAGAAATCAAACAGCAATTCTCCACAAAGGATTTTCAAAGATGTACCACATACAGGAATCTTATCAGCAGGTCTCCTCCACACAGAAGTTACAGGGTTGTACACATACAGGGCTCACAAGCCCTCTTTTTATGTCATTCTAACACACACTTCCACAGGGGGTAAGTCTGCCCTGTGGTTTCCAACCAATCACCTTAAGTGCATGACCTGTGCATGTGCTGGCCACATGCACATTTAACATTGTCCCCTATGGACAGTGGGGAGTGGTCACTTCCCTGAGCCTGAGACTACCTGGTGTTTTGGTCACCACCCAGGAGTCAGCTCGTCTAGGGCCGGGGGAGGTTTTCCTAAAAAACCATACTTCCAGGAATCTGCTAAGGGACCAGCCAAGCCACCTTTGCCTGAATCTGAGCTCCAGAGGTGGGGAAGCATGGTCCCCGGGCACGCTTTCCTGGCCACGGAAGGGAGGCTATTTTGAAGCTCCCTGAAATGGTTAGCTGGCTGCCTTAGCCAGCTCCCTATGCACCCCCTCATACCACTTCCAGGCATGAGGCTGCATAGGGGAACATTTTATTTCCCCTGGAAGGGGCTGGGGGTTCCAGCAGCCCACAGAGGACTCTGGATCCCCTGGCTGTCCAGAGCATAACCGTTAAGTGCACTTTACTTAAATTATACATTTAAGCACTTTAAATACATTCACCGTTTGTGCCTGTGCCCAGCATCAGCCCAGGACCTCATGTTCTGGCTCAGTGCTGCACATACATTTTAAATACATTTTGTGTTTAAACACTCGGCGCCTAGCACCCGTAATACATTTAAACATGGCGCCAAGCGCCCTTTGTCTCTTTAAATATGACGCCGCAGCACAGGGGGTTAACCCTTTCAGCGCCGTGGCAAACATTTTAAGCACATGTGGTATGCCTCCGGCCACACTCCTGCTTTACCGTCTTGATGAATGATAACTTCATTTTTACAATTGCAGGTGAAAATGTGCATTTTTCACCTGCTTTTGTGAAAATTAAATGATAATGAATAGACCCCTGTATCTCTAAGCGACAAGTTTAAAGACTTGTAGGATCTTAATTGGACTAATAAACCATAAGACAAACTTCATGATCAGAACTTTTAATCTTAGAGCTTGGCTTTCCACTCTTCATCTGTCTCCAGGAACTAACATAGGAACATTCCATCTTTTTTGTCTGCTATGATTTTATAATGGAAAGAAGTCTTAACCAGGTTTTCTTTACTTTGATTCAAATTTACTAGAAATGTTTTGATCGGCTGTTGAATAGCAGGAAGTGAAACTGATGGACAGGTTGTAATTCCTGGCAGAACAAAATAAAAAACATATTGGATAAAAAACGTACAGTAAGCTGTAGATTCCTGGACCATGGTATTATGAGCAAATTTGGTCCATGGTAGTAGAGCCAGCCAATTATCCTGACTGACAAATGTATGTATCCTGATGAACTTTTCTAAATCTTGGTTTACCCGCTCTGTCTTTCCTTTACTTTGGAAATCATAAGCTGAGGAAAGACTGAGTTTAATACTGAAAGTCTTGCAAAGCACCCTCCAGAATTAGAAGTGAATTGCACCCACACTCAAAGACAATATCTTTTGGAAAACTGTGTAATCTGAATTTCTACTGACAAATAAGTTTGGTAACTGAAGGGCAGAAGGTAGACCCTTTAAAGGAACGAAGTGTGCTGATTTAGAAAAATAATTCACAATGACCCAAATTGTGTTGTAACTTAGACACAGAGGAAGGTCAGTGATAAAGTCTATGGAGACATGGGCCCATGGATGGTCAGGTACTGCAAGAGGGTGGAATTGACTTAAATGAGCCCTAGATGGAGTTTTGTGTTGAGCACAAACTGAATCCACAGTCGCATAGTCTTTCACATTAGAGTAAAGTGACAGCAACCAGAAGTTTCTTTGAATAAGTTCCAATACATTCCTGACCTCAGAATGATCTGAATACTGAGAATCATAAACCCCAATTCAATAACTTATTGTGTTGCTCAGTGGCCACAAATGATTTTCTTGGAGCAATTTTCTCTGAAATGGTAATTGAAATAAAACAAGGATGGGCTTGATTTTACCTGGTACTTTTTTTCTGAAGAATCAAAAGATCTGGATACAGCATCCACCTTTTTGTTTTTAGCACCTGGCATGTATTATCAACAGGTTAAATCAATTGAAGAACAATGACCACCTAGCCTGTATTGGATACAGGCACTGGGCTAATTGTAGATAAGAAAGATCTTGGTGACCAGTATTCACTGTGACTAGGAATTGTGCTTCCTATAAAATGTTATGCCACCCTTGCCGGTATACATTTATGAAGCCGGCAGACGGAATCCCGACCGCCGGCTTCTAGACTACTTAATCTCAGTGAGGGTTAAATGACAGGCATCTAAATCTAGACGCCTGTCATTTTACCGATGCCGGGAGGCGACGCCCTGCCATCCAGATCGAAGGGATGCCGGGCGCGGATTGCCGCGGAGGGGGAGGGTTAGGTTTAGGGCTCCCAGGGGGGACTTTAGGGTAAGGCACCCCCCAGGAGGTTAGGGTTAGGCTAGGGGGAGGGAGGGTTAGGGTTAGGCACCCCCGGGGGGAGGTTAGGGTTAGGCACCCCCCCGGTGGACTTAGGTGTAGACGGCGGGGAAGGGGGGGTTAGGTTTAGGCACAGAGGGGGGATTAGGGTTAGGCACAGGGAGGGAGGATAGGGTTAGGCACCCTAAAGGAGGGTTAGGGGGTTAAATTAGATTAGTTTATACTTACCTGTGGACGATTGGGATTTCCTCCTCTGTCGGGCTGCCGCTGCCGGGATTTGAACTGCCGGTCATGCGGCCGGCGGTGAATCATATTGATTCCCTCTTACCAGCTAAATAGCAAGGAGCTCTTTATCCTTGCATACTGTAGTTTTCTCCACAGCTTGAAACTTGTGTGGAAAGAAGCCACAAAGAAGCTTTTTTTCCATGAATGTCCCTTTAGAAAAGTACAGCTCCAAAATCCTGGGTGGAAGGGAGAATTTCCATTTGGCTGTATCAGAAAAGGAGCGGTTGGTAGTTGTTTTTAAAGTTGAAAGGTTGCTTCAGCTTCTTGTGACCAATTTCTGGAGTTTTTAATTTTCTAATTAGGACTGTGATGACATCACAGTAAAATAATACTTTCTAATGAATTGCAGATAATAATTACAGAATCCTAGGAAACATTTATATGGTTTTTAAACCACACGGACTTGGCTGGTTGATAACTACAGACAATCTGTCAGGATCCATACGAAGTCCAGAACCAGAATAATGTACTTTTGAAAGGGGATCTCGGGCAGTTCAGATATACATTTCCCCAGCTCACGATACATATGGTTGGAGTGAAGACTTGACAAAATCTCACATACCTGTTTCCGATGGGTCTCTAAATCTTTGGAAAAAAGTTAAATGTCATCCAGATATGAGTACACATACATACAGGAAATATTTAATTTATTAGTTTTTGGAACACTGCCAGAGCATTACTGAGACTGAATGGCATGACTAAATATTCGTAATGACTATCTTGAGTGTTGAATGTAGCCTTCTAATCTCCCATTTGTCTGATTCTGATGAAATTATGGGCACCACAAAGGTCCAGTTTAGTAAATATCTTGGACCCTTTTATTCTGTCAAATACCTCTGAAATCAATCAAACCAAAGATAACGATATTTATTGGTGATAGAGTTTAATCCATGATCTATGTACAGTGGGGTCTGAGCCCACTGTCCCTTTTCGTGACAAAGAAGAAACCTCCTACAGGGTAGTGTAATTTTCAAATAAATCTCTGTTCAAGGTTTTACAAAATGTACCTGTTGACATTCAAAAGACTGTCAGGAACGTGGAGGTATGTGGTGGTAAGTTAAAGTTCTTTCACACTTAGTCTATGTAGACTTTCAAAGGTGTGATTCCCTCAGGAGTTGTAAATGGGCTGTGACTAAAAAGCATTCCTGGAACTTAGATTTGGGTGAGTATAGACCTGTACATAACAAGACCTCTCATGTTCTGTTTGGCTCTTGGAGCTAGAGGTCTGGGCTTCCCGCAGGTTCAGACAGAGATTGTTTTATTTTTTTTTGGAGAGAGACAAGATGTCTTAACTTGCACAAGCTCTTCTAATGATAGAAAGAGAAAACCAAGGAGCCAACTTCAGAGGACAGGCGTGTTTGTTCCTTATCTTGCAAGCATTCTCTAAACATTAGATTCTCCTTCACACTAAGAGAAATATGGTATACTAAAGACAAAGCCAAGTCTCTATAGGCCCACACACAAATTTCTATATAACCTTTTACCTGTTCTGCTACGCCCAAAAGGTAGCAACAAGTGCCTCATTGTTCCAGTGCAATTGGAAGTTAGTGTCCTAAATGGGATGCAGTTGGAATCCCAGCTCCAGAATCCCGACCGCTGACATACAAACGGTATTAGGGAGAGGGTTATGGTTAGGGTTAGGCACTAGAGGGGAGGATTAGGGTTAAGCTGCAGGGGGGGAGGATTAGGCAGTGAGGGGGTTAGGGTTAGACTGCAGAAGGGGAGTGTTAGGGTTACGTAGGCTGTGAAAAAAGTGGTTTAGGATTAGGGGGAGGGTTAGGATACCTACCTAATCCTGTCAGGATTCTAAAAAGTGACCAATGAATGTTTCTCCGCGCTTAATCTACCAAATTGTAATAAATAAAAGAATTTCCTGGTGTTATAACATAATATATTGTGAAGTGAATTATTTGAGCAGCGCTTCTTTATATTATCGGTCAGGATTCTGACTGTCGGAATGCCGCTGACGGGATCCCAAATCTCCTAAATTGTACTGCATATTGCCCCACGTTATGGGCCCCTTGTTTGAGACATAGAAGAGCAGATGCTGTTGATGTCACTTGGCCAAGCTCATCTAATTGTAAATCTAACTTTATGAAAGGCGTCCAAAAAATCTGCACAATTATGGCACTTTTTTAGTCCTTAAGTTCCCATAAAGGTGAGGCCCATGCTAGAATTTCTCTGGATAGTAGAGAAATTATGTAAGCCACCTGTGCCTTGTCCGATGGAAAATGTGTAACTCTAAATGAATGGAGCACTGATTAATGATTCCCTTTAGATAAGCATCATACTGTACCTAATTAGTCAGGTGATCAGGTGTGCAGAGGGAGCAAGAAGTGGTAGCAGGAACTGCTTGAACAACTGGGATAGTGGATGTGTAGAACCACCAAATTTGTGCTCAAATAGGGGTCCTCCAATATTTTTTTTTATTGTGTGTGTGTGTATATATAGATATTACTGCTTTATTCACATAGGCAGGGACACTGAACTTATGTTGACCCCTGCTGTCCCTAGCCTCACTGAGCATGTGCAGCCCATTGAGAAGATTGTACAGCTGGCCAGCAACCCGGGAAAATGGCCCCCAACTGATTGGCCCCTTAGGTTGCAGGGCAGAGGGACCTGTGGGTGGACTGCTAATGGGTCCCCTGGTCCAATGATTAATGCTGGACCGTGACGGGGAGGAGGGCCTGAGACAGGACCTAGGTGTTAAATAATGGCTCCCCGTAGGCTGCAGAGGAGGGCTGAATGTGGACAGCGCTGCTGTCACTGACAGAGGAGATTGGTGCTGCCGGATTGCTGGTGGTCTTCGCCAGGGTTCCCCACAAGGATATTTGAGTTTTGCTGCTCCTAACACATAGGTCACAGTTCTCGGAGTGGGTACCTAATGTAACAGGCTGGCAACCAGAACCAATACAGGAGAATAGTCAAGCAAGCCGGAACTGGAGAAGCAAGTACCAGGGGAGTGTCCAGGAGAGTCGTCAAATAACAAGCCAAAGTCAAATACCGGAATCCATAAGTATCCAAAGCAGATGGGAAGCAAAGACAGAAATCAAGCTGGATCAAAACACAGAGAATCAATTATAAACTAGCAGTAGTAACGCTGGAGCACAGGGAAATGAGCCTGACACTCTGTAACTGATATAGTGCCAGAGTGGGGTTTATATAGAAAGTAGGGTTTCAATTTGGGCCTAAGTGCTGCTTCACTGGTTAAATTAATGCACTTCCTAAATGCAGAAGCAAGCCATACGCACACTCCTGTGTGGAAAGCGAAGATGCCAACAGGTCAGAGCTGAGTGCCTGCCTGTCTGCAGGATGGCAGCTCAAGTAAGCACGACTAAACACCCGCCTCCCATGGATTACAGGAAGCATGACCACTGCCGCTGAGCGAACCCAGGGCTCTGGTGCTGTGTGACAGAGTATTCCCAGCATCTGTCAATCACTGTAGAGTGCTCACAAAGTAAAGTGTATCCATGACTTGTGTAACTATAACAGTAAGCATGAAGAAACCATTCTGCATAGTCTATGCAATTCTGCAGAACCATGCAGTGTTTACAAGATAATTTGATACTTGCAACATCTGCAGTGACACCACCGCATGTGCCTTTTTTATCCTGGTTTGTTTTTTTTTTGATTGATTTACAGCGTTCCAAGTCATTATGTGACAATTAAGAGTCTGATTTTATTATTTTCTGCATGCCAATTCTTAGTATGGCAGCTCAGCTCCCTGTTATCGACAATTTCACTAATTCAACAAAATTGTGTCTGCAGAATTGTGCATAGAAAGAGATTTAAGTGAATACACATTGTATATTATACGGGTGGAAGGAAAGGAGGACACTTCTAGTTAAGTAGATGACACTTTTATTTGATCTCTGATCTCTTTAAATGAATAAAAAAATCCATTGAGAAATGGATTGGGGCAGGGATGGGGCATATAAGTTAAGTTACCATGTGTAAAAAACTAATAAAGTTAGCTTGAAGTACAGAATTATGCAGAAGTCATCATTTTGTAAATGAGTAACCCATATTGGATTCTGAGTCACGCGCATGTCGCAATGCACATTGAAGAAAGAAATCTGCTTCTGCACATGCTCTGGATCAGATACTGTATTGGCACACAGACGGAGATTACTAGTGCATATGCAAAGAGCCATTCATTGATGGATCGCACTATCCGTGAAATGGCTATTTCTGGGAGGTAATCGGCTGGTGACCATGCAATCACATGGAACTGGTCATGTTGGTCAACTTCCATGCTCATTTGCAACGAGTGGGCGAAGATAGGACGTCTGTTTCAGTTAGATATTTTACACCCAGAATGTTGCTTGTGTAAGTCCTGATACTAATGGTGACGGCTGCGGCAACAGACATAACAACAGTGGGCGGGATAAGCTTCCACATGCAGTCACACTGATATTTACTATACACTGTAAAGGCGAATTCTAGCATTACCATAATGTAGTAAGCAGACATTCGTGGTCAGACGGAAAAGTGGCCAGGGATGTTTTGTGACTCAGTATTACCCCCATTATGTACACTATACATTCAGGAGACTGGAGAATAAAAATAGATATGACATTCATTTGACATTGAAAAATAAATTGTTCTTCCTGCTGAAGCCGATATCTGACATTGGTTTTATAAGTGAAGTCCAATCTGCCACCACATATGAAAAGATTGTGTCTATTTTGCAAGTCTAACTATTACAATTTTACAACTTTTTTTTTCTTAAGAAATGCTGACCTGCCTTTAAGGATTTGCTAGGAGGACATGTTTGCTAGGTAACTTGCAGTCTATGTTGTTTTATCAATATCACAATAGGGACAAGATTTGCATAACCTCTTTGTTACTCGTATTGTGATGACAATATTTCATGTAAAAATACAGGTGGCAAATGTATACAGCATATGTGCTATTTCATCAGTGAGATGACTTCTTTGAACATTTTATAGGTTTTCGAGAAAAAATGGAGAAGAGTTCAGGAAAGGAGTCCAAGGTGAAACACAAGCTATCTCATATGGAAGCTCCACAGTCAGAGCATGATATTCTGGGTTGTATGTCCAAGTAAGGAGATAAGCAATTTGTCACAAATACACACACAGAACTCTCTCTATCGGCATATTTTAGAACTATTGTTTTTTTTCCCATGTAATCCTTAATCCCATGCCTTGAATAGGGTTGGGTACAGGAGGTCGACTGGGACTATACCAGCACTGGGATCCGAGCAAGGCTAAAATTCTACTCAGAGCATTTAATCTGTTCAGTTGTTAGAACTTTATACATACCGGAAAGCGGCGTGTTTAAAGTTATAACATCTGCACTGGTGAAATGCTCTATTTCAGCCATATCAGAATCCCGATGCCGGCATACTGAGGTTGACATAATGACTGGTGAAATTGTCAGTGTTGACCTTGTGACCGCACACCTTGATTATGTGGCTACTCAATTTGGTGGTGTTTTGCTATTCAGTTAGAGCTACAGTACAGACAGCTCTGAATAGGAAAACTTTTTCTGGCCAGACTGTATATATCTATGTACAGTATATAAGTATGGATGGATGCTTGTAGCTATGTAGATGTGGGCAGTATGACTTGCACTTTAAGAAAGAGCATGGCAATCACAGGTGGTAAATTATCTGCTCTAAATACTGGACAAACAGTTAAGTTTATGGCCTGAAACCTTTTGGGACAACAGCAACCACTAGTCTCCTTGAAGTACATAGTGATTGACTTTGTGCCCTCTTGTATCTGTGGAGGTGATCGAAAAGGACTGCTCTTACAGAAATAGAATAGGTAAGTATACAGGTTGCACACAGTGTAAAGGTTTGAATGCGAACAACCAATTTAGATACTTCCTATATTGATTGCCATGTAGAGGGGATGGTGGATCTGCCAGTTTACTGCTTCCTTGCTTGCTTATAATATGGATTTATGGTTATATGTACTTCATTTAGGGTAGGTTTGCATTTTTCTTTATTTGTATTTTTTGTTTTATATTACTTTACTTGTTTGTACTTGTCTGTATCTATATATTTTATCTGTTCAACTCTCTTATAACCCTCTCGGTGATGAATTTAGGAACAGCAAGGAAAATTAGGTTTTTGCTACTGTAACACGGGGTGTTGAAATGAGGACTCCAGACAGACAATTACTCAGTGAAGCAGTGCCTTTTTAATGGCAGCAAACACTGTACCTTAGCATACGTGAGCATAGGCCTGGATACACACAGGCACATAACAGAAAATAAGCAAATAAACATAAAAGTAAATGTCCCAGCAATCCTTGTGCTTAACAGTCAGCAGTTAAAATATCTGTGGACCTTCCAGGTCCTGGCACCCTAATGCTAACCACCACTCCCATCCTATCGCCTGCCCAGCTTGTCCAGCATCAGGAGCAAGGAGCATAAGGTGTGTGAGAGTTTTAAACCGTTCCTATGCTCCAGTGATTATTCCAGCTGGGTCTGTGTAAATGTGAATACCTGGAATTCCACACCTCCACTGCTAATGCAGAATGCACTGGTTTCACTTTAGCCTCCCCTGGAGTGAGCTGATCCCACAGGAATGTGGGCAGTTCAGGTAAGAGACAACCCCTCTCACCACCCTACAGAATGTAGAGGCATGGCAAAATCCATTTTCTCTTTTTTTTTCTCTTTCATTTAATTGAAGGCCATGCTATGAAGGACACCACACTAGGGGTATGTGGACTTGGAAAATAACATCTGCTGTACTGTAATATTAAGGTATGTTCAATTAGCCACAAGGGGAAATGCCACCAATGGCACCTCAGCTCACCCCCCCTTGTGGTTTTATACTGGATACTCAATAAATTCCGGTTTCTGTATATGGCATTACAGGTGAGATCCATACAGGTATATAACAAAGGTTTCGGTTAAATAGAGTTGATCATTTCGGATAACAGGGTAGAGGCCAAATTGTCTTCTGGTGTGTGGTGAGTAGAAGGAAACATGGGGGGTATATTTACTAAAGTGAGAGTTTTTACATTTGGATATGTAGCCCATAGCAACCAATCAGATTCTACTTAACATTTAACTAGCACCTTCTTGAATATAATAGCTAGAATGTGATTGGTTGCTATGGGCAACATCTCCACTTTAGTAAATACATCCCAAAGTCTTTGTGTGGTGTGTGAGTGCGCAATAAAGGATGTGTTTAGCAAGTGTGTGTATAAAATATGTCTCTTTAGTGTGTGCATGTAATAATAAGGAAATATGAGGTTAATGTGGAAAACAAAGTATTGACTCAGAAAGGCAGGAGGTGGACTGATGTGCTTGTTGGGGTGTATGCTGGATTGCTTTTGTGGGTTCATTTCAGGGGTCATCCTTATTCATAGTCAGCTGTTTTTCAACAGACATGCTGTGTCCTGGCTTTGGTATTAGGATATTAATCATAAGGGTAGCAGTCATAAATTATAATCCAATGGCATGGATTGGCAGTGATTTGCAATTAATTAACAACACTGTATTCATGATTGCCACTTGAGGTATATTTTAAAAATGACAGACCAATTTAAGCTGAAAACTTTCTTTTGAATCCATCTATGTAGACGCTCAGGATTACCACGCTGGATCCTGGCTGCATGCCTGTTCCTGTCTATTATGGTGATGCTCTGGCTCAGCTGTGCTAGCTTGGTGACTGCCCCTGATCAACACATAAAGGCTCAGGTAGTGTACAGCACTCTCATATCTGCTAGGCTGCTTGGGTAATGTTATACCAAAGAATAATGCTTGAGCTTTTATAGGTCTGACGAATGATTCATGATCACTCCATCTATTTTTTCTATATTTATCATTCATATTTCATGTCTAAAATATAATAAACAGTTGAATTATTAAAAAAGGGTACAGTAACACATTTTATGTCATAATTATTCTTAAAAGGAAACATTTTGGAAAGATACTTCTACATTGCAAATTTTCTTTTTCTATATATTAAGTTCTATACTGCATTTTACAGATGTGTCCTTATACATTTAGGGGTAAATTTACTAAGATTCGAGTTTTTTATTTTTTTTTATTTTACTCGATTTGCATCAGCGAACTCTCGGGTGATTTTCCTGTTTTTAAACTCGCAAATTTACTAAGAAGTGAGTTTAGCTGAAAGTGAGTTGGTCGATGGTGAAGCAGATCGAGATATCTCCCCCGAGTTGCAAGTTTAGATGAGATTGCTCACCCGAGTGTTTTCTCTCTGCAAAACTCTCCTGAGCTAGCAGCCTGCACATATCAGTGAGATATGTGAAGGATGCTTGTGTGTTATACCTGTCAAAGAAGGGTTAAAGCTTTAAAAAAATTATGTAGGGTCCCGCCCCCAAAATTATAACTAGCCCCGGACTGGTCAGCCAGTCCTGGTTTTAAAAATTACGGGGAACAAAATGTGTAGTGTTCCCCGGCAGTTTAGGAACCAACACCTGGCTGCAGCACCAGTGCTGGTTTTGAATATAGGGTGAAAAAAATGAGTAGGGGTCCCTATATTTAAAACCAGCTCCGGACCCAAACCGTCCGGGGTGTAATGCCACAGCCGGGAGACCCTATTACCTATGGCCTATTACTCTATGGCCAAAGCATTCTCACCCCAAGCCAGTCAGGCCAAGCTGGGAATCTCAGGTGAGGTGGGGACCCCCCAAAAAAGGGGTCCCCCCTCTTCCCAAAACTCCAGGCTTGGTCTGAAGCCCGGGGGTCTTCCCTACACCCCTGGGCTGTGGGAACCAGGGTAATAAAGTGTAAAATAGTAGAAAACTATTGTATTTTTTTACAGTGGAACTACAGGTGCCAGCATGCTTGCCCTTTTGGCACTTGTGGAACTACAAGTGCCAGCAGGCGGCCGGCACCCATACCACCACAGGTGCAAGTATATGTAGTGACATAATACTTTCACCTCGCGAAATGACAGTTGACCGTAATCATCTGTTATTTCCCATGGCCCTCTAGCCAATCAGCAGCTGCTTTACATGTAGTGGCCGCTCATTGACTGGGACCCACGTGTAACTAGCCAATGAGCGGCCGCTATATGTAAAGAAGCCGCTGATTGGCTACCGGCCCATGGGAAATAACAGATGATTACAGTCATCTGTCGTTTTGTGAGGTGAAAGTATTATGTCACAACATATACTTGCACCTGTTCATACTGTATGGTTCGCGTAAGTCATTTTTCTTATTTTGCCAAGTACGTGGATGCTACAGAGAGAGGCACCACTATGGAGGTGAGTATGGGATCTTTTTACAGGTACATCCATGGAATCTGCATGGCAGAAGAGGACAGACCAGCTGGTACAAGTAAATATGTGTGAGTGGGTTAGTTGTATGTAATAAAGTTTTACTGGATACGGTGTGTGTGTGTGTACTGTGGTTTTTCAACTATTTATTTAACAGTGAGGGTACGGGTGCCTGCCGTCTGCTGGCACTTATAGTTCCACAAGTGCCAAAGGGCAGGCATGCTGGCACCTGATGTTCCACTGTAAAAAAAAATACAATAGTTTTCTACTATTTTACACTTTATTACCCCCATACCCACAGCCCAGGGGTGCGGGGAAGAGACCCGGGCTTCAGAACAAGCCTGGGGTTTCAGGAGAGGGGAAACCCATTTTTTGGGGGTCCCCACCTCCCCTTAGATCCTCAGCTTGGCCTGACCAGCTTGGGTTGAGAATGGTTTAGCCATGGAGACCCGGTAGTTGGGTCTCCTGGCTGTAGCATTACACCCCGGTCGGTTTGGGTCCAGTGCTGGTTTTAAATATATGCATTTTCCCCCTATATTTAAAACCAGCACTGACCCTACAGCCAGGTGCTGGTTCCTAAATTACAGGGGAACCCTACATCATTTTTTTTATATAAACACTATACATTAACTATGCATGCAGAAACGTACACAAATCACAATGATCTGTGTATGTTTCTGGCAAACTCGCAGCTCAGTAGGTTGAGTGTTTGAACCTTCAATTTCTCTGCAAGTTTGCTCTAATTTCACCCGAGATTCTTTTACATGAAAAGTACCTTCGAGTTTGCTTGATGGTGAGAAGATTCGAGTTTGCGATCTCATCCAAGTTTTATGAGTGAGATTAAAGAACTCTCTCCCAAACTCACACGAGTTTGCCTTTAGTAAATTTGTGAAATGAAAAACATGCCTAAACTCACCCGAGATTGTCTTCTCAACCAAACTTGAATCTTAGTAAATTTACCCCTTAGCCTCAATACACAATGCAGCGCTAGATGCCTGGCGCGAGTGAGCCACCAGGTCCAATGCGACTCTGCTAGCGCCTAGCATCTTTTTTGCCCGAAAATGCAATGCGACTAAAGATGCACCAGGAAAACTGCGCTGATTAATTTGATATGCAACACTTGTATATCTGTGTGCTACTGAGTCTGTAAACAAAGCACAACAGAACTTAACGTGATAAAAAGCCAAAGCCGCTGCATCATAGCACTTCATATACAGATTCAGGGGGAGATGTTCTAAGGTCAGGAGAGAGAGAAATTGGAGAGCAATAAAGTACCAACCCATCAGCTCCTAACTGCCATTTTACCGGCTGTGTTTGAAAAATGACAGTTAGGTTCTGATTGGTTGGTACTTTATCTCTCTCTAAGGTTTGTACATCTCCCCCTATGACTCAGTCACACATAGCTATACAAGTGTCACATATCAAATCAATAAGTGTAGTCTCCTGGTGCATCTTATTCACATCGACTGAGATGCATCCTCAGGCGAAAAAGACTCTTGGTGCAGGTAAAGCCGCACAGGGCCTGGGAGCTCATTACGACCAGCTCGCTAGATGCGTACGTTCGCTCCCAGCATATGCAAATTTGGATAAGTTACAGCATGGCAGGCGATCGCACGGCAAGACATAAGCACACCCACTATGTCGTGGCGTGCGATCAATTTGTGTATGTAGACGCCCACCAGCCACTCATACAACGCCCACTTGCGCACGTCATCTCTTGGAAGTGCTTGTAACCATTGGTACATCGAGCACCATCTGATGCGATTTCAGCGCTTAAGGTCGCCTTTACCCTGCTGCAAGCACTGCGATCATGTCAGAGTGAAATTCCACCAAGTGACATGTACTATGATGCTGCCTTTTAATTATGTATGCCTCTGAAATGGCGTTGAGGCACTCAGGCACACCTGCGTTCGCACCTCCACTCCCCCGTTTCCAGTGGTCAGCCCGTCACCATCCACAAACTGCCTCTCCTGTCAATCACTCTACTGGACAGTGTATACGCAGCAAGCGAACGCATCCCGATCTCGTGCATTGCTTTGCAGTTAGCGACTATTGGCCAGCTACGAGCGTTCATATCGTAGCGAATGGGTCTGAATCAGCCCCCTGGTGTGCTGAGAGGGGCTGTTTGCTATGACTGCAGCAAAAGTACATGAGGACATATCTGTACATTTATTTATTAAACAAAAAAAATATATGCTTATTGTGGCAGGGGTATATCTAGGAGCCACTGGGGCTCTATTTATAATTTGTACAGTGATCAAATAGAAAGCCAGTATGTAGATAAAAAGAAAAAAAAATGGCTAAATATTTGGTTTGTAAAGTATGCATTATTTTCATTATATAGAACTTATGTGTTAGATTTAAGATCCCTCTCAGTCATACAGTGCAAGCTGCCATGCAGTGTTATCTTTTTTTAAGGGGAAATTTTATTATTAGTCAATATACCATATTTTGCACTGTAGGGTACAATGAACTTCAGAAGTAATGTAGTGTTATGGTTCTGAAACTTATATCTTTCGCAAAAGTGGTGCTGTAAGAGAAATCTAAAGTCATGTTTTTCCATCTTGCTCCCTGATAGCCACTGAGTATAAATGGCGACAAGGAATATCTGGAAGACATGGAAAAACCAGACAGCTATCCTCTGCCACCTGTCGTTGCTGTTACCATCTGTCCTACTGAAGAGAGTGAGGAGGCCGGACCACTGCCATTGAAAGTTGACCTAGACAAAACCATAATCTAAAACAGTCTTTTATACACCTATTAGTGCTAGAGGGGGTGCACCACAATCTATTAAAAGGGATCATTGTCTCGATATACTGGTTTATGAACTATGCCCTTTTCTGCTTCCTATAATTTATGAATTATAGCAAAGAAAATAGAATGATTGAGCTACAGATGATATACCACCACGCTTTGCAGGAACCCTGTTGTGTCTGCTGTGGAGAGTGATAGGTTCCATGTTAAATTTGATCAAGATGATATTCTTTCACAAGCTTAAAAGTGTTTTCATGAATATATAATTTGCCCACAATGCTATAAAACAACAAGTGTTTTCTTGTATATGAACACAGATTATTTTGCAGTGCTGTGCAGTATGTAGGCTCTTTATAAGCAAGATATCATCAATAAATAAGATGTCAGTTACAGCTATGAGACACACTCAGGTTGATTCATTCACAAGCACCATGTTAAAGAAAACTTCTCTACATTGCATCAGAGTCCTTGTGTTTCTCGTAAGATACTCATGGTACTGCATGAATCTTGTCAGTAAGCTTCTATGCTAGTAATGATTTATTTTTTTGCTGAAAACAAATTTAAAGCAATGGCTTTTTATATAAAGCACAATGCTGCACCAACAAAAGATTTTTTTTACAAGTTGAACTTTTTTTCTGTACAGTGGGTCTTTGTAAATACTACAGTAAGTAGGCTGCTAAGTTGTTTATTTTTATTTAGCTTTGGCGTGACATGTTCTGTAGCCATTGATCATCTATCATTTACCACTCAAAATTGCAATTAATTGTTACATTTCTGTGAATGGAAAGCAGTTTTTAAGATGGCAGCTTAAAGCAGGAGAAACATTATGGCAGATGCAGTCTTGTGTTTGCTGCTTACAGATGTGTATATTTATACACCTATCCCTGTTGCACCATATGACATGATCCATCTGCTGTGTACTCCTTCCTCAATTTAGCTACTTCCTCAGCCTTTCTACTTTTTCCTCAATCTTGCATATAGTGCGTTAAGTTTTTTGTTGCAGACATTGGTATAAAGAAGCAGATTAAACATAATTATGCATGGTGAGGGTCACTCGTATTGGACCTGCCTTGTGTACTTTTTCATCAACTTTTCTACTTTTTCCTGATACTTTTTCCTCAATATTGTGTCTTATGCTGCATACACACGGTCAGATTTTGTTAAAAGATCTGAACGACACCGATTGTAAAAATCGTTCATATATTTGACATGTTGGGCATGCATTGACCAACGATGCGCGTTCCCCCATGTCAGATAACAATATCTGACATCGACTGTGTTTGCAGTAAGATTTGGATGATTTAATTTATTTTAATACTGTCAGAAATCATTCAATCATTCACAAAATCATTCAAACTGTTGATGAAATCGTTCATCGATATCGTTCAACGAAATCGATGATTTGACAAATCTGACCATGTGTATGCACCATTAGTTTGCAAATACTATACTAGTTTTTTTTTGTTGCAGAGGAATCAGTATAAAGTTGCAGATTATGCAAATTTATGGACTTTCCTTCTATCCTTTTTTCTCAACTTTGCTACTTCTTCCTCAACCTTTCTACTTTTTACTGTTACCTTTTTTTCCAATCTTGCATCTTAGTTCACAGATAGCGTACTAGTTTTTTTTTTTGTTGCAAATAAATTGGTATACAATTGCAGACTAAGCATAATTATGCATGGTGAGGGTTACTGATATCGGACCAGCCTTGTGTATTTTTTCATCAACTTTCCTACTTTTTCCTTCATAGTGCTACTTTTTCCTTCATAGTGCTACTTTTTCCTTCATAGTGCTACTTTTTCCTTCATAGTGCTACTTTTTCCTTCATAGTGCTACTTTTTCCTTCATAGTGCTACTTTTTCCTTCATAGTGCTACTTTTTTCTTCATAGTGCTACTTTTTCCTTCATAGTGCTACTTTTTCCTTCATAGTGCTACTTTTTCCTTCATAGTGCTACTTTTTCCTTCATAGTGCTACTTTTTTCTTCATAGTGCTACTTTTTCCTTCATAGTGCTACTTTTTCCTTCATAGTGCTACTTTTTTCTTCATAGTGCTACTTTTTCCTTCATAGTGCTACTTTTTCCTTCATAGTGCTACTTTTTCCTTCATAGTGCTACTTTTTCCTTCATAGTGCTACTTTTTCCTTCATAGTGCTACTTTTTTCTTCAAACTTGCGTTTTTGCTCACAAACAATACACTAGGCAATTAGGATTAGTGTTTTCACCTGTCTGAGTAGCAAAGTCTGTGACATGATAAATGGGGCTCTTTGTAAATAGCATACAGATATGTTCACACATAGTTATCCTCAAACATGGTTATATCCACCTACTAAACATATCTGGGCTCAGCTTGTTCCTCTTCAATCTACTTAAAATTATATCATTATAAGTAAATCTCATGATTGAAAGTGTTTTGACAAACACTAAAAGTAATATATCAGACAGTAGTGATCCAATAGAAAAGAAGCTCATGATTATGTTCAGGTTACTTTAAATATATCTCATTTGAGTTATTGAACAAAATATGTTGAGCACATCTTCATACTGTACCTTTTACACATACATGGCTGACATGATATCCTTGGAAGCCCTTCAACATTTGTATCAGAAAGACTTTCTGATGCAGTGTTTATACTTAGAAATCAAGTTAGATAAGTTTTCTTGAGTAAGCTCAGAAACCAAATGTAAAAGTACAGTGTAACAATAGATAAATGCACATAGCCTCTTCTACTGTATCTGCCATCCTACAACAGAATTGCTGCCTACATCCAAATTGGATAGTGTTTGTATGTGGAATTACAGAAAATGTAGAAATTTTAGTAATATTGTACTAATTACAAAGGTCCTACTGCATGTTAGTCTTTTGCAATGTTTTGGGGAACCGAGAGGGGTGTGGGGCGGGTACTAATTACCCAGGCCTGGGCTTGTCTGAGGCGCCAGGGCATCATGGAGGTTTTAGCAAGCGAGAGTGGCCTACAATTTTGGCCACGCCACCCTCTTGCACTGAGACCTGCTGCATGTCTCAGCGGCCTTGGGAATGTGTGGCTGGAAACGTTACAGTTCTTAATCTCTCTCCACTCACTGTTCACTGTTTAGTTCTGTGTGAGTAGTTTTTATCTTTGTAAAAAGAAACATTTTATTCACCCAAAAGAAAATTGTCCTTGTTATCGGAAAAATCATGTTTTTCTTTTAGTTTAGTTACAGAAGACTTGGCATAAGGAAAAATATAGTTAATTCTTCAGCACTATTTGTATTGTTAAGGATTTTTGCTGTAACAGTTTCAAGAATGACTCACTTGAAACCATCTGTCTATTTGTCATGCTGCCTTTTATTTGCCTGAATATTACAATTGTAAGTTTTTTTTTTATTTAAAGCTGCTGCTTAGTTTTTTTGCAGTTATAAATTGCCTTTGAAATTGCTTGTAGAAATGTACTTCTATGTCAGCTCCTTGTTAGTGCATGGGGGAGTTAGCCACGCTAATTGCTCGTACCGGCTAATTCAATTAACGTGGTTTACCCTGTGCGTTACTACCCAGATGTGGACTTTTACACGCAGCTTCAGGAGTTTTAGAGAAAAGTCAGCAAGAAAAGGTACCCTCTGGGGTTTAACTCAGCAGGAAAACCTATTGATTCCGCATTTTATGTGGAATCAAAGGGTTAGCGCATTTGTTAACCCCTGGTAAAAATGCTATTTAAATAGTATTTTCCGCGGCTGCACGATCAATTAGCTGCAGAGCATATTCTGCGGATAATTGAAACCCCCATTACAATATGTGTTCATTCCTCCCATAAACCCAGTTTCTACACTATTATATACATTTACTGATGTGTGAAATAGCAAATTAGTATTCCTTACACATTTTCAATTATTTACCTTTTAAAGAAAATCTCTTTAATCTCATTTTCTGCCCACAGGTTGCATGATGCACAAACATTAAGCTGAATTTCACAAGGAATTGGAACTTATTAATACTAAAAGCTTTACTTTATGCGTCCTTCTCTGAAGCTGCCTCTGATTGCTATTCTTGATGTTCCCCCTAAAAATGCACTACCAAATAGTTATAATAACAGCTACTTTATGCATTATTCTTATTATATTAAGTATAACACCCAAAAAGCTCAGAGGGAAATATTTCTTACTCAACTGCCCCTAGAATTATTATTAAAGAATATTTACTTCTGCTGCTTTGCCAAGCTACTCAATTTTAATCATCATCTCATGACTTCAGTTGTTTTTTTATCTCTTATATAATATACAATTTATATTTGTAATACATTTTATTTTAGGTGTTCATAACTGCTACAATTTCTGACATTTTGAAAATAATTTTATTTAGTAATTTCCTTTTTCTAACAGCAAATATATTAACCTAGTATTTCATTCTCTAGCTTCTATTTCAAACAATTTATCAGGTTGATAATAATTGATCTGAGTAAATGTATAAGATACTAACATTGCTAATAAATAACATTATATACTTCAAGTGCTGTTGTCAGACACAGAACATCATCAATATAGGGAGAGGAGACTAAAGGTCTCTAATATTTCGCATAGTCAGTGTAGCGTACTGCAACCACACCAAGTGGAGACAATTGGCAGTAAAAGTATATCAAATTGCTTGATGAATGGCCCTTGGGTTCCAAGTATTTTGTACTGTAATGTAGCATAACTGAGCAGAAGTAAATGTGTATGAACTGATTTTAATCTTTTGGCGTGTTACTGTGTGTTTTCATTTACTGTGCTTTCTTTCAAGTAACATTTTCATGTGCCATAGACATAATAACATATCACTCTGTACTTGAATCATATATTTCATGGTTGTTTATTATTACATTGACCATTTATCTTCCTTTTTTGTTATAGTTAATATACCCAAAATAATAATTAGGATCTTTTATATGCTTGTAATATCATAAAATCACTGTAACAGGCATAATGTATAATATAAACAGTGCTACAAGGGGAGCAGGTGGCATCAATTCTGATGGCAGTAACTGCGAGAAGGGAATAGCGTAAAAAAAGACTGCAGTCCGTAAAAATACACAAACAAGTCCCACTGAAACATTTATCTTACATGAATTAAAAGGAACAAAGGTGTTTTTTACATAGGCGCTATGTTGAACACCAATTATTCTGCTTCAAACATCTTTGCTTGTGAATGTTAATTCATCCACATAAAACATAAAATTCAAAAATAAAGTATATTTCATATATAAATATCACCCTTCAAGCTGATACGTTGAAAGAGTGTATGTAATCCAGAGAATATTCTTTACTAGACCACGATGTTCAAATTGCATTGAATATCATCTTGAAACTCCTCACATCCATGAAATTATCTCCTTTAATTATAATTCAAATATATACCCAGAAGATAAAACTAAATATTATCTGTCATACAGTAGAACCTTCTTATGAAGCTTTGCACTGTAATAGAAATATATTTACAAAATTGAAAATGTTTTTCAAAACCCATTATACTTTGGGGTGCTATTACAAACTCTGTTATACTCGTATAATCTATATACTTGGGCATGAAAAGTTCCTAAATGCAGTGCACTATTGAGACCACACAGTGATTCTTAACATTTGCTTTATATATTCTAAAATAAGTAATCTTTAGTTCACTCAACATAAAATAATTAATATTGTAGGGAATCTCAAATAAAGGTGAAGAAATAATTACTGTAGATGTTTTTAGAAATGTAATTTTGGGTTTAAAAATAATTTTGTCCTGTAGCCACCAGCTATTAATTTACAGTACATACAATATTTCACTTATACAGTGTGTACTGTTTGATAGATGTATAATATAGATGATTCTTTCATGATGAACATTTATATTATACACCTACCAAACTGCAAGAATTAAAAACAACAAAAGTGACACAAATAATTAATAAATATTAGATATGCTGTAAATTAATAGCAGGGGTGTGTTTTTATAACAATATATTTCACACCATAAAGTATTGGTGGATGTTGGAAAAAATGGCATATCTTCCAACAAGAACCCAGACTCCTGGACCTTATCATGCACCATTTGTTTACATAAAGGCATTGAATTTAAAGAATCAATTAGTTAGGTTAAGCATACAGAAGAAGGTTTTAGGACTGTTGAATATTCATGAATAATAAATTCAATAACAACAAAACCAGTAACAAAATATTTAAAACCTATATATCAGACATCTGATGAATTATGGTAAATCGCATAACAAAAAATAGTCACTGGTACATATTTAACTGAGCATTAGAATTCCTCGATGTGCTCCCAAATAAATACAAAGTGTAGTAGCTAGGAAAGGTTCTATGCCAGATATATTATTCTTGCCTCTTGGTATACGTTTGAATGAGAATTGAACATAATTGTGTGGAGTCTCAAAATACTACATTCCTCACTTAACGACCAAGTTCCGTTCCTACGACTTGGTCGTAAAACAAACCGGTCGTTAAGCGAGGATATATAGTGGCCAGGAAGCAGCAGGACCCGGGCAGAGGGTGACACATGCATGTGAGGGCCCCACCTCCTTGAGCACACTGCATCCCCGTCCGTCCTTTCCTTCATGGGAGGCAGGGTCTCCTGTGTGTCCCACGCCGCAGCCACACCCCCTCTCGCGGCAGGGTCCATCTTTTAATGTCATTTCAATGCTGCAAAGTGCAATTCAAGCTACAGTTTGCTGGTCGGGGCGTGGTTGTAAGTCCGATCAGTCGCTAATTAGGTAGGTCATTAAATGAGGAACATCTGTAATGCAATTTAAACATTGTTGTCTAGTAGGACATATTTCTAATCTATCCTCAGGATATGTGGATTACAGTACATGGCCTTTTTTCACAGCTCAAAAGGTGAAATTTGTGATTAAAATACTACATTATATGTTCTTGTATTTTCCTTTTTTTATTAAGATAAAAAAAACATTTATAAGCAATAAAGAATTGGGGGCCTATTCATGATATTAATTCCGATTAACATTCTAATTCGCCGCGGCCACCAGAGGAATTCATCATTGCTCTGGCGCGGTGGCAGCTGATGTGAAATCTGCTGCCCCCGCGAGCGGCTTCACTGCTCCTTTTCGGAGCAGTGAATCTTTTCACTGCTCTTGTCGGAGCAGTGACGGCGGTGCGCATGCGCGACCTACATGTCATGCATGCGCACAAGATCCCCGACGTCCAGCGGAAGGAGTCGGACAGGGGCAGAGGGATCCGAAAGGATCCCTTCTCGCAACCCAGACCTACTTCCCATAGGGAAGAGCGGGTTGCGAACCCCAAGCAGGGCTATTCGCCATCTGAAGATGGCAAATGCCCTCGCAGTCAAGCTCCGAAAATATAATATTCTGTCCCCATACTAGTGTATGGGGACAGCGGGCCATTCCGCAAACAGAATGTAAGTAGGTGATATCTGTGATATCTCCTGCTTCACCTTCTTAATGAATGGCCCGAATACATAATTGTCACAATTGCAGGTGAATATGTGCTTTTTCACCTACTTTTGTGACAATTAAGTGATGATGAATAGGCCCCTTGGTGTTCAAATTAGCACCTACAGTATGTAAAACCACATTTGTTCCTTTTATAAACTGTGATAGGCCATACACCATTATCTGGCTTTACATATATGATTTTGCTCCAGTGTGATTAAGTTAATAATTGTTTTTCACTTACTGTAATATGTCTGGCAGTATCAACTCCTATCTTTAAAATTAGATTATAATGTCAGTAAACTCTGTCTAAGTAACACTTATAGTCTTTTTTTAGGGGGTTAAATGTGTTACATATACCCAAGATGTTATATTGCACATCTATCTCCTAAAAAAAATAGTAAGCCACCCTGGGTAGCCTTTTTCATTAAGTCTTTTACCTGTGCTTGTTTTAGGTTAATCATAGCTGTCGAATGCATTGGTGTTGGAAAATGAACATATCTGATGTGTAACTCATAAGGCCCAGTAAATGTATTTCTATAAATGGATTGTCTTTATTTTTTAAATGCTGCTTTCATTTATATTAATCTTTGAAATTGTTGATATGTTTGGCGTACCTATATAATGCCTATTTGACCGCGCTTCCATGTTAAACCTTGAATTTATTTTTCAGTACCACTTTTCCTTCTATAATTTCCGTTACTTTGGAACATATGCAGAAAAGTTATACATTTTGGTAAGCTCTATACTTATTGAATTTTTGTCTTTAATGTGACTAAATGCTGCTGCTGTATTTTTCTTATTGCTATGACTGTAGTTTTTGTCAGTGGTTACTCTACTTAATACTGCAGTTTAATTTATAACACTAATTTATGAAGGATCTAAGGGCATCTATTTTGTCTGTTTATTTCATAGATTAATTTTTAACTTCCCGCTTATTCCTGTAATAAATTAGATGTAGGTGATGTAATTATGTGGTATAAACATTAAATGCATATTATGTAGAAATGCTTAATAATGATAAAGTTGCTTTCAGAAAAGATATATATATATATATATATATATATATATATATATATATATTGTTTCAATGCAAAATGTTTGTTTAAACTTTGGGCCAAAGCATTAGAGAGCCATAATCTTGTATATTCTGAAATAATATGTAAAGAATGCATTGCTGTTTTTTATGTGAATACATCATGCAACTGTTGTCAAGAAGAAAAAATAAAAGTTTAGAAATGATATCGTTTCCTTAGGTCCTTTACATGAAAATAGCACTACTAACACTACAGTACTTGCAATAATTCATACTGTACATAATCCATATATCTATTATTCTGAAAATACAAGAACCCATTCTGACTTGAAATTGTAAAGAGGGTTTTATACAGTATATACAATTTATCATTAATTGATTTATTCCAAACAAATATGTTTTTAAATGCAGCTTTACACTATATTGCTGTATTATGAACATAAAAAAGTATGTAGCCTACTTCCGAAATGAAGTACATAAGAGCTTCCAATTGAATAGAATAATAAATAGGCTCTGGGTATACACCTGAAAGATATATCTGCAGATCGATCTTTAGATGACGGTCGTTCATACACACTGAATGGCCATCATCTATCTGGCAGCCGTGGGTCCCGCTGGCAGAGAGGGCCACAACTTACCTGCATCACCAAACATCGAACTGAAGTCTTCACCCTCCACAGCCACATTCCATCTACACCTCCTGCCTCCGAGTCCCGACACCTTGCTCAAAAAGAGCTATAGATATTATACCATTTTTGTTTGTTTATTAATACAAAACTCTTCTTCTTTTTTAAGTATTTGTATGTGTTTTCAGCATTGCACACACCTATTACAAGCGCTCCATATACACTTATTGATCTCTTCTTTTTTAATGGAGCAGCTATAATTTACTTAGCGCGGAGCACATATCATCTCACTGTTATCTTATTAGTGAACCACAGCTCTAGTATTACACAACAATGACCTTTCACATTACACATGAAAATAGAAACATTTTGAGCAACATTTTTTCCACAACTCAAAACCCACAATCACTCCAGTGGAAGATGATAGATTTTGTTGACAATTCCTCAAATTGAAAAAACACTACCTACAAGAATCCAAACAATCGTGGGAAGTTACCACGTTAACGAAATACCTCGATAACAACATGATCCCAAAAGGTTTAATAATTCAAAAAATCCCACTTTTGAACCATGTAGTGCAGATTTCTTCACAAAATGGAATGAAGAACTTGATAACTGCTCAAAAAACCTCATCAAATTAATCATTGCAGATAGAAAATCATCATTCGAATAAACATATGCATCTATAAAGATCATTGAGAAAAAAATTTGAACCACTTCACAACATGGAAGATTTTAAAAATCTAATGACAATGACAAATGAAAAAATTGGACAAATAGAAGAAAAAATCATACAACAGAAACAAAAAAAGTTTCAAAGAGACATACAAGAGAATATCCACCCATCAACCACAAAACACACAAGAAGAACAACGGTATAGAATCAAGAACAGACAAATAAAAAAACACAAACCAAATGCAAACTGATGGAAGCATAATGCCATGGACAACAGAACACAAAAAGAACCTCTTATCAAAAACAAACCAACTGCACCAGGACAAAATAGACAATATCAGCCATACAATACAAAACATTTCATATACTCCAAAGAAAATAACCCCTATAAACTAATAAAAGATTTGTTTAGAATGGGAGCACAGTCCACTCAAAAAGAAGAACAACAACAAATCCAAACACTAATAGACAACATAGCATTTTAAAATTCACCAATGGAATCAAAAGGGAATAGAAATCCAAGAAAAGGAAACAAAAGGGAAAATCCAATCCATAACGAAAATGAAGATGATTTATTAGAGTTGATACGGGGAGAAGAGAAACCCCCAGACAGAATAAAAACACCATACAACAAAAAATTAAGATAAATGCAAACTTAGAAAGAGAGGCACAAGACGAGGAAAAAAGAGCACAGCAATAATAAATGAGAACCTCATTGGACAAAAATAAATAGTCGTCAATTTAAGCAGTAAACCTCTAACTACAGAATAAACTAATCTTCTAAAAAAGGGATTGAAATTTGCCCCCCCATTCCATTGCCAACAAATTTGATGTATACATAGATCTACAAAAATTCATAAGAAAACTCTGCCTGAAAAAGTATTTCAGTAAAAATTCATACAGTGGAACAATCAATCCAACACATGAATACCAGCACACTCAATACAATCCAACCGCAACTTTTTATCCAGCTCACATAAAAGGTGCCCAGCTGGAAACATTTCAAAGGCTAATGGAAGAAGACATATTGCAAGACGTCCAGACAAACTCAATACAAACATCAACCTCACATCTTCAGTAAAAAGCATTAAAAGAATTAAAAACAGATAAATCTCTCATATTCAAACCAGCGGATAAAGGGGGAGGGCTGGTAATTCTTGACAAAGTACAGTATGAATAAGAAGCTGACAAAATGCTATCTGACAATGCAACATACAAAAAACTATCAACAGACCACACTAAAAAAATCCAAGAACAACTGATGGAAGAACTAGATGAGGGATTAAGATCGGGAATTGTCAACCAAAAGGAATATGACTATATCCTTCCTATAAATATGCACCATAAACAGGAAAGGGTATCCTTGACAAAGTGCCTGTCAACACGAAACGCGTTTGATACTGGGATCCAAGACATCCGCCGAAACCAAAAGTACCGTGCTACACCACGTCAGGTACTCCAAACAAGCTCCAGCGGGAGAGAGAAGAATGCTGCAACACAGAGGATGTGACTACTGCCAGGGGATAGGTAGGATTAGGGAAAGTTAGTGAGTAACTTAACTGCATCTCCAAACATCGAGCGAAGTCTTCACCATCCACAGCCCATTCAATCTACAGCTCCCACATCCGGGTCATCACACCTTGCTCAAAATGAGCTATAAACATACCATTTTTGTTTGTTTATTAATACAAAGCTCTACTATTTTTTAAGTATTTTTATGTGTTTTCAGCATTGCACACACCTATTACAAGCGCTCCATTTCACACTTGGTTAAATCAAATTGACTGAGGTAATAAATAAGCCATCTGTGCTCAACCATGGATATTTCTAAAACCTGAACTGTTGGGGAGCCTTGAGAACCGCGTTTGGGAACCTCTGCACTAGATATATGTGCAATCTGCAATGAAAGTGGACTGCTGGTAGAGACAGGTACTGCACACAAGTGACCGCAGAAAATAACAGGCTGAAGTATGAGAGCAGTATTAGCACACAGGATGGTATGTAGTCTGTATTGAATACTGCACAATTGTGAGCAGTCTGGAGCTAGCAGCACACAATGGTAATGCAGGTGGTAGCTTGAAGCAACGACGGTTGAAGCAGATGGTAGCTGATAGCAGATGGTAATGCAGGCTGGCAGCAGAGAGCACACTGGTGTAAATGGAGTGGTGTAGTATATGGAACTGATAGCAGTGGGTGACTGGAGATAGACCAGACCTCTTGTACCAGTAATACTGAGCACAGGATCAATAGTGCATAATGGAAGGCACACTTGTAGAGTGTAATAGGTACTGCAAGCTGGTAATGATGTGCACTAGGTAAAGCAGGGAACTGGAATCCAAATGAGTCAGTTACACTGATGTGCACAATGGAGTGTGCACAGAGCAGACAGCAGTGAGTAACTGTAGATGGAGCAGATTTCTGAGCTAGAGAGTACATGCAGGATAAACATTGGAACGTACACCCAGGAGAGGCAGAAGTCAGAGAGCAAGCTACTGACACAGGAATGTATAGAAAACAAGTTGAACTGGCCCTGAGCAAGTGCCAGTGAAATGTGTTTATAGGGCACTCTGACTGTTCATAAGCTGACTGGCTCATTTGAGCAACCAGGCTAAGTGCAATTGACCGCAAAATGTGAACAGCGGAAGGATACTTAATGCTAAGAACCACAATGTGTGACACCTGCTCATTGGGCTGCTCACTATAATGACAGAGTCTGATTAGGTCCATAGCATTGCACAGGACAACTGAAAAGGCAGCTCTCCAATACAACTGTATCACCAGCTTCTAAACCAGAGGTGAAAAGTAAGAAAGTGCAGCTGACACAAAATACCAGCTCTGCATTTGAGCCTCAAAGGGAAGCTGGTGCTGCAGTTTCCTCATCACTATATATGACCCTAATACATTCTTGCCTACCCTCCCGATTTGGTCGGGAGCCTCCCGAAAATTGGGTGGCCCTCCCGGGAAGGCAGGCAATCCTCCCGGCTGCCGCCCACCCCTCCTATCCCCCCACGATAAACCCCTGCAACTCCCGCAGCAGGGGGGCCAGTGACGCAATTCGCATCATTTTGGCCCCGCCCCCTGCTTCACAATGCCTATATTATCGGCATTGTGGGGCCAAACTGTTGTGATCACGTGGCCCCACCTCCGCCACCCCCACAAGTACCTGTCACCCACCCGGGCATTCCCCCTTGTCCTGGCCACGCCCCCCCTGCCCCGATTTGGCTGCTCCCTCCCGGAAGAAGCGGCCAGAAAATCGGCAGGTACGCCCTAATAGAATCTACCATCCACAAGGCAGTCTAATGTGCATGTTTTAAGTAAAACAAGGTTATTCAATCTGCCCAGTAATGCAACAGTATATGGAAAAGGGGCCCTAGACTGCACACCCTGAATATATTTATAAAAAGGTTCCCAAGCATTAAGCTTAATATTAGAGGTTTTATTAGCGAATACTTATGTTGTGAAATGTAAGGTATATGATAATTAAGGTACATAAGCTTAGTAGACATATGTTTGGTACCATTCTAAATCACTGTTTATTTGCAGATCTCTGGTTCTATCGGCAAGGAGATCGCATTATGCATCTGCAAGTTATGAACTATATGAGATTAATGGTTAGAATGTAAAGTTGTATGTAGTGTCTTTTGACTAGTTTAAACCAGTTCTTTGGCGGGAAAACCACACGAAGCAACATCTGAGGGACTGGGACATACCACCAGTGATGCTGTATGAACTGTCCAATGACCTGCATCGTACCAGAATGTCCAGGAGCAAGACCCAATGGAAACCTGTTAACTAGTTTCTTTGTTCTGTAAGGTATATAGCCTGCTCACTGGTTATAGTATACAGCCATTCTTCTTGGATGACCACAGGCTTCTGAAGAGACGACTGTAAACTGGGACCAGTGCGCAAGCATATGTATCGGCTTGTACCTTTTGTATTTAATTTTCTTTTGTGCTAATTGTGTTAGATCAAAGCGTGTAACTTTCTTTTATTGCAATAAGAACTTTTGTTCTTTGGAACCACAATATAAGTCTGGAAAGCAATTCTTTCTTATGCGACTTGTAGCGCTAAACAGCGACATTTTGGGTATATAGATGTAGGGGTATCAATAGTATATAGATAAAAAGTGAGCCCCACATACCAATGACCAGAAGTCTAAAGATACACCACTCCCAAACTATAATTTTAACACTGGAGAACTGAAGACCAAGCAAAAACATGCACCCCACTAATGCACGTTCATAGAGCAAGATATTTAGGAAGCAGATTAAGTGCTTACCACTTAGGTAAATCAGTTACCAGTAAGCAAGAAGTCATAAATTAAATGGCATTAAGTGCAACTGAAAACCAACTACTTGAGACTGCTGTTGGTTTAGGAATTCTGGAACTCTGCAAAGAATTAAACCTTTCACATCTCCTGTTAAATTCCAAAGATGAGGTCAGAAGGGTTGTAAAGGTTTTCACAAAACCAAACATCTAACACTCCAGTGGGAAATGCCAAACCAGTTGATGAAGCTGCAGTAAATGAAAATTAGAGAATAATTATGGTGTAATACCTTCCAAGCATCATGGACATGGCAACCCTATCAATAGATCACTGTAATGTAAAGTAGAAATTAATGGATATGGTATTGGATGGTGACCACAGAGAATAATTTACATGGTGCATACAATAGCACTAAAAACAACCATTATTAGGTCCGAACAACACCTGAAAGATAGCCTGAGTCTGCAGTGGCATAAAAGATCTGTCTAAGAAAGCCTCAATCTGAACATGCTCAGTAGAGACACAGCTGCACTCTGAGCATGCTGCATGGAGCCCCAACCTAAACATAGAGCTGCAATCTGACCATGAACTGTAGAACCTCAGTCTGAGCATGCTCATTAGAGCCATAAGCTAAACATAGAGCTGTAGTCATAATGTGATCAGTAGAGCCCCAGTGTGACCATGCTGTGTTGCCCTACTCTGAGCATGCTCAATAGAACCCCAGTCTGAGCATGCTTTGTAGAGCCCTAATCTCAACATGCTCATTTAGAGCCCTTAGACTGAGCAGTTCAATGAATATTATCCTATCTAGGTAAGCATGCTCAATAGAGCAGTTTACTTCAAAATAATTCTTGAAATGTAGAAGAAAAGAGAGTGGTTATATATATTAGGCGCACAAGAGCCACATTAAGTAAAACTTCACTTTTAATTGAATATGTTTGAAATTGTTATCCCATTTCCACTGGGTAAGGTAAAGTCAACAGTGAAATATTAAAGTTAACATTGAAGAAAAAAACAAAGATATATGCATATATATTGTGCTCAAAGAACAAAAATAGTGTATAAAACAAGTGCCTGTCTACTGTGTCTTATTCATAGGTTGGTTTATCAATATGTAGCTGTTTGCTGGATATAATTTTCCTTCTGTATTACAATCGGTTCACCTGATCTAGAGTCAAGCTGTGAATATACGTAGAGAATCTTTATTAATGCAGTTATATTTGTTTCGTCGGAGCGCTACACCCCTGATGGCCTGTATCATATAATTTGGTTGATAAGTCTAAGTGCCTTCGGAAAACCACAATGTTTCTGCAAACAGTACATAGGTGTATAATGCGATACTTTCTATATTTAGAAAGTATCGCAGGTGTATTAATGAATTTTGAGCTGTAACCAAGTATCATTAGTCCTTTACTAAGAATTATTAAGTGAAATCCCATGTACAAGTAAAATAAGCAAAATACAGTGAATGAAGCACATGAGAAAAGAATGTCGAAACATAAAAGATATCTACATGTTGCAATGGGTGGTGCTCCTACACTGCAGGTAGGTCACACTGACCACATCGGGTCACCCATACAAACTACATCAGATAAAGTAATCAAAATGAAACAAATAGCATAAGCAAAACAAAGCAAAATAAATGGCCAGTCTCCTATGGCCACACAGCAGTTGATCTCACAATATTACTCATCCCCCATGGGGTTACCGAGCGCAAACACTGAGAGCCGTGTCACACTTAGTAATGGTGGTGTGTTCTTTCAGTACTGTACTGGAGGTATTAATCACTGTGGGTAAATGTTTGTGAGTCACAGGAGGGTGAGGAGTAATGACCTCAAAGTAGTCAAACCTGCGGCAACCCGTTGGTCAGAAGGGATGGAAGGGTTGAAGGGAAAACAGAGGAATCTATGACACTAGGGTGATCTTCAGGGGGTAGGAGTACGGCTGATACTCTGATTATGCAGGGAGAGCTCTCGACATGAGTGTCCTCCATCTGGGCACAATCCGGTGTTTGCGCTGAATGACGGTAATTATTACTGGTGAGTAATGGAGATAAGACCTAACAATAGGCTATTTCTCCCCTATTGTTAGAGTATATTTTCATACATCCTTTTTAATTATACCACATCTGTTGAGATATTCAGTTTTACATTGGCCTTAGCTGTAGAATAAACTGATGGATAATTCATACAATGTGATCCCCCAAATGTTATGTGTATTCAGCTTTAGTTGCAAAAATCAATTTAATGGATAATTGGTACAATGCCATCTTCCAAATTTACAAATCCGGAGTGTAGTGACACAAATAATGTATGAGCAGTTTTATTGCCTTATTTTTTACACATCATTACACTGTGGTATAGGATTAGGGAGTTTCTTAATTGCATACAGAGGATGCTTTAAACAGTATATTAGAAGATGGGTATATAAATACCCCTTAACAGTATGTCAGTAGTTGTAACAATTGGTTATAATTGAAACAATTATATCTTTGTTAAAATAAACTGTCTCCTGTTTATTTCACATTGTAAGGATTCATTAATGTCTGGGCCAGAAAGAAAAGTTCCCATTTCTGTCTCCACTTAAATATGTAGTCAAAACAATTTAATATAATATGTATCAGTCATCTAAAAAGCCATATTATATTCGGTGTAGCAAAAAATAAATATCAATCTCATGGAGTGTATCACCGATATTACAATTATTAATCAGAGTCAATTTGCGTTTATTGACTTTTGCTGCATTGCAGTTTATATGACTACATATAAGTTTCACACTGTCACATTCGGGATATGGTGGTCCCCTGTAGAGAGATTAGAAGACGTGGACCCAGGTGGAGAAAGGAATCTGAGACGAGAGGCCTGGATATATGTCTTCTTCATTCACAAGTACCGGATGTTGGCTAGACCTGACCAAAGGCGCAGAGTCTAATTTACTGGGAGGTGTTCACCAGTGACCCCTCCAAGTGGGATTTGGGCTTAAGCTGCACCCAGCAACCAGGTCGTGGCCCTTTTGTCAGGTATCCAGCACAAGTGGAGAATGAAAACGCTATCACAGGGAAAGCACAGGATAATGATACTGGAAGTTTTGCACTTGTGTGATGTACTGGGTACACACCCTGTTGATCCAGACGCAGGGCTGACACAGTAGAATGGCACTAGGAGATTGTACTCAGATCATGTATTAAGTACATACACTTTGGCTTCAGATGCAGGACTGGCACAGGAGAATGGCACTAGGAGTTTGTACTTGGATGATGTACTAAGTGCACATGCTGTGGCTTCAGACGCACAACTGGCACACGAGAATGGCACTAGGAATTTGTACTTAGATGACGTAATAAGTACACACAATGTGGTTCCAGACACAGAACTGGCACAGGATGAATACACCTCGGAGATAGTACTCGGATGATGTACTGAGTACACACACACACACCATGGTTAACACTAGGAGAGTATGACTGGAAGAAAGGAGCTTGGAACCTGGAATGCTGCAACAGCAAGTACACATTGAAAGAAACAACGTTGTACAGGCAACTTACTGTTGTCTGGAGCCCGGCTAAATACCCTAAGGTAGCAGTTCATTGGAGGATAGTGTCAGCTGACAGTAACCAATACTACCGTTGGGTAAAGGGCAATCAGATGATGTAGACTGTCATGGCTGCGCCCTTGACGGTAACCACAGGAACCAAATCACGGAGCGAGCACATGGATCTACTAGAAGACCCCAGGTATAATCCTCAGAGCATCACTCAACACCGCACTTGGCATCTAACCACTTGAGATGTCAGGAGAAGCCGGCGCTGAGGTGAGTAACGGCCGAACCTAGGCCACAACCTGACACACACACTCTATGTAATTTCAAAGTGACTGTGTCTCTTTCAATTATAAGATAATTTCATCCACAACTGTCATTATTAGTAATAGGTCTCTGTTTTACACAGGATCATCTATAGCAGCAAAACTGGATCACCTGAATCATTCATATTGAATTCATTTAACAGCATACATTGATCCTATTCATTTTTTATATAGACACTTTTAGTGCAGGCACAGATCCACCACCAACATGCATGTTTCACTGTGTAAACAGATTTTTCAAGGTGCAGATATTAGTTATTCTCAAAATTTTCTTCAAAATAATTCTATCAGACTGCACCTCAAGCTCAGTTGGCATGGTGGTTAACATTACCGTATAACAGCGCTAATGTCATGTGTTCAATTAACAGTCAGGTTATCTAGCAGGCTAACAGTACTGAGTAGATCTAGTATTGTCTACTCTGAACATGCTCAGTAGAGCCCCAGTCTGAGGATGCTCAATATTGTCTCAGTTTCAGCACACCCAGTACTGCCCCAATCAAAACATAGATCTGCATTCTGAACATGCTCAATAGAACCCCAGTCTGAGCATGTTCAGTTAAGCCCCAAGCCAAACAAATAGCAGCAGTCTAAGTACTGTATGGTAGCGTCTAGATGCCCTTCACCGAATGGACCCTGACGTCATCAGTTACTATCCACATGGACATAGGGAATAGTAACCTGTGGTAAGCGAAGCAAGGCTGCAAATTTCTACTAATGGTGGTCAGATACTACAGTTGAGACAAAATAACAGTGCTGTCAGGGCATGGAACCGCACTTACACCCTCACTGATTATACGTCCAGGTCCTTAAGCTGAGGCGCAAATAGGATCAACTATCTGAGTATGCTTAGTAGAGCCCCAAGCTAAACATAGAGCTTCAATCTAAGCGTATGCAGTAGAGTCACAAGCTAAACATAAAGCTGCAGTCTATGCTCAGTAGAGCCATAGGCTAAACATGGAGCTGCAGTCTGAGCATGCTCAGTACAGTCACAAGCTAAACATAGAGCTTCAATCTAAACATGCTCAGTAGAGCCCCAGCCTGAGCATGTTCAGTAGAGCTCCAAGCTAAGCAAAGATCTGATGCCTGATCATGCTCAGTAGAGCCATAAGGTAAACACAGAGCTGTAATCTAAGCATACTTAATAGAGCCTCAATTGAATATGTTTGAAATTGTTATCCCATTTCCACTGGGTAAGGTAAAGTCAACAGTGAAATATTAAAGTTAACATTGAAGAAAAAAACAAAGATATATGCATATATATTGTGCTCAAAGAACAAAAATAGTGTATAAAACAAGTGCCTGTCTACTGTGTCTTATTCATAGGTTGGTTTATCAATATGTAGCTGTTTGCTGGATATAATTTTCCTTCTGTATTACAATCGGTTCACCTGATCTAGAGTCAAGCTGTGAGTATACGTAGAGAATCTTTATTAATGCAGTTATATTTGTTTCGTCGGAGCGCTACACCCCTGATGGCCTGTATCATATAATTTGGTTGATAAGTCTAAGTGCCTTCGGAAAACCACAATGTTTCTGCAAACAGTACATAGGTGTATAATGCGATACTTTCTATATTTAGAAAGTATCGCAGGTGTATTAATGAATTTTGAGCTGTAACCAAGTATCATTAGTCCTTTACTAAGAATTATTAAGTGAAATCCCATGTACAAGTAAAATAAGCAAAATACAGTGAATGAAGCACATGAGAAAAGAATGTCGAAACATAAAAGATATCTACATGTTGCAATGGGTGGTGCTCCTACACTGCAGGTAGGTCACACTGACCACATCGGGTCACCCATACAAACTACATCAGATAAAGTAATCAAAATGAAACAAATAGCATAAGCAAAACAAAGCAAAATAAATGGCCAGTCTCCTATGGCCACACAGCAGTTGATCTCACAATATTACTCATCCCCCATGGGGTTACCGAGCGCAAACACTGAGAGCCGTGTCACACTTAGTAATGGTGGTGTGTTCTTTCAGTACTGTACTGGAGGTATTAATCACTGTGGGTAAATGTTTGTGAGTCACAGGAGGGTGAGGAGTAATGACCTCAAAGTAGTCAAACCTGCGGCAACCCGTTGGTCAGAAGGGATGGAAGGGTTGAAGGGAAAACAGAGGAATCTATGACACTAGGGTGATCTTCAGGGGGTAGGAGTACGGCTGATACTCTGATTATGCAGGGAGAGCTCTCGACATGAGTGTCCTCCATCTGGGCACAATCCGGTGTTTGCGCTGAATGACGGTAATTATTACTGGTGAGTAATGGAGATAAGACCTAACAATAGGCTATTTCTCCCCTATTGTTAGAGTATATTTTCATACATCCTTTTTAATTATACCACATCTGTTGAGATATTCAGTTTTACATTGGCCTTAGCTGTAGAATAAACTGATGGATAATTCATACAATGTGATCCCCCAAATGTTATGTGTATTCAGCTTTAGTTGCAAAAATCAATTTAATGGATAATTGGTACAATGCCATCTTCCAAATTTACAAATCCGGAGTGTAGTGACACAAATAATGTATGAGCAGTTTTATTGCCTTATTTTTTACACATCATTACACTGTGGTATAGGATTAGGGAGTTTCTTAATTGCATACAGAGGATGCTTTAAACAGTATATTAGAAGATGGGTATATAAATACCCCTTAACAGTATGTCAGTAGTTGTAACAATTGGTTATAATTGAAACAATTATATCTTTGTTAAAATAAACTGTCTCCTGTTTATTTCACATTGTAAGGATTCATTAATGTCTGGGCCAGAAAGAAAAGTTCCCATTTCTGTCTCCACTTAAATATGTAGTCAAAACAATTTAATATAATATGTATCAGTCATCTAAAAAGCCATATTATATTCGGTGTAGCAAAAAATAAATATCAATCTCATGGAGTGTATCACCGATATTACAATTATTAATCAGAGTCAATTTGCGTTTATTGACTTTTGCTGCATTGCAGTTTATATGACTACATATAAGTTTCACACTGTCACATTCGGGATATGGTGGTCCCCTGTAGAGAGATTAGAAGACGTGGACCCAGGTGGAGAAAGGAATCTGAGACGAGAGGCCTGGATATATGTCTTCTTCATTCACAAGTACCGGATGTTGGCTAGACCTGACCAAAGGCGCAGAGTCTAATTTACTGGGAGGTGTTCACCAGTGACCCCTCCAAGTGGGATTTGGGCTTAAGCTGCACCCAGCAACCAGGTCGTGGCCCTTTTGTCAGGTATCCAGCACAAGTGGAGAATGAAAACGCTATCACAGGGAAAGCACAGGATAATGATACTGGAAGTTTTGCACTTGTGTGATGTACTGGGTACACACCCTGTTGATCCAGACGCAGGGCTGACACAGTAGAATGGCACTAGGAGATTGTACTCAGATCATGTATTAAGTACATACACTTTGGCTTCAGATGCAGGACTGGCACAGGAGAATGGCACTAGGAGTTTGTACTTGGATGATGTACTAAGTGCACATGCTGTGGCTTCAGACGCACAACTGGCACACGAGAATGGCACTAGGAATTTGTACTTAGATGACGTAATAAGTACACACAATGTGGTTCCAGACACAGAACTGGCACAGGATGAATACACCTCGGAGATAGTACTCGGATGATGTACTGAGTACACACACACACACCATGGTTAACACTAGGAGAGTATGACTGGAAGAAAGGAGCTTGGAACCTGGAATGCTGCAACAGCAAGTACACATTGAAAGAAACAACGTTGTACAGGCAACTTACTGTTGTCTGGAGCCCGGCTAAATACCCTAAGGTAGCAGTTCATTGGAGGATAGTGTCAGCTGACAGTAACCAATACTACCGTTGGGTAAAGGGCAATCAGATGATGTAGACTGTCATGGCTGCGCCCTTGACGGTAACCACAGGAACCAAATCACGGAGCGAGCACATGGATCTACTAGAAGACCCCAGGTATAATCCTCAGAGCATCACTCAACACCGCACTTGGCATCTAACCACTTGAGATGTCAGGAGAAGCCGGCGCTGAGGTGAGTAACGGCCGAACCTAGGCCACAACCTGACACACACACTCTATGTAATTTCAAAGTGACTGTGTCTCTTTCAATTATAAGATAATTTCATCCACAACTGTCATTATTAGTAATAGGTCTCTGTTTTACACAGGATCATCTATAGCAGCAAAACTGGATCACCTGAATCATTCATATTGAATTCATTTAACAGCATACATTGATCCTATTCATTTTTTATATAGACACTTTTAGTGCAGGCACAGATCCACCACCAACATGCATGTTTCACTGTGTAAACAGATTTTTCAAGGTGCAGATATTAGTTATTCTCAAAATTTTCTTCAAAATAATTCTATCAGACTGCACCTCAAGCTCAGTTGGCATGGTGGTTAACATTACCGTATAACAGCGCTAATGTCATGTGTTCAATTAACAGTCAGGTTATCTAGCAGGCTAACAGTACTGAGTAGATCTAGTATTGTCTACTCTGAACATGCTCAGTAGAGCCCCAGTCTGAGGATGCTCAATATTGTCTCAGTTTCAGCACACCCAGTACTGCCCCAATCAAAACATAGATCTGCATTCTGAACATGCTCAATAGAACCCCAGTCTGAGCATGTTCAGTTAAGCCCCAAGCCAAACAAATAGCAGCAGTCTAAGTACTGTATGGTAGCGTCTAGATGCCCTTCACCGAATGGACCCTGACGTCATCAGTTACTATCCACATGGACATAGGGAATAGTAACCTGTGGTAAGCGAAGCAAGGCTGCAAATTTCTACTAATGGTGGTCAGATACTACAGTTGAGACAAAATAACAGTGCTGTCAGGGCATGGAACCGCACTTACACCCTCACTGATTATACGTCCAGGTCCTTAAGCTGAGGCGCAAATAGGATCAACTATCTGAGTATGCTTAGTAGAGCCCCAAGCTAAACATAGAGCTTCAATCTAAGCGTATGCAGTAGAGTCACAAGCTAAACATAAAGCTGCAGTCTATGCTCAGTAGAGCCATAGGCTAAACATGGAGCTGCAGTCTGAGCATGCTCAGTACAGTCACAAGCTAAACATAGAGCTTCAATCTAAACATGCTCAGTAGAGCCCCAGCCTGAGCATGTTCAGTAGAGCTCCAAGCTAAGCAAAGATCTGATGCCTGATCATGCTCAGTAGAGCCATAAGGTAAACACAGAGCTGTAATCTAAGCATACTTAATAGAGCCTCAATTGAATATGTTTGAAATTGTTATCCCATTTCCACTGGGTAAGGTAAAGTCAACAGTGAAATATTAAAGTTAACATTGAAGAAAAAAACAAAGATATATGCATATATATTGTGCTCAAAGAACAAAAATAGTGTATAAAACAAGTGCCTGTCTACTGTGTCTTATTCATAGGTTGGTTTATCAATATGTAGCTGTTTGCTGGATATAATTTTCCTTCTGTATTACAATCGGTTCACCTGATCTAGAGTCAAGCTGTGAGTATACGTAGAGAATCTTTATTAATGCAGTTATATTTGTTTCGTCGGAGCGCTACACCCCTGATGGCCTGTATCATATAATTTGGTTGATAAGTCTAAGTGCCTTCGGAAAACCACAATGTTTCTGCAAACAGTACATAGGTGTATAATGCGATACTTTCTATATTTAGAAAGTATCGCAGGTGTATTAATGAATTTTGAGCTGTAACCAAGTATCATTAGTCCTTTACTAAGAATTATTAAGTGAAATCCCATGTACAAGTAAAATAAGCAAAATACAGTGAATGAAGCACATGAGAAAAGAATGTCGAAACATAAAAGATATCTACATGTTGCAATGGGTGGTGCTCCTACACTGCAGGTAGGTCACACTGACCACATCGGGTCACCCATACAAACTACATCAGATAAAGTAATCAAAATGAAACAAATAGCATAAGCAAAACAAAGCAAAATAAATGGCCAGTCTCCTATGGCCACACAGCAGTTGATCTCACAATATTACTCATCCCCCATGGGGTTACCGAGCGCAAACACTGAGAGCCGTGTCACACTTAGTAATGGTGGTGTGTTCTTTCAGTACTGTACTGGAGGTATTAATCACTGTGGGTAAATGTTTGTGAGTCACAGGAGGGTGAGGAGTAATGACCTCAAAGTAGTCAAACCTGCGGCAACCCGTTGGTCAGAAGGGATGGAAGGGTTGAAGGGAAAACAGAGGAATCTATGACACTAGGGTGATCTTCAGGGGGTAGGAGTACGGCTGATACTCTGATTATGCAGGGAGAGCTCTCGACATGAGTGTCCTCCATCTGGGCACAATCCGGTGTTTGCGCTGAATGACGGTAATTATTACTGGTGAGTAATGGAGATAAGACCTAACAATAGGCTATTTCTCCCCTATTGTTAGAGTATATTTTCATACATCCTTTTTAATTATACCACATCTGTTGAGATATTCAGTTTTACATTGGCCTTAGCTGTAGAATAAACTGATGGATAATTCATACAATGTGATCCCCCAAATGTTATGTGTATTCAGCTTTAGTTGCAAAAATCAATTTAATGGATAATTGGTACAATGCCATCTTCCAAATTTACAAATCCGGAGTGTAGTGACACAAATAATGTATGAGCAGTTTTATTGCCTTATTTTTTACACATCATTACACTGTGGTATAGGATTAGGGAGTTTCTTAATTGCATACAGAGGATGCTTTAAACAGTATATTAGAAGATGGGTATATAAATACCCCTTAACAGTATGTCAGTAGTTGTAACAATTGGTTATAATTGAAACAATTATATCTTTGTTAAAATAAACTGTCTCCTGTTTATTTCACATTGTAAGGATTCATTAATGTCTGGGCCAGAAAGAAAAGTTCCCATTTCTGTCTCCACTTAAATATGTAGTCAAAACAATTTAATATAATATGTATCAGTCATCTAAAAAGCCATATTATATTCGGTGTAGCAAAAAATAAATATCAATCTCATGGAGTGTATCACCGATATTACAATTATTAATCAGAGTCAATTTGCGTTTATTGACTTTTGCTGCATTGCAGTTTATATGACTACATATAAGTTTCACACTGTCACATTCGGGATATGGTGGTCCCCTGTAGAGAGATTAGAAGACGTGGACCCAGGTGGAGAAAGGAATCTGAGACGAGAGGCCTGGATATATGTCTTCTTCATTCACAAGTACCGGATGTTGGCTAGACCTGACCAAAGGCGCAGAGTCTAATTTACTGGGAGGTGTTCACCAGTGACCCCTCCAAGTGGGATTTGGGCTTAAGCTGCACCCAGCAACCAGGTCGTGGCCCTTTTGTCAGGTATCCAGCACAAGTGGAGAATGAAAACGCTATCACAGGGAAAGCACAGGATAATGATACTGGAAGTTTTGCACTTGTGTGATGTACTGGGTACACACCCTGTTGATCCAGACGCAGGGCTGACACAGTAGAATGGCACTAGGAGATTGTACTCAGATCATGTATTAAGTACATACACTTTGGCTTCAGATGCAGGACTGGCACAGGAGAATGGCACTAGGAGTTTGTACTTGGATGATGTACTAAGTGCACATGCTGTGGCTTCAGACGCACAACTGGCACACGAGAATGGCACTAGGAATTTGTACTTAGATGACGTAATAAGTACACACAATGTGGTTCCAGACACAGAACTGGCACAGGATGAATACACCTCGGAGATAGTACTCGGATGATGTACTGAGTACACACACACACACCATGGTTAACACTAGGAGAGTATGACTGGAAGAAAGGAGCTTGGAACCTGGAATGCTGCAACAGCAAGTACACATTGAAAGAAACAACGTTGTACAGGCAACTTACTGTTGTCTGGAGCCCGGCTAAATACCCTAAGGTAGCAGTTCATTGGAGGATAGTGTCAGCTGACAGTAACCAATACTACCGTTGGGTAAAGGGCAATCAGATGATGTAGACTGTCATGGCTGCGCCCTTGACGGTAACCACAGGAACCAAATCACGGAGCGAGCACATGGATCTACTAGAAGACCCCAGGTATAATCCTCAGAGCATCACTCAACACCGCACTTGGCATCTAACCACTTGAGATGTCAGGAGAAGCCGGCGCTGAGGTGAGTAACGGCCGAACCTAGGCCACAACCTGACACACACACTCTATGTAATTTCAAAGTGACTGTGTCTCTTTCAATTATAAGATAATTTCATCCACAACTGTCATTATTAGTAATAGGTCTCTGTTTTACACAGGATCATCTATAGCAGCAAAACTGGATCACCTGAATCATTCATATTGAATTCATTTAACAGCATACATTGATCCTATTCATTTTTTATATAGACACTTTTAGTGCAGGCACAGATCCACCACCAACATGCATGTTTCACTGTGTAAACAGATTTTTCAAGGTGCAGATATTAGTTATTCTCAAAATTTTCTTCAAAATAATTCTATCAGACTGCACCTCAAGCTCAGTTGGCATGGTGGTTAACATTACCGTATAACAGCGCTAATGTCATGTGTTCAATTAACAGTCAGGTTATCTAGCAGGCTAACAGTACTGAGTAGATCTAGTATTGTCTACTCTGAACATGCTCAGTAGAGCCCCAGTCTGAGGATGCTCAATATTGTCTCAGTTTCAGCACACCCAGTACTGCCCCAATCAAAACATAGATCTGCATTCTGAACATGCTCAATAGAACCCCAGTCTGAGCATGTTCAGTTAAGCCCCAAGCCAAACAAATAGCAGCAGTCTAAGTACTGTATGGTAGCGTCTAGATGCCCTTCACCGAATGGACCCTGACGTCATCAGTTACTATCCACATGGACATAGGGAATAGTAACCTGTGGTAAGCGAAGCAAGGCTGCAAATTTCTACTAATGGTGGTCAGATACTACAGTTGAGACAAAATAACAGTGCTGTCAGGGCATGGAACCGCACTTACACCCTCACTGATTATACGTCCAGGTCCTTAAGCTGAGGCGCAAATAGGATCAACTATCTGAGTATGCTTAGTAGAGCCCCAAGCTAAACATAGAGCTTCAATCTAAGCGTATGCAGTAGAGTCACAAGCTAAACATAAAGCTGCAGTCTATGCTCAGTAGAGCCATAGGCTAAACATGGAGCTGCAGTCTGAGCATGCTCAGTACAGTCACAAGCTAAACATAGAGCTTCAATCTAAACATGCTCAGTAGAGCCCCAGCCTGAGCATGTTCAGTAGAGCTCCAAGCTAAGCAAAGATCTGATGCCTGATCATGCTCAGTAGAGCCATAAGGTAAACACAGAGCTGTAATCTAAGCATACTTAATAGAGCCTCAATCTGAGCACATTCAGTAGAGCTCAAAGCTAAAAATATAGCTGCAGTCTAAGCACGTTCAGTAGAGCTACAAGCTAAACATAAAGCTGCTATCTGAAAATGGTCAGTAGAGTTGCAAGCTAAACATACTGTACATCTGCAGTCTGAGCATGCTCAGTAAAGCCTTAAGCTGGCCACACACTAGACCAACTTACTTCCAACCAGCCAACTTGTTGATTGGTTGGAATGAAAATCTGGTAAGGAATGGGAGTAAATGATGATCAGCAATTTGCTCCTAAATGCCAGAAAACATGATAATGGTCGTCAGACATGTTTGTTAAATGTTTGATCTAAACTATTTGTTCAAACAACAGTATTTGTCCATTTTCCAGCATTTAGGAGCAAATTGCTGATTGTCAGTTGCTTCCATACCTTACCAGATTTTCATTCCAACCGATCAACTAGTTGGCTGGTTGGACAGATAATCTTTAGATGTGTGGCCAGCTTTATTCTTAACATCCTCAGTGGGGGCCCAGTCTGAACACACTCAGTAGAATCCCAGAATGAGCATGCAGAAGCAATTTTGATGGGTGTTCCTGTCAGGTAACAAGGTAGTGCTGGTCAGATGCAGGTGTATCACAGCCAACAAATGCATATTTTTTGCAGTTGCACTGGCGGCTATGTTCAGACGGCTATTCTCAGCAACCATAGGGCTGATCTAATATTTGATAGTGTGACTTTTTGTGCAAAGCAGCTGGTAGGCAACTCTGTATGAATTCTGTTGTGGCATTAGCATAAAGTCTCACTACATTAAATACGCAGTTGTGGCTGCATTAGTGTCCAACTCTGAATTAGGCCGAAAGCCATAATCTGAGCATGCTCACTGGATCCTCAGTTTGATAATGCTTAGAGTTAAACTAAACATAGAGTCACAGTCTGAGCATGCTCAATAGAGCCAGATCAATGAACATAGGGCCTGATTCAGAGCGGCTCGCGAGCGCACATCGCTCACAAGCGGCTCGATGTTTGGCCCCTGCGCATGCGCCGCACCCGGCGTGTGCATGCGCGAGCCCCGTCAAGCGACTGAACTTCAGTCACTCCGGGGCTCGCTACAAGATCGGGCGGCTGTCAATGGTGAGTGACAGCTCGCCCCGTTTTGTAGGCGGGTTGTGGGGGTGGCTGCACAAATGCAGGCGTTCCCTTAGGAACGCCTGGCATTTGTGGGAGGACCTACTGACATCACTAGCGGCCTGGAGACCAAAAAAAATGCCCACAGACCCTGCTGCAGCGAGCGGGTCTGAATCAGGGCCATAATCCTATCAGGCTAAGCATGCTCAGTATAGCATTTTACCAGAAAAATAAGCATAGCAAGTTTCAAGCTGAGTTGGCATAGTGGTTAACATCATTGCCTCACAGCTCTGAGGTAATCAGTTCAATTCTGAGTCTGGCCAATCAGGCTAGGTATACTGAGTAGAACCAGTTCCTTCTGTAATTCTATCAATCTGAGCACTCTCTGTAAAGCCATAAACTATACAGTCTGAACATGATCAGTATGTCTTTAGGTTAAGCATGTTCAGTATAGCAGTTTACCTCAAAATAATCAGGCTATTTTTCTCCTAGTTTTAAATAATTATGCTGCAATATCAGGCATTAAAAATAGAAGTTGTTCCTTGGGTTATCTCTTTTCATTATTTAGAACACTTAACTATTATTGCACTCATATATATTAAACATTATATAAGTGAAGAGACCACATGCAAATTAGTAAGAACAACATGTAAGGCATAATAATTGAACCTTCTTACATTAAAAAACAAAAGACATAGAACAGGTCCACTCCCCACTGAGCCACCTGCCTATTCAAGTGTGTGATGCAACTTTTCTCAAAGTTGTAAACCACTGTTGTCTACTACTGTTTGCAGACATCTTTATTAGAAAACATGTAAGTCATAGGACACAAATATATGTACCCACAAATGTCAAAAGATAGAACATCAACAATAACCCATTAAGCCAACTGATTATTCGAGCACAAGAATGACCTTTTCCCATACTTTTAAACCTCTATGATGAAATATCAGAGATAAAAATGAAGCTGCCTCTTGTGTTTCACTATCTAGTGCATTGTAACTTATGAATATTATTGCTCTTTGATATACTATGGTTTACATAAAGAGACCCATAAATGAACATGAAAATTCATAACAAAACATTTCAGTCATAGGATTTGAACCAGTGACATTATAAACCAAAAACTATAATACATAATTACTAACCCAGTGAGCTTCCATATCATTCATTTGCATGATACATCTTTTCTCTTAGCTTTAAACCATTCTGCTTCAATATCTAAGGTATTAAAAAAGGAAGCTGGCTATTGGGTTTAACTAACAAGTCCAATGGAACACTTGACTACAATTGATTTTTGACATATTATACATTATATAAAAGAAGATATCCATAAATCAATATGCAAATTAGTATAAAAAAGATGTCAGGCATATGATTCAAATCTGTAACATCACAAACTAAAATTTATAGTACATGACTATTAATCCACTGAGACACCTGTCCATTCAAGCATATCATGTTAATTTTTTCATAGTTTTAAACCATTCTGCTGCTATAGCAGGTATTATAAAGGAGGCTGGATATGAGGTCTCACTAGCAAGCCAATTGGAACACTTGGCTACTACTGCTCTCAGTCATGTTAAAGATGACTGCAGTTGTGTCACACAGCCCCTCTCAGTGCACCAGGTCCAATGCTACTTTATGGTGAATCAAGACTAGATGTATGAGGGCACATCTGTATACCTTATATAAGTCGATTTAACACATAAACCATCAAGCAATTTAATTTAAAAAAATGACACACTTAGGATTTTAACCTATAATAATACAAGCCCTAAGGCATAGGACATCAAGACAAATCAAATGTGATAATACTTTTCTGATAGTTTTATACCATTCTGCTACATTATCCTAGACATTAAAAGTGAAGTTGTCTCCTGGGTTTTACTAACTAGTCCATTGGAAAACTTTACTGCTACTGCTCTCAGACATATTATACATTACATAAGTGAATAATTCTATAAAGCATCATGAAAACTTAGTAGAGATGTGCACTGGGACATTTTTGCTGGTTTTGGTTCTAATCCATCGCCCGGTTTTGGTTTTGCCAAAACGCTGTAACTGGTTTTGGTTTTGGAATTTTTCCAAAATTTGACAAAAAAGCTAAAATCACATAATTTGGACCTTTTTTGTTTCTAGAGTATTACTACAATAACATTAATTTCCAGTCATTTCCACTCAATTTTGACAAACTCACAGCTCACAGTATTGTTCACCAATATAAGCCACAGGTTGGCTGGCTAAACTAAGAAACAGAGCAGCGGCACAACTACACGGCAGTTATCTCTGTTTAAAAATGTTTTGCAAATTAGTTATGTGATCATTCAGCCTTTTTGTTGAGCAGCTCCCCGAAATCCCCCCAACCATAAAAACAGCTTTCCGTACCTGCGGGTTGGATACAGTCTAGGTTACAGTGCAAGCTGGATACAGTGCTGGTCTCATAGAGTGTGGGTTGAATACAGTTCGGGTCACATACAGTGCGGGATACAGTATGGATTGGATACAGTGTGGGTTGGATACAGTGTGAGATGAATACAGCATGGGTCGGATATAGCATGGGTTGCATACATTACTTGTCACATACAGTGCAAGATACAGTGTGGGTTGTATACAGTGCGGGTCACTTACAATCCTGGTCTCATACGGTGTGGGCTGGATACAATGCGGGTCCGATACAGTGTGGGTTGGATACAGCATGGGTCAGATACAGTGCAGGTTACAGTGCAGATCAAATACAGTGAGGGTTGGATACAGGGCAGGTTGGAAACAGCAATGGTGTACTTACTGTGACAGAGGGTGCTGGTGTTGTCCTCATTTTAAAGTGCCAACGATGTTGGCCATGCGGGGGCACCGATGGTGTTGGCCATGCGAGGGGGTGCGGCGGTGTCCTTAGTACGGGAGTGCTGGTGGTGTTGGTCGTATGGGGGTGCTGGCGATTTTGGCAGTTTGGAGGTGTCGGCAGTATCCTCAGTGCAGGAGTGCCGGCAGTGTTCTCAGTGTGGGGGGGTGCCAGCAGTGCAGGAGTGCTGGCAGTGCTGAGTGTGGAAGTGCCGGCGGTGTCGGCACTGTTGGGAGTGACGGCGGTGTTGGCACTGCTGGTTGAGGTGTCCTCGATGTGGTGGGGGCCGCCATCTTGCGTCCGTTTGTTCCATCGAAGTCTATGGGGTAGCGCTGATTGGCTGAGAGCCGTGACAGATGGCTCTCTCTCAGCGGTCAGCCCATTGATTTCAATGGGAATTTTTAAATTGGCACCCAAGGTATTGGCTCAGATAGGGATCCGAGGCAGACAGGGAGATCTGAGCTGTGTCTCGGATTGCCTCAGATCCTGGAAGTTTGGGCATGTTCGAGTTCCAAGGAATCAAACTGCTCATCTCTAAAATAGTGTAAGAAAAACAGGTCAAGTATATGATTCTGAACCTATGACTATACAAACCAAAATACACACTGCATGACAACTAATCCACTGAGCCACATGATCATTCAATAATGTAAGTCATCTTATCTACTACTGTTACTGTTTTTAGACATACTGTGCATTACTTAAGTGAAGAGACTCATAAACCATCATGCAAATTAGTAAAAAAAAAAGTCAAGCACAGGATTTGAAATAGAGACAACACACACCTTAAGGTATGACACATGAGCCCACTGAATCACATGATCATTAAAGGATGTACAGTAATAATACTTTTTGCATAATTTAAAACCACTATACTGCAATATACAAGTTACTAAGGAATAGTAACACTTGACTAATGCTGTCAGACATAATATTCATTACATATGTGAAGAGACCTATAAACCAAAATGAAATTTAATAAAAAAAAAAAGTGTCTGACATATGCTTCAAACAAGACAACACAAGATTTAAATTATAATACATTACTATGAACCCAGTGTAGCAGTTTACTTCAAAATAATTATATGAGGCTGAGCCTCATGCCTGACTATTCACCCGCTGAACACCCTGTCCATTCTAGCATGTGATGCTGCTTTTCTGGTTTAAAATCATTATGCTGCAATACCCAAGCTACAAACAAGGACGTTGGCTATTGAATTTACCAATAAAGCCAATTGGAACACTTGTGACTACTACTGCTCTTATAAATAATATTCATTACATAAGTGAAGAAACCATAAAGCTAAATGCAATTTAATAAATAAAAGTGTCATGCATAAGTTTCAAACTAGATATTAAAAATAAATGTATATCTTCAGTTTCACTATCTTGTCCATTGGAACACTAGAACATTCCTGTTCTCAAGCTTGCTGTTCCATAAGTGAGGACCCATAACCAACATGCTAATTAGTAAAAAACAAAAACATATTGGTCATAGGATTTGAACCACTGATATTAAAACCAAAAGGTGTAGCACATGACCACTAACCAACTGTGTCAGCTGATTGTTCAAGCATGTCATTCCACTTTACTTATAGATGAAACATATATGCTGCAATATCCAAAGTACTAAAATTAAGTTGAATAAGGGGGATTAATTAGCAAGCTTATTGTAACACTTGACTTTTAATGCTTAAATACATTATATATTACATAAGTGAACAAACCTCTAAAGCAACATGCAAATTAGTAAGAAAACATGTCAGGCACAAGATTCAAACCTGTGATATTACAAAACAAAACACATAGCTCATAACCAAGCACCCACTGAGCCACCTGTCCATGTATGTGACACTTCTTTTTCATAGTCTTAAACTATTATGTTGCACTATCCAAGGTATAGTACTAAAAAAGAATCTGGCTATGGGGTTTTACTAGCAAGTCCATTGGAACACTTAACTCCTAGGGGTAAATTTACTAAGAACCGAGTCTGGGAGAGTTTGCTTTTTTATCAACTCGATTAGCTTCACCTAAACTCGGGTGATTTGAAGCTCCTGAGACTCTCAAATTTGCAAAGAAGAGAGTTTTTCTGAGAGTGAGATGGCCGATGGTGAAGCAGAATGAGATTTCTCTGCAGAGTAGCAGGTTTTTCAGGAGATTTCTCCCCCGAGTAGCAGGATTGCAGGAGATGATTCACTCGAGATTGCAGTGTCTTCTCTGCAAAACTCTCCCGAGCAAGCAGCCTGCACATATCAGTGAGATATGTATAAGCTGCTTGTGTTGTACCTGTAGAAAAATGGGTTAAAAGTGACTTAAAAAAATGACATAGGGCCCCCCTCCCTAAAGCTTAACTAGCCCCAGGCTTGCCAGCCTGTCCTGGTTTCTAAGATTACAGGGAACAAAATGTGTATGGTTCCCCCGTAATTTAGAATACAACACCAGGCTGCAGGGACAGTCCTGATTTCACAGCTCCTGTTCTCAGACATATGCAATACATAAGTGAATAAACCCATATACCAATATGCAATTTAGTTAAAAACATATCAGTTTTGAGACTCGAACCTACCCACATAAACCTTCAGGTAGAAGACCTCAACAAAATCTGAAAGAGCCACCTGATCAATTAAGACAATTGTTCAAAACAATTATAGTTTTAATCCATTATGCTGCTATATCTAATATACTAAAAAGTAATACAGAAAAATGTGTAATACTCTGTGGCGCTCAAGAATACTAGAAGTGCATGATTCAAAGTAGTAACAAAATAATTTAATAGGTATATTAAATAATCCACAGATTAAATGACTCCCAGGAGTACGAGTAAAAATAAACAATAATACACATATCAATTAAAAATGAGAAAACATGATAAAAAACAATCAACTCCCTCACATAATAAAAGGGTTGCAATATTGGCAATAATTATACTGATACTTTGTAAGGGAGCTCAAAGTGAACAAAGTAACAATCTTAATAGTAACAAACCAGGAGCACAAAGATAAAAAGTCAGCCTTTTTTTAGTTTTCCATAAGTGCTAAACACACTTTAAAGGTGAAATGTGCTAATATATTCAATTAAGTCTCTGGACTCCGTTTTATTTAAATGCTGAGGTAGTGATTTCACAACTGCGAGAAAAGTATATAGGAATATCCAAATGTCCTCATTTATACTTATTGTCCTTAGATGCCAGGCTAGGAACGTGATAGCCGGTGGCAAGCGGGAGCCTGTCCTGATGACTTGCGCTGCCGTATAGCCTCACTGGTGAGACAGGAACTCACCCAGTGGTTAGTCAGAGGGCCGTGCCGCCTCAGAAGCAATCTGTATCCTCAGGCAGCAGACCTGTAATGTTGAAGCTGCGGCAAATAGAACTCTGACGGGTGCTCACGCTGATGTGTGATGTGGAGTCTCGCTCACAGGACAACTGAGCATTGCTGGAAAGCAGGCACACAATGACAGTGCTCCAGCTGGCGTGCAATTGTGGAGTAAATGTACAGAGCCAAGCTGAAGGGCTCATCCAGAGTGACACCGGTTCACGTTGTCTCAATCCAGGGCAATGAAAGTGAATAGAGCACCATGCAGCAAACACAGCACCTGTAAGGTTGGTTGTCAGTATAATTATTGCTAATATTGCAACCCTTTTATTATGTGAAGGAGTTGATTATTTTTTATCATGTTTTCTCTTTTTAAATTGATATGTGTATTATTGTTTATTTTTATTTGTACTCCTGGGAGTCATTTAATCTGTGGATTATTTAATATATCTATTAAATTATTTTGTTACTACTTGGAATCGTGCACTTCTAGTATTTTTGAGCACCACAGAGTATTACACATTTTTTGTATCAGTTTTCCTATTTGTGGAGATAGGCATTCTCCACGTGTTAGTGCTGGTTGGCTGCTAGAGATACTTGATTTTAGTCAAATCCCGGTGCCTCAGTAAGCTCAAGGTAATTTGTTATATCGTTGTTATATTAAAAATTAAGATGGCTATAGGGTTTCACCAGCAAGTGCATTTGAACACTTGACTACTTGTACACATAATATGTGTTGCATAAGTGAAGAGACCCATTAACCAACCTGCACATAAGTGAAAAAAATGGCAGGCATAGGATTCTAACCAGAGACAACAGAAGATCGAAAAGAAGAGAACATGGCTGTGAACCCACTGAACCACCTGATCATTCAAGTATACTTTTAGACCATTATAGTGCAATATCCAAGGTACATGCTAAAATTAAATTTGTTTTTGTGGTTTCACTATCAAGTCAAGTCCAATAAACTATTAAACTATATTTATAGGGTGCCCCAAGTGGTCTGCAGTGCCATACAGAAAAACAATAAGACAGTACAGGGTGAATCAGTACAGTATAATACAGTGGACAGGTAACAAATACAGCTCTCAACACAGCCACTGATGCAAGGGGTGCAATGGAAGTATTTAGCATTAGGAGGAGATTTTGTGATGGATTCCCTTGAGTTTGCAAGTTAAAAAGGAGGCAAAGTCAGTGGCAGTAAGGGATGGTGGGAGGAAAGGAGGAGAACTAAGGAGTGTGTTGCATGTGGCATAAAGGTGATGGGGATTGGAGGACTAAGAAGAGATGAGAAGAAAGATTGCTTATAGAGGGAGAGGGCAAAGCAGTAGGAAGAGAGGATGAATTTAAAGCTGAGGACATCCACCCAAGTTGTGTGTACATTTAAAAGAATATCCAAATATACAGAAGAGAAAGAATGTCTATTACAGGCGCACAAAGAATAGTTAAAACATAACTTTTATTTCATCTTACAATAAACATATATAACTGAAAAATCAACAGCGAAATATTAAAAAGAAACAGATGTTTCAAGACTATAAACAAACATATATAGTGAAGACTAGACAATAGAAAAAGTGTCAAAAATAAAACTGATGTCCCGCTGTGTGATAGATTAGAGATAAATGAATAATTCGTCTTCAATGGTGAGAGGGACTGTACATCAAATTCTATGTAATATATAATAATAGCAACAATGTTATCATGTGTCCAACTCTCAATATATGAATGTAACCAAATGTAAGCCTAAATGTAGCTCTTAATGTGGACCATTACCACATTATGGAGCATGGTATGCAGATACTATAAGTGATGGATATAATCCTGTCTGGATCTGAACCACTGGACAATATGACAAATAATGGGACAGAAATGGATGTATCAGTAAAGGTGTCCCTGCTTCATACATACAGCGCTGTATAAAATCAGAGCCGCTAAAAGCCCTATATGGTCTCTATCTCATAGGTCAAATGTTGTTGATGTATAGAGTGACTGTGTGTGTTCGATAATAAATAATATCACTGTGAGTAATTGCAGTCACACTCTGTTGAATATTGCGGAGCAGTATAGGAGAGATATTAGACACTTATATATATTATGTCCTCAATGGCATCACTGTGATATATCCCAACCTAATGCTCTCCTTTTAATGCAGGTAAGTATTATTGGGATATTAGACGGCTGTGTATACATCAATACTAAGTAGAGTGCCGCTTATTAAAAACGGCAAGCCATGTGCTCGATATGCACTACAGGATAAATAACATCCATATACTGATCAGCGTGTATATGCTGTAGGTATTATATCCTCAAACATTCCCATAAATAGATCCTAATGTTGCGCATGAATAGTGTGAATTAAAATTCTAAATAGTAATAATGATTGTATGATGCAGTAAATTAACCCTGGATAGTGAACAAGGAGGTAAGTATTGCCGGGACGCTATCAATGTCTATAAATTCCGCATTATAAATATGTTACATGGCTTAGAATATCAGCTGTTCTTAACACCTTGCTGTATTCCTATGTAACTGGTCACAGCAGTTATAACAATTAGACATCTCATATATGGTTATTCGTATTAAACATAAATAAACATAAGGTCACACAGCGGGACCTGCCGCCAACACACATTTCGCTGAGACTAGCTTTATCAAGGCTAACCAGATTGCCCTGTCTGATGTTCTGATATACGTAGGTATATCCAATCCAATTTCATTCTTTCAGTCACATGTCAATGTCTATCAGGTGCATGCCACTCGTACTAGTATGGACAAATTACCATTCGTAGAAATGCTACAGGTGCAAGGGATTTAGGACGTGCCAATTAAGGATATTCCCCATGAGAAATATAAAATATTGTCTGACAATTCAAATTAACAAATGATGGTTATTAAACAATGATATCAAATACTATTTTTATACTTTCCTCTATATATATTTTTTTTCAGATCAAATTAACCATACTCTTAAATCTGATATCCAACAACAAATGATATTAATCATATTATTTATAAGAAATATATAGTTGGATAAATCTTATTCTTCCAATATTAAATAAATACAAAATATATATGACTAAATCCATAATATAACAAAATGTATGTAATATTATTCCTATTATGTGTCTAAAATCTATGTATAAATAAATCAAATAAATCTACAGTGAGATGTAATGTATTGCTATAGAAATAAAAATATGTGTAAGAAAAAGTGCCAACCCAATATAGTGTACCAAAAATAATAATCAGTGTGTGCCCATACAAAGAATTATTCAGAGTGCAAAACTAAATAATATGTGAAGAATCCTATGATTAGTGACAAATATACACCAAAAATATATAAATAATAAATGTGCTACCGAAAATTTTACGAATGGCAATGAGATGCCATTTTGCAACTGGCCGCCCAGCGCCATTTTAGTGAATCATGCCATTATAAGTACATACAGCGATGTTATTATTTAGTGTTGTGCGATTCCCACAAAATAGAAAGAAGTTAAAAGTCCTCACCATATAAATACAGACAGTCACTAAAACATATAAAATGATTAACCCTGCAAAACACGTACCATGGTGTACTCCACAAACACATAGTCACACAGCGCTAACTAGTGTCTTTTGTCAATTCCCCAATACTTACACACTGCGCGCTTACATAAAAGGTTCCCTAGTATTAAAGTGTAATATTCAAGGTTTATTCAGTAATAATTAATGTTGTGAAATAAAGGTTATTTGGTATCTAAGGTTTAGTACATGGTAAGCAGACCGTGTTTGGTGTTGTACTGATCCACTGTGTCTCAACAGATTTCCGGTATCATCGGTGAGAAGATCGCAACATGCGTCTGCAAACTATGAACTATAGAGAGTTAAAACATTAAAATGTACTCTGTAATGTTACCAGCTTAGATTAGCATGCAACAGGAAAAAGGACAAAGGGTTGTTGGAGGCTGTTTGTGTCCATTCGAATTGACCTATGAACTATCCTGTAACAGAAGCACCATGAAGGGGAACCAATGGAATCATGCCAATCTGTTCTATTGTATTGCCTATCCCTGTAAGAGTATATATGTGTGCTCTCTAAACCCAGTCTGGAGTCTTCTTGCTGTGCTGTTGACGGAGGTTTCTATTGCTGATGCCAGTATCTGGGTCCAGAGCGCGTGTGTATGTAATAACTGTACCTTGGGTCTGTATGATTTACTTGCGCTAATTGTATTTAGATAACAGTGTGTAACCATCTGTTTTTATATTGAATAATATCTTTTTGTGCTTTGGAACCACACTCAAAGTCTGAAAGCATTTATTTCTTGTGCGACTCATAACGCTGAATGGCGACAATTGTTTAGAAGGTATAGGCAGGAATCAATTTTTAGAAAATTTAGACAGGCAGGAATCGATATATCAAACACCAGTCCAAAGGGCCGTGATGTGCCAGTTGGGTGCAGCTTAAACCCATATCCCGATTGGTGAGTCACTGGTGAACACCTCCCAGCTGGTTAGACTTCGTGCCTTTGGACTGGTCTCATGAATGTCTGACATCTGTGGATGAGGAGATCATATATACCGGCCCCACGCCTCCATTTCCTACTTCAACCTGGGACCTCAGCTTTCACTCCCTCCAAAGGAAAATTCTCCACAGAGGTCATGACACACTTCCTCAGCCTCCTATGATCTCCTTCAAGTCTGACAAGGGATCCATACTGTAGGACAGTACGTGGTCCAATTGCAAACAATTTCCTTTGAACTGAAATGGAATGAAAAAGCCATCAAGCGTGCTTTTCTTCACAGTCTTTCTGAAAAAAATGAAAGACGAATTAGTCTCTCGGGATCTTCCTGAATCTTTTGCGGAAATAATTTCCTTGTGTATCAATATTTATTTATGCCATAGAGAGTGGTTGGCAAGTAGAGGTCAAGAAGACCGCTTACTGGACCAATTTTTTTAGAGGTACATCAGCCTTCCACTGCTGCAAGTAAAGTAAAGCTCATGCAGGTCAACAAGGCTCAGCTAATGGTGGCTGAGCGTACCTGTCTGTTTCAGAACAAGCTCTGTCTTTACTGTGCAGCCTTGGATCATATCCTCAAATCTTGTCCTCTTCTTGCAGGAAATGCAAGACCCTAATTGGTCCTGGGGGCGTCCAGTTGGGGGTGATAGTCAAGCCATCCCATTTTATGGATAGTCTTTTATCAGTGATCATTTACCACAAGACAAGGACAAAAGAGGTGAAAGCCTTGATTGATTCAGGTGCTGCTGGAAATTTCATTTCCGAGTCTCTGGCCATGACCTTGGGTACAACGCTCACTCCTTTACCAAACAAAATTGATATCTCTGGTGTAGATGGCAATATTATTTGTGGAGACGCTATCTCATCCATTACTCTAGCAGTCTCTCTTCAAATAGGATGTCTTCACCACGAAGAATGGGAACTTCTAGTGCTTCCAAAAACTTCCTATGAGTTAGTCCTAGGTCTGTTGTGGCTTAAAAGACACAATCCCACACTGAACTGGGCCACTATGCAAATCCTAGCTTGGGATCCTGACTGCTTCCATCGATGTCTGACCCATGTACTTCCGGTGCATAGCCATCAAGTTTCAAGTAAGTCTCTTCTTCCTGATTGATCAAGTGTCCTCCCCGACTCCTGTTTACCTGCACCTTATCAAGATTTTTCTGATGTTTTTAATGAACAAGCTGCAGACCAGCTACCCCCCCCCCCATTGGTCCTGGGATTGTGGCATTGACTTCCTTCCTGAGAAAATGCTTTCCCAGGACTGTAATTACCTTTGAAGTCCGCCTTCACGTCTGCTTCGGTTCTCCAGGATCCCAATCCAGATGTTCCCTTCATCATCAACGTGGATGCTGCCAAGGTTGGTGTTTGTGCGGTCCTGTCTCAGAAAGACTCCAAAGATAATAAATTGCATCCCTGTGCTTTTCTCTCCCAGAAGTTCACCTCTGCTGAGAGGAACTATGACATTGGTAACTGGGAACTTCTGGCCATTAAGTGGGCTGTCAAAGATTGGAGGCACTGGCTGGAGGGGGCAAATCATGTTATTACTGTGTTGACTGATCATAAGAACCTGTACTAAATTGAGACCGCTAAGAGGTTGAACGCCAGACAGGCATGGTGGATGTTGTTTTTTACTCGCTGAAACTATGTTATCTCGTTTTGCCCTGGCCCCAAGAATATCAAAGCGGATGCACTGTCACGTAGCCATCCACTGTCCTGGAGAAGACCATTGTTCCTGCTTCCAAAATCCATTTTACCCTGACCAGATGTTTAGCAAATTCTCTTGATGGCTGTCAGTCTGAAGCTCCACAGGGGAAGCATCCAGTGGTGTTGTTTGTGACGGAGAGGTTTTGTAAGTCCGTCCTGTTGGACTACCATTCTTCTAAGGCAGTTGGTCATCCGGGCATCACCAAGACCATTGAGTTACTATGTCGCTCTGTCTGGTCGCAGTCCATGGTTCAAGATGTCCGTGAATTTGTGTTGGCTTGCAACCATTGCGCTCAGAACAAAGCTGTTAGGAAAGTGAGGGTAATTAAGTCTGCATAGACTCTGGTGATGACCTTGAGGGCTGATTCGCCTGGACTAGTAGTGGCCTGTGTGTGGTAAATTTTAGATGCAGCTTTTGGGCTGTGTAGAAGCCTGGAGGGCTGGAATGCCTTGGCTTGCTGCAGACTGAGGGCCGATGATGAGATGCAGCCTTGAGGGCTGGAAAGTCTTGGCCATCTGTGTTCCTGAGGGCCAAGGGTGAGATGCAGCCTTTGGGCTTTGTGGCAACCTTGATGGGATGGTTAGCTGTGGCCTGAGGGCCGAGGAAGAGATGTAGTCTTTGGGCTGGTGAAGCAGCCTTGAGGGCTGATCGGCCTTGGCTAGTTGTGGCCTGGGGGCCAAAGATGAGATGCAGCCTTTGGGCGGGTGAAGCAGCCTTGATGGCTGATTGGCCTTGGCTAGTTATGGCCTGGGGGCCAAAGGTGAGATGCAGCCTTTGGGCTGGTGAAGCAGTCTTGAGGGCTGGTTAGTTTTCGATGGAGTGTGCACACTGACTTGATGAGATTTACCAGTGGCGCCTGGTTGACACTGGTGGTGGTATACAGGGTGACGTACTTTGGACAATGAGTTGCTACCAGCACCGCCAGATTGACACTGGCGTTGGTGTGCCAGATGGCTCACTTTGGATGCTGAGTTGCTACCAATGCCCCTGGGTTGACACTGAGCAGCACAGGGCAGATGAAATGCAAAGCATGCCACCTGGATGGTGCAAACAGCAGAGAAATAACACAACAGACTGGACTCTGCAACTTGACTGTAGAACAGGAGACTGACACTACTGGAAGTACGAGATGGGTGAGATTCAGCCTTTGGGCTTTGTGGCAACCTTGATGGGATGTTAGCTGTGGCCTGAGGGCCGAGGAAGAGATGTAGTCTTTGGGCTGGTGAAGCAGCCTTGAGGGCTGATCGGCCTTGGCTAGTTGTGGCCTGGGGGCCAAAGATGAGATGCAGCCTTTGGGCGGGTGAAGCAGCCTTGATGGCTGATTGGCCTTGGCTAGTTATGGCCTGGGGGCCAAAGGTGAGATGCAGCCTTTGGGCTGGTGAAGCAGTCTTGAGGGCTGGTTAGTTTTCGATGGAGTGTGCACACTGACTTGATGAGATTTACCAGTGGCGCCTGGTTGACACTGGTGGTGGTATACAGGGTGACGTACTTTGGACAATGAGTTGCTACCAGCACCGCCAGATTGACACTGGCGTTGGTGTGCCAGATGGCTCACTTTGGATGCTGAGTTGCTACCAATGCCCCTGGGTTGACACTGAGCAGCACAGGGCAGATGAAATGCAAAGCATGCCACCTGGATGGTGCAAACAGCAGAGAAATAACACAACAGACTGGACTCTGCAACTTGACTGTAGAACAGGAGACTGACACTACTGGAAGTACGAGATGGGTGAGATTCAGCCTTTGGGCTTTGTGGCAACCTTGATGGGATGGTTAGCTGTGGCCTGAGGGCCGAGGAAGAGATGTAGTCTTTGGGCTGGTGAAGCAGCCTTGAGGGCTGATCGGCCTTGGCTAGTTGTGGCCTGGGGGCCAAAGATGAGATGCAGCCTTTGGGCGGGTGAAGCAGCCTTGATGGCTGATTGGCCTTGGCTAGTTATGGCCTGGGGGCCAAAGGTGAGATGCAGCCTTTGGGCTGGTGAAGCAGTCTTGAGGGCTGGTTAGTTTTCGATGGAGTGTGCACACTGACTTGATGAGATTTACCAGTGGCGCCTGGTTGACACTGGTGGTGGTATACAGGGTGACGTACTTTGGACAATGAGTTGCTACCAGCACCGCCAGATTGACACTGGCGTTGGTGTGCCAGATGGCTCACTTTGGATGCTGAGTTGCTACCAATGCCCCTGGGTTGACACTGAGCAGCACAGGGCAGATGAAATGCAAAGCATGCCACCTGGATGGTGCAAACAGCAGAGAAATAACACAACAGACTGGACTCTGCAACTCGACTGTAGAACAGGAGACTGACACTACTGGAAGTACGAGTAACTCTATCACCAGCATGAAGTGAAGGGCAAGCTGGAATTCAACAGAAACAGGGTCCAACCAGAGCAAGCCTCCTTTAATGACAGACTTGTGCCCCTGGGTTGTGCACAGACAGGAGAATCAATAGTGTGCACCTGATACTGCACACAGACTGGCAGTAATTAGTGCAGTGTCTCAGTAGCAACTAAGGCCAAAAACTGCAAATGATATGATCTGCTTAACATCAGATCTTAACAGTACACCCCTTGACAAGAGGTCAAGGACCCCTAAACTCTGGTTTATTTGGAAAGTCCAAGAAGAATCTTCTCTTCGGGGCAGGAGCATGCAATGACCTTTCCGGAATCCAGGAGCGCTCCTCTGGTCCATATCCCTTCCAGTGAATAAAAAACTGGAGATGTCCATGTGAAAATCTGGAGACCAATATCTTCTCCACAACAAACTCCTTGTGCCCCTGGATGAGTACTGGTGGAGGCCTGATTGGATGCCTAGGAGTAAACCTGGTGGAAAAGAACACTGGCTTTAGAAGAGAGCAATGAAATGTGTTGTTAATTTTAAGTCTTTGGTAACTTAAGCTGGAAGGCTACAGGATTAATTTGAGTGATGATGCAAAAATGCCCGATGAATTTAGGCCCCAGCTTCTGTGATCTATGATGCAGGTTGATGTTCTTGGTGGACAGCCAAACCAAGTCCCCCACTTTCAGACTGCAAGGCCTACGGTATCTGTCTGCCCAGAGCTTGAAACGACTAGATGCCTGCAGAAGGGATTGATGTACTTTCTTCCAAACCCATCAAAACCTGGAAATGGATGAAGAGGAAGGAGTTGTGGTTGATGTAGTTTCAAACAAATTACTCCTAGGATGGATACTGAGATTGGAGAAAAATGGGGATACTGAAGAAATGGAATGGCAGGAGTTGTTATAGGCAAACTCAGCAAATGGCAACAGAGATACCCAATTGTTCTGGCATTTGGCAACAAAGCAATGGAGATACTTTTCCAGTGACTGATTGACTCACTCTGTCTGCCCATTAGGCTGCAGATGATACTCCGATGACAGGCTGACAGTGATGCCCAGATCAGCACAAAAAAATCTTTTCTCTACTCTGGTCAGAGACAATGATCCTCATTAAGAGGCGCTCGCAAAATGCGAGCGCTCACTCAGAATGTGGGCGGCAGCTTGCCTTCTGAAGGGCGGCCTCCTGGTCACCAGCTAAGCTGTGGGTTGCCACCCACAGCACTAGTGCCCGACCAGGTTGATGGTCACGATGGTCAAGACCATCACGACCATCGGGGCTTGCGACGAGACGCTAAGGTTAACCACAAGCCCCAGGGAGCTTCCAGCTCTGAACCAGCAGGAAGCTCCCCACTGACATCACTGCTGATGTCAGTGCGGCCACCCACAAAACAGCAGGCATTCCTTAAGGAACGCCTCCGTTTGTGAAACCACCCCCCCACCATGCCTACCAAATGGGGCGAGCTGTTGATCAACATCGACAGCCGTCCCTTTTGTAGTGAGCTCTGGAGCGAGAGAATTTCTCTCTTGCTCCGGGACTTGTGCATGCACAGTGTGGCCACTGCACGTGCGCAGGGCCTAAACATCGACCCGCTTGCGAGCGCTCAGTGCTTGCGAGCAGGTCTGAATGAGGTCCAATGTCCACAGGAAGACCATGTGCCCTAAAACATGCTGAAAAAACACAACTGCCAGTTCTTGTGCTGAGGGTAACTTGCAAAGAGGAACGAAATGTACCATCTTGGAGAATCTGTCGACAATGGTCCAAACAAACCATACAGCAAGAAGAAGACAGAAGGTGCACCACAAAGTTCATTGCAATATGTGCCCACAGTTTCAAAGGAGTTGACAAAGAACACAACAGTCCAGCAAGAGATGAATGGAGAGTCTTGTTCCGAGAACAGAAGTCACAAGCTGCCACAAACTCATGAACATCACGGGACATGGATTGCCACCAAACAGAGCATGAAAGAAGTTCAAGAGTCTTGGCAACACCAGGATGACCCCCAGCCTTGGATGAGAGGAACTCCTTTAGGACTGCCTTGCGGGACCTTTCCAGAACAAACATTAACCCTCTGGGCATTTCTGGAGTAGCTTCAGCCTGACACTGTCTGAAAGAGTCTGCCAAGGTCCTAGTCAAAGCCAATAGGATCAGAGTGTAAGGGATGATGGTTTCCTCTACTTCCAAAGGACAATGATCTACCAGAAAACTGCGAGACAGTGCATCTGCCTTCACATTCTTAGACCCAGGCCAAAAGGAGATGGTGAAATTTAAATGGGTGAAGAACAAGGCCCATCGTGCTTCTCTGGCATTTAATCTTTTGTTGGACTCTATATATGCCAGGTTTTTATAATCAGTCAACACCGACACAATATGGTTAGCCCCTTCTAACCAGTATCGCCAATCCTCCAATGCCCACTTGACAGCCAGAAGCTGTTGGTTGCCCACGTCATAATCTCTCCCTGCTGCTTGAAACTTCCAAGAGAAGAAGGCACAAGGATGTAATTTATTGTCCATCACATCTAACAAAGGCCGCCTTGAGATGATTGAATGTCTGCACAGCTTTAGGAGACCAAATAAAGACATCCGCCCCTTTCTTGGTCAAATTCACAATAAGAGAGACAATAGTGGAGAAGGGCTTAAAAAAGCGGCGGTAATAGTTTGAGAACCCAAGGAACCGCTGTGCGGCTTTCAGGGACATTGGTTGTTCCTAATATAGAACTGCCTTCACCATACTCGGGTCCATGGAAAACCCTCGAGAGGAAATGATATAACCTACGATGGAGATTTTTTTCCACTTCAAATTTGCACATCTCCAGCCTAGCATAATAGGTTGTTCTCCAATAGTCTTCGCAACACCTGCCTCACATGCTGTCGATGTTGTTCCAAGGACTTGGAGTAGATGAGAATATCATCCAAGATCACCACAGCAAAGACCCCCAGGAAATCTCTCAGGGCATTGGACAAACCGAATGGCACCACCAAGTACTCAAAATGCCCTGAGTGAGTGTTGAAAGCTGTCTTCCACTCATCCCCCTTGCGGATTCGGATGAGATTGTAGGCTCCACACAAGTCAATCTTCGAGAAGATAGACGCCTCTCATAATTGGTCAAATAGGACCAAGATCAAGGGCAATGGGTCGGCATTCTTCACAGTTATCTTGTTGAGTCCTCAAAAATCAATGCAAGGCCAGAGGGACCCATATTTTTTCTGAACAAAAAAGAAACTTGCCCTTACTAGAGACTTGGATGGCCGAATGAATCTCTTTTCTAGAGCATCCTCGATGTATTCCTTCATAGCTCTACTTTCTGGGAATCATAAGGCATACAGCCTACCCTTAGGAAGTCTGGCATCAGGCAACAAGTCGATGGCACAATTGAAGGGCAATGAGGTGAAAAACCTCTGCCAGTTCATGGTACGGAGCAGGAATCTTAGGAGTGTCTGCTGACACGACTGCGGCAAGACAAACTAGATGAGACAAACATTGATCAAAACAAGGAGAACCCCACTGGAGAATCTCTCCAGTCTGCCATTGGATAACTGGGTTGTACTTCTTTAGCCAGGGTAAGCCCAACACCACGGGAGCCATAGGACATTGGAGGAGTAGAAAAGAAAGCTCTTCTTGATGCAGTGCCCCCACAGTCAATTGTATAGGCGGAGTTCAAAAAGAAATAGGCACTGAAGAAAGGCTCTTTCCATCAAAACCAATGACAGTAACCAGGTTATCTAGCAGTCTAGAAAATAATCCTAAGGTCTCGAAGAATGCCTGGTCCATGAAAATTTCTGCAGCCCCAGATTTGAGCGAGGTGGGGAAGAGGACTGAATTCCTTGGAGAAATGGATGCAAGGCCTAGATGCAACTCTCCACAAACATCTAGACCTTGTCCTTTCCTGACTTGTCAGGACAGTCTCAGGCCATACAGATGTGCCCAGCTAGTTTGTTGCTCCATACACTATGTAGTGCGCCATGCAAGGCGTGCCACAAACCACGCCATGAGTTGCGCAACACAGAAAGTTTTGTAATGTAGCATAGCGAATCGCTGAAATAAAGTCATAACGTGTAATACAAGTTTTTGTCCACCAGGTGTCACTTTTCCTAAACTACACAGTGCATGCATCTGATTTCCAATGCATGTTCTCTATCACCGCCCGATGATTGGCTGACAGAAGCAATGATTCAGTACACTATACAGTAGTACAGCGTTTTCCACATGGAATCAGGAATGTATAATAAAGCTGTAGAAGAATGTCTAATAAAGTTTGAAATCATTAAGCTCTGTATTACACACTGACTGTGTGGTTGAAATTGCATACAATGTAAGTACTTTCGGCACTGTCCCAGACTAAGACATTGTAGTGATTTCATTACTTTAGGAACTACTGTAATAACGGGATGAGGCATGTGGCCTAGGGGGCAAATGCCTAGTCTCACTGCTTCTCCCATCTTCTTGTCCCATGGGTTCGAGACCTTGAAAATATAGTTTTGTTTTGTTTTTAATATTCACTTATTCAGTATTCTATACATTATCCACAACTTTCCACCACCAGGCATTTCTATGCTACTTTATGCCACTGTGTGTGTGCTCAAGAAAGGGGTGTATGGCGCTCCAATACAGTACCCAGATAGCACAAAGTTAGATGCGCTACAGTATGATGTTTGGAGTGTATTTCTACTGCACATGCCCAGTGTGGGAGTCAAACGCAGCAAAAGTGGGATGTCTGTATTACAGTACATACTTTATAGTTCAAACTTGCATCAATATTGGCACTGTCCCAGACTTGGACACTACTGTATAGTGATTTCTCATGACCAGCAACTGGTAGTGGGCTCTGTTTGAGAGAGAGCTCTCTGCATTACAAACTGACTGTGCATTTAAAGCACAAACTTGCATCAATGTCAGCATGGTTGGCACTGTGGTGGCTGTCAGCCAGCTCTGAGGGGTTATAAATGGGATCTCCTGTGCATGCCCAGTGGAGGGGTTGCAATGGGATTTCTGGCACATGCACAGTGGAGCCAAGCCATACAGTATGCCATGTAGCTCTACTGTATGCCATGGCATATGGAAGATCACAGCACTGTGGATGCCCAGTGGGTCAGGAGTCAAATGCAGCGAAAGTGGGATGTCTTGCTGCGACAGGATTGTGGACAAGCAGTTAGGTGTTCTGTCTTTCTACCTGCCTGTCCTAGACCTTAATATTTTTTTTTATATTCTTCACTTGTTCAGTATTGTTATCCAACCCTTACTAAACTCAGTACATTACTGCATATATACTAGATGTGCCCAGCTACTTGTAGTGTGCAAGTCCCAACCGACAGAGTCAGCAATGCAGCATATGCCCTGACCTTTCCCTGCCCATGCTGTGAAGGGCATCTACAGTAGATGCTGCCATTAGGCATGTGTCCTCTCTATCAAAGCACACATGGTGCGAAATGTCACACTTCACTAAGGGGTCACGCGGTTGCCCAGCGCTACCAGATATTCACTCTGGGGGGTATTTAATTAGGCTGCGCAAAGTCAGAATTGGTGATTAATTTGTCACCGATGATGTCATTTTTGCCTCACAATTTGATTCGCACCACAATATTTTTTCACCTCCCGGACTTTCCGCCTATGCGGACCCGGCAAAACTGAAACAAGCGGAAAGTCATGTCAGATTTTGGGAAATCAGTGTAACACCCCCAAAAGATGCTCTGACAAGGGGGTTTCCTATGATACCCCCCAATTTGGCTTGCTGAAGGTATTTGGTGTTTTTAAATGGGATCAATAGCTGCTAAATAGTGTTTTTGCATAAGTGCTAAAGAATACTATTCCAGAGTTTTATTTGCAGAAAATAACTTATCCCAGCAAATTTGGGGTACTTGAAAATGGGGACCAGCATATTTAAAAGTTGTTTAAAAAATAATGTAAAATCCACCTTCTGCAAGCACCTGCAATGAAAAAAAACACCTGGGCCATACTTGGGGACCCCCCTCGAGTCTAGTTCGCTAGTTTTCATCTTTCTCCCCCCCCCAATTTTTTTTTCCGCCCCCAAAATTAAAGTGATTTTTTTGGGTGTTCTTAAGTGTTTTTCACATTTTTTTTCACGCAGTTTACCTCTGGGGGACTGTCTGAAGGCTGCATGGGTGTTCCCGCAGTTCTGCACTTTTTTCCACCTGCTATTCATAGGCAAAACTTTTTTGCCTATTACATAGCATTGACTTTCCGCCTAGGCGGAAAGTCTTTCATATTGAATACAGCGATACTTTTCCGCCTGGCGTAATGACGTCATCAGCGAAACGTTTTTAGACGATCTCGTCTTTTCGCTCCAAATTGAATACGGTCCTCAGTGTGTACAGTATATGTACTGTAAGTGCCAGGCAGCCGGGAAATCACTGGGACGGGCAACAGGGATATACAGTAACTGACTGCGGGTTACTGTGTCGAACCCACTACATTATTCACAACAACCCCAACTTGCACGTGTTGGGTCTCAGATGCACTTAAAGACTGAATTACCCACAAACATCAATTTTATAAATTAATTACAATTTTTACTTAACCTGTACTGTATGCAGTTAATCACACCTTTTTAATACTGTACATGCTTTTAGATAAGATGAAAACAAAATTGATTTGCCAATGGTCACTGCATGATGCCAACTAGAAAAAGTAAACAAATGATTGTACTGTACAGTCAAACACAGTAGTATACAGTAAATGAAAAATATATTCTTACACAGTAGTTTAACAGTATACAGTATGAATCTACTACAGTACTGTACTGTACTGTATATTGTGGCAGTATCACCAGAGTTGGCGATGGTGAGCAGCAGATTCTGTGTGGGATTGGAGAGATCCTCCCACACAGGGTTGAAATACTGAGTGGTGATACACCTGTGTTGCCTTGTGGAGAGAGTTCAGGTGTGAGCTAATGAGGAGGCAGACCAGTTGGAGAGCCCAGTGAAGCCACGCAAGCCATTGGAGCCATGAGGCCTGTGTCTGGACCTTGCAGGAGGCAAGGTGGGACCATTTAACTCTTTACTGTGTGACATTGAAGCAGCTGTGCTGCAGGCTGAGGAAGCCAGGGCCTGTACCTGGAGGATACAGGGAAGGCCACTCAGATGGACTGTGAGGCTGTGACAGCCAGCCAACTAAAGACCAGGCCAGAGCCTGGGTTAACCTGCAGGAAGCAGGGCTAAGCTGACCTTGGACTTTTATTTGTAGACTAGCTGTGCCTTAATAGAGAGGTTTGAAGAAGTGAGCTAGTGCCATAAACAAGGGCTAGGTTTGTTTGTTATTTTCTTTTTTCTGATTTCATATGCTGGAAGTAAAGCATCACCTCATTTATTTCACCTGAAAGCTGTGTGTGGACCCTCATTAAGCACCTAAACACTGCACCCATTCACCCTCTGCAAAGCTAATTAACCCCAAGACATCACAATATACATTACTGCAGTTTTACAGTAACTGTATGCTGCCCATCCACTAGATGTGCTGAAAAATGACTGATTGTGACATTGCAATCATGCAGTCATTTGTCAGTCTGCGATGCGCCTGTGAGGAGGAAGATAAACTCTGAAACCTGGAGGATGAGACCCCCAGAGATCACAAGAGTGTGTATGACCATGGATGCCGTGGATATACCTCACGAGGAAGTGAAGAGGGACATCGTCATGAGACTGCCTCGTTCCATGTCGCTGAACCCAGGGGTTTCAAGCTGGGGAGGGGGATATGTGGCAGTATAACCAGAGATGGCAATGGTGAGCAGTAGATTCTGTGTGGGTATGGAGAGATCCTCCCACACAGGGTTGAAATACTGAGTGGTGATACACCTGTGCTGCCTTGTGGAGAGAGCTCAAGTGTGAGCTAATGAGGAGGCAGACCAGTCAGAGAGCCCAGTGAAGCCAAGCGAGCCATTGTGGTGAGGAGGCCTGTGTCTGGACCTTGCCCGGAGGCAAGGTGGGACCATATAACGCTAGGACTGTGTGACATTGAAGTAGCTGTGCTGCAGGCTGAGGAAGCCAGGGCCTGTACCTGGAGGATACAGGGAAGGCCACTCGGATGGACTGTGAGGCTGTGGCAGACAGCCAACTAAAGACCAGGCCGGAACCTGGGTTAACCTGGAGGAAGCAGGGCTAAGCTGACCTTTTTATTTGCAGACTAGCTGCGCCTTAATAGAGAGGGTTGAAGAAGTGAGCTAGTGCCATAAACAAGGGCTAGGTTTGTTTGTTATTTTCTTTTTCCTGATTTCATATGCTGGAAGTAAAGCATCACCTCATTTATTTCACCTGAAAGCTGTGTGTGGACCCTCATTAAGCACCTAAACACTGCACCCATTCACCCTCTGCCAAGCTAATTAGCCCCAAGACATCACAATATACATTACTGTAGTTTTACAATAACTGTATGCTGCCCATCCACTAGATGCGCTGAAAAATGCCCGATTGTGACATTGCAATCATGCAGTCATTTGTCAGTCTGTGATGAGCCTGCACTGAACAAGCAGTCATTCAGTGCAGACTCATCAATTATCTGCAAACATTACTCAACCTGATGTTATCATCAGGTTGACCAGCCTGTTTGCATGATGATGGATGTCTAAATGATCAGTGGCCACGCACATCGCTGGTCTTTTTAGAAATTTTTGCAAATGATTTATGAATGATATCGTTCAATCGCTCACATAAATCATCTAGTGGATGGGCAATCGCTCAGAAATCATGCACGTTTTGAAAATCTACAGCATCATCGGGCAAACATGCTGAACAACCGGACGATATCGTCCGGTTCAGCATGTTGCCTAATGATTGATGAGCCTGCATTGAACGTCTGCTCGTTCAGTGTAGGCTCACCACAGACGGAGAAATGACAGCACGATTACAATGTCGTAATCTGGCTCTTGTTTCTTCATCAGCTAGTGGATGTGTGCCTCAAGTCTTTACTCAACAACTGTATTACACTATGACATTAGCATGCATTTCCATGAGGGGTACGGTGCCTGCTGCTGTGCAGTTGTACTTCCATAGCTTGCATCGCACTGTCTTGCCTTCAGTCCGTATGTTGCTCAGATGGTCCTTGAATTCCAAGCTGGACACGGACATGACTACTGTACAGTACCAAGGAGGAAGATGATGAAGTGAGAATAGTCCTTCCTCAATGCCGACCGATACACTTTACCGGAGCGAGGACTACACAAAAAAAATAAGAGTTATGGTATAACATACCTTTTGTTAACCTTTTTCTTCGAGGTCCATGGGGTCCACAGCTGAGCTCTCAGCTCCCAGGATGCACTGGGTCCTCCCCCCATATACCCCGCCCTGGCCATAGGTAGCCAGTTCATTACCAAGCCCAAGCAGGCAAAGAAAAAAGATAAGAAGGAAGAACAAATGTTCTCTAGACCACTCTCTCACAGAGAGAAATTATAGAGATACCCAAAACCACAGGTGCGTTAGGGTGGGTGTCCTGTGGATCCCATGGACCTTGAAGAAAAAGAGTTAATGAAGGTATGTTATACCATAACAGTTATTTTCTTCTTCAGGGTCCATGGGGTCCATAGCCAATACATTGGGGATATCTCTACGGGTGGGGACGCTCCTGTGTCTCGGAAGAAAGGAGAATATTGCACCCGAAGGAGGCATCCTGAGAGGCAAAAGTGTCAAACTTGACAAAAATATGGACGGAAGACTATGTGGCTGCCTTGCACAACTATTCAGCAGAGGCTCCCCAGCAAGCTGCCCACGAAGGTCCCACTGACTGTGTGGAATGTGCCATTACTGAGTCCGGCACCACCAGACTAGCCTGTGTGTAAGCCTGAGAAATTGTCATATGAATCCATCTGGCCAGCAACTGCTTATTGGCTGGCCAGCCATGCTTATGACAGCCACACAGTACAAAAAAGGAATCAGACTTCCTCATGCTGTTGGTGCGATCCACATAAATATGCAGCAAATGGACAACATCCAATGAAGCCTCACCTACCAAGAGGCTTGTAGTCTGAAAAGCTGGGACCACAATTTCTTCATTCATATGGAACCCAGATACCACTTTTGGAAGGTATTCCACCTTAGTATGAAGTACCGCTCTTTGACGAGGAATTATTAAAATAGGGGAGCGGAAGGATAGTGCTGCTAGATCAGAGACCCTATGGGCAGAAGTGATAGCCAGGAGAAACTGTCTTCGCTGTCAACCACGTTAGGTCTACTGATTTCAGGGGTTCAAATAAAAGGAGTCTACAAAGTCCTGAGAACCAATGTCAGTTGGGGGGACAAAGGGAGGCTGAACCCTCAGAACACCATGAAAAAAATGTCCTAACGTCAGGCCAAGGGGTGATCTTTTGCCAAACCAACTGAACGTGCAGGAGCTGAAACTCTCAGGGTGGTCTAAACCAGCCTGACGAAAGAACACACTCGAGAAACCCTAACACCTTAGGGTCACATTTTTTCCAGTTCACACCGCTGAACCTACGAGTGCCAAGTTTTGTAATAAATGCAGCCAGAGGTAGGTTTCTGTGTCCTCTGAATTACAGAATTGGAAAATCCTTTCCCTTTAAGATGGAGGTCTGAAGAGCCATGCTGTCCAAGACAGACTAGGAAGGTCTGGATATAGGAAGGGACCCTGTATTAACAGTTCTAACCTTGGTAGAAGAGGCCCGGAGTGTCTATGGAGAACTCTGTAGGTTGGTGAACCAACAGCCCGAACTTGGCCCGGATGCCATCAGTATTACTGTTGCACTCTCCTGTTAATCCTTATAAGAAGGGACAGTGGAAGAAGCAAATACACCAGTTTGAAGTTCTACTCTACTGCCAGAGCATCCACAAACTCTGCTGCAGGATCCCTGGTTCTGCCCATATGTGGGAACCCTGTGGTTGTGACTCAAGGTCATGAGGTCTACCTCTGGAAGACCCCATCCATCCACAAGGCTCTGAAATACCTGTGGATGATGAGCCCACACTCTCTTGTGCATATATCCTGCTGGCTTAGGAAGTCCACTTCCAAATTGAGGACTCCTGGTGTGAACACAGCCAATCTCGCTGTAAAATGAAGTTCTGCCTAAACAGAATGTTTGCCACTTTCACCATGGCAGCCTGGCTCCACGTGACTCCCTGGTGGATGAGGTAGTCTACTGCGGTGGTGTTGTTAGATTGTACCTAGACCGGCCTGCCCCTTTTGTATTTCCGGGCGCTCCATCACTCCGGGTCTCACACCAAAAGGGGGTGGCTGTCGATTGTGATTGACAGCTCTCACCGTTTTGGAGGTGTGGTGTGGGGGTGGCTTCACAAACTGAGGTGTTCCCATGCGAACGCCTGCCGTTTGTGGGCGGCCCCACTGACATCACCAGTGATGTAAGTGGGAGAGCTTCCGGCTCTATCAGAGCCAGAAGCTCTCTGGGGCTTGCAGCAACAAGACCCTAACGCAAGGGTCTCATCGCAAGCTGGATGGTCATGATGGTCTTGACCATCGCGACAATCATCCTGGCTGCTCGCAATAGCTGTGGGTGGTCGCTCCAAAAAAACAAAACGCCCTGATTCAGAGCGAGCCCTCTTTCAGAGCGTCCGGCTCTGAATCAGGGCCTAAGCTCACTAGTCAACTACCAAACACCAGGTAGGAGCTAGAGCTCTGTATGACCTGATCAACACATGGGAGGCATACAGGGACTACCCCAACCTCCTGAGCACACCAAAAGCCAGAGGGAGTGCTCTCTGGCTGACTCAAATAGAGGGAGGTTCTCTTCCCTTTTACATACATATATGCAATAAGTTTAGTCAATTCCGAACAGCCCACAAGGCTAAGTAGGACATCAAGCTCTGTATACCTGGCCATCCAAGGAGAGGTATACAGGGAGATGAACCACGCCTCCTGAGAATATTTGCAAGTAACCCACAACAAGTGTAAGGTTAAAAAAAATACCAAGTGACCACTTTCACAAAAAAATTACATGTGAAGCACTCTAACCCTTAAACCGCAATTTAGGGGGTTAGGAAGACAAAAGTCAAATAGGTTCTGAATCACAAGCAACAAAGTTGGTAGGATTCCAGTGTTATACACTTTATCAGTAACACAATGCATACCAAGTTCTGAGTACACATGTGATTTTTGTTTCACCCCAACTACCCACACACCTGTATTAAGGGTTATAGGGGAAAAACAGCAGTGATAGGTTATAATCGGACAGTTATACAGACATAAAAGGCAGTACCACACAGCAATTCAAATCACATGCAATGCATAAACACCCTTGTGGGCATATGCAATCTTAAGCTCTTGTCACTACGAACAGCCCTAGGTTTAGTAGGATAGAGAGCTCTGTAAAACCTGTCACCATAGGAGAGGTATACAGGGAGACTGATAAAGTCTTCTAAGTGTGCAGCGACTGAGAGCACCTGGAAGTGTTCTCTGACTGAATCATCTGCAGCTGAGCTTTCCTAATTAGGAGAGAGGGGGGATGGGCAGCACAGGCTTACACCAGTACATGTAAAATACAATTTAGCCCCTATAGCCTGCAGCTGGGGGCCAATTGGAGCACTTCCTTTACAAAGCAACAATGTAATGTGCTCACCTTCACACATCTAGTAAATGAGAAGTACCGTTATAACTGACAGTCTTTCCAGAAAACAAAGGCAGCATAACTCAGCAAACTTAATGCATTCAAGAATTTTTTTTGCCAAAGGCTCTTAATCAACTACAAAAGCACACCAGCTTAGTAGGATATTGAGCTCTGTACAACCTGGCCACTAAGCAGAGGTATTTTGGTCCATAATCTGGGAAAAAGGAAACCCAAGGGAGTTCCTGTCCAGAAGCTGGAAGGTTTGCCTGATGTGGTGACTCCTACACCGTGACCACATATTCAGATTTGTATGAAAACCTGTGGGGGACCCCACTTTGCAGGCCATACAACCAGCACAGGGGCCTCTGCCACCTGTCTTTCAGAATCTTTAGACATAAAAATGACAAGTTCTGAGTACACATGTGATCTTGTTTCACCCCAACTACCCACACACCTGTATTAGAGGGTTATAGGGAGAAAACAGCAGTGATAGGTTACAAAACTGACAGTTGTTCAGGCATAAAAGGCAGTACCATACACAGCAAATTCAAATCACATGCGATGCATAAAACACCCCTATGAGCATATGCAATTTTAAGCTCTTGTCACTACGAACAGCCCAAGGCTTAGTATGATAGAGAGCACTGTAAAAACCTGTCCCATAGGAGAGGTATACATGGAGACTGATCCAGCCTTCTGAGTGTGCAGCGACTGAGAGCACCTGAGAGTGGTCTCTTGCTGACTCATATAGGGGAGGCTGGGAGGAGCAATCCAGAATGCTGTGAACATCTAGCTGGGCAAGCATGTGGATCGGGGGAGGGCCCGCCGGGGAAAGCGAACCTCCCCTATGCTGCCTGTGTGGGAGGTCCAGGGCAGAGCGCCCCACCTCCCACAAGGATGCCTACCAAAACCAGACCCTGTGTCGCCGCCATCACCAAGCAACGCGGAGGGCCAATGAGGACCCGCCGTGTCGTCAACCAGAGGATGACACGCGGTGGGATATTTAATCTCCAGCGTGCGGCCCGGGAGGAAGAGTCGTGTGGGAGTTGCCAGAGCTGCAGGATCACCAACAGAGAGGATCTAGGACACGGTTCAGCGGATCAGGTAAGCCCTCAGTGAGGCCCCTTTTTGCTCATCCGTATCTGTGTTAGGTTATTGTGTGCCCACTGTACCACCACCGTGCGGCGCTAGGTCGAGACCACTGTATCTGTGTTAGGTTATTGTGTACCCACTGTACCACCACCGTGCAGCGCTAGGCCAAGACCACTGTATCTGTGTTAGGTTATTGTGTACCCACTGTACCTGCACCGTGCGGCGATAGACCGAGACCACTGCATCTGTGTTAGGTTATTGAGTACTCACTGTACCACCACCGTGCGGTGCTAGGCCGAGACCACTGAATCTGTGTTGGGTTATTGTGTATCCACTGTACCATCACCGTGCGGTGCTAGGCCGCAGGTATTGCCCTTGTGCGGCGCTAAGCATCTGTGCTCGCCCAGCAAAGGGACAAGGGGTATACCCGGTGAGCGCATTCTGTGTTTGTGTGTCGTATCATTGTCGTGTGTCATCACCTCTTCCCTTTCCCCTTTTCGGTCATTTTTGATCGTGTTGCACTCATGTGCCTGGCACGCGGGTGTAAACCAGTCTGAGGCCAAAAGTGCCAATGATGACCATCTTCTAGTCCCCGTAACACCTGTCTGTCAGTCAGTCCTGTGGCACCAAGGTCCAGTCCATAGGCTCAGCATATCCGACCTATCTTACAGGTCAGACTGTCCCTGGCTGTGCCGAACCGGAGAGACCCGGACCGTCGGTCGGAGTAACCAAGGCGGCCTGAAGGTGAGAGCCACTGAGTGCGAGAGGTAAGTGCTCCGCCACACCTGCACGGCAGCAGGCACACACACCAGCCCACCCCTTGCCCCTCTTACACCTGGACCCACCAAGCAAACTGACATAGCCGCCACCAACTAATCCCCGGCTGTCAGGACATCTGTCACGACCTGGTGGTCTAGTGCATGAGACAGGCTGTTCTGCCTACTCACTGCAGCGTGCCCCCGGCCAGTCTCCACCACCGAAAGCCAGATCACCATGTGGACCCGGCGTCAGTGGCCGCTGATCCCACCTCTTACCTGCATCCCCTTGTCCCAGTTGCAGTCCAGGGCCCTGTGCCCCTACCGAAATTACTTAATTCATCACCAGTTTTGTGGTGCCAGAGGGGGTAGATGTAGCGGGCGACCGGTGCATCTCTCATCAGATGGTAGGCTGCTTCTCAGTCAGCGTGGGCCACCCACCCAGATGGAGAGTAAAACTCTTTTTTTTTTTAACTCATCTGCGGGACTGCTCCTGCAGTCCCACTGTCTATGTGGTGTATCACAGCAAACAGGAAGAACTGGCTACCTATGGCCGGGGCGGGGTATAAGTGGGGAGAACCCATTGCATCCTGGGAGCTGAGAGCTTGTTTAACTGTTTGGCATCTGGATCATATACCCCAATGTATTGGCTGTGGACCCCATGGACCCCGAAGAAGAAATGATGGTTTTAAGTGACAATCATCACTGACACTTCTGGTCCAATGTACACCCTGAAGAAAGGAGGATAGGCAGAAATGAACAGACAGTAAAAGGCAGACATACAGGTTCTCACCGGAGATACTCTTGTTCTTTGTCCCGCTCGATCCCACAAACAGGTCCCTGTAGGAGAGAGAATATGCTGTGCAGGGCTCTTTCCTGCTCTAACAGTGTGTCACATTAATATACATTAATATCAGCCCTACTGTAACTCACCGGCCTAACAAACTACAGTATTAGTGTATTGTTGGCCTCACAGAGGGCCTACCTGTTATGGTGGATGAGGTTTTGGGGGGGAAACTTCTTTTAGCTCTTTTGCTTTCCACCCCCGGTAGTCCTCTTCTGTCCTCAGCTTCTTTCTTCTGCCACTGGCACGTCCTGGCCAGCGGCACCGGGTCTTCCTCTCTTCAGACCTGGTGGTCTACAGTACAGTAAGTAGGGGTTAATGTACAGTTGGCCTCACAGAGGGCCTACCTGTTATGGTGGAAGAGGCTTTGGGGGGGAACTTCTTTAGCTCTTTTGCTTTCCATCCCTATAGTCCTCTCATGTCCTCAGCTTCTTTCTTCTGCTGCTGGCACATCCTGGCCAGCGGTGCCGGGTCTTTCTCTCTTCAGACAAGTCCCTTCAAGTCGTGTTTGTTGATTGAAGATCTGTACTTGGTGGCTGTGTGGCGGCCTTCCATGCTGGTTTCCTTGTCATGCGCAGCACCCTATTCAATGTGTCCTTTATCTGGCTCAGTTTTTCTTTTCCAATCCTGAATCTTGTCCGACATCTTGAGAGGATATCTTCTTTTTAATTGTTGGGGATTGGTGCTTTCTTCTGACTGCCATCAAAGTTCACACGCTTGGTCCAATTGCAATAAAGTTCGTAGGGCACATGTTCTCGAAATATTGCTTGTGCATATCGATGCCCATGACCATTGCCAGCTCTGTAAAGTGCATTGTCCTTCTCAATGGTGATTACAGCCAGTGGTATATATGGCAAGGGTGTTCCAAATACAGTCTTTTGTGCTGGGGTACTTGACATGAAAGTACAAGCTAAGCTTGCATTGTTTATTTTCGATTCTTCAGCTGACCGTTCAGGCAGGTGATACGATGCCACTGGTGTGCTCTCCAAATGAGGCAGGCTATCATGTCCAAGTGCTCTGATGCCACTGTAGTGTCCATGTCTAGCAAGTGGAATGATGGGCCAGTCTCCAAGTTGAAATCCTCATGGTCTTTGTTATCCTCAGGCTCAAATTCATCAGGTGTGACCATTTCATACTGTACTGCCTGGTCATGTCTGTTCCTGGTACGCTGGGCAGCAGCCTCTTGCCATTCTTCTTTCGTTTGCCAGATTGCTTCTTTCATTGCTTCTGCAATGGTGTCCTTCAGCCCTTCTTTCAAGTTGTCGATTTTCGCCTCCAGACGGCACACTTTTCCCACGAGGTCTCTCACCGTCTTAGCACATCAACATGTGCATGCATTCTCTTCTTGAAAGGACAGTTTTTGATGGGTTGGTGAGTGGGGTGCATCTTTCACAGGTGTACAAAGCAGAGGCTCCAAGGTGTCCAGTTCTTCGTTAAGTGTATTTGGTGCATCAACCACTGGTGTTTCCTCCTGGTTCTCCACGCTCATTGGTTGCTCCGCTTTCTCTGGTCCATTTTCTCCTATGTGCAGATCCAAAGACAAACACTTGAGCTTTGCATTTTTCCTCGCCTTGACTGGTACAGGTAAATTTTTCCTTCCCTGCTTTCTTCTTGAAAGGTTTGGTTGTAGATCGTTGTGGCATTAGTGAATTCAGACTCTTGCTCTGTGGAAGTGGGCAAGATGAGTCACCATTGTAAAAACCTTTACTCTTCACCATTTTCACCATTCAGTGCATTCTGAAATACAAAAGTATAAAGACACTAAATACAATATTAAGCAAAATAATGGAAATATAAATGTTTCACATTACAGCACTGTAAACAATTACAGTACTCATATTGAACAATACTGTATGTACTGTACTTTCAAGAATGTGCTGCTACTGAACTCTGTACAACTCCAGTAATAACCCTTTCACACAGAAAAGCAAATTACTGTTGCAGTTATAGTAAAGCACTTTACTGTACATAGTACAGTAATTTGATGAAGAACAGAGATTTTACTGTGTGAAAGGGTCACTTTGACCTTACATTTTACCTGGGTCATAGACCTGGTAATTTTGATGTGGGTTGACCCTTTCACACAGAATAAATGCTCGTGTCCATCTGCAAATCACTGGGTAAAAGTGCTACTGTACTGTATGCCCAGTAATTTGATTGTCTCTGCCAAAAGGGGTACAAAGCGGGACCATCAATAAAACATGTGCTTCAAATGCCGTATAAAGATAGGATTTTTTCGCTACAGTATTTACTGTGTGAAAATGGCAGGGATATTTTTCATCAAGATCTCAGTTCCTGTACCACTTGTTGAAGCTGGATAATTGGCTGAGACAGGATCAGTTTAAAATTAGATCGGGGCGACGCAATTTTGCGAATGGCAATGAGACGCCAGTTTGCGACTGGCTGCCCAGTGCCATTTTAGAGAATCATGACATAAGTACATACGGCGATGCTATTATTTAGCGTTGTGCGATTCCCACACAATAGAAAGAAGTTAGAAGTCCTCTTCATACAAATGCAGAAAGTCACTAAAACATATAAAATGATTAACCCTGCAAAACACGTACCATGGTGTACTCCACAAAACACATAGTCGCACAGCGCTAACTAGCATCTTTTCCCAATTCCCCAATACTTACACACTGCACACTTACATGAAAGGTTCCCTAGCATTAAAGTGTAATATTCAAGGTTTATTCAGTAATTATTAATGTTGTGAAATAAAGGTTATTTGATATCTAAGGTTTAGTACATGGTTAGCAGACCGTGTTTGGTGTTGTACTGATCCACTTTGTCTCAACAGATTTCCGGTATTATCGGTGAGAAGATCGCAACATGCGTCTGCAAACTATGGACTATAGAGAGTTAAAACATTAAAATGCTCTCTGTAATGTTAGCAGCTTAGATTAGCATGCAGCGGGAAAAAGGACACAAAGGATTGTTAGAGGCTGTTTGTGTCCATTCGAATTGACCCATGAACTATCCTTTAACAAAAGTACCTTTAAGAAGAACCAATGGAATAGAGTCAAACTTGTCTTTTGTATTGCCTATCCCTGTAAGAGTATATATGTGCGCTCTCTGACCCCAATCTTGAGTCTTCTTGCTGTGCTGTTGACGGAGGTTTCTAATGCTGATGCCGGTATCTGGGCCCAGAGTGTGTGCATATATAACAACTGTACCTTGGGTCTGAATGTTTTATTTGTTCTAATTGTCTTTAGATCACAGCGTGTAACCATCTGTTTTTATACTGAATAATATCTTTTTGTGCTTTGGAACCAAATTCAAAGTCTGAAAGCATTTATTTCTGTGTGACTCATTACGCTAAATAGCGACAATTTTAGAAGGTATAGGCAGGATTTTAGAAGGTATAGACAGGATTGCATAGAGGTTTTAATTAGGTATCCGTACATTCATTAACTACAGTTTGACGGGACAGAATTTACTTTTTATAAGATACAGTACTTTCAGTTTTAGTTTAAAGTTTGTGTTTTTTTCTACAGTAAATATATATTCAATCAAATACAGTATATATGCACTGTATATACAGTACTAAGCAGTGTTAGGAGACAGTGAAAAGAGATAAGGTACTGTACCAACCAAACAGCTCCCAACTGCAATTTTTCAAGGTTGTGTTTGAAATATTAGAGTTGGGAGCTGATTGGTACAGTACCTTCTCTCTTTTCACTGTCTCCTAACACTGCTGTTTGTGTAATATATATATATATATATATATATATATTATAAACCAGGTACACTGTCATGACCAGGGCTAAACATACTGTACAGTAAAGGCTAAAAAGTATTACACATTAAATTTCCTCACATTTACACCAGAAGATAATGTGAAATATGGCCTGCTCGATGGAAACTAAGGGGCATACAGTATGTATCAAAGCTTGATGTGAGATAAAATTGTGAGATATATACAGTATAACCAACCAATCAGCTTGTTACCTACATTTTGTTTAATAAATGATAGTTTGGAGCTGGTTGGTTGGTGATATAAATTTCCAAATTTTATCTCACATTATGCTTTGATACATATGCCCCTTAATACGCAAAAATGCGTCTACGAAGGAGACATTATACAACACATTAGACACAGCAGTATTGTGACTAAAACAAGATGGCTGCTGAGCATACACAAGATGGCCGTGAGGAGAAGACAGCCACGGGAGACTAAAATGGACAGCGGGAGGCTAGTAAATGATCAGTGGTATACGGTGTGTGATAGAAACTTGATACACAAATAAGTGTCTACGGGGACGGGCAAAGGACGGAACTTACTGTGGCAGCAGGACATTAGACACTGCAGTATTGCGACTAAAACAAGATGGCTGCTGAGCATACACAAGATGGCCACGAGGAGAAGATGGCCACGGGAGGCTAAAAAGCGCAGCAGGAGGCTAGGAAACGATCAGCGGTATATAGTGTGTGAGAGACCCGATACACAAATATGCATCACACACCGTATACCGCTGATCGTTTCCTAGCCTCCCGCTGCCCCTTTTAGTCTTCTGTGGCAGTCTTCTCCTCATGTCCATCTTGTGTATGCTCAGCGGCCTTCTTGAGTTTGTTGCAATATTGCTGTGTCTAATGTCTCACTGCCACAGTATGTCCTGTCCTTTACCCATCCCCGTAGATGCATATTTGTGTATCGGGTCTCTCACAAACCGTATACTGCTGATCATTTCCTAGCCTGCTGCTGCCCCTTTTAGTCTCCCGTGCCCGTCTTCTCCTCGCAGCCATCTTGTGTATGCTCAGCAGCCATCTTGTTTTAGTCGAAAATACTGCAGTGTCTAATGTCCCACTGCCAAAGTATGTCCCATCCTTTGCCCATCCCCGTAGATGCTTATTTGTGTATCGAGTTTCTATCACACACCGTATACCGCTGATCATTTGCTAGGCTCCTGCTGCCCATTTTAGTCTCCTGTGGCCATCTTCTCCTCATGGCCATCTTGCGTATGCTCAGTGGCCATCTAGTTTTAGATGCAATATTGCTGTTTAATGTCCCGCTCCCACAGTATGCCCCATCCATTGCCCATAGACATAGATTCATATTTCTGTATAGGGTCTCTGTCACACACCGTATACCGCTGATCATTTCCTAGCTTCCCATTGCCCCTTTTAGTCTCCCATGGCCATCTTCTCCTCATGGTCATCTTGTGTATGCTCACCTGCTATCTTGTTTTAGTTGCAATACTGTAGAGTCTAATGTCCCACTGCCACAGTATATCTGGTCCTTTGCCAATTCCCGTAGATGCTTATTTGCATATCGAGTTTTTATCACACACCATATACAGCTGATCATTTGCTAGCCTCCCACTGCCCATTTTAGTCTCCCATGGCCATCTTCTCCTCACGGCCATCTTAGTATTAGTCGCAATACTGCTGTGTCTAATGTGCTGCATAATGTCTCCTTCATAGACGCATCTTTGCATATTATGGGGCATATGTATCAAAGCTTGATGTGAGATAAAATTGGGAAATATATATTACCAACCAACCAATCAGCTCCAAACTATCATTTATTAAACACAGCCTGCAAAATGTAAGTTACAAGCTGATTGGTTTTATATATATATATATATATATAAAATCACAATTGTATCTCTCATCAAGCTTTGATACATACTGTATGCCCCTTAGTTTCCATTGAGCAGGCCACATTTCACATTATCTGCTGGTTATAAATGTGAGGAAATTTAATGCGTAATAAGTAGCCTTTACTGTACAGTACAGTATGCTTTAGTCCTGGTCCATACAGTATGCCTGGTTTATATATATATATATATATATATATATATGTATATATATATATATATATATATATTAGGGGTGAGCGGGTTCGGATTTCTGAAATCCGAACCCCCCCCCGAGCCCCCCCGATCCGAGTCCGATCCGAGTCAGGCTCGACTTTTCCCGCCTGACTCGAATCTGAAATCGAGGCAAAACGTCATCATCCCGCCTTCCGAGTCTCACGGGTTTTGGATCCTATATAAGGTACCCGCGTCGGCGCCATTTTCTCACTCGGCTGTGGACAGTGAAGAGGGAGGGTGGGAGTTAGGGCTGTGTAGTGTAGTGTAGTGTAGTGCTGCTGTTGTCCACTACTTCAAAGTCCATAGGGGCTGGCTGTGTTGTGCTGTGCTGCTGTTGTTAATAGGGGCTGTGTCCACTACTTCAAAGTCCATAGGGGCTGGCTGGACTGTGTTGTGCAGTCAGTTCTCCATAGGGGCTGTGTCCACTCCAAAGTCCTGTGCAGTGTCCCAGTCCTAAAGGGGTGCTGTAGTGTTGTCCAGGGGGTGCTCTGTCCATCAGGGGTGCTCCCCCCAAGTGCTAAAAAAATAATATATTTTCTGTGTTTGTGAATTGTGTGCGCAGTAGCCGCACGTGCATCAACAAAGTAGTGCCAAGCGTGCGCCTGTGTCATAAGTAAAGGGCCGGCTGGCTTGACCGTTAAAGGGTGCTGTAACCCCCAAAGTACACTCCAGTCCAAACCAAAAAAAAAATTATTTTCTGTGTTTGTGAATTGTGTGCGCAGTAGCCGCATGTGCATCAACAAAGTAGTGCCAAGCATGCGCCTGTGTCATAAGTAAAGGGCTGGCTGGCTTGACCGTTAAGGGTGCTGTAACCCCCAAAAGTACACTCCAGTCCAAACCCAAAAAAAAATTATTTTCTGTGTTTGTGAATTGTGTGCGCAGTAGCCGCACGTGCATCAACAAAGTAGTGCCAAGCGTGCGCCTGTGTCATAAGTAAAGGGCCGGCTGGCTAGACCGTTAAAGGGTGCTGTATCCCCCGAAAGTACACTCCAGTCCAAACCAAAAAAAAAATTATTTTCTGTGTTTGTGAATTGTGTGCGCAGTAGCCGCACGTGCATCAACAAAGTAGTGCCAAGCGTGCGCCTGTGTCATAAGTAAAGGGCCGGCTGGCTTGACCGTTAAGGGTGCTGTAACCCCCGAAAGTACACTCCAGTCCAAACCAAAAAAAAATATATTTTCTGTGTTTGTGAATTGTGTGCGCAGTAGCCGCATATGCATCAACAAAGTAGTGCCAAGCGTGCGCCTGTGTCATAAGTAAAGGGCCGGCTGGCTTGACCATTAAAGGGTGCTGTAACCCCCAAAGTACACTCCAGTCCAAACCAAAAAAAAAATTATTTTCTGTGTTTGTGAATTGTGTGCACAGTAGCCGCACGTGCATCAACAAAGTAGTGCCAAGCGTGCGCCTGTGTCATAAGTAAAGGGCCGGCTGGCTAGACCGTTAAAGGGTGCTGTATCCCCCGAAAGTACACTCCAGTCCAAACCAAAAAAAAAATTATTTTCTGTGTTTGTGAATTGTGTGCGCAGTAGCCGCACGTGCATCAACAAAGTAGTGCCAAGCGTGCGCCTGTGTCATAAGTAAAGGGCCGGCTGGCTAGACCGTTAAAGGGTGCTGTATCCCCCGAAAGTACACTCCAGTCCAAACCAAAAAAAAAATTATTTTCTGTGTTTGTGAATTGTGTGCGCAGTAGCCGCACGTGCATCAACAAAGTAGTGCCAAGCGTGCGCCTGTGTCATAAGTAAAGGGCCGGCTGGCTTGACCGTTAAGGGTGCTGTAACCCCCGAAAGTACACTCCAGTCCAAACCAAAAAAAAAATTATTTTCTGTGTTTGTGAATTGTGTGCGCAGTAGCCGCATATGCATCAACAAAGTAGTGCCAAGCGTGCGCCTGTGTCATAAGTAAAGGGCCGGCTGGCTTGACCATTAAAGGGTGCTGTAACCCCCAAAGTACACTCCAGTCCAAACCAAAAAAAAAATTATTTTCTGTGTTTGTGAATTGTGTGCGCAGTAGCCGCACGTGCATCAACAAAGTAGTGCCAAGCGTGCGCCTGTGTCATAAGTAAAGGGCCGGCTGGCTAGACCGTTAAAGGGTGCTGTATCCCCCGAAAGTACACTCCAGTCCAAACCAAAAAAAAAATTATTTTCTGTGTTTGTGAATTGTGTGCGCAGTAGCCGCACGTGCATCAACAAAGTAGTGCCAAGCGTGCGCCTGTGTCATAAGTAAAGGGCCGGCTGGCTTGACCGTTAAGGGTGCTGTAACCCCCGAAAGTACACTCCAGTCCAAACCAAAAAAAAAATTATTTTCTGTGTTTGTGAATTGTGTGCGCAGTAGCCGCACGTGCATCAACAAAGTAGTGCCAAGCGTGCGCCTGTGTCATAAGTAAAGGGCTGGCTGGCTAGACCGTTAAAGGGTGCTGTATCCCCTGAAAGTACACTCCAGTCCAAACCAAAAAAAAAATTATTTTCTGTGTTTGTGAATTGTGTGCGCAGTAGCCGCACGTGCATCAACAAAGTAGTGCCAAGCGTGCGCCTGTGTCATAAGTAAAGGGCCGGCTGGCTAGACCGTTAAAGGGTTCTGTAACCCCCAAAGTACACTCCAAACCAAAAAAATATATATTTTCTGTGTTTGTGACTTGTGTGCACTGTGGCTGCACGTGCATCAACAAAGGAGCAGCGCCAAGCGTGCGCCTGTGTCCCATAAGTAAAGAGCCGGCTGGCTCATTTCTTAAAGGGTGGTGTAACCCACAAAGTGCACTACTCTCCAGCAAAAATAAAAAAATATTTTCTGTGTTTGTGTGCGCTTTAGCCGCACGTATATATATCAATATAACATAAATGGAGGACCAAACTTTCTCCGATAAAAATAAAATAGGGAAAGATCAAGAACCACTTCCTCCTAGTGCTGTTGCTGCTGCTGGGAGTTGTTCATCATCCCAGAGAGGAAGTAGGAACATCACTACTTTTACTAAACAATTGACCCTCCAACAGTCCCTAGCAATGAGGATGAAGTACGACAGCAGTCATCCTGAAGCAAAACGTATAACTGAGGCCTTGACTGCTATGTTGGTGTTAGACGTGCGTCCGGTATCCGACATTAGTGCAGTGGGATTTAGACAATTGATGGAGGTAGTGTGTCCTCGGTTCCAAATCCCATCTAGATTCCACCTGCATCCTCAAAGCAGCAGCAACAAGCGTGCGTCTGTCTGTTAAAGGGTGGTGACACCCTCAAAGTGTGCTACACAAACAATTAAAATATTGTTCTTTTTTTTTCTGTCTTTGTGAATTGTGTGGGCTGTAGCCGCACCTGCATCCTTAAAGCAGCAGCGACAAGCGTGCGTCTGTCTGTTAAAGGGTGGTGACACCCTCACAGTGTGCTACACAAACAATTAAAATATTGTTCTTTTTTTTTCGGTCTTTGTGAAATGTGTGGGCTGTAGCCGCACCTGCATCCTTAAAGCAGCAGCGACAAGCGTGCATCTGTCTGTTAAAGGGTGGTGACACCCTCACAGTGTGCTACACAAACAATTAAAATATTGTTCTTTTTTTTTCGGTCTTTGTGAAATGTGTGGGCTGTAGCCGCACCTGCATCCTTAAAGCAGCAGCGACAAGCGTGCGTCTGTCTGTTAAAGGGTGGTGTAACTCTCAAAGTGCTCCAAAAAATAAAAAACTATTTTTTTAATGTGTTTGTGACTTGTGTGCGATGTAGCCGCACTTGCATCCTCAAAGCAGCAGCGACAAGCGTGCGTCTGTCTGTTAAAGGGTGGTGACACCCTCAAAGTGTGCTACACAAACAATAAAAATATTCTTCTTTTTTCTGTCTTTGTGAATTGTGTGGGCTGTAGCCGCACCTGCATCCTTAAAGCAGCAGCGACAAGCGTGCGTCTGTCTGTTAAAGGGTGGTGACACCTCAAAGTGTTCTACAGAAACAATTAAAATATTGTTCTTTTTTTTTCGGTCTTTGTGAAATGTGTGGGCTGTAGCCGCACCTGCATCCTTAAAGCAGCAGCGACAAGCGTGCGTCTGTCTGTTAAAGGGTGGTGTAACTCTCAAAGTGCTCCAAAAAATAAAAAACTATTTTTTTAATGTGTTTGTGACTTGTGTGCGATGTAGCCGCACTTGCATCCTCAAAGCAGCAGCGACAAGCGTGCGTCTGTCTGTTAAAGGGTGGTGACACCCTCAAAGTGTGCTACACAAACAATTAAAATATTCTTCTTCTTTTTTCTGTCTTTGTGAATTGTGTGGGCTGTAGCCGCACTTGCATCCTCAAAGCAGCAGCGACAAGCGTGCGTCTGACTGTTAAAGGGTGGTGTAACCCTCAAAGTGTGCTCCACAAACAATAAAAATATTCTTTTTTTTTTTCTGTCTTTGTGAATTGTGTGGGCTGTAGCCGCACTTGAATCCTCAAAGCAGCAGCGACAAGCGTGCGTCTGTCTGTTAAAGGATTACATCAGTGATAGAATCCAAGTAGGCATGTCAGACAGTCCGTACCTGTACTGGCAGGAAAAAGAAGCAATTTGGAGGTCCCTGTACAAACTGGCTCTATTTTACCTGAGTTGCCCCCCCTCCAGTGTGTACTCCGAAAGAGTGTTTAGTGCAGCCGGGAACCTTGTCAGCGAAAGGCGTAGGAGGTTGCTTCCACAAAATGTGGAGAAGATGATGTTCATAAAATGAATTATCAACTCTTCCAGGGAGACCAGCCTCCAGAACGTACAGAGGGACCTGTGGTTCCTGCAGGGACGAATTAATACTCTGTGAGGATGAGGATGTACACACTGAAGAGGGTGAGGAATCGGTGGATGTGGAGGATGAGGATGACATCTTGCCTCCGTAGAGCCAGTTTGTGCAGGGACAGATAAATTGCCAGCTTGTTTTGTGGGGGCCCAAACGAACCAATCATTTCAGCCACAGTTGTGTGGCAGACCCTGGCGCTGAAATGATTGGTTTGTTAAAGTGTGCATGTCCTGTTTATACAACATAAGGGTGGGTGGGAGGGCCCAAGGACAATTCCATCTTGCACCTCTTTTTTTTCTTTGCATTATGTACAGTTTGGGGCCTAGTTTTTCAATGCCATCCTGTCTGCCACTGCAGTTTCATGCCTAGATGGGTCACGTGTTTGTGCCGCCCACTCGTGTCGCTTAGCATAGTCATCCAGCTACCTCGATGCAACCTTTTGGACATAAAAACACTATTGTGAGGTGTGAGGTATTCAGAATAGACTGGAAATGAGTGGAAATTAAGGTTATTGAGGTTAATAATAGCATAGGAGCAGAAAAACCTACAAATTCTGTGATTTTAGCTGTTTTTATGCTTTTTTAAAAAAAATACAGATCCAAAACACAAAACCCAGAACCCAAAACACGGAAGGGTGGTTTTGGCAAAATCAATCCAGATCCAAAACACGAAGAAAGATCCAGATCCAAAACCAAAACACAAAACACGAAAAGTGGCCGGTGCACACCCCTAATATATATATATATATATATATATATACACACTGTAGATATATATCTACAGTGTGTGTATATGTGTATATATATATATATATGTGTGTGTATATATATATATATATACTGTGTACATACATACTGTACACTAAGCAGTGTTAGGAGACAGTGAAAATATAAGGTACCAACCAATCAGCTCCCAACTGTAATTTTTCAAACACAACCTTGAGAAATTACAGTTGGGAGCTGATTGGTTGGTACCTTATCTCTTTTCACTGTCTACTAACACTGCTTAGTAAATAGACCCCTGAGTTTCTATCTGTCAGGCCATATTTCACATACCCTATATAACGCTGAATGCTCCATAGCCCCCCACTGCCTTGTGACCATCTTGTGTATGGTTGGCGCCCATCTTGTGAGTCACAATATTGCTGTTTCATACTGACCCATTAACTCATTAACACAGTATGTTCTGCTACAATGTCCCTGGCCCTAGACTCATATTTGTGTATCCAGTTGTACACTGTACAGTACATTGTACTTCTCAACATAGTGTACAGTACTATACAGTATATTTGTTTAAAAAAAATGTCTGGCGAGAACATTCAAATTGCTATGAGGGTGCATGGCCATGACCATAATTATCATACAGTAGGTTATGGCTGATTTAACAATGTTATACTCCCCTGTTCTAAAATTTTGTACAGTATGTTATATAGTATAATATTTTTTTTAGATACTGAACATTACATTATGTATACTGTACTCAGTCTGTATACTCAGTAACAGTACTGTACTTTATTTACATGTTTTCATCACAGGTTTTGTCGTCAAACATGCCGACAAAAATCAGGAAATCTATGAGCAAAATAATTGCAAACATGAAAAAAGAACACAAGACAACATGACAGATCCATGCCTGGCTGAAAGAGAGTGGTGTTCTTGTTAGTTTACAGACTGTTTGCTATCATGCATTTGAGAGAATGCGTCCCAGATATAGATTTCCTTCTAAATGCACATGGTAGGTACTTTACAGCAACCTTTTTTTATTATACTGTATGTTGCTAGATTGCTACTGTATTGTGTTCCAATTTCAACACTAACTGTCCAATAATTTCTATATGCTCTGTATGTGTTCTACCATAGGAGCGTCAAAAAGATTGTGCACAAATTAATTTGTGAGGATGATGAGTGTACAGCTTTACAAATAAAATGTATTCTAAAATCAGAATGTGACCTTGACATCTCCTGTTCCAGCATCAAACGGATGCATAAGGAACTGGGATGGACTTTTGGCCCTACAAGGTACGTAAAATACTGAAGTGTACAAAAACACACAAATGCACTCTACACTGCACTATTTTATTCAGTAGACTGTCCTTAATAATGCACTGATTTTACATGACTGCAAACTATAACTTGTTTTTATTCCACAGGATACGTCCCATGATAAGGGATGTTAATAAAGAAAAGAGAGTTGATCAAGCACGACGGTGGATAGAGAGTGGAGAGAATTTTAATGACATAATTTTCATAGATGAAACTTTGGTTTCTCTTGAGAGGTTCTCAAGACTGTCCTTCTGGAACCGTGCACATCTCTCACTTAAACCATGTCCTAAGCATCCATTAAAGGTCCATGTGTGGGGAGGTAGATCTCATTGGGGTGCAGGACTGATCTTAATTTTTTAAGGTACAGTAATATTTGTTTTAAAAATTATTTACAGTCCTGTACAGTGTATGCTTGTTACTGACAATAATTTATCATCTCTTTAGGCATCATGGATAAGACCTACTTCCAAGAACAAATAGTAGCTGGCTGTATGGTGCCATTTATTAGAAAATGCTTTCCATCAGGAGATTGATTATTCCAGGATAATGATCCAAAACACTCAGCTTCAGCGAAATTCATGGAAGAGAGAGGTATAAACTGGCAATACACACCACCAGAGTGTGTATTCTCCTGCTTTATTAACTGTTTATTGTACAATAAAGTATGTACTGTATCGTGCAGTAATTATTCTAGTATGCTTTTTATTAAAGTACTGTGACTGAATTTTTATTTGCTTTCCTGTACTGTAGGCCACTGGACATGAATCCCATTGCATTGGTCTGGGCCCAGTTGAAGAGGTTCATCAGGTCTGATGTGAAACCAAAAACTAAATATGAACTTTTGGATGGGATAATGAAGTTTTGGAAAACCGTATTGACACGTGCCCAGTGTAACAATTATATTGATCATCTGTATAGAGGCTTACAAGTTGTCAATGAAAGAAATGGTCAAGCAACTGCTATGTAGCTTGTACAGCACTGTACTGTATGTTATATACTGTAATTAGTTATGTAGAGGAGGGGTTTAACTTCCTCTTTCCAGTTTGTGATCTGCTGTGTAAAGTACACTGTTTCCATACTGTATGTACAGTACTATATTGAGGTTGTGCTTTCTGTCCCTATACTGTATATTCTCCTAATTCTCTCCCCCCCTGCCTCGCATTAATGCTGTTACATGCCTCTGTTCATATTTAACCCTATTCCCCAGCTATGCCCCATCCCCACCCCAGTACTCCACCTCCCCACCACCTGGTCAAAGCTGAAAGACCTCTAACAGTCATTGTAAGCACAATTCACGGGTATTAACCAGCAGTTTTGCACCCTCTCCTTTCCTCATGGACCAAGACAAATCTAGCAGCATTATGTCACTGCCCCTACACTGTTTAACCCTTATGCACAGCAGGTTGAATATGTGCCTAGTCAGTCTGCAAGCCTGCAGCTAATGGTTCAACCCTCCCTTCCACTGGCTCTTCTTCCCTGTTCCAAGGCATGCATTGCCACAGCAGCCATCTGCAAGGGCATCGACACAGGTTGTGCTGCAGCCTCCAGTTTCTGCTACTGCGCTTGATGTTGCTGTTTGTAATGCAGATGTTTCAAGTTTTCAGGCACCTTTTGGTTCATACAGTAGCGGCTGCTTCAACATCACATCCATAGTCTCGAACATAGTGGGCGCACCGTGCATTGAGGAACAGGCTTCTACTATACATCTGCACTTGGGGTGGTGGTCCCTTCGGCATCAGGATTAGGTGAGAAAAGCATTTTGGTTAATGTTAGTGTTCCGTTATTGCATTCAGTGGAATCTTTTGATTCTTCTACTGTAGCTCCTTGCTAGTTTGTTCTTTAGGAGACCCAGGGCCTTATGCCACCCGCTGCTAGGGGGGATTTGGAGTTCTTTTAACTTTTGCCCTCAAAATGACAGGTGGTGTTCACCTCCATCTGGGTCACCCATATTCTGTCTTGTTTAATTTTTTTTTTTTGGTAAATACTATAAATCGTTATACGGTATGTGCAGTGGGCCCAGGGGCACTGCTTTTTTTTACCAACAGGATTAATTATAATAATACTAAATTGTTATTAATAATTTTGATAGGCCGGTGAGTTAGGCCCGATATTAATGTGGATTAGTGTGACACACTGTTAGAGCAGGAAAGGGCCTTGCATGGCATATACTCTCTCCTATAGGGACCTGTGTGTGGGACGAAGAACAAGAGCATCTCCGGTGAGAACCTGTGTCTGTCTCTTACTATCTGTTCATTTCTGCCTATCCTCCTTTCTTCAGGGTGTATAGTGGACCTTGCACTCTGGTGTGAGGTTGAGTCTGCACCTGGTGCATGAGCGCCTACAGTATAGGTGAAACTCTGGATCTGAGGCCAAAAGTGCCAGTGATGATTCTCTCTTAAAACAATAATCTTTTTGTGTAGTCATCGGTCCTGTAGGGTGTATCGGTCGGCATTGAGGAAGGACTGTTCTCACATCATCTCCTTTCTTATGGTCTTGCTTAATTTCATTTTTGGTACATACTGTAAATCATTACTGTAGATTGGCTGTGGGCTGAGGGTTTTTGACCACTAGGCTTAATTGTAATTGTACATTTTTGTTAATAAATTTGGCTGTGGCCTCTTTTTTCCAATTTATACTGTTGTCATGTCTACTTACTGTATTTGGTTAAAGCTTAAGAGTGGTGTAAAATTATTAAAAGTACTGTATGGGTGACTTACAGTATTAAAGCTGTATACTGTAATGCACTGTTGTACTGTATGTTTTTATTAAGTACTGTACAGTATTTTCTTACCGCATTGTTGCTAAAGTAAATGATAAATAAATGTAAATAAGCTTTGTACTGTATGTTAACTTTTGCAAAGTAGAGTACATGTACAGTACCTTATTGCAATAAAGTTTCATGTACTGTATGTTAGTAAGAAAATTACTTGTATTATGCACAAATGACTATTTGGTACTGTATGCAACTTTATATATTGGGTCCTGCCCCACAAATTATCTTGCCACCATAGCAATGGTAATGTACCTATTGAAGGGCTGCCTACCCTCATAAATTGTGGTGTCTGGGACTAACAAAATACTGTATAAAAGGCCCCCCTGGGGTGTTGCTGTTGATATTGTTGGTGGAGCTGTCACAGTAGATAGATAGTATACTGTTGTCAACCAGATCCCATAAAAAAAGACAAAACACCTTGTATAGAAATTAACATTTTACTAAAATTAAAATAAAAAATTAAAATAATTTCAACAAAAATTCACAAAATGCATCCACCATTAAATGTTGTGTGCACCTGTAGAGCGCTATCGCCTGACATAGTTGCTCTGTGTGGAGAAAAATAAAAGGTACAGTATTACAACACTAATCTACAATATTGTACAATCTTGACACTACTGTAAATACAGTACTTTACCTCTTGGTAGGCATTGCCTGTGTGGTGGTGGGCCCTGTTCCTGGTGCCCTCTGGGTCCCCCTAAGACTGTATTGGAAAAAAATACATTTTCATTACAGTGCTGTATTTACCTTTTATACAGTACGGTGCTACGTGGTTTGGCTAACTCCTAACAAACTACATAAATAAACAAAACAAAATGGCTACTGTACAGTAAAATACAATGCAGGAAAAGTACTGTACAGTATACAGTCTAACCATTGTTACACCAAAGGTCATGACACTGATTGAAGCATCAGGGTGGCAGACAGAGGGTTACTGTAGGTGTGGAGTAGATAATAGTAATTCAATTGTGGGAGGTTACTACTGTATATGTGGGAAGATGATCAGCTATAGTACAGTAAGTTGGAGACACTTACTGAAAAGTATAAGAATACCTGTATACAGTACTGTATGTATTTAACTCTTTAATGTACAGTACATCCAAAATACTGATCTACTGTTTTCCAAAATGCAGTGGCCATTTTGTCCCTCCTGTGTAGGCTTAAGGTGCCCATCCACTAGACGATTTATGTGAGCGATTGAACGATAACCTAATCATTCATAAATCATTTACAAACATGTCTAAGACAACCAGTGATGCGCATGCCCGCTGGTCATATAGACATCTACTGTATCATCATGCAAACATGCTGGACAACCTGACAATACTGTAATGTTAGGTTGAGCATGTTTGCAGATGGTTGATGATCCTGCACTGAATGACTGCTCATTCAGTACAGGCTCATCAGACTGACAAATGACTGCACGATTACAATGTCGTAAGCGTACAGTCATTTTCAGATCATTAAGTGGATGGGCACCTTTAGAGTGCTGTATTTTATAAAATTATACCATTAAGCTTGGGCAGTTGTACTATGGAGATTGGTTGCTACAGTAAGATACCCCCAAAAATTAAACATGAACAAGAGATATTGTAAAGTAAAATTGCTGGAGCGTGGTATTGAATAATATCCCTCTGTATTTATAAATTGAGATTAGTGGTGTACTGTACTCTCACATATTTTATTTAGGCAATTCATCAAAATGTACTGTATCTACAGTATACAGTAATCTAAAAATATAAACAATGATATACTGTAGTATTGTACAGTACTTAGAATAGATGTACTATGTGTTTCTCTGTGGGAAAATTTCAGGATCAATAGAGTATGGTTATACTGTAGATACAGTACATTATCTTAATGAATTTTATAAATATATGTGAGTACACCATTAATCTGAGTGACATTATTCAATACTGTACCACACTCCAGTGCTGCTATTGTAACAAATACTGTACTGAAAATCATGCCATCTTCAAAATCCCAACACCATTTAAATACAGTACACACAATGGAAAATTATAGTAAGAACTCCAGAAGACTCTAGCAATAAGAATTACTGTACCTCTCCGCTACTGTTGTACCTGCCAATCACCAGTTATTTGTATAGTAGGAGCTTATATAATATGCAGCGAGATATACTTTACAGTAGGCTGTGTGGTAAATCAACCTGACTTGGCCTTGTACATCACATGATTGGTGATTTAAAAATGTGACTATACAGTACTGTACTTGCCGATACTCCAGTACTGCCTGCATCTCGCTTGAGTATAGTATTGTAAAAGCACCTTATTCTGTTTTGGAAAAACAATTTTCATTGCAGTAATAAGGTGAAGTACTGTACAGTGCATTATTTAGTATTCAGTAGTTACCTTCATTTGACATGGTCGGCTCATCGTCCTACTCCTCGTCCATTGGCTCTTCCTCTAAAGGTAAAAAGAAACTGCATTGGCTTTACTGTACATTTAAGATACTGTAAGTGTGAAAGTCTGAAGGGGGGGAACATGATGGAAACTACTGTATCAACTACTCTATACAGTGCTGTATAAAGGCTTTCAATAAGGTACTGCAGGAGAGAGAGAGAGACACTGAAAAGGAATATACTGTACAGTAAGTACACAGTGTTAGAACAATGTGCTGTACACTACAGTACTTATGGCTCAGGGGAAGGCTGCTTTCAGCAGAGGAATCCTCTATTAGGATGCATTCTGTGTGTTAAAGAAATACAAATGTTGTAAAGTCCCAAAAATTACAGTAACTACACTACTGTACTGTCTCCCTAACAGTACTAATCATTACCACTATCCTCTGACTCCTGGGCTGGGGAGTGCTGGATCCAATCGTTTCTGGAATTAAAGGGAAAAAAAAATAATTTTGACTCAAAACAATCTGAAAAAAGATATAAAAAATTCAACCAGACAGTATTACTATTATTATAGTACACTTTATTGCCAGTATCCACTTACTGTACAGTATGGCTCATGGACACTAGACCAGACACAAAGATGAGGGGGTGGGAGAGTAGGCTATGCTGCATTCACCAGAATGGCATCATTAACAATATTCCCAGATTGGGCTGCATGTACAGCCCACTGGGGATATCGTTGACACCTTGGGGTAGTGTGCGCATGCATCCTTGGTGATTTACTGCATACACACTAGACCATTTTGAACCATATTGTTATTGTTCATGAAAATCGTCTGGTGTGTAAGCCCCTTAATACAGGTCACCAAAACATACTGTACTCTACTGGAAAATAAAAAAAACACACAAGAGAAAAAGTTTGAGATCCATCTGAAGTACAAGAGAGAAAGAAAGAGGGAGAGACACTGAAAAGGAAAAAAAGCAGAGAGAGAGAAAACAATTTACAGTACTGTACCTACGCGGCCTGGCAAGGTGACTGGGCACAGGTGGGGAGTACTGAGGCCATTCAATTTGTGGTACTGGGGGGGAAAAAGAAACATGTAATTTTGCCTCAAAACAATGTGGAAAAATGTCAATAAATTCAGCCTGACAGTACTATTACTACTTTATTATTACACTTTATTGCCAGTATCCACTTACTGTACAGTATGGCTCATGGACACTAGACCAGACACAAAGATGAGGGGGTGGGAGGGTGGGCCATGCTGCATTCGCCAGCATGGCATCGTTAACAATATCCCCAGATTGGGCTGCAGGTACAGCCCACTGGGGATATTGTTGATACCTTGGGGGAGTGCGCGCACACATCCTTGGTGGTTTACTGCATACACACTAGACCATCTGACCAATATATCATTGAACCATATTGTTATTGTTCATGAAAATCATCTGGTGTGTAAGCCCTTTAATACAGGTCACCCAAACATACTGTACAGTACTGGAAAAAAAAAACAAGCACAGAAATAATTATTGTTTAAGGAGAAGAGGTTGGAGATGCATCTTTGTAGTACGGTAGAGAGAGAGACACTGTGAAAAGGAAAAAAAAGGAGAGCGATACAGTAGAAGACAATGTAGTGTACAGTACTTATGCAGCCTGGAAAGGCAGCTTGGCCTGGGTGCAGGCTCATGGGTGGCTGGTGCCCTTCATGTCCCTGAACTGTGGGAATTTTTTTTTTTTTTTTGTGGGAATTTTTATTTTTATTTTTAGGCAGTTAGTTTTTAGCATTGATTAGCCAGTCTACTGTATGTGTAAAAAAATGCTTTAATGTTACAGTATAGCAAGTACTTTTATTGTCTCCACATTGGGCTGCATGTACAGAAAGGAGAGAGACACTGTGAAAAGGAAAAAAAAGTGGAGTGATAGAAGAAAATGTAGCATACAGTACTTACTAAAACGGCAAGAACCGCTGGGAATTGGAGGCTCCTCCTCATCACTAAAGTGTGCATCTGTGTGTATACAAAAAAAAATATTATAGAAAAAATAAAAAAGCCGTACAGTAGCAGTGCACTAGTGTGTCCATAACTGTATTAATCATTACCACTATCAACTGATAATAGAGGCTTTGGTGGTGGTGGTGGTGGTGGTGTTGGTGGAGTCAGAGTCTGAACTGTGGAAAAAGAACACTTTACCCTCAGTTTCCCTCAAAACAATTTGGAAACAAAAAAAAACCCTACTATACAATTCTTGACCAGAGCCTCCATAACACCAAAAAAACCAATAACTCTACTTATAGACTGTACAGTACTGAAATGCACACAAGATTAGTGAAAAGTACAGTTCAAACTGAGATGTTTTAACGGTATCTCCTGAAGTACAGTACTGTACATGATAAATCTGTGAAGCAAGGGAGTAATTATGAAAAAGCATGTACAGTAGTGGGGATAACATTGATGACCTGAGGGAGAGAGCATGCATCGTTGGTAATTTACTGCATACAGTACACACTAGACAATATGAACAATAGTGCATGCTGTATAATTGAACCATATTTTTTTATCATTCATCAAAATCGTCTAGTGTGTAAGCCCCTTAAGACAGGTCACCGAAACATACTATACAGTACTGAAACATAAAAAAACAAACAAGGACAGAAAGAATTAGTGTATAAGGAGAAGAGGAGAAAGGAAGAGGAGAGAGAGATATACAGTAGAAGACAATGTACAGTAGTGTATGGTACAATACTTACGAGGCCTGGAAAGGCTCCTAGGCCAGGGGGGCCTGGGGCCCTTCAATTTCTCTAACTGTGGGGAAAAAAAACAGAATGTTCCTGTTACACAAGTACAGAAAGAATTGCATCTTTGGAGTACAGGAGGGAGGGAGAGAGAGAGACACTGTAAAAAGGAAAAAAAAGGAGAGAGATACAGTAGAATACAACGTACTCTATGCACACAGCCCACTGGGAATATCATTGATGCCTCGGGGAGCCCAACGGAAAAGATCCTGACATCAGAAAGTAAGTAAACTGCAGTATATCTGTACCTTACCCTCTCCCCACCTAACCTATTATGAGTGCCTAACCCTAACCTCCACCTTTTAGTGCCTAAACCTAACCCCCCTCCCTGCACCCTAAACCGAACATTCCCGGGGGTGCCTAACCCTAACCAAAAACACAAGGTTAAGGTTTACTAGAATCTGTGCTCTCCTCACTGTCCAGCTCCACAATGAGCATGCGCTCAGTCTGAATCAGGGCGTCCCTATTTTTTTTAATTCTGGCCTCCAGGCCACTCGCACAACTGTGGGTGACCACCCACAACTTGTGCGAGTGGCCTGGCAATGGTCACGATTATCGCGACCATCATCATTGCAAGGAGACCCTTGTGGTAGGGTCTTAGCACTCGCAATGCCAAGTGGACTTCCAACTCTAATAAAGCCGGAAGTCCACTACTGACATCATGAGTGATGTCAGTAGGGATGCCCACAAATGGCAGGCATTCCTTCAGGAATGCCTCCGTTTGTTCAGCCACCCCCACTACTCACCTACAAAACGGGGTGAGCTGTCGATCAACATCGACAGCTGCCCCGTTTTGATGCGAGCTCTGGAGCGAGTGAAGGTCTCACTCAGGGGCATGTGCACGCTCCCAACTGTCATTTTTCAGACATAGGCTGTGAGATTGCAGTTGGGAGCTGGTTGGCTGGCACCTTATCACTTTCTTATCACTTTTCACTCTGTCTCCTAAAACTGCTTAGTAAAGAGACCCCTGAATCTGTCCATGATGTAATAATGTCAGACTTAAAGGGGACAGGGCCAGCACAGATAAACAGTGTATAGGTCCACATAGATTTGGTCGACAGGCATTAGGTCAAGGAAAAATGGTTGACTGTGACTCATGATCACACATAGTATTTGCCAACATGGCAATAGATAATAATGGATGAAATGTTGCCAAAATATTTTTGACGACAAAATATAGTATGGTGGATTAAATTGCCTTTTGTTACAGTAGGTTTACTATACAAACAAGCCATGTTGACCAATAGTGTGTCGCCCTTTAGTCCATGTAGATTTAGTGACCTTGTCAATCAAATCTCTGCCAGTCATGCGAGTGTGTGGTAACAACTGTCAGTCATCATCAGATATCCAACAATCTACAGTGCAGTGTACTGTATGTCACAGTAGTACATTGTGTTTGTTATTGTACTGTATACTGTCATTCATGAAATTGTACAGCAATACTGTACTTACTGCGTCGGAGATGCACCCTGATATGACGGAGCTGAGGTGCATCCCTGCTTAGCAGGTCAGACCACCGCCTTTGGGATGACCTGATGGTCCGGCGACACTCATATTTTCTGAATATGGCTCTACTCGCTCTCCTATAAGCGAACTCTTTCTCTTGGTTTGTGGAGAATGGTTGGTCTCTCCACTTCACCAAGAGAAAGAGCATGCCTGGGGAAAACCTCCTCACTCTTGTCACCATCTTCAACACACACGTACATAATGACTCATGACGCTCTTTCATTACACACAGGTGCATCACTCGTTACGGCAGGCATCTGTGGTGTAGTGGCTTGAACGCAAAGCAGGATCAAAGCCTGGAAGGCTACAATTTGTCATTTTTTTATTATTTTTATTTTTGTTTAAATCTTCACAACACAATTACACAGAAATCACTTGGTGGTGTGTGAATTTTGTCATTTATACCAACACATACAGGTATCGATGCACAAACTGCATTGAATAAATATAGAGCAATTGAAGTTCAATATTATTAAGATAAGTTTACTCCAATACAGTAGACTCTCCTCAACTTCCCACCACCTGCCAGTTCTACTGTATGCTACTCTATGCCATCCAGCTGTATTTTACATGAAACCACAATACACTAGACAGTGTATTTTTGTATTGTACAAAATGCAGCAACTTACAGGTAGGGGCAGACCTTGAGCTGACTGCTTACAGTAAATGGATTAACAGAGCATCCTTTATTATGGTAATGAGAGGCTATTGCTTGCTTTGGGGGAAGGGACCTGATGCACTGTGTGTGACTCCCGACCCACTGGGCATGTGCATTACTTCTGTATGAGCCTCCTTACACCACAGTTACAGAGCGGTTCCACTGGGAGAGCACTGACGTTAATGCAAGTTTGTACTTTAAATGCACAATCAGTTTGTAATACAGAGACCTCTCTCTCGCAAACAGAGCCCACTCACTACCAGTTTCGGAACTCATGAAATCACTTTTTTGTACACATCAGGGACAGCTTTGACATTGACGCAAGTTTGCGCTTTAAATGCACAGTTTGTAATACAGAGAACTCTCTTTCAAACAGAGCCCACTACCAGTTACTGGTCATGAGAAATCACTATAGTGTCCAAGGCTGGGACAGTGCCGAGATAGACGCAATTCTCAAACAGAGCCCACTCACTACCAGTTTCTGAACTCATGAAATCACTATTGTGTGCAAGTCTGGGACAGTACAAAGAGTGGCGCAAGAGTGCAAATTCAACTGCATAGTCAGTTTTTAATATATAGTACAAACACACTCATTGTGGCACACTAGTTGTCCTAGCAGATGGGGGATGGTGTCCTTGGCAATGGTCACCATTCGTAGCCTTTTCAGGACACAAGGGCAGAGTTGACTGCTTACAGTAAATGGCTAACAGAACATCCTTTATTATGGAAATAGAAGTCTCTTGTTTGCTTTGGGGGAAGGGACCTAGGACCTTATTCAGAGTCAGTCGTGAGCTGATGCACTCGTAACCGACTCGATGGTTAGTCCTTCGCATGTGCAGCGGCTGCACTACACATGTGTGAGCCTCGGAGCGACAGAGAAACTCTGTCGCTCTGGAGCTCGTTACCAAAGGGGCGGCTGTTGATGTTGATTGACAGCTCACCCCGTTTGGTAGGTGGGCCGGGGGGGTGGTTTCCAAAATGGAGACGTTCCTCTCTGAATGAGGTCCCTAATGCACTGTGTGTGACTGCTGACCCACTGGGCATGCGCCAGAAATCCCATTGCAACCCCTCCACTGGGCATGCACCAGAGATCCCATTTGTAACCCCTCAGAGCTGGCTGACAGCCACCATAGCACCAACTCTGCAGACATTGACCTCTCTCTCAAACAGAGCCCACTACCAGTTACTGGTCATGAGAAATCACTATAGTGTCCAAGGCTGGGACAGCACTGATGTTCACACAATTTTGCGCTCTGAAGGCACAATCAGTTTGTAATACAAAGACCTCCCTCTCAAACAGAGCCCACTCACTACCAGTTTCTGAACTCATGAAATCACTATTGTGTACAAGTCTGGGACAGCATTGATGCAAGTTTGTGCTTTAAATTCACAGTCAATTTGTAATATAGAGACCTCTCTCTCAAACAGAGCCCACTAGCAGTTTTTGAAGTCATGAAATGACTATAGTGTCCAAGTGTGGGACAGCGCAGAGATTGGCTCAAGTGTGAAAATTCAACTGCATAGTAATACAGACAACTGGACATGCGCAGTGCAATGATCTTCCATACGCCATGGTATAGCACTACATGGCGTATGGCTTGGCTCCACTGGGCATGTGCCACAGATCCCATTGTAACCCCTCCACTGGGCATGCTCCAGAGATCCCATTGCAACCCCTCTACTGGACATGTGCCAGAGTTCCCATTTATTACCCCTCAGAGCTGGCTGACAGCCACCACAGCACCAACCGTGCAGACATTGATGCAAGTTTGCACTTTAAATGCACAGTCAGTTTGTAATACAGAGACCTCTTTCTCAAACAAAGCCCACTAGCAGTTTCTGAAGTCCTGAAATGACTATAGTATCCAAGTCTGAGACCACGCAGAGAGTGTCGCAATTGTGACAATTCAACCGTATAGTAATACAGACATCTAGGCATGCGCAGTGCAATGATCTTCCATACGCCATGGCATAGCGCTACATGGTGTATGGCTTGACTCCACTAGGCATGCGCCACAGATACCATTGTAACCTCTCCACTGGGCATGCGCCAGAGATTCCATTGTAACCCCTTGTAGCTGACAGCCACCACAGCGCAGACATTGATGCAAGTTTGCACTTTTTAAATGCACAGTTTGTAAAGCCTTACTTTTAAAAATAGGATTTTGGTACTTACAGATAAATCCCTTTCTCCGATTCCACAGTGGACACTGGAGCCTCAGTACAATGGGGTATAGGAGTGTGTTAACCAGGAGCTGGCACCTTTAAATAAAAAAACTACTGGTAGCTATCTCCTCCCCCTCTATACCCCCCCAGGTCAGTCTAAAAACAACTGTGCCTGAGGGGAGCTGGAAAGGAAGGAGAAGGAGACAGAAAAGCTACATTAGCCACATATACATAAGAAAACCACATATACATGAAAACAAGGACAGGTCAGTCAGACAACATTAAACACAAACTAGCATCTGAACCTGTAAAAACAGTAACAATGCAGGAAGAACAGCGTAGTGGTGGGTGTCCAGTGTCCCCCGTGGAATCGGAGAAAGTGATTTATCGGTAAGTACCAAAATCCTATTTTCTCCTTCATCCACCAGGGGACACTGGAGCCTCAGTACAATGGGGACGTCCCAGAGCTTACATCCCAGGTGGGAGAGCACTAAGAGCCCTGCAACACCGCACGGCCAAACTCCGAAGGGGAGGCCACAAAAGTATCAAAACAACAGATTTGTAGGAAGGTATGCATGCCTGACCAAGTGGCTGCTCTACAAAGCTGGTTTAAGGAAACCTCGCGAGCAGCCGCCCATGAAGGACCTACCGAGCACATAGAATGCACCGTAATAGGACCCGGTGGTTGTTTGGAAGCCATCACGTATGCTTGCCTGAAAGTGAAGGGAATCCATCTAGAAATGGTCTGTTTGGAGGCCGGCCAACCTGGACGGGCCACATCAAACCGAATAAACAAAGCATCTGATTTACGGAGGGAGGCAGTCCTGTCAACGTAAATCCAGAGTGCTCTGACTACATCCAAGGATTTTGAATTGGAAGAGTCATCCTTAAACACCGGAACCAAGATAGGCTGGTTAATACGAAAAGCTGTCACCACTTTGGGAAGAAAAGCCCTTTGAGTACGCAGCTCCGCCCTATCCTCATGGAAAATAAGATAAGGAGGGCGGCAGGATAAAGCACAGTGAGGTCTGACACACGCCTTGCCAAAGCGAGAGCCAACAACAGAACCACCTTCCAGGTTAAGTACTTTATCTCCACTCTCTGTAATAGCTCAAAAGTATCAGACTGGAGGAAGGCCAACACCAAATCCAAATCCCATGGTGCTGTGGGGGGCACAAAGGGGGGTTGAATCCTCACAACTCCCTGGAGAAAAGTCTGTATATCCGGAAGCAAAGCCAATTTCCTCTGAAAGAAAATGGACAACGCGGATACCTGTACCATTAATGAACTCAGACGAAGGCCTGCTGTGAGACCAGCCTGAAGAAAAAGAAGGAGACGTGATACCTTAAAGGCTAAAGGAGGAGAATTACATCTCTCACACCAAGCCACATATGTCTTCCATATGCGGTAGTAATGTTGAGAAGTGACTTCTTTCCTAGCCCGAATCATTGTGGGAATGACACTAGATGGAATACCCTTCTTTCTGAGGACGGCCCTTTCAATAGCCAGGCCATCAAACGAAGCTGCCTTAAGTCGCAATAAACAAATGGGCCCTGACGAAGGAGGTCATCCTGAAGAGGCAGTGGCCACGGCTCGTCTATTAACAGATTCTGTATCTGGGAGTACCACGCTCGTCTGGGCCAATCTGGTGCTATCAGAAGCACCTTGATCCCTTCCCGCTTGATTCTTTGAAGCAGGCGTGGAATGTGCGGAAATGGAGGGAATAGGTAAATGTAATGAAACTTCCACGGAGCCGTCAGTGCGTCCACTGCAGCTGCCCGTGGATCCCTTGTTCTGGAGTAGTAAACTGGTAGTTGGTGGTTTAACCTTGACGCCATAAGGTCTGCTTGAGGACAGCCCGACCTCAGAGTTAGTTGCTGGAACACCTGAGGATTGAGTGACCATTCCCCTGGATGAACGTCCTGCTGACTGAGGTAGTCGGCCTCCCAGTTTTCTACTCCTGGGATGAAGATCGCAGAAATTGCTACTGCGAATTCCTCTGCCCAAAGCAGAATCCTGGTTACCTCCCTCATGGCGGCTCTGCTTTTTGTTGCGCCCTGCTTGTTTATATATACGCCACTGCAGTGGCGTTGTCTGACTGGACTCTGATTGCCTGCCCCTCCAGCAGCGGATGCGCCAGCTGGAGAGCATAAAATACCGCTCTCAACTCTAGGATATTTATGGGCAATCTGGCTTCCTGCTGCGTCCAGTGCCCCTGAAAATGCTTTCCCAGAGTCACTGCTCCCCAGCCCCTCAGACTTGCGTCTGTGGTGAGGAGGGTCCAATCCCACACCGCAAACCTTTTCCCCGCCAGCAGGTGGGAAGGGTTCAGTCACCAAATGAGAGATGTTCGAGTCTGAGGCGCCAGGAGAACTCTCAGATGGAGAAAAAGGTGGGATCCTGACCACTGGGAGAGGAGATCCAATTGAAAATGAAATCGTGCATACTGAATCACCTTGAAGGCTGCCACCATCTTCCCCAGAAGGCGGATACAGAGATGCACAGACACTCGGCAATGTTGTAAGACCAGGCGCACCATATGCTGAATGGAGGCAGCCTTGTCTTGAGGCAGGAAAACTCTTTGCTGCACTGTGTCCACTATCATTCCCAGGAATAGTAAATGCTGTGTGGGGTCAGGGAGGACTTTTTGAAATTTAGTATCCAACCGTGTTGCAGGAGGATGCTCTGAGTTAAGCGAATGTCCCTTAACAGCCGAGCTTCCGAAGAGGCCTTTATCAATAGATCATCTAAGTATGGAACAATGACGACCCCTTTACCATGCAGTAGGGCCATCATTGCCGCCATAACTTTTGTGAAGACTCTTGGAGCTGACGAAAGTCTGAAAGGTAGGGCCTGGAATTGAAAATGCGACTCTAAGACCGCAAAATGAAGAAAGGCCTGATGGGGGGGCCAGATGGGGATGTGGAGATAAGCATCCTTTATGTATAAGGACACCAGAAACTCGTTCCTGTCGAGACTCACTATAACGGATTGGAGAGATTCCATCTTGAATTTGAAAACTCGAAGATGAGGGTTTAAATCCTTGAGATTGAGTATGGGTCTCATGGAGCTGTCCGGCTTGGGCACCACAAACAGGCTGGAATAAAACCCTTGACCTCTCTGATGGGTCAGAACATTCACTATTACCTGGGACAAAAACAGTTTTTGTATTGCCCCTAGAATTTCTCCTCATTTTTCTGCAACCAGAGGTAAACTGGTTTTGAAAAAACGAGAAGGAGGATGGGCCCTGAAGTCCAATTTCAGGCCGTGAATAATGATGACCCTGACCCAGGCGTCCTGGCAAGACTGGATCCAAATGTCCTTGAAATGTAAAAGGCGTGCCCCAACCCTGGGATCCCCCAAATTAGAAGGAAGGACGTCATGCGGCAGGCTTGGCAGCTGCCTTGTCCTGATGAGTATTGGAGGCGGCTAATGCTGAAGCTCTACCTCGGCCTCTGGAACCTCTGGAGAAGGCCGGACCTGCTCTGGAACGCCCTCTATATCTTCCAGAGGCACGAAAGGATTGAAAGGAGGGACCTGCCAAAGGTCTTCTAGTAGGAGGAGGAGCTGCAGATGGTAGGTAAGTTGATTTCCCACCTGTAGCTTGTGAGATCCACTTATCTAATTCCGATCCGAAAAGTACCTCCCCAGTAAAGGGAAGGGCCTCTACCACTCTCTTGGACTCTGCATCTGCCTGCCATTGATGCAGCCACAGAGCCCTTCTAGCTGATATAGCTAATGCTGAAGATCTGGCGGATAGATTACAAATGTCCTTAGACGCTTCTCCAAGGAAAGCAGCCGACTCTGCGATCTGTTCGGCAAACTGAATTAAGTCGTCAGTTTGCGTACCTGTCTTAATCCCCTCAGCCAGCTGCAGTGCCCAGGCTTCAATGGCCTTATTCACCCAACAACTGACTAGTGCTGGACGCATCAAAACCCCTGCAACTGTATACAAGGATTTTAATGTGTGTTCCATCTTCCTATCCGAGGTTTCCTTTAGGTAAACCACGCCAGGCACCGGAAGCACTGTTTTCTTGGAAAGACGGGCTACTGACGGGTCCACTGCTGGAGGAGTTTCACATAATCTCCTACTGTCAGGTGGGAAAGGGTAATAAGACAGATATTTCTTAGAAATTTAAAAATTTTTGTCTGGGTGTTTCCATGCGGAAAAAAGAATCTCATCCAGCTCTTCTGATGCTGGAAAGGTAACAGACTGTTTAAATCTTTTACCAAAAATTGATGGTTTTTCAGTAACCTCTAAATCCTCTACATGCAACACCTGGCGTACTGCTGAAATTAAAGCATCTACGCCCTGAGATGCAGGTTCGGGGTCTTCAGGAATGTAAGTTTCCTCTTTCTGAACCTCGCCCTCTTCAGTGTCCTGCAACTCCTCATCTGACTCATCCCAGTGTAAGGGATTATGAATCAATCTCTTACTAAGGACTTGAGCAGGAGAAGAAGAAGCAGGTGGGGCCTGGGACATTGCTTTTGTAAGTCCCTCCACAGATCTGGCCAGAGAGTGAGCCCAATCTGGTTCAGCTGCTGTTTGTCTCAGCCTCTCCCTGTCCTTACGAGCTGATTCCAGCTCTGATGACAGATTTGATATAACTGCAGTCAATTGTTCAGACCACCTAGGCTGGACTTCAAGATTAGTATCCTGAGGTAAAGACACACATTTATCACACAGTAAGGAAGCAGTAGATTGTCCCTGTGTGAATTTTTCACAACAAGTCTTGCATGAAAAAGACTTCTGTGCTGCTTTAGACCCCTTGGTAGACATGTCTGTTACAGACACCACACCCACACACACAGTGCAAAGGACAGTAATGCAATAACAGATTTTTCAATCACACCACACAGAGACCTGAAAGGGGCATAGAGGGCGATAAACTATAATGCTTGCAGCGCTAACCGAATAGTGCTGATAGCAAGAATAAAAAATGCAAGTGCTGATACACAGAGTACTAGCCTGACTCCTGCACAGCTCTCTTTCCACCCTGTAGTGCATGTGCCTGTGCTTAAAATGGCCACCAGCATCCTTCTGGAAGTGCTGAGGCTGCTGGGAGGCAGGAGCAGAAGGGAAACTTAGGCTCTGCCCCCCCGCAATGGCGCTCTCAGCGCTAGCAGAGCGCACTGTGAATGCCCGCCTAAATACATGTCCTGGCTCCTCTGCTAACCAGGGAGCCAGGAAACACTAACCTTAGCCCTGTCTGTGCTGCCGGCTGCGGGCATATGCTACTGGGTCCCGCGACGTGCATTGCATGCAGCGCATCTTTGGGTACCCTAGAGACTGAGGTCTCTGTAGCAGGAGACCTCAGCACAAACCGCATGCAGCAGCGGTGAGGATCTCCCCGGCAGCTCCCTCGCTGCAGACAGGCAGGGGCAGTAGACTGCCTGTCTGTCCTCAATGCTTGAGTATATTTCCGGAGCCCTAAGGAGGTTTACGTCCAGCTCCCAGGGCACATTTTTTTAGACTGACCTGGGGGGGTATAGAGGGGGAGGAGCTAGCTACCAGTAGTTTTTTATTTAAAGGTGCCAGCTCCCGGTTAACACACTCCTATACCCCATTGTACTGAGGCTCCAGTGTCCCCTGGTGGATGAAGGAGAAAAACCCATTACTACAGTAGTTTCACTATAGTGTCTGGAGCTGACAGTGCCAAAAAAAATATATTCTTTTGCAGGGCACGAACCCAGGACAATCATTGTTGCAAAGCGATCACCTAACTACTAGCCCAGAAGCCAGCTAGAGTACATGAAGAACAGCACATACTGTAGTGGGCTCATCCTTGGGCACTCCACTCACCCACTGCTGTTTTTAATAATAAAAAATGTGTCTTCCTTTCCAGATATTATACAGTACTAGTACATACTGTATATATACACAGTGCCCCACCATTAGAGAATAATTCACCCCATCTCATTGAAAGCTGTGTGTGCATCTCATTTATCTACAGTATCAGTTATACCGTGATAATAACTCTGACAGCTACAGTACACTACTATAATTATGTACAATATGTGTACTGATTTCCCCCCCCGTTCTAAGAGCTTACTGTATGTACTGTATGTGATATTAAAAATATTGGTTGTGTGAACATGCAAATAGTGTACAGTGCGTGAATGTGATATCCATCCAATTTAACAGTATGGTATTCAGTACAAATTACAATAGTGGAGCACTAGCCACCCAGCGGTTAAGCACTGTATTACATGCCGTAGCGTATCCTTAGTTGAAGAATACCATGGTATGCCACAAGTCCAGCCATCATGTAACATTCCATGGTGCGATTCAGAGCCCTGAATGGTGCGCCATGAACAACAAACTAGCTGGGCACATCTATATGTCATTTACCCCCACAACACAAACATGATTCAGAGGTGCTTGCTGTTTGCAAGCACTCGCTCTCAATTAGGGTGGTGTTTTTTTTTTACTTCGGCCTCCAGGCTGCGCGCTAAGTTGTGGGTGACCACACGCAGCTTTTGAGGGTGGCCTGGCAATGTTTGCAATTATCATGACCATCGGGCATGCGAGGAGACCCTGTGGTAGGGTCTCAGCTCTCACAAGCCCAGGGGACTTCCTGCTCTAATAGAGCAGGAAGTCCACTATTGACATCACGAGTGATGTCAGTAGGGCCGCCCACAAATGCCAGGCATTTCTAATGGAATGCCTGTGTCTGTGCAGCCACCCCCCCCTCCCCACCTACAAAATGGGTGAGCTATCAAGCAACATCAACAGCCGCCCCGTCTTATAGTGAGACCCGTAGTGACGGAGCTGCTGTTGCAGTGTGGGTCTCGCGCATGCGCAAACAGCAGGCACTTGTGCAGTCGGGGACCATCGATCCGCTTGTGAGTGCTGTGCGCTCACGAGCAGGTCTGAATCAGGCCCATAGACCCAACATGCGCCTCCTCCGTCTTTCTTTGGCAGGAAGATGGAAGGCCCCCAACTGCATTGGTTCCCCCAGTTCTGTGAAAGGCACACAAAGTGAGGACAGAGGAGCTTGCTGCCAGCCTATGCTACTGGAGACATCAGTCTATACAAATAGACAAACCCATGAGGTGCTCCAGAGTGTTCATGGTGGGGAGTTGGACTTAGACATCCTTGATCTGGTCTGATAACCCCCATTGGAACTGACTCTGTAGCACAGAATCATTCCATCCTCAGTCCACAGCCCACTTCCAGAACTCAGTGCAGTAATCTTCCACTGCCCGGTTCTCCTGCTTCAGGGACTGAAGGCTAGCCTCAGCCAAAACTGCCCTATCTGGGTCATCATATAGCAGTCCTAAAGCAGAGAAGAAGTTGCCCACCGTCTGGAGTGCAGCTGAAGGGAGGGAAAGGCCAAATGCCCAAGTCTGTGGGTCCCCCTACAGGAGTGAAATAATATTGCTGACTGGTTGAACCTCGGAGCCTGAGGAGTGAGGCCTGAGCCTGAAATAAAGTTTGCAACTTTCTTTAAAGTTAGGAAAGTCCTTGCAACTCCCAGAAAAACGGCAAGGCAAGTTAAGCTTTGGGTCATGAACCATAGGAAGAATGGATGCAGCCAGCCTTTCCTCAACTTTAAATGAGAGTTCCTGTACTTTTTGGGCTAGTACCTGGATCTGGGCTGCCAGAATTTGTGCCAGATTTTGGCTCGCTCTATGACTTATTGAGTGATAGTCTCTTTTTTTGGCTGGTAATAATGTTAGGAAAGTGAGGGTAATTAAGTCTGGATAGAGTCTGGTGATGGCCTTGAGGGCTGATTCACCTGGACTAGTGGTGGCATGTGGGGTTAGTTTTAGGTACAGCCTTTGGGTTGTGCAGCAGCCTGGAGGGCTGTAATGGCTTGGCTTGCTCCAGCCTGAGGACCGAGGATAAGATGCAGCCTTTTGGGCTATGTAGCAGCCTTGAGGGCTGGAATACCTTGGCCAGCTGCGGCCTGGGGGCCGAGGGTGATATGCAGCCTTTGGGCTGTGTGGGAGCCTTGAGGGCTAGTTAGCTGTAGCCTAAGGGCTGAGAAAAGATGTAGCCTTTAAGCTGGTGAAGGAGCCTTGAGGGCTGATTGGCCTTGGCTAGTTGTGGCCTGGGGGGCCAAAGAGGAGATGCAGCCTTTGGGCTGGTGAAGCAGCCTTGAGGGCTGGTTAGTTTCCGATGCATTGTGTACACTGACTTGATGAGATTTATCAGTGTCTCTGGGTTGACACTGGAAGTGTTGTGCAGGGTGATGCACTTTGGATGCTGAGTTGCTACCAGTGCTGCCAGGTTGACACTGGCATCGATGTGCTGGTTTGTGCAGTAGGAACGCAGGGCTGTGACCAGTGTCACCAGGTTGACACAAGCCGCCTGATGCTGACCTGCGCCCGGGATGGTAGTGCACTCATAACTGCTGAGATGACACATGCGACTGTGGCTGGGGTGCACACTGTACTGCCTCAATGACATAAGCAGCACAGGGCTTGGGTGGAACAAATGGCTGAAAACTGCAAACAATTTGATCTGCTTAACTGCAGACCCTAACAAAAGCTCCTCATACCGCTCATACTGGTTTTCTACTTCCTCCCATGGATCTCCCATCTTCCTATCATTGTTTGGTTATCTGGACAGTGGTTGACTGTTTTAACAAAATGGCTCACTTCTTTCCACTAAGCAAACTGCCTCTGCTAAGGCATTGTTGTCTCTATTTATGTTACATATCTTCAGACTCCATGGTCTTCCTGTGGATATTGGGCCTGATTCAGACCCGGTTGCAAGCGATGAGCGCTCGCAACCGGGTCGATGGTGGCCCAGAGCGCATGTGCACGATGGAGCCAGCTCCATCATGTGCATGCGCGAGACCCGGATAGCGACGGGCAAACTGTCACTCTGGGTCTCACACCAAAGGGGGGCGTGCTGTCGATGTTGAGTGACAGCACGCCCCCTTTGGTGGGTGGGCCAGGGGAGTGGCTGCCCAAACAGAGGCATTCCCATGTGAACGCCTACCATTTGGGGCCGGCCCCACTGACATCACAAGTGATTTCAGTGGAGAGATTCTGGCTCTGTTAGAGCCGAAATCTCTCTGAGGCTTGCGGCAACGAGACACTACCACAAGGGTCTCGTCGCAAGCCTGATGGTCGCGATGGTCTTGACCATCGCGACCGTCTTCCTGGCCGCTCGCATTAGCTGTGGGTGGTCACCCACAGCTATGCGAGCGGCCAGGATGCCGTTCTAAAAAAAAAAAAAAAAAGACCGGCCCTGATTCATAGCGGCGAGCGCTCTGTCAGAGCGTCCGGCTCTGAATCAGGGCCATTGTTTCAGACCGAGGGACTCAACTCATGGCATGTTTTTGAAAGATGTAAAGATGTTTTGTTCAGCCTTGGGTGTCAACCTCAGTCTATCCTCAGGATACCTTCCCCAGTCAAACGGACATACTGAGTGGGTAAACCAGTCTGTGGAGCAGTATCTCCGCTACTATATCTCTAAATACCAAAATGATTTGGTTCCCTTCTTCCTCGAGCGGAATTTGCATCCAACAATTCATGCAACTCATCATCCTCTATTTCACCGTTCTTCTGTAACTCTGGACTGCACCCTAGAGTTAATTCCATTTAGATGGTTTCAAGCGAAGTACCTTCCTCTTCAGCAGTCTCTAGACTTCAGTCCATTTGGAGGAGGGTTCGTCAAAATCTCATCAAGGCATCCTGTCACTCCAAAAGTTGGGCTGATAAAAGTCGGAGACAGTGCAATTTCAAGGTGGGTGACCTGGTCTGGTTATCAATCAGATATATTAAACTTCGTCAACAGTCTCAGAAGTTGGGTCCTAAACTCATACGGTAGGTCCATTTTGAATTATCTCCCAGATCAATTCGGTGGTATTCCCTGTATTACCAAATATTCTCAAGATCAACAACACATTTCATTGCTCACTACTGTACTTAAGCCAGTATTTTCTTCTTCAAGGTTCAGCTCCAGATGGTCAGTTAGACCTTCACCTGTCCTTATCCGGGGACATCAGGAGTTTACTGTTGAAAAAATTTTTGGATTCCAGAGTTCCACAAGGGGTTTTACAGTTCCTGGTTCATTGGAGAGGATATTTTCCAGAGGAGCACTCTTAGGTGTCAGAGGGGGCATTAAATGATCCTGTCCACATAAGGAATTTTTTTCTGAACTTTCCTGTTAAACCTAGATCTAGGGGTTCCTTGACCACTCATCAAGGGGGGGTGGGTACTGTCACAAGCAGCCGCATCTTGTTGGACAATGGTACTCCTGGTGATTCTCACAGGCCAGTTGCTGGAAGATGGAGATGCCATTCCGTTTGTTCATGAGGTCCTCTCATTAGGCTGCACTTCATCTTTGCTGGAATGGGATTGGTGCTTCCTTACTTCTTCTGCCCTGCTGATGTGTTGCTCTGATGCTGGTGATAGCATTTACATGTTTCTAGTCCTGAGGTTTGCATCATGTTGATCGAGTATCCAGTGTATCAGTCTGTCTTCAAGAGTCTCCTTCCACTTGTGTCATCTAGACGGCACAAGTTGCACTCCAGCGTCCTCCACCACTTGTGTCAACTCAATGGCACAAATCACATCCAAGTGTTTCCTGCCACTTGTGTCATCTAGGCATCACAAGTCACACTTCAGCATCATGCACCACTTGTGTCAACTAAACGACAAGGCTGCTGCACAGCCCAGTGGCTGCATCTTTCACCAGCCCTCAAGGCTGCTACACAGCCCAGTGGCTGCATACTCCACCAGCCCTCAATGCTGCTAAACAGCCCAGTGGCTTATTCTAACAGCCCTCAAGGCTGCTGCACAGCTCAGTGGCTGCATCTTTTCAACAGTCATCAAGGCTACTTCACAGCCCAGTGGCTGCTTATTCTACCAGCCCTCAAGGCTGCAGCACAGGCCAGTGGCTGCATCTATCATCAGCCTTCATAGCTGCTACCCTGTCCTGTGACTGCACCATCCACCAGTCCAAAGACTGCAGCACAGTCCACATCTTCTCTCAGCCTTCAAGGTTACTACACAGCCCAAAAGCTACATCAGTAAACTTTTCTCTAAGTAGAATCACCACAATGAAGAAACAGCTGATGATATGGAGGATGATGGATGGGGGAACCATCATCCTCCACATCCTCAGCTGGTTCTTCATTGTGGTGATCCTACGTAGACTCATGACATTATCACTGGCCCTATATTACTAGTGCTGCTAGAATTGTGATCATGGAACCCAGCCAGAACCTTGCTCAGATTCTCGTGGCTCAAATCCAGGTCTTGATCCAGAAGGTTCAGGAACTCTCTGGGTCGAGGAGTCTCGAGCTTCCCCTGCTCCAGCCCAGTCTCTGGAACCCAAGTTGAATTTCCTGGACTTTTTTTTGGCAAATGGAAAGTTTTCCATCCAGCCATTATCCTCCATATCCGCCGCTCTGTTTCTACATTGAGGTGATCCTACTCAGACTCGTGACACTCAAGCTGGGTTCTTTTTTGTTGAAAAGAAGGATGGAGGGCTCTGTAAAGACTACCGTGATCTCAATCTGATCACTATCAAGAACTGATACCCTCTTCCACTCATCTCGGAACTTTTCGATAAGGTTCTTGGGGCCCACCTTTTCACCAAATTAGGCCTCCAAGGTGATTACAATTTAATTTGCATTAAAGTTGGAGATGAATGGAGGACTGCATTCAACACTTGAGATGGTCATTTTGAATATTTGATCATGCCATTTGGTTTATGCAATACCACCAGCGGTATTTCAGGGGTACATGAATGAGATCTTTAGGGACATCCTTTCAAATTCATCATGGTCTACCTGGACGACATCTTAATTTTACCCAAAGACCTGCAGTCCCACTGACTTCATGTCAAAGAAGTCCTTACTTGCCTTCGAGCTCACCGTTTGTACACAAAGATCTCCAAATGCCACTTTGAATGACCCTCCATGCCTGTCATGGGGCACATCATTTCTGGGAATTCTCTGCAGATGGATCTGGACAAACAGTCCCAACCAAATTCTTTAAAAGCCACTCAGCAATTCCTGGGGTTCTCAAATTATTATTTTAGGTTTATCTCCAACTTTTCTACATTAGATGCTCCTATCACAGCTCTCACTAAAAAGGAGCCAACCCTTCTTGTTGGCCATCTACAGCAGTGGAAGTATTTCAATATTTGAAAACTGCCTTTTCCACTGCTCCGTTCCTTCATCAACCACAATTCGAAAACTCCTTCATCTTAGAAGTGGTTGCCTCTTCTGTGGGAGTAGGGGATATACTGTCTCAGACTGTAGAAGATGGGAAGTTCCCCATTACTATCATCTTGATCACAAGAACCTGGTCTACCTCCAGTCTGCTCATCAACTAAATTCTAGACAAGCTCACTGGTCCCTTTTCTTTTCAAGATTCAAATTCAAAATTTTCTCAATCCTGGATCCCCTCGACTTCAGATCCACCCGACTCCACCAGGTAGAATATTCATTGCAGCATCGCTGCGAAAAAATTTGCTGACATGGGCCCATGCTTCTCTTTTCTCTGACTGGAAAGGATATGGGCCATAAGAACATGCATGGATCAAAGCCTCGAATGTCCATGCTCCTCAACTCATTCGAGGGTTTCACAGGAAATTGCCTGATTAGCCTTGTGGGTGGTCAGAGTCCACCCTGAGAAGGGGGGTACTGTCAGGATTGGCCGTTACTCACCCCAGCACTGGCTTCCCCTGACTTCTCTTGTGGTCAGACATCAGGTGCGGCAGTGGGTAATGTGCTGAGGATTTTGACTTAGGTGCTTTTGGACTTTCATGTGTGGCTCCGTGTCTTGGTTTCCAAGGTTGCCATCATGGGCACTGCCATGTTGGTCTTTCTCACCTGACTGTTTCTTAACCAATGGTAGGATAGTCTCGGTCAGCTGACACTGACCTCCAATGAACTGCAACTGTAAAGTATATAATTGGGCTTTGGACTCCTGGAAGTTGCCTATGCAACATTGTCACTTCCAGTGTATGCTGATCGTCACTCTGTTTCAGGTTCCTGTTTCTTGTTCTCAAGTCTTTTCTTATTATCTAGTTACCATCCTCCAGTGCATCTGGATTTGCACATTGTGTACTCAGTACCCTAAGGGGTATATTTACTAAAGTGCGCATTTTTAGAAGTGGAGATGTTGCCCATAGTAACCAATCAGATTCTACTTAACATTTATCTAGCACCATCTAGAAGATAATAGCAAGCATCTGATTGGTTGCTATGAGCAACAGATCCAGATCTAAAAACCCGCATTTTAGTAAATATATCCCTCAGTGTGTATATGGTGTTGAGAAGGTGTGGAATAAAGGGAGGTGCTGAGTATGCAGGGACCAATCCATTTATTTAGTGCTCACAATGTTTCTCTGTGGATGGTGTAGATAACTTACTCAGGTCTGTTTTTTTAACACCCTTTCCAGTATAGTAGTAACTAAACATACCGCAACAATTCTCCTGACATTATGAGTCACGTTACACAGGGCATATGAGAGCCGCCAGTGCCCTGCATTTTTTCACCAAAATGCATCTTATTTGCAATTGTGATCCAGACTAACTGTAATGCAATTAACCCTGTGGATGCTGGTTCTGATTCTGCAATTACCTTGACCCTGTAAAGTATCTGTATCTACTCCAGCCAATATACTGTGATCACCCTTGTAGTGTATAAGCCTCTACTGTCTGAGCTTAAGTCATGGTGGCTGCCGGTGAGTGTATTCATCTCTATGGGAACAACAGGGGGTTGCTAAAAGCAGAAGATCTCAGTGGGAGGCTCTAGGGGCCTATACCCCTTGTGCAGTTTACAAAAAAAGGTGCAGATACGGTCCATTGGTCTCCAGCAGCTATCCAGGCCTTCCACAACATAAAGGTGGCCTTCAAATCATCATCCATCCTTCAGCACTCAGACCCAGCACTGCTATTTGTGGTGGAGGTAGATGCTTCTGAGATTGGAGATGCTGTCCTATCTCAAAAGGACTACCGGGACTCTAAACTTCATCAATGTGCCTTTTTATCCAGAAAGTTCTCAGTAGCAGAGGCTAATTATGATGTCAGCAATTGGAAGCTTTTAGCTGTTAAATGGGCCTTTGAGACTGGTGACATTGGTTGCAGGGTGCTAGACATCCCATCACTGTCTACACAGACCACAAAAATCTTGCCTACGCTGAGTCAGCTAAAAGGCTAAGGCCCAGGCAGGTGCTGTGGGTGCTATTTTTTGCCATATTCAATTGTATTATTTCCTACAGACTCAGTCATAAGATTCTATACCCCTGATGAAGTCCTGACTCAAGGACAAAACGCATTGGGTTTCATCTGTGTCTGTGATTTTACAATTGATGTAAGCTACTCCATATGGAATTCATCATTTTTATAAATTAAATATTAATTCATTTTAATACAGTTGTGGAAGTGGCCTTTTGGCCCTTTTTTGGGTGTATTTTTGGTGTGAGTGTATCTTTCAGCCACGATTGAAGGAAGGAACATATATCCTGAAAAACGGTGTTTTCATCATTCTGTAACATTCAAAGATCGACAAGATTCCAAATTCTAAAACATCTTGGAAAAGGAGAGAAAACCCACTATCTGTCTATGCATCTAGGACTGATTATTGGAGTACAAGATTGCTGATAGTATTGTTTATACTTTATCTAAAGCACGCAGTTTGTTGCTATTATTGATTGTTCTACAATATATACAAATTTACACTGTCAAAACGAGCGCTTTTTTTTGGTGTTTATCTATTGTCTAACAGAGATATAAAGAGAAAGGTGCAGCCACCCTTCTTTTATTCTGTATTAATCTATATCTCTTTCATAGTTGTTAAGAAATTAGTGCAATATAAGGGCATTTGTTTGTCCTCTCATATTATATTTATATATAAAAAATACTGGTAGGGTCTGGCACTCCCTATATAATATATACTTGGCTGGGTGCCTGCATAAAAATTTGAACAGTCTTACATTGGACACTCCTGCCCCAGACAATAATTCCGAGTATTGGTGTATGGTGGTCAACGTTTCTAATCTTTAATGGTGCTTTTTCATTGTACTGATGAAAAAGCACCACTAAAGCTTTGAAACATTGACCACCATACACCACTACTATGGATTATTGTCTGGGCCAGGAGTGCCGCATCCAATGTAAGACATTATATATATATATATATATATATATATATATATATAATGTATATATACATACACAGATTGGCCCAGCTAGTTTGTTGCTCCATACGCCATGTACCGTGCCATGCATCTAGCACCACACAGTACACCTTGAGTCATGCCACACAGAATGTTTTGTAAGGGAATGTAGAGTAGCACTGGAAAAATGTCATAATGTTTAATACAACTTTTTGTCCACCAGGTGTCACTTTTCCTAAACTACACAGCACATGCGGAAGATTTCCAATGCATTTTCTGTATCACCACCCGATGATTGACGTATGGAGGATCATACTGTAGTACTGCACATGCCCAGTGGAGCCGGATGTGAGTCACACAGTGCATCCCAGACTTACAGTAGAAACTATAGTGATTTCATGACTTAGAAACTAGTAGTGGGGTCTGAGTGAAATAGGGATCTCTGGATTACAAACTGACTGTGCATTTTACACCGCACAATTGTGGCACTGTCGGCATGTTGGCACTGTGGTGTCTGCTAGCTCTGGGAGTTGCACAAGGGATCTCCAGTGAATGCCCAGTGGAGCCGCTCCATACGCCATGCAACGCCCTGTCAGTGATGCTATGCTGTGGCATATGGATTCTCATTGTCACAACTCTTGGATGGCAAATGGATGCAATCCATATTTGGGGATTGCCATGACCTGTTTCTGAGGCATGCAGTATAACGTGCCAGCGGTGTTCACCAGGAACCCTCGCAAGAGGGTATGGGCTTGGCTGCATCCGACACACAGGTCGCGGCCCTCAGAATAGGTTCCCCTATACAGGTGCTGGTGAATTCTAGATGGAGTGGAGAAGACTTTCAGCATAGTGAACAGGCTGGGTCAGAACCAAATGGACAACAAGGTACCAGGGAGCAGACATGTACAGGTCATAGAGGATAGCCAAGGTCAAAGCAGATTACCAAATGCATTACCAGGGATTAGACAGAAGCAGGTCAGAAACAAAGCCAGGGTCAGGAACAGATTTGCAGGAATCCTCTTTTTCAGTGCAGCTGGTGATTTCACTGAGCTGGATAATAGACTGCAATTGATGTTTCCTGAGTAAGTTCACTGGAACAGCTTGTGATTCCTGAACTGGAATACAGCAACACACAAATCAGGACACAGGAACTGTAGATATAGAGCCAGGTAGCAGTGATGGTATTCTGCACAAAGGAGCAACAGGATAGAACTGAACACTGGATAGCAACTCTTTGCTCTGGCACCGGTGGGAGTTCTCACAGGGGATATGAATCTGCTGCCAGTCCCTGCCAGTTGAGGTCAGCTGAGGCAGGAGCACTCCCACTGGAAGAATGCTAGCAGCTGACATAGTGCATGATGGTGATGTCAGTGCATGGTTCTCGAACAAGATCATGCAGAAATCCTGACCTGCAGCAAATGGTAATGTAAGTCACACAATTTGAGCAGAGTGTGACAGTACCCCCCTAATGGGTGGCCTCTGGACACCCCTATGACTTGAGAAAAAAAATCTTGAATAGATCTCTGAAGATCAACAACACTCTTTATTGGAGAAGCAGTGACCATGGTAGCAATTAATGCTTTCGACGAGTCTTCTTGCCCTTTCAGAAACATCTTGATCCACCCGGAAGAGACTGAATCTCTGGTTCAACAAAAACTTCCTTTCTAAACATAGGACCTCCAGGGAAAGGTGTTTCGTCTGCTAGAGGATCACAATCAGAATCCAAGTCTAGAGTCAGAATAATTTTTTTTCCTTGGAAAAAGTACCAGAAGTGGATGATATATCCAAAGGACTAGGATTCCCAGAGGAGATGGGCCAAGGAAGTGACCCAAAGTCTCAATACCACATGCTGTGGACCTTGTGCTGATCTTGAGGCTTTTGGAGCAAACTTTTTCAGTATTGCAGACTGTGAACCATGTGCTGATCTCGATCCTTTTGGAGCAAATCTTTGCAGTACTGCTTCAGTGAAAGCTGAGAGATCTTCTAAAATGGGATCCTTGGTCTTTATGAGTGGATTAGCCCAGTCCATTGGCAGGAGTAAGTGAAGGCAACAATCCAGAATTCACATCTGAAAGATATTGACGTGCCAAGGCATAAAACTGATCTAAATCTCCATCAAAGTAAATGGATGGTCGATCATCCACTGAACTTCTTAGCAGAGAATCAGTTGAAGGACCCACTGCAGCAGGAATTAAAATTGATCTGTGAGAACTCTAAGCCCTTTTTGGAACTAGGAGATGGAGGGCTCTCATTTGGCTGAATAGGTAGAACCGGATTGGGATTGGATACACTTAAACTGGCAGGAATTGTACAGGTCAAAACTGGATTAAGACCGGACACACTGGAACTGAATGGAACAGGAAGTTTTGATGACTTTCTGGGTCTGGACCATACTAGAAGTCCACATGATGATGCTCTCATAAAGTGGCAAACAGGAATCCATGTCTGTATCCATGGCACTGTGGACCTCATTCAGAGTCGGTCGTTGCGGCCACACGGTCGTACGACCAACGACTGCAAAATCCGATCGTACAGCAGGGCGATCGTAAACAAAGTGATGCCCATTCATTAGCACTGCACCTCCTCTAGCTACCGACTGATCTGAACGAACGAACGAGTCAATCGTAGTCAGGCACTGTCAGTCGCTGTATGCTAATTATGTTCTGATGTTTGCGGCTGTATGTGCTGTTTTGATGGTCACATGTCATGTTTACATGGACTATCGATCAGCTTGTTATTAGCTTGTTGTCAATTATCAAATTAAGTTTTTAACTCTTGCTGTTCTTTAAAACAAGTTTTTTTTATCATGTGTCAATAAACTTTATTGTTCATTTCGTGGTTGTTTTGTCCGTTTTTTTTTCCACACAATTTTAAAAACAAAGTAAGGTTTATTAACTGTGAATGTACATTTGCTAATTGTGTTAACTTTCTAAATGCATGTGCATTTTGCGTTAGGATCATTTGCACTCTTATGTTTGCAATTGCACACTGCGTGTTGTAGCCAGTCAAATGTGACCTTATTTTTCGGGACACATGATTAAAGGATTTGCCAATAGTGTTTTTTTTGTGGAAAGTGTAAATATTTTAGCCAATTATATTTTTTGTACCCCATGTATATTTCATGTTTTCTGTAAAATCTGCCATTGCCATCATGAGAGCCGCAGCCTTTACCAGGAGAGAGTTGCTTGTCCTGGTAAACATCCTGGACAGGCGGATTACCCACGCTGTGCCGCCCATTTCGAACCGCATAAAGCGGGCGGCCTATGCAGAGGTGAGGCGAGCCCTCCGATCAGCGGGGTACAGGCGCAATATTGCCCAATTAGAGAGGTGCTGGTCGGACCTGTGCCACTGTTTGCCTGCGCTCCTCATGAATTTGCAGGCGCAAATATGCAGACGTAAGTATGCGTTTGTTTAAAAGTAATAATTAGTGGACTGTTAAAAATGTATGTTCCTTTGCCAATTATTTTAGTCAATGTTAAAAAACCCTCCTGTATGTTGTCCCTATTGTCCAGAATGTGTACTTGTATTGTGTAGCTGAAATTCTAAACTAATTTTTTTTTTGGATTTTATGTTTACATTTTAGAAGCACAGCGGAGACAGAGAAGGGCACGCAGAATGCAAAGACATGCTGTTGGAAACTTGCAGCCCTCACCTGCATCTCCTCAACCCAGCCCTCCCTCCCCAACACCATACTCCCCCAGTAACCTCCCTCCCCTGCCCACTCATCCCAAATGTCTCAAATCTCCCCTCCCTTGGATCTTTCCTGCTCCATTTCCCCTTCAACCATTCCCCCCACTCCCGAATATTCACCTTCACCGGAAGGATATCCGCCCACATCTGTTGCTGTGTCCGACCACTCTGAGGGTATGCTTTTTTTTTTAATATTTTTTTATTTTTGGGTGTTGTTGTTATCCATGTATTTGTACAAATTGATGACCTTTTTTTTTTGTTTAAAAATTTTCTGTATGGGGTTCCAAATCATTGCGCAGTAATGCTAATTTTCAGAATTACGACCTTAGGTTTTGTGGCTGGGCCTTTTTTTTTATTGTGGACCACAAAAATATAGGTTTAGTGGTTTATTAAAAATTATTTGTATTTTTAAGAAATAATGATTACATTTGGATTAATATTTTACAATGTAAAAAAACATGTCACCAAACTTGGCAAGGTGCTAGGAACCAGACTACCCTTGTTGATGTTGTGTACACTGTGTTTAAAATGTACTAATGTACTTAGGCAAAGTGATGCTTTCCATAGCAAACAAAAACATTGTGTTTTAGGTTTATCCACAACATTCTAGAAGTGAATACGTGCATTGTGTTTTAAGGATAAGGCCATCATGACTTAAGAATACACCTCCCATTATTTGTAACATCATCATAGTAGTTTTTGGCTTATGCCACATAGTTAGGGATTCCAACATAAAAGTAGAAACCTATTAATAATGTTGTGTGGCTGATACTTTCAAACACACCGTAACATCATTGTGTTTAAACACTTTTTGGTACATTGAATAATGTGTAATGTTCAAATGTTTGTAATTTTAATGAAGTATTTAATCCTCAAAATTTTAATATTTTCCACAGATCTAACCCACATCCTGGGGGAAATTCGGGAGGAGCTCAGAGAGACCTCGGGATATTTAATTCAGGCCTACTGCTGCCTCCAACGAATAGTGGGGTGTTTGGAGGATGTTTAGTTTTTTGTTTTCATATTTTTTCATTTTTCTGACACAAAAAAAATTAGGTTTTTGTATTTCAAACATTTGTCCTCTTTTTTGCCATACATTAAAGGGTGTAATTCTGCATGTAATTTGTGAACAAAGGTGGGTGCCTTTCCATAGTGTAAGAACTTAAAAAATTTATTAGTAAACCTTAAGAACATTTGCAGTAATGTTGTATATTTTTTAATTATGGGTTGGCATACATTATCCACCTCAAAATGGCTTTCTTTTTTTTAAAACAAAAAACAACATTTGTATTTAATTGATAACATTTATTAAATAACAAACATGTTGCCAACAGGCTTTTACTGGTAAAAATAATTTCATAACAGATTCACACATAACAAATGTCCTCATGGTTAGGGCAAATAAAACATCTGGCTTAGTCAAACATAAACAACTATAGTAAAAAACAAACAGATTTTTGAATGGGAAACATACAAATTACTAAAACAAAAGGCAAATTAACTAAACATGTTGGGGGATATCGGTGCAAAATGTGTGAGTTGTCCAAAAACATACAGGGTATTGCCAATGGGTTCCATTTTTTTTGCAGGTTTTGGAAAGTATTGTGATTTGGTTGGTAGGAAAAGAAAACAAAAGAAAAAGGTACACATTAAAATACATTTGCAAAAAGTGTTTTTTTTTTTAAATAAAAATGTAAATATGCCTACCTAAAAAAACGTGAAACAACATCATCGCATCTGGCCCCCCCGACAGCATCACAACACCTTCCTCTGGGGGGCCATCCTCTGGCAAGGCCTCCTCTGGCTGCATGGGTACTCGACTCCTTATTGCAACGTTGTGTAAAATCCCACACAGGACCACAATGCGAGAAACCATATCCGGCGAGTACATGAGTGCACCACCAGAGTGATAGAGACACCGGAACTGGCCCTTTAAAAGGCCGATACAGTGCTCCACCACCTGCTTGGTGGCAGTAAATGTGGCATTATAGTGAGTTTGTGGCCCTGGTTTGGGAGTCAAATAAGGAGTCAGCAGCCAGGGTGTGCAAGGATATCCACTGTCACCTGATGGAAATGGGACACCAAAAAAGACATACATTTACCATGAGAACTTGTTTACACTATTACTAGAAATACATACTGGATTTTTACTTACCAAGAATCCACGCGTCACCAGCTTGCAGTGTGCTTAATTTTGGCCAAATACCTGAATGCTGGATCACATACGCATCATGGCTGCAGCCTGGGAATTTGGCATTCAGGGAGAGGATCTGGAGTGAGGCATCACATAGCACCATTACATTTAGGGAATGGAAATGTTTTCGGTTCCTATATATTTGTTCCCTGCATGCAGGGGGCTGAAGTGCTATGTGAGTGCCATCCACTACCCCTATGACGTGTGGAAAGCCTGCAATTTCAAAAAAACTTCTGCTTTACCACATCAAGGGCTTCCGTATCTAAAGGCATACTAATGAAATGTGCTAGATAATTGAAAAATGCATCTAGCACACGCCTCAGGATCCGTGGAAATGAGGGCTGGGAGAGGCCACCCACCAGTCCCACAGTGGTTTGGAAGGACCCTTAGGCGCAGAAATGTAACACCGCCAACAACTGTGTAAGTGGTGAGATTGCTGTAGGAATGTGAATCTGACTTTCTAGATCATTCTTTATTATTGAAAGAGTGTCTAGGATAATATTTGGAGGCAGGCGATAAGTGGTTACAACCACATCATCAGGCAGTCCAAAAAGGGTGACACTTGTTCTATATATCTTGGCCCTTGCCCGCCTCCTATGCCTACGCCCAGGAGGAGGCTGAGGAAGGTTGGTGGAGGGCAACATGGCCACTATTAGCTGTCCAACATTGCTCTGTAAAGTTAAATTTATATTTTAAATTGGTTCTACAGAGTGTTTTTTGAATATTTGTGCAATAATACTTAGCTTTATAATAATGGTGCATATTCTTACAGGGTCGGGCAGTGCCATCTTTGGAAATCACTACATGTGTATTTGTTGTACGTTTTTAAAATTAGAGGGAATAAAAAAATGAATTAGATTTTTTGAGTACAAACCAATATTACTACTATTATTGTTAAAACCATGCTTAATTTTTAAAATCGCCAATATGAATTGTTGTTAAATGTACAAATTTACATTTACAAAATAGATCAAATAAACAATATTAAAAGTAATATTTATAATTTTTTTAAATAATTAACAAGTGTAGGTTTGAATAAATAGACACTTACCTGATTCAACTCCAAAATGGACTGTTAAACACCTTTATTAAAGTAAAAAAAAAAATTTAGTACCAAAAAATGTAAGTTTTTTAGGATTGTTGATCCAAAAAAAAAAAAATAAATGCAGCAGGCTAGCACACTTACTTGATTCTTCCAATAACGTTGGCTTTTTTAAGTAGACAAAAGCCTGGCCAACCAAACCGAACAAGTAACTGGCTCAAGCACAACAATTAACGGGGTTTGTTAAATGTCAGAACCAATCAAATGTGACAGACAAAAACCACCACCAAAAACAAAACACTAAAAATAAACAAAAACACAAAATAAAGGAACACAAAAACCACCACCACCAAAAAAAGTTAAAAAACAAAAAACCACCACCCAAAAGAAAGTAAACAAGAAAAAAACCCACCCAAAATAAAGGAACACAAAAAACAACCACCAAAAAGAAAGGAACACAAAAAACAAACACCAAAAATTAAACAAAAAAAACCCAACCAAAAATAAAGGAACACAAAAAACAACCACCAAAAAGAAAGGAACACAAAAAAACACCCCAAAAAAAAGAACTAAAAAAAAAAAAAACACAAACAACTCACACAAGCACCTCTCAAACAACACACACAAGCACCTCTCAAACAATACACACAAGCACCTCTCAATCCACACACACAAGCACCTCTCGATCAACTTCAAACATTTTAACTACTATCAAACACCTCCTGCACCACCAAACACTCCAACTACAACCCACAAGTAAGGGAACATTTGGCTTTGCCTTAAATAAAGAAACCAAACCCCAATTATTGAAACATGCAGGAAAGGTGTGCATTTGTAGTCAGGGAAATAAGGATGCACGGGTAACCAATCCAGGGATGCGATCACATCTAGCACAACCCACGCAGTAATTACGGAATGCAGGAAAGGTGTGCATTTGTAGTTAGGGAAATAAGGATGCACAGGTAACCAATCCAGGGATGCGATCACATCTAGCACAGCCCACGCAGTAATTACGGAATGCAGGAAAGCTGTGCATTTGTAGTTAGGGAAATAAGGATGCACGGGTAACCAATCCAGGGATGCGATCACATCTATTAAAAAGTCTGCACAAGCAGTATTCTTCATGCTCTCTCACAGGTTAGCAGAATGTCAAGCGAGGAGCATGGTGAACAGATGCCAACTGAGCCAGGTAAGTGCAATTCACATTTTTAATACAACACAAATACTGGTCATATTTCCCTTAAAAAAAATTTAAATTTTTTGTAGGTGCTGGGAATCAAAGTCCACCAGTAGAGGAGGAGGAGGCGGGCCCAAGCAGGCCAAGGCCAAGAAACCCTCCGTTTTCACAGATCGAGCTTGAGACATTGGTGACCCTGACAATGGAGAACCTAGTCAATGCACCAAGAAATATGGGGGCTGGAGCCAAAGACAGGATTTGGGAGGAGATATCCAGGGCTGTTAATGCTGTTGGGACAACCTACAGAACACAGAAAGTCGTTAAAAAACGGTAAGAAAATGATATTGTGAGTGTACTGAAGTCCAAAGCTTGATCCTATTTAAATAAAGTAACACTTAAAATTTCCAAAATAACATTGACAGCTGGACGAATTTCAAGTACCAACTGAAGAGGAAGCTACGGAGTAGGGTGGACCATGCTGCGGGGACAGGTGGTGGTCCCATCCCTGAGGAGCTGGCCTTGACAAGGTTGGAGACGTTGGCTCAGGGATGTGTGACAGAAGAGGAGATAGTTGGCGTGTCCACTATGGACACTGACATGGCCGACTTCAATGCTCCACATGTGCAACAAGGTAATTTTTTTTTTTTAGACAAAAAGTATAAAGCTCAAACGTCTATGATTTTTTTTTTTTTGGCAAAACAAATAATTTTTTTTTTATATTCCAGACTCAGAGGAGGTAGTGCCTGCTCCTGAGGTCAGGTCTGGGTCCAGCACAGATGGAGACTCTGCAGGGGAGGATCCAAGTACTCCATCTGGGGACCCTGTGGAGTCTACTCCAGGGCAACCATCAGACCGAGCAGTGCCTCTCCTCACCAGGTTGGTCTCCCAAACTCAGGAGAACAGATGTGTTCTTCTGAGGATGGAGACCACTCTGGTGAGGGTGTCGGTGGCCCTGGAGACCATTGCTGGGGCCCTAGATCGTTTGGCCAATACCCAGGAGCAGGCCAACCCACCTGCCATGATGGAGCTCGACTCTCTTCCTCCCAGGACCACCACCTTTGGCAGCCCAACAGCCACCCCCACAAGTATGGAGAGCCCTATGCCTAGGCCAGAGGAAATCCCATCTAACTCTGGCCAGACCAGTCGGCGTGTTACACGCCAGTCGGCTGTCCGTAGCTTTCCTCTTCCTCCGAGCCGGCCCAAATGATGCAAGTAGCCTTGGATATCTCCTCCCTCACCTGTTGTCCAGTCCCCATATTTCTTGTCACCAATGTCTCAAGCTCTTTTTTTTTTTTTTTACAAAAAAAATATTTATTTTTTTTATTAAAAAAAAATATTTTAATTATATGCAAATGTTGCCAAAACAATTATTATTTACATTGTGATGAAAGGCAAATTTAAAAATAATAAAAAAATGTAATACCAAAAATGTCTATCTTTAACTATATCAATGTATACAAGGTTTAAAAAGTGTGGTATCTGAAAAGGCTGCTACGCAAAACACAATGCTATATGTTTAAAAAGCACAAATAAACATTTGTGTTATGAATTCCCTAATGCACACGCAAGTGAAATGAGTTACAAGGTAATTAGCAGTGTTAATAGTTACAATGCAGCAATCTTAGCTGCTTGGTTTGTGTGGTTCCAAATCGAAACATCGCAGGTAACATCAGATTAACGATTGTACTGTTGTGGCTTATGGACGCTTCTTACCTACCTTAGCCTGGACGATCATCCTGTTCATAGAGTGACGTTTTCATGCATCCGCAATTCTTGGTCGTACGAAGCAGGTAATTTATGCACTCTCCTAAAATGCATGGAAACGCTGAAGAACGCCTCCGTTTGCAGACCACCACCCCCGTATACTCCCACAAACGGTCTTTCCTGTGAATCAACTTTAGCAATCCACTTCCGTGTCGGAAGCCCTACGACCGACAGTATTTTTTATCGGTAGAACTCGTACGCACATGCGCACTGCTAGCCGTGTGCAGGCGCAGAAAGGAAAACATTGTATGCGTATGACCGTGTGGCCACACCGACTCTGAATGAGGTCCTGTGAATCCCTCCTGGGATCTTGGCACTGGAAATCTCCCCTTGGGCTGAAGCACTGGAGACCCCTTCTGGGGCTGATGCACTGGAGACCCTTTCTGGGGCTGAGGCATTGGAGACCCCTCCTGGGGCTGAGGCACTGGACACCCCTCCTGGGGCTGAGGCTTACATTATGACATATTATTTAATGTTATATTATGAGATGGCACAAGGTGGTTCTTAATCCATCAATAATGTGTCTCTGGGAGGGACATAAAACTACCCTTATATGCACACCGCGGATCTTGGGAGATCATGGGAAAGGTGTGGGGATGCACCAATCCTATAAAGGAAGTCTTGAGGGGGAAAAGGGACTTACATTATTTAAGATGTTTTAAAATAACATTTTAATAACAGATTTCATGCATGTCTAAATCTTATACATCATATGATGGTACCTTCTAGTTCAGGGTTGTAATGCAGTCCTACATTTACCTCAGTATTCATATTGTTACTACTGACCACCATAATAATTTCACTCTTTCGGTTTACCTTATCTTTACCTTTTCCACATTTCAACACAGTAGGAACACACCTGACACATAAGCCAATTACTATGATGACAACCAGTATGAGAATCATTAGTTTACCTATACTCACAATCATTTCCTGGACCCACTCTCCTAGACCTGAGAACCATTTCACTGGGTTCAACCATGAAACCCATTCCTTTACCTTATCCTCTGCTTCAGCCACTGAAGCATTATGGTTCTTCAGAAATTCCCATTTCAGCTGCAGAATTTTATCCATCTTCCAGTCTATCACCTCCTTGGGGTCACTTGTATCGTTTGTAATGTAAGTGCAACACTTTATTCCAAATTGGGTTGCCAAAGTTACGCAATGCCCTCCAATGACAGCTGTTAAGTAATTTAACACTAGTCTATGTTGCACAAGTTCTTTCTTGTAAGCTTGCAACTCCCTACCGGTATACCTGAATGTGTCATCATACATCTCGGTGATATTATCTATTCATTTAGCAAGATCTTGGATATATCTAAAATTTAGTGTAACACGAGCGATCCTGGTGGGATCCAATGCTACCAAAACTTGAAAGCCAGTTGTCTCATTAATTAACTGTGTGGCTTTATGCACATCACCAGGTATCATATTTCTTTTGTCTCTGTGTTCATACTGTGTGTGAAGATATGGTGATGGTGTGTTTTTATTTATACCAAGCATTATTACTGGTATTTAATACTTAGGTTCACACTGTTGGATGCATCTCTCATTGACTACGGACCCACAGAACTCACACATACAATAATCCTCAGACGATAGACCTTCACACTGTCTCCGAACATCCAGAATAGCAGATCTCTTAACAATTACTGTACTGGGTTTGGTTAGATACTCTCCGGGTAGGTTTAGCACTCCTTCTCCCAACTCCATTTCATTGATATCACCATCAGCTCCCCTCTCCGTCCTCTGTCCTCCATCACAGAAACCAGAGATCCAGAAACAACCCAAGATAATGAGGACTCTGGGAGAAAACATAAAGATAACCACAGCAGACCAATCCATTGCCAAAAACAATGATCTACAAATTTCTTTAGCTCAGATATCTCACTGTAACCTTTAGCCTTCCTCTAACAGACTCGCAATTGACAGGTCTACATTATGTCTCGATTCCACCTTGTTCCTCCACCGGTTGGTTGACTTACAGTGAGTGGAATGGACCCAGGTATCTCTCTCATCCACCTTCAATGAAGTTGTACTCATCAGCAACACCTGATACGGACCTTCCCACTAATCAGTCAAACAACCAGAACGCAAGAAATTTATGTTCATAACAAATTTTCCAGGTTCAACATCATGACAGTTTGTTTCAGGCATATCATGTGACAACAATTTCAGTTTCTGCTGTTGCTGTTTTAACGGTTTACTCATTGTTATAAGATACCTTACAGTTACCTCGTTGTTACCTTTCAAATCTTCCTACGGACTTATAATCAAATGAGGTTGTCTACCAAACAGTATTTAAAAGGGGTAAACAGATTGAGAGGGGGTCTAGGAGTTGTCCTGATACTATGAAGGACAAATGGTAGTGCTTCTGGCCAACCCAGTCCAGTTTCCGACATGATTTTACTTAATTGTTTTTTAATAGTCCCATTCATCCTCTCCACCTTGGCACTGGCTTGCGGTCGGTAGGGGGTATGACGTCTACTATTAATACCCATCAGCTTACACATAGTTTGGAAAACATCACCTGTGAAATGAGTACCCCTAACACTCTCAATAATTCTAATGGATACCGTATCTGCATACAAACTCCTGAACAATTTTCTTGCCAGTAAACGCAGCAGTATTAGTGGCAGCTGGGTATGCCTCAACCCAATTAGAAAACACATCAGTGCACACTTATACATACTTGAGATTCCTGCAGGGTGGTAATTGGATGAAATCAATTTGTATTACCTGGAAAGGTCCGTCAGTCAGAGGAATGTGGGATGGTTCAGTGGGGATCATTTTCCCAATGTTTTTCCTCAAGCAGGTCAGACAGGACATTGCTCTCTTTTCTGCTTGAGAAGAAAAACCTGGTGCACACCAGTATGCTCTCACCAGTTTGCACCTTGCTTTCCCAGGTGAGTTAGACCGTGCGCTGCCTCAGCCAGGCTTGGGTAGTATGCTTTGGGGGCCACTGGCTTACCTTGTCCATCTCTCCAGAGTCCAGAAGACTCTTGCCCACATCCCATGGACTTCTAGACTGCCTTTTCCTGAATGGAACACAAATTTTGCATCTCAATCATTTGAAAAGTCATCATTTGTTCAAATGGTATATTAATTTTTAACCTTGATGCTCATTTTGCAGCTTTGTCTGCCCTGTTGTTGCCTAGTGGCACCGGATCATCTTCACATATATGGGCTTTACACTTAATTACCGCCACTGTCTTAGGCAATTGGATTGCTGTCAGTAGTCCTTTTATATGTCTGGAATGTGCAATTGGTGTGCCTGCTGCTGTCATAAACTTTCTCAGATGCCATAGAGTACCGAAATCGTGTACTACCCCAAAGGCATACCTAGAGTCAGTGTAGATATTAGCAGATTTACCTTCCGCTAATTCACATGCTCTCTTTAGTGCCACCAGTTCCACCACTTGGGCCGAGTGTGGTGGGCCTAAAGGTTCGGCTTCTATAACGTCCTCGTCATTTACCACAGCATAACCTGTACATAACTCTCCAGTGTCAGTTTGTCAATGACAAGTCCCATCCATGTAAAATGTCACATCTACTTTTTCTAAAGGTGTATCCCGTATGTCAGGTCTTGCAGTAAAGGTTTGATTCAGATATTCCATACAATCATGTGCATCAATATACCTGCAGAACTCACCTTTCACCAGCGACTCACCTCTCCCCACCCTTTGTGCATCATGTTGCACATATGGTAAATATGTAGCTGGGTTTAACGTACTGCACCTTTTGATGGTGATGTTTGCAGGTGCTATTAAGGCTAGTTCCCATTTTGTGAATCTAGCTGAGGAGACATGTCTGGTTTGGGCAGAGTTTAGCAAAGCAGATACAGCATGGGGAGTATAGACAATCATATCATGGCCTAGTACCACATCCTTACTCTTACTGACCAATAGAGCAGTTGCTGCTACACTTCTTAAACACATTGGGAGTGATTTTGCCACAGTGTCCAATTGTGCACTGTAGTATGCTACGGGCCTACTGGCATCACCATGTTTTTGAGTGAGGACACCTGCTGCACAACCATCAGCTTCCCTACAATACAAATCAAAAGGTTTTTCATAATCAGGTATTCCCAATGCAGGTGCTCTTGTCAGACTATCCTTAAGATTAAGGAAAGCCTGCTCTGATTCCTCTGTGTGTATGACACGATCGCGCTTTGAGGAAGAGACTAATTCCTGTAAAGGCAAGGCCAAAATAGAAAAATCTGGGATCCACATTCTACAGTATCCACACATTCCCAAGAAGGTATGAATTTGCTGTTGATTCTGTGGCAGTGTCATGGTCTGTATGGCTTGGATTCTGTCATTTGTCAGATGTCGTAACACCTGGGTTATGCAGTGTCCCAAATATTTAACCCTGGACTGGCATGGCTGTAGTTTGTCCTTAGCAACCTTGTGTCCTGTTTGCGAGAGATGAAGCAACAAGTTTAGTATCATTTAAACATGACATAAACTAATCAGAACATAACAATAAATTGTCCACATATTGTATTAGAACAGATCCATTTGCAGGTTGAAAAGATTGTAAACAGTCGTGTAAGGCCTGGGAGAAGATACTGGGGCTGTCTATGAAACCCTGGGGTAATCATGTCCATGTGTATTGTACACCCCTGTATGTAAAAGCAAATAGGTACTGACAGTCAGGATGAAGAGGTATAGAGAAGAAAGCAGAACAGAGGTAAATGACAGTGAAATGGGTTGCATTTGGTGGGATCTGCATAATAATGACAGCTGGATTTGGCACTATGGGAAATTGGCTCTCTACTACCTTATTAACCCCTCTAAGGTCTTGTACCAGCCTATAACCCCTTCCACCACTCTTCTTTACAGGAAAGAAGGGACTGTTGGCTACCCTTGCTGTATGGACAAATTCCCTGCTGTAATAATCGCTCAATTATGGGATACACCCCTAATTCTACCTCCTGTTTTAATGGGTACTGGGGAATTTTTGGAGCTTGCCTACCGCTTTATAGATTTACCATTATGGGAGCTACATTTGCCATTAATCCAGTGTCCTGTCCATCCTTGGTCCATCAAGTGAATCTGGAATTTGGGATAACATTTGATCTACCTGAGATGGATTTTTACCTGAACCGGTAGAGTGATACATTATCCTTTGGGGAGTGTCCAACATATCCCTTACCTCATGCTCAACTCTGTCTGGGATATCTAGAAATATACCATCAGGGGTACAATATATGACACATCCCATCTTACATAACAAATCACTTCCCAGTAGGTTAGTAGGAGCCGATGCTGCCAGGAGGAAAGAATGCCTGGTATGCAATGGCCCGATAGTTACATCTGTGGATTTGGTTAAAAGATAATGTTGCACTTTACCCATTACACTCATTGCTGGTACTGTCTCGCTGGTCACCTGTAAATTATAGAGAGATTTTATCACTGATCTGGTCGCCCCTGTGTCTACAAGGAAAGGATATTTAGTACCAGCTACATCAACCATCATCACTGGTTCTTCCCTAGTTCTTGTGACTATCTGTAGACTACAGGTATGACCTAATCCCTAGTGCTGACTCTCACTCTCCAATACAGCATTTAAGGCCACAATTGGAGCTGGTGACTGTTGAAAATTTCCTGTACTCTGTGTATATCCCTTATGAGGATATCAAGATACTCCCTGGTTAGGGGGTCCTACCTTCTTCACCTTACAGTTCCTACTTACATGTCCCACTTGGTTGCAGTTAAAGCACCTTCGTGAGTAGGTTGGGTGAAAGGGTTGCTGTGTGGTATGAGTGGTAGAGTAAGATTGTGGATAAGGATTTTGAGGGTAATATGGTGGTTGTGGATAGTATGGGTTTTGTGGCTGTGTGTGATAAGTGGGGTAGGCTATGTTTGTGGTGGTGCAGGATTGGTGAGAACATGTAGCTGTGCAGGTGCATGTGTTTCTGGTGGCTCTGATGTTACAGTTATTCCTTCTAGAGCTTGAATACTAACAGCCATTAGCTTCTCGCTCTGGGTCTCTCTCTTTTTGAGGATGTTTTTATCATGTTCAATAGCGTATTCTATGAGTATGTCTACAGTAACTCCTCTCCAGCCAGGTAGTGAGGTCTGAACTCGGGTCTTTAGATTGTCTTTTGGACAATCCATAAGTACCGTGATGATCATTCCCCTGTGATGACTGCTATCTTTAATATCCTCTATGCCAGTGTACTGGGTGATAGCCTGCAGAGCTTGGGTACAATAATACTCTGCAGATTCACTCTATTTTTGTTTTATGGTGAAAATTTTACTCCAGTTAACTACTACTGGAAAATATACACCCAATTGAGTTATTATGTGGGTAATGTTACCTTGGTTACTCTCGTTTGTTAAGGGACCATCTCCATCCATTAAACAATCCATGATAAACTTTTTCACATTGGTATTGTGTGGAAGACAAGCCCTTAACACCACTCGCCAATCTTTATTAGTTGGCTTGTGAGCACTACCCAAATTTTTCAAAAATCTTTGGCATTTAGCTAATTCCTTTTTAGGGTCAGGGAAATCATTCATTATGGAATTTAGCTCAGCTCTTGTCCAAGGACAATGCATTGCTACCTCCCTTGTGGGCACTACACCGTTAGCATCCACATTCCCATTTGGAACAGTTATTGTCCAGATGGGATGCAGACCGGCCGCACTGCTACTTTTTACCTTGTTAGCTGACTGGGGATTTAATCTATTACTGCTATGTATAGGGTTAATAAACTTCCTCTACGGGTGCAGTGGATGTTAACACTTCCTGTACTATCACTGATGAAGATGAGGCCACCAATTGTGCTTGTTGTGATGGAGCATCTAACATATGTATAGAATGGGAAGTGGCAGACATAATGACAGGTTTATCATCGGCATCATAAACATTTTCTTGGTGATTACTCAAGAGAGGATACAAGTTACTAGTTACATTTTTATGGGTTTTTACAATGACTGTACCTGCACCCCCATCTACATAGGGCAGTGGTGGTGCACGTGAACCACTGGCAATACCTTCCACAACACTACCTTGCTGCATGTGCGCGCAATTTTGTGGCATGCCCGCACCGCAGTTTAGCACTGTGTGTGCACTCTCCTGTAATGTTCTCGAGATGCTAGTTTGCATCGCATGCACACCTTTAAGCCATGCATCCCCCTCATGCTGCCACAACTTTAAACACTTGTTATATTTTACATTTTTCATTCGAGAGTGCACCATACAGATGCTATCTCGGACATTGTTCAATACCTCCTTATCAAAGCTGCCAATTCTGGGGAACGGTCTAACACTATTCATCGTCATTTTAAACCATGCATCACAGTACCTAGTTGTATAAGCACCGTACCTAGTATGCATAATATGCTGCGCCGACCCAAGAGGCGCTTCCAACAGCAGCACATCATCTAACATCTCTACCATTTGCTTGGCCCCAATTCTGGGAGAACCCTAAGCTTTTCAATAGAGATTTAGACTGGTGAAAGAAAGTCAAGATACTTTCACTTTACCTGTGGACAATATTAACAGGATATATGTAATAAAAATGGAATAATAAAAACAGGCGCCGAACACTTATATTGCTGCAAGCAAGAAGTCACCACAGTACCACCCTAAGATACTGAATATAGATACATAACAAATAGGTAGTGACGACTATATGTGTGCACGGTGTTATAATAAAATATTAAGAATACTTCCCAAATATGGTGATTCTTATAAATAGATGTCAATAGATGATTTCTCCGAGGACATGAAAAACATCAAAAATATGTACACATCGTGTGATATAGTACAAACAAAATTTTATTCACCACAAAGACAGATAAAATAATAATCAATAAAATTAAGAAAAAAAAAAAATATGAAAAAAAAATTGTATAATATATTGTGAAGGACAAGCTTGATGTAACCTTCAGTAATAAGTATACCAAAAATGTAGAAACAAGGTATATGTATGGAATCCTTAAATGATATTCAATATGAAATTACCAGAAGTCCCATTTCTTGAGGGCTTGTAGATATAAAAGGTGGAGGTTTTCCGGATAACCTCTCATCAACTCCTCGTCAGGTGGCTTCTTGTAATGTGAGTCTCACAAGTTAGGCAATCCTGTCACCAAATTGCAATGCGTTTCGAGAGCCAAACTCTCTTCCTCAAGGCTGTGTGACAAGGATTCCCACAGTCTGCCTTATATACCAAACCGTCAAACTACTTCCGGGTCAAGGGGTAATTAATCCCATTTGTTTATAACCACTTTTTAGAACATTGCAGGGGAGGGTTTTCCTATCCCCTACCGTCTCTCAACAGTATACACAGATACTAGACAAAAACAGCCTTTTTAAAGAATTAGTTTAAAACATTGCGTACGTGAACCGGAAGTGCGTCACTCCTCTACTTCCGGTTCGCATTATACCTAATAGAGTTACTTGCCGCAGTCATTATGATCATATTTGTTGTATAGATTCCCGCAAGGCTGCGCTGTCTTACTGTATGCTTCAGTATGTCTGCATCAACGCCTTACAGGACCTCCGTTTTCTTGGAAGGATACTTCCGGTTTCGGTGGCCATTTTGTTGAAGTCTTAAAGCGCTTATTTAGTTCAGACCACAAGTTTTATTTTTCTTGGAAGGGTACTTCCGGATTTAGTGGCCATTTTGTTAAAGTCTTAGAGCGTTTATTAATTCAGACTAAAAGTTTTATATTGTTCATAATTCCTCATAGCGGTTGAAAATTTTAGTTCTTTGTGACCTTGTAAGAACCAAAGATTGAAATTAATAATCATATGATCATGGAATGACTGATATCAATGGGGGCAATATAGATAGATACTCATAAAGTGACTTGTGCTAAATGTGTGAAGTGACAAGTGACTGATATGAAAATCTAAAAGGAGATATAATCTTATAGATATAAAACGGATAAAATATAATATAAATAAATAAAATCTATAAAAACCATTTTAATTAAAAATCAGATTTGTCCCCTGGGTATAAGAGTTTTTAATTTAAATATCCAATTCATTTCACACTTAGCCAGATGTTTTTCTTCATTTCTATCTTTCCATGAATTCTTAATATTGTCAATGTCCATAAATAATTTTATTTCTTTAGTAGAGCAACCGTGTACTTGTTTAAAATGGTTTGATAGGGAGTGTGTCAAAACACCTTTTTTTATATTCTGAAGATGTTCGCTCAGCCTTGTTTTGAGTGCTCTGCTGGTCCTCCCTATATATATAAGACCACAGCTACATTCAATGAGATACACAACATTGGTTGTATTACATGTCATGAAATGATTCAGTTTATATGTTCTCTCGTTCCTTGTGAAATCCACATACTTCGTTTGATCCATTTTTATTTCTCTGCAGGCAATGCAGTTTCCACATCTAAAAAATCCTTTACTTCTGATTGGATGTGGATTGACTGTGTTAAGTGCACTGCGTGTTAATTTATTCTTCAAATTTGGGGCTCGTCTGTAAATAAAAGATGGTTTTATAGGTAAAGTCTTTTTCAAAATAGGGTCCTTCAATAGTAAGTGCCAATGTTTTTTGATAATGCCTTCTACTTTTCTGTGTTGACCTGTATATTCGGTTATGAAAGCATATTCATACTTATTTGCACCGTTATTTTCTTTAACTTGTTTTTCTTCTAGTAATGTAGCTCTATCTTTATCCATAACTTCTTTTTTATATTTACATAATATTTCATCCTTATAGCCTTTATCTTTAAACCTTTGTTGCATAATATTGATTTGTTTTTCACAGGTTGTTTTTTTACTACAATTCCATCTCAGACGTAAAAATTGGCTTTTAGGCACACTCTTAAGCCAATTTTCGTGATGTTCACTTTTAGTCGATATATAATTATTTGCGTCTGTAGGTTTGCTGTAACCTCTGGTTTCTAATTGTCCATTTTCAACATATAGTGTTAAGTCCAAAAAGTTAATTTCTGTGCGGCTCACTTGAAAACTAAAACCGATGTTAACATCATTCTCATTTAAAATGGTTAAAAATGAATCCAATTTCTCTTGTGTGTCTTCCCAAATAAAGAAGACATCATCTATATATCGATACCAAATATTAAGATTTTCTTCCAAGATTTCCTTCATTTTTGTTTCTTCCCAGTACGCCATGAAAAGATTGGCATAACTGGGAGCAAATTTTGTACCCATTGCAGTACCTTTAACCTGCACGTAGTACTCCCCATTAAAATAAAAATAATTATTATTTAGGATAAAATCGATACTTTTTAATAAAAAGTTTTTCTTATCTTCATCTAAATCTGTTTTGTTTAAAAACCACTTTACAGCCTCCATACCTTTATCATGTGGTATATTTGTGTATAGTGCTGTTACATCTGCAGTTACCAAAGTCTTATTCTCATTCCATCTTATGTTCTTTATTTTCCTCAAGGTGTCTGCAGTGTCTTTTAGATGTGATTTCGTTGTGCATACAATAGGTTGCAGGTAGGCATCTATATATTCTGACAAATTAGTTGTAAGACTACCTACTCCTGCTACTATAGGTTTGCCCGGCGGGTTTTTTGGATCCTTATGTATTTTGGGAAGAACTTATATCGTGGTGATTGTAGGGTCTTCTACTCTTAAGAAATCATATTCTTTATTTGTGATGATACCTTTCTTCATTGTCTCCTCCAATAGTTTCCAGAGATTATTTTTAATTTTGGATGTTGGGTCTACCCGAAGTTTATGATATGTATTTCCTTCTAGTAGTTGTCTATCATTCTCCATAATGTAGTCTTCCTTGTTCAAAATAACAACACCACCTCCTTTATCGCAAGGTTTTATAATAATTGTATCATCCTTCTGTAATTCTTTTAGTGCTGTTCTTTCTTTTCTTGTAACGAAACAATCAATATAGAATGGTAGGCGCTCACAGGATGTACTTGAACCCTCTAAATCACTAGCTGCTTACTTTCTGAGGTGTTCCAACCTCTATATATTATGGTAGCAAATTTGGGGAAGGGCAAGCGCTCAGTGATCTAGCATGCAGTATGGACATGTTCTATTATGTGTATTGGCTGTATCCCATGACATAAATGTGTAAAGATGTGTAAAGAAAGTTGTGACTCTGAGCTTCTTGTCCTACTGGTCGGCAATAACTGTAGGCAGAACTTTCGATATATAAATGTTATTTGGAAATAAAATCCCTGGTATTGTCAGTTTATAGAAAGTCACGTTCTGATGGTGTAATATGTCTGCTTTGCAACAACTGTGGGCAGTGATTCGTTGATGCCAGAATAGCATTAGTCTGTAGCAAGTTGCGTTATGATGGTGTGATGTGACAGCTTAGCAATAACTGTGGGCAGTGTGTTCAATGATGCTGTAGTTGTGGTGATTTATACTTTTATACACTTGCTCCCATTAGTTCTTGTTTGTTGTGTGCACAAAAAAACCTCTTCTTGCCTCTACTTCACCTTCGGTACCTCAAAACAATGAGTGCAGTATCAGGATTGTGCGTACACTGGTGGTGCAGATAAAGGTAAGTTGGATAGTACTTACCAAAACAGCTTCTGCTGGTCCTCCTGGTTACCGGTTCCTCTCCCAATAGGTGTACATCTGAGGCTATGTGCAGGTATGCAATGCTGATAATGATGCTAATAATAATGCTGTTACGCTCATAAATGTCTAAAAATAATGTAATTTATTATCGAATGGTAATATAGCCATCCAAATATAGATGCTATAAACCTGTTAAAAGTCAATATAAAGTCAATATTATTGGTGCTGGTCCCAATGCGTTTTGTCCTTATTAGGACTTTTTCAAGGGCAAATGGTGTTGCCTGTGTCCCCCTCCGATTTATACTCACTCAGGTATCCATTCGCGGTATTTTCTTACTGACTTCTGGGTTCGTCACCGTCCCGGTCATGTGACTGGTCACGTGGGTTGCGTCATTCCGTGTCTCTCATACGCATGCATTACAGTGCTGCTGCGGCCACTGTGTGTTCGATTTCTGTGCAGCATTACTCCCTCTGGTGGTTGAGGTTCCCTTTAATTGCTATGGATATTAGTATCATATCCGAAGATATGAGACCGAAGCCCGGTTATCATGAGTTTCTCTAATTTATTCAACACAATATCTATGTTGTCATCACTTATTGTGGGAATTGTTTCACAAAAAATCTCTTTTACAGTTTCCTCCCTGTTTTTTAAATGTTTAAACATGTTGAAAAGGATGGCTGCCAATCAATTACTCTGAACGGTATAACAGAATATATGTAATAAAAATGGAATAATAAAAACAGGCGCCGAACACTTATATTGCTGCAAGCAAGAAATCACCACAGTACCACCCTAAGATACTGAATATAGATACATAACAAATAGGTTGTGACGACTATATGTGCGCACGGTGTTATAATAAAATATTAAGAATACTTCCCAAATATGGCGATTCTTGTAAATAGATGTCAATAGATGATTTCTCTGTGGACATGAAAAACATCAAAAATATGTACACATCGTGTGATATAGTACAAACAAAATTTTATTCACCACAAAGACAGATAAAATAATAATCAATAAAATTAAGGAAAAAAAAATAAAAAAATAAAAAATATCTGTGTATACTGTTGAGAGACGATAGGGGATAGGAAACCCTCCCCTGCGATGTTCTAAAAAGTGGTTATAAACAGATGGAATTAATTACCCCTTGACCCGGAAGTGGTTTGACGGTTTGGTATATAAGGCAGACTGTGGCAATCCTTGTCACACAGCCTTGAGGAAGAGAGTTTGGCTCACGAAACGCGATGGCATTTGGTGACGGGATTGCCTGACTTGTGAGACTCACATTACAAGAAGCCCCCTGATGAGGAGTTGATGAGAGGTTATCCGGAAAACCTCCACCTTTTATATCTACGAGCCCTCAAGAAATGGGACTTCTGGTAATTTCATATTGAATATCATTTAAGGATTCCATACATATACCTTGTTTCTACATTTTTGGTATACTTATTACTGAAGGTTACATCAAGCTTGTCCTTCACAATATATTATACAATTTTTTTTTTCATATTTTTTCCTTCATTTTATTGATTATTATTTTATCTGTCTTTGTGGTGAATAAAATTTTGTTTGTACTATATCACACGATGTGTACATATTTTTAATATTAACAAGATGCTCCCACACACCTATGGAAGAATAACCAGGCTGCTTCCACGCACCTAATCCCTTTTTGACTACCTTTCAACTGCTAGCATAAAGGCATTCCAATAACACCTACGCTTTTCAGTGATTTTGTCTATCCTCTGCTCAGTTCACAATCACAATTTTACCACTACTGTGCAGTTCAATTACAATGCTCAAATAACCGTAACTGATCACTGAATACTGCAATCACACTGAGAGCCGAAACTACAACAAAGACTACAACTACACCAGCTTATGGTGTATAGACTGCGTTATCTACTATCGAGCCAGTAGGCCGACACCAGGCGCCTAGCACTTAAGGGTCATACGATACCCTTAACTGGGGAACATGTTACCCCTACCAACGAATATTCACTGTTACACACCCTTTTCCTGCGCAGAAAAATACACGTTTTCCTAGATGATGGCAACACTGATCAAAATATTTTACAACAATGCTATCTATCAATGCAATCTCAATGACTTTGTTTGAAACACGTGGCAGAAATACAGGAAATATGTATACGCTATTGTGTGACTAGTCGCATACACAATAATGCGACTACTACACAAAACGTATTATTACCTTTACGCTATTGTGTGACTTCCCCTTTTTAACACAAAATTCTATCAATGAAGGAAAACAAACTTTTTCCTCCCTTGTCCCTGGATTCTAATCAGCACTCCTTTAGCTACAATAACGGGTAGCGGACTCTCAGCAACAAAGTGGTAGCAGATTCTCGAAGGCACAATGCTTTCTCCTGGTATGGCACCTCCACCCTTTTGCTGAGAGATCATTGACCGAGTGTTACCAAGTGACCGGTAGCGTGATTCATATTGAGAGCCCCCTGCCTGTCTATACCTTCTAAAATTGTCGCTATTTAGCATTATGAGTCGCAAAAGAAATAAATGCTTTCAGACTATGAGGGGTATTCAATATGAAACGTTAACTTCACTGTCGAAGTTAACATTTCATATCGGAGTGTTTACCTGCGTTAAAGTATCGGGCGCGCGCCCGCTTTTCCCCGTATTCAATATTAAATTAACGAAAATGGGAGCCTCCGAAGTTGGATTTGCGTAAAGTCACAAATTTTTCCTCAAAAAAATTGTAAGACCCCCCTAAAGTTGTAAAAACATGGGGGATCGCTATGGGTACCCCCATTTTAACCTTTAATTGAAAGTCGGGGATTTAAATAGCCACAGAAGGTGTTTTTTCCCGACATTGAAGAAGTGATGCAGAAGAGCACTTAGGTTATTTTTTTTTGTTTTTTTAAGTGGTCCCATCAAATTTGGGGTACATGAAAATGGGTACTAGCATATTTTTAAGTTCCTAAATTAAGTTTTTAAAAATTCTGCAATAGTGCACCTGCCGCTATGAATCTATTCTAGAAAACACCTGCCGCATACTTGCAGAAGAGCCCTGAACCTATTTCCCTATTGTTAATCATTTTTTTCCCATTTTTTTTTTTCACACCAATTTTTAAATTAATTTTTTGGGGTGTCCCTATTTTTTTTTTTAAAACTTTTTTTGACACAGTCCTTTTTTAAATGTCATTCCCAGGGGTGCAGGCTATTTTTTTTAAGCCTGCACCCCTAAACCCCAATTCTGCACATTTTTTCGACACCTATTCAATGGTGAAAAGTTATCACCGTTTTTTATCAAAGACTTTTCAAAACTGCGATAAGTCTTTGAAATTGAATACGGTGTAAAACTAAAACCTGCAATAATGATGTCATAAGTGCGACATTAACGCAAAAACGATGTTATCGCTCCCATATTGAATACCCCTATTTGAGTGTGGTTCCAAAGCACAAAAAGTTATTAATCAATATAAAAATAGAGGGTTACACGCTGTGATCTAAATACAATTAGCGCAAATAAATCATACAGACCCAAGGTACAGTTGTTACATATGCACGCGCTCTGGACACAGATCCCGCCATCAATGTAGAAACCTCCATCAGCAGCAAAGCAAGCAGACTGGCATCCAGGTTTAGAGAGCCCACATATATACTCTTACTGGGATAGGCAATACAATAGAACAGTTTGGTATGATTCCTATTGGTTCTTCTTCCTGGTTCTTCTGTTACAGTACAGTTCATAGGTCAATTCAAATGGACACAGTCCAGCCTCCAACAGCTCTTTGTGTCCTGTTTCCTGCTGCATAATAAGTCTAAGCTGGCTACATTACAGATTACATTTTAATGTTTAACTCTCTATGGTCCATAGTTTGCAGACACATGTTGCGATCTCCTCACGGATGGTACTGGAAATCTGCAAAGACACAGTGGATGAGAACGACACCAAACACTATCTGTTTACCATTTACTAAACCTTAGATATCAAATTACATTTCACAACATTAATAATACTGAATAAACTTTGAATATTACACCTTAATGCTAGGGAACCTTTTTATGTAAGTGTGCCATGTGTAAGTATTGGGGTATTGAGAAAAGATGCTAATTAGCATTGTGCTATTATGTGTTTGTGGAGTACACCATGGGACATGTTTTGCAGGGTTGATCATTTCATATGTTTTAGTGACTGTCTATATTTATATGGTGAGGACTTTTAACTTCTATTGCGTGGGAATTGCACAACGCTAAATAATAGCATCGCCGTATGTACTTATAATGGACAAGTTTCACTAAAATGGCGCTGGGTGGCCTGTCGCAAAATGGCATCTCATTGCCATTCGCAAAATGGCGTGCAGATTTAATTTTCAACCGATTCTGTCTCAGCCAATTATCCAGCTTCGACAGGGGTTGGCAACTCAGACACCTTCTCTGGGGTTGTCAACTCAGACACCTTCTCTGGAGTTGGCAACTCAGACATTTTTCCTGGAGCTGGAGGATCACATGCCCTTCCTGGAGCTGTAAAATCAGATGACCCTCCTGGGGTTACAAAGTCAGATGCCCTTCCTAGGGCTATAGAATCAGATGCCCTCTCTGAGGCTATGAAGTTAGATGCCCTTACTAGGGCTACAGAATCAGATGCCCCCTAAGGGGCTACAAAGTCAAATGCTCCCTCTGGGGCTATATAATTGGATGGGCTCACTGGGGCTGGAAAGTCATATACCACTTCTGAGGCTGGCACATCGGTCACTGCTCTTGAGGCGGAAACATCAGCTGCCCCTGCTGGGGTTAACACTTTGGATACCACTGCTGAGACTAGAACATCAGATACCCTTCCTGGGTTTGAACAGTCAAACACCTCTCTTGAGAGTGAAACATCGGATACATCTCTTGAGGCTGAAATAATGGATACCCTTGCCAGGACTGAACCATCGGATAACCCTGCTTGTGCTGAAACATCGGATACCCTTGTTGGAGTTGTAACATTGGATACTCCTACTGTGGCTGGAACATTGATTCCCTCTCTTGCATCTGGAACATTGGATACCCCCATTCGGGTTGGAATATCGGACACTTTGCTTTCAGGTAGAACATCGGACACCCCTGCTTGTGTCTGAGCATCGGATATCCTTGTTGGAGTTGAAGTGTTGGATACCCCTGCTGGCACTGGAACATCGAATATCACTGCTTGGACTGAATCATCAGATACCTCTGCTGAGGATTGAACATCGGATACTCCTTCTGGAGTTTGAATATCATATACTCCTCCTAAAACTGCAGACTTCTCACTGATTTTGGGAGATCTGAACACTCTCTTTTGATTTTCAAACCTGGAATAGGGTGCTCTTATCACTGGACCCCAATCTTGCACTGGAGTTATGTTTTGGGCAACTTCCTTAGCACTCTTAGTAGTGGAAAATGGAACTGAAGGTGACAATCTAGACAGTTTGTTGGCATTAATGCTGTTACACTGAGACTTGTCACCCTAACATTCAGCTTCTGACAACTTGAGCCATGGAAAACTCTGATATTTCTCCCTTTTCAGTACAGAGGAGGATATACTGAGTGGGGGTTTTGTCAGGATCAGAAGAATTTTCAATGAATTCCGGTAAAACCTGTATAATATTAGTTAAAAACTTTTGCAGCTGCTCTAACATTTGCTGAAATACTGCAAGTTGTGCAGGATTCAATGTACTTGATGACTGGGAGGTCTGTGAGTGATTGTGATACAGTAAATGGTCCCTTTAACTGAATTATGTAGTTGCAGGTTACCGGTAAAATATTCAGCAGTGAGTGGAGGTATGCAGGGGTTAACTGTGTCTGAAAATTTTTTCTGAGACTGAGAAGCCAAGGTAAAACAATCAGCCAAATATTGTAGAATACCTGCTGGTGTCATCTCAAATCTCTTCACCACATTCATAAGGCCCAGACTGGGGTCTGCCACTTGAGTCTGACCAGCAGCATCCATATATTTTATGGCCAGAGCAATCTGTCACAACTCTTGGATGGCAAATAATGGGGATTAAATGGCAAAAATATAGATAGCGAGCCACGCTTGAAATTTGTATGCAGCAGCTCAATAATGATTGTTAAATTAAAATCACTACAGCCTTGCAGCTGTGGACTGAGCGCTAGACTAAAGCTACCAAAAAAAAACCAATAAAAAAAGTAAAAAAATATATATATATTATATATATATTAATAAACAAAAAGTACTAAAAATAGCGCTTCTTCCCAAATGGATTCTGTATGTAAAAGTCACTTATAGTATAATCCTTAGCATTCACTATACTTCTGTCTTCACAGTGGCTGCTCAGGGTTCTCTAAATGGATCGTTGTTGTGTGGTCCCGATAATTTATGAAATACAAAAGGTGAGAACGAGCGCCTTATAGTGTAGTAGATATGTTATTTTACTGCGCACTTCTATACATATAAAATGCGTACCATGTGTGCCTAATATTTAGGCATGTAGAAATATCTCTCACTTCAGTAATGATACGTGTCCCTGTTGCACGACAGGATTACTTTACTCCAATTGGGATAACAAGTAGAGAAAGAGAAATACGTGCATAGTGTAGTATTTAAAATTTTTTAATTACAAACAAAAAACACCCCCAAAAAATGCATAATTACAATAACAAAGTGATTCAAAGCTTATCTGAAATGGTACAGCGTCCCAAGTAGCGCTACTTGGGACCGCTGTACCATTTCAGATAAGCTTTTGAATCACTTTGAATTACTGAAGTGAGAGATATTTCTACATGCCTAAATATTAGGCACACATGGTACGTATTTTATATGTATAGAAGTGCACAGTAAAATAACATATCTACTACACTATAAGGTGAAAGTTGTCACCTTTTGTATTTCATTATATATATATATATATATATATATATATATATATCTTTTTTTTATAAAAATGGGGGTGGGGGAAGGGTAGTCAAGTAAAACTTACCTTACCTTTCCCCCACCCCCTTTTTTATAAAAAAAAAAAAGACTATATGTATTTTTTATTTTTCAGATTTTTTTTTTACTTTTTTTGGTAGCTTTAGTCTAGCACTCAGCCCACAGCTGCAAGGCTTTAGTGCTTTTTAAATATTGGGGATTGGCATGACCTTTTTCTGAGGCACAGAGTCTAATGTGCTGGCGGAGTTCACCAGGGACCCTCGCAAGAGGGTATGAGCATGGCTGCATCTGACACACATGTCGTGGCCCTCAGAATAGGTTCCCCTATACAGGTGCTAGTAAATTCTGGATGGAGTTCAGAAGACTTTCAGCGTAGTGAACAGGCCGGGTCAGAACCAGACGGACCTTAAGGTACCAGGGAGCAGATGTGTGCAGGTCATAGAGGATAGCCAAGGTCAAACCAGATTACCAAATGCAGTACCAGGGATTAGACAGGAGCAGGTTAGAAACAAAGCCAGGGTCAGGAACAGATTTGCAGAGGCTGATTGCAGGAATCCTCTAATCAGTTCAGCTGGTGATTTCACTGAGCTGGAAAATAGACTGCAACTGATGTTTGCTGAGTAAGTTCACTGGAACAGCTTGTGATTCCTAAACTGGAATACAGCAGCACACAAATCAGGACACAGGAACTGCAGATATAGAGCCAGATGGCAGTGATGGTATTCTGCACAAAGGAGCCACGGGATAGAACTTAACACTGGGAAGCAACTCTTTGCTCTGGCACCAGTGGGAGCTCACAGGGGATATGAATCTGCTGCCAGTCCCTGATAGGATGTTGAGGTCAGCTGAGGCAGGAGCACTCCCACTGGAAGAATGCTAGCAGCTGTCATAGTGCATGATGGTGATGTTAGTGCATGGTTCTAGAACAAGATCAGGTAGAAACCTGACCTGTAGCAAATGGTAGTATGTCACACAATTTGAGCAGAGTGTGACACTCATAGTACTGCGCATGCCCAGTGGAGAAAGTCAGGTGTCACACACAGTGCATCAACTGTACATAACAGGTGTGGCTTTCGACACGGCTGGCATGTGTAGGCTAGAGGTTTTTGTGAGTGCCTTATCCAGAGTGAGTTTCCCGGGTTTGAGACCTGGGAAGGGCCTTTTTTTTAATCTTCACTACAGGATTAAAAAGAAATCACTTGGTGGTGTGTGAGTTCTGTGTTGACCAAAAATACGCCCTCCCAGCATTGCATACAGACTGAGCAACTGAAGTTCAGTATTCTTATCCAACCCTTATGAACTTAATACATGGTCCATAGCATCCCACCACCAGGCATTTCTATGCTACTTTATGCCACTGTACTGCTGATGCACTGTGTGCTCAAGAAAGTGATGTGCAGCGCTCCATACAATACGCCGCATAGTGCCCTGCTAGTCACGCTATGCTGCAGTGTATGGAGTCTCATAGTACTGCGCATGCCCAGGGGAGCTAGTCAGGAGAGACACAGTGCATCAGCACTAGGCTTATACACTGTGTGCTGTACACAACAGGTGCCGCTTTTGACATGGCTGGCATGTATGGGCTAGAGATTTGGGTAAGCACCTTGCAAGAGTGGGCATCCAGGGTTTGAGACCTGGTAAGGGACATTTTTTTTAAATCTTCTCTACAAAGAAATCACTTGGTGATGTGTGGGTTATGTCATTTATACAAATACATACAGGTATCTATCTATCTATCTATCTATCTATCTATCTATCTATCTATCTATCTATCTATATATATATTACAGTATACAGTATTAAGTGCACTACTGTACATACTGTACTGAACTGTATAGTAGCTCCACAATTCTTTGGCCAGTGGACCCAGTGAAAGGGTTCCCCTGGTTGTGGCATTACTCCCCTGCTAGAATGAGCTTGATGCTGGGTATGGATATACAGGGGACCGCTACATTTTTTGTCCCCTGTATATCCAAAAGCAGGACCAGCTCTGAAAAGTCCGGGGTGGGTTAAAGGGCAAGCATGCATATATTTTGTTTATACTTACACTTGTATACTATGCATTTTTTATCATAGATGCATGGACAGATCTCACTGATCCATCTATGCATCTGTGTCTTATTGACTTTTAGTTATCCAGTGGCGTAACTAGGGCATGGCGAACGGGGCATGTGCCCTGGGGCCACGGTACCAGCCCGCCCTAGTTAGCCAGTGTAGCGCCAACCGCAGTGAGTGCGGTCAGTGCTACACATTTACACAGGACTGGCGGTAGGCTTCCAGTGCCACTCCTGTGCTGCACAACTGAGCCCCTTCCCTCCCCTTGAGTGTTTGCCAAATAGCGCCAGGAGGAGGGTGGCAGGTGGGCTCAGGCTGTGTATAACACACACATCGCCGCCAGAACTGGCGGCAATGTGTGTGTTAATCAGCAGCCAATGAGAGTCAGACAGACTCTCATTGGCTGCTGCTGCTGCACACACATCACCACCGAGCGGCAGCGATGTGTGTGTGTGAATCAGCAGCCAATGAGAGTCAGATAGACTCTCATTGACTGCTGCGCGCCCACTGCAAGAGCCGGGCTTCCGTCCGGCTCCTGCAGTGGATAATGGGAGAGACATCATGACATCATGATGTCTCTCCCATAATGCAGAGCGGCCCGGAAGGATGGGTGTGTGGACAGCGGCGGGAGCAGGAGCGTGGATACAGGTATTTTTCTTTTGTTTCATTTCAGTGTGCATTTCTGGGGGGCGCGCTCTATTATAAAGGAGGGGAGTGGACTACTACTGGGGGCACTACTGGGGGGATACTACTGGGGGCATTGCTTCGTTGTGGAACCACTACTGGGGACTACTACTGGGGGGATACTACTGTGGGCACTGCTTCAGGGGGGGACCTTTACTGTGGGGGATAATACTGGGGACACTGCTTCGGGGGGGACCACTACTGGGGACTACTACTGGGGTGGGATACTACTGTGGGCACTGCATCATGGGGACCACTACTAGGGACTACCACTGGGGGGGATACTACTGGGGGCACTGCATTGTGGGTGACCACTACTGGGTACTACTACAAGGGGCACTACATCAAGGGGGACTCCTACTGGGGGAACTATATAAAGGGCACTGTATAGGAGGGACTACTAATGGGGTCACTATATTACGGGCTCACTACTGGGGGCACTGCACAGGTGGGACCACTACAGGGGGCACTGAAAAGGGAGAACCACTACAGGGGGCACTGCATAAGGGGGATAACTACTGAGGGCACTGTATTAGGGGCACTGTATATGGGGTATCACTACTGGGGCCTGCATATGGGGATCACTACTGGGGGCACTGTATAAGGGGAACTAATGGGGGGCTGCATAAGGGGGACCACTACAGGGGGCACTGTGTAAGGGGCACTGCATATGGTGGACCACTACTAGGGGCCTGTATAAGGGGAACTAATCGGGGGCTGCATAAAGGGGACCACTTCTGGGGGTACAGTATAAGTGGCACTACTGGGGGCCTGCATAAGGGGGACCACTACTAGGGGCACTGCATAGGGGGGATTGTATAAGGGGCACTGCATTAAGGTGCAAATGGAAAGAAATGTTCCCAGTGACAAGAAAGGGGTGTGTGGCATGTTGACACGCCCCATTTTTCAGTAACCACACCCATTTTTCACCACGCACGCCGCAGGCGTGCGCACATAGGGGTGTGGGCTCCATTTTTAAATTTGCCCTGGGCTCCAAATACCCTAGTTACACCACTGTAGTTATCATACTGTAGCTGCTTGCAAGAGGCAATGCACTGATCCATGCATGCATCTGTGATTTGTTTTTTTCACTGCTTCTTGGAGTATGGATCTCCCTGATCTGTGCTGCAAGCATCTTCTGCTATTGTGCATGATCTAATAATATGAAAATTGTTATATCATGGATCTTACTGTACTGTACTGTATGTCACATACTGACAGTACAGTAAGATTAAATCCTGTTCACTACTGTTGGGGTACTGTATTGAACTCACTACATAATTCACAACAACCCTTACTGTACAGTACTGTACCTTGCAATGCCTTATGCACATGGTGGATCTCAGACGCACTTAAAGACTAAAAAAATAATTACACACAAACACCAATTTTAAAAATTCATGACAATACTTTTACTTAATAAGGAACAATATAATATACTGTATGCAATTAATCACACCTTATTAATAAATGCTTTTAGATAAGATATTAAAACATAATGGCTGCTGCATCAGAAAAACACTTGCCTACATATAAGGTGCCCATCCACTAGACGATTAAGTTGAGCGATTGAATGATAACGATCATTCATTCGTTTGCAAATAATTAGCAAAAATGTCTAAAATGACCAGCGATACACATGCCCGCTGGTCGTTTAGACATCTGTCATTGTGCAAACATGCTGGACAACCTGACGATATCGTCAGGCTTAGCATGTTTGCAGATGATTGATGACCCTGCACTGAACGATTGCTTGTTCAGTGCAGGCTCATCACAGACTGACAAACGACTACACAATTACAATGTCGTAGTTGTGCAGTCGTTTTCAGATCTGCAAATGGATGGGCACCTTTAGAGAGAAAGGGAATGTCTCTCTAGGCCTAGGGCCATTCAACAAGTGTGGCCTTCTACAAATACTGTAGCACAAAAACATTATTGTACAGTATAGTACAGTAAACTGTTTTTTACAAACTGAAAAAAATGGAAACACTAGCAATAGCTGCTGTACAACACAGCTGAAGGTTTACAAAAGGTGCACTCTTTTTGGTGAGAAGCTCTATAGTTCAGAGTGCCATACTGTACTGTAATTCAGGATACAGGATTTGCCAATGGTCACTGCATGATGCCGACTAGAAAACATAAACAAAAATGATTATTGTACTGTAGGTCAAACATACAGTAGTGTACAGTAAATTAAAAAGACATTAATTGTTCTTGTTTTACAGTATACAGTATGAATCTACTACAGTATATAAATTACTGCAGTTTTTTTTCAGTAAGTCTTTACTCAACAACTGTATTACACTATGACATTAGCATACATTCAACAGTAAATAATTTATATTTAAAGTATACTGTACAGTAGTTACAGTAGAACCACCTACAGAGTGTTGTTACAGAGTGCCAAACAGTACTGTTTCACAAACTTATGTTCTTCAATGCAGCTACTGGATAACTGCCAACAGTTCCTCTTCCTTCTCTAGCTCAACAAACTGTCCACTTTAGCACTCAGCATGGGTGTTCCATGGTGGGAAAAATTGAAAAAAACTATTTGTTACAAGTACAATACGCTACAGTTCACAACATTTCCTCAGCTACTTTATGTACAGTACAGTACTATGAAGTTATGTGGAGGCTACTGGGGATGCAGTCAGGATGCCGGCGCTAATACTGTATCTCATACAGATCAAGATACAGATGCCGGCACCCCAATGGTAAGTAAATGGGTTAGTTAAGTAGTTAGGCCGGGGATGGGTAGGTTTAAGGACCTCCTGGGCTGGGTTACACTTAGGCACTAGGGGGGAATGTTAGGAACTTACCGGAGGGTTAGGGTTAGGCTCTATAAGGGACAGATAGGATCAGGTACCAGGAGGGAGGTTTAGGATTAGACACCAAGGGGAGGGTTAAGGTGAAGATTACAGTTAGCCAAAAAAGATTTTCAACCATTTTTGTTTAGACCATCTTTGTGTTGACCTTTAGTCCCTTTCAACCTCTTGACTGTCTAACATCTGGTGTCTACATTATCTACATATTGTCTACCTTTTTATTGTACTGTAGATCTTCCAGTCTACACCCAAGCACCACCGGGGTAGGTTTGTGGATGGTCAGGGGGAGGGTTACAGTACTTACTGGACTGCTGTTGGTATTTGGAACATGATGGTGCCGCTGTTGGTCTTTAGACTGCTGGCACCCAATCAGCTGTGAATACAGTACATACTGATTCTGGCTAATGTAGCTGACATGAAATTAAATATTAGGGGTTCTGAGGTGGGGGTATGAAATATTTAAGGTTGTACTTATTATGCCATGCAGAATTAGTCCCTGTTACACATGATGCCACATAATAATGCCCCTTAAACCATATGCCCTATAGTAAAGCCAACCCTTCCCCGTAGCCTCTTACCTTCCCTATGTCTTTCGAGTATCCTCTCTCCTCCGCATTATGGGGCAATTCGCAGCAGCCACAGACTACTCCCTCATGAGCCAGCAAGTGTGGATTTGGTGCCATGCCCAGCAGGCATCTATGGAGAGACAGCAGCACAGCTCTGAAATCATTCTGTATCTGGCACTGTCCATTAGCCAATTAGAGCTGATGGACCGCTACATGCACTGCAATCCCATCTCTCCTGCATTGTTATAGTATGTAAGTGGGCAGCAGATTGGTAAGTAGTAAGGTAGGTAGTTGGAAGGTGGGCAGTAGGTAAGTAGACAATTGGTGGTTAGGTTACTATCAGGCTGGTAGTATATAGGCAGGTCATAGGTAAGTAGAGAGTAGACGAATTAGGTAGGTATTAGGAAAGTGGGCAGTAGGTAAGAAGACAATAGGTAGTTAGTTTTATAGCAGGTAGGGAGTATGTAGGCAAGTGGTAGGTAAGTATGTAGAGAGTAGACTGTAAATAAGTAGTAATGTAGATAGTAGGACGGTGGGCAGTTGGTAAGTAAACAATAGGTAGTTAGGTAGATAGCAGGTAGGTAGCATGTAGGCAGGTGGTAGTCAGGTAAGCAGAGAGTAGGCAGGTAGATTGGTATGCAGGTAGTAGGCAGGCATGCAGAGAGTAGGCAGGTAGATAGGTATGTAGATAGTAGGCAGGCATGCAGAGAGTAGGCAGGTAGATAGGTATGTAGGTAGTAGGCAGGCATGCAGAGTGTAGGCCATTAGATAGGTATGTAGGTAGTAGGCAGGCATGCAGAGAGTAGGCAGGTAGATAGGTATGTAGGTAGTAGGCATGCATGCAGAGAGTAGGCAGGTAGATAGGTATGTAGGTAGTAGGCAGGCATGCAGAGAGCAGGCAGGTAGATAGGTATGCAGGTATTAGGAAGGCATGCAGAGAGTAGGCAGGTAGTTAAGTATGTAGGTAGTAAGCAGGCATGCAGAGAGTAGGCAGGTAGATAGGTTTTTAGGTAGTAGGCAGGCATGCAGAGAGTAGGCAGAAGACAGTATATCGATTGTAGGGCACCGGCTCCTCTTCACTCAGGACTCAGGCAGCAGCGGATGGAGAGACACTAGTTCCAAACCAGGTGGAAGCAGTAGGGGGGGAGGAGGAGCCAGTGGGCAGTGGGGAACATGTGGGGAGGGTAACTTTTGGAGCACAGAGTCCCTACAAATGAAAATCTGGAGGATCATCATCAAGCCCCTGCGAGGTAAGCTGCTGCTGCTTTGTACTTCTCCTCCTGCACTCTGCCAAGGCTCCCAGGTCTGCTAGATCCAATTGGCTCACGGAACAGTCAGCATGGGATTTCTTGTTGTAGGGACTCTCTGGCTCTGCACCAAAAGTTGCCTCCCCCACTGGCTCCTCCTCTCCCCACTGCTGCCACCCAGATTGCGGGACCAGCATATTTACCTGAAAGTGTACAGTATTGGACTATGACATTAGCATGCAGTGAAACAAAAATAAATTACTTTTATACAGCATTTACATTATAACCATCTAATGTACAGCAGTGGTTATCAAACTCAGTCCTTAGGATCCCAAACAGTTCACATTATCCAGGTCACCTACAGTACTATAGCAGGAGCTCAGGTGAATTCCTTAGTCACTGATATAGTACATTTTTAAAGAACCACAGGTTCAGCTACTGTAGTTATAGTATTTTACTTGTGATTCTATGAGGAAACCTGGAAAACCTGCACTGTTTGGGGTCATAAGCACTGAGTTTGAGAACCTAGAGTATACTGTAGTCTTGTCACAGAGTGGCAAAAGCTGTAACAAAACTAATAATAAAGTATCACACCTTTATCGGAATACACAGTATGGTTGTTCAAAGGTTGTGTGCATGGTGGGAAAAAGACACAGTATATTGTTATAACTACAGTATAGTACATTACTGTTCACAACATTTCCTCTGCTGACAACATACTATACAAATAGTACTGTATGTCAGTCTTTCATACTGTACTCGGTCCGCCAGCCAGTGGATTATCTGGCAAAGGGTCCCAAATGCAATTTGTGGTGCTGGGGTGCTTGACATGACAGGTATTCCTGGTAAAAGTACAAGTATGCTTGCATTGTTGTTTCTCATTGCTTCAGCTGACAGTTTGGGCAGGTGATACAATGCAACAGGTGTACTCTCCAAATGAGGCAGGCTGGATGATGGAACTGGTGTAATGTCCAAGTGATGTGATGCCACTGTAGTGTCCATGTCTAGCAAATGGAATGATGGTGCAGTCTCCAAGTTGTAATCCTCAGGGTCAATATCATCAGGCGTGACCATTTTCATATTTTACTCACTTACTTACTGTTTGTTCCTGGTAGGCTGGCCAGCGGCCTCTTGCCATTCTTCTTTAGTTTGCCGGATGGCTTTTTTCATTGCTACTGCAATTGTGCCCTTCAGCCCTTCTTTCAAAGTGTAAATCTTTGCCTCCAGATTACACACTTTTCCCACAAGGTCTCTCACCATCTGAGCACAGCTACATGTGCATGCATTCTGTTCTTCATTTGCCAGTTTTTGATGGGCTGGTGAATGGGATGCATCTTTCACAGGTGTACACTCCAGAGGCTCCAAGGTGTCCAGTTCTTCATTCAGTGGATTTGGTGCATCGATCACTGAGCTTTCCTCCTGGTTCTCCACGATCATTGGTTGCTCCATTCCATTTTCTCCTTCCTCCTGAAACAAAGCCACACACTTTGCCTTTGCATGTTTCCTCACCTTGACAGGTATATGTACATTTTCCTTCCCTGCTTTCTTCTTGGAAGGTTTTGTTGTAGACATTTGCGGCACTAGTGCACAGCCTCTTGCTCAGTGGAAGTGGGTGAGATGAGGCATCAGTGTAAAAACCTTTGCTCTTCACCATTTTCACTGTTTAGTGCACTCTGAAATACTCAAGTATAAAGACACTGTAAATACTGTGTTAAGGTATATAATGGAAATATACATTTTTCACATTACAGAACTGTAGACAATTACAGTACTCAAATGTACTGTACTTTCAAGAATGTGCCACTACTCTATAAAAGTACAGTAATACCCCTTTCACACAGAAAAGCAAATTAGCGGGTAAAGCACTTTTATTGTACTATACCTGGTAATTTGCTGATGAACACAGAGATTTTTACTGTGTGAAAGGGTCACCCTGAGACTTCGACCTTACTTTTTACCAAGGTCAGAGACCAGGTAATTTTGACCTGGGTTGACCCTTTCACACAGAATAAATGCTTGTGTCAATCTGCAAATCACTGCGTAAAAGTGCTACTGTATATCCAGTAATTTGATTGTCTATGCGAAAAGGGGGTACAAAGTGGGATGATCAAATAAACCTGTGGTTCAAATGCCAGATAAAAATAGGGTTTTTTGCTATTTTATGTGTGAAAGGGGCAGGGTTAATCTTAAGAAAGAACTCAGTTCCTGTACCACTCATTAACTATAGTATGACAGCCCAAAATGTATATTTCATAAGATACTGTAAGTTTTAGTTTAAAGTGCTTTGAGTGCCTTTTTTTCAAAATATATATTAATTATTATATGCGTATTATATATATATATATTAGGGGTGAGCGGGTTCGGATTTCTGAAATCCGAACCCCCCCGAGCCCCCCCGATCCGAGTCCGATCCGAGTCAGGCTCGACTTTTCCCGCCTGACTCGGATCTGAAATCGAGGCAAAACGTCATCATCCCGCCTTCCGAGTCTCGCAGGTTTTGGATCCTATATAAGGTACCCGCGTCGGCGCCATTTTCTCACTCGGCTGTGGACAGTGAAGAGGGAGGGTGGGAGTTAGGGCTGTGTAGTGTAGTGTAGTGTGGTGCTGCTGTTGTCCACTACTTCAAAGTCCATAGGGGCTTGCTGTGTTATGCTGTGCTGCTGTTGTTAATAGGGGCTGTGTCCACTACTTCAAAGTCCATAGGGGCTGGCTGGACTGTGTTGTGCAGTCAGTTCTCCATAGGGGCTGTGTCAACTCCAAAGTCCTGTGCAGTGTCCCAGTCCTAAAGGGGTGCTGTAGTGTTGTCCAGGGGGTGCTCTGTCCATCAGGGGTGCTCCCCCCAAGTGCTAAAAAAATAATATATTTTCTGTGTTTGTGAATTGTGTGCGCAGTAGCCGCACGTGCATCAACAAAGTAGTGCCAAGCGTGCGCCTGTGTCATAAGTAAAGGGCCGGCTGGCTTGACCGTTAAAGGGTGCTGTAACCCCCGAAAGTACACTCCAGTCCAAACCCCAAAAAAAATTATTTTCTGTGTTTGTGAATTGTGTGCGCAGTAGCCGCACGTGCATCAACAAAGTAGTGCCAAGCGTGCGCCTGTGTCATAAGTAAAGGGCCGGCTGGCTTGACCGTTAAAGGGTGCTGTAACCCCCAAGGTACACTCCAGTCCAAACCCAAAAAAAAATTATTTTCTGTGTTTGTGAATTGTGTGCGCAGTAGCCGCACGTGCATCAACAAAGTAGTGCCAAGCGTGCGCCTGTGTCATAAGTAAAGGGCCGGCTGGCGTGACCCTTAAAGGATGCTGTTACCCCCAAAGTACACTCCAGTCCAAACCAAAAAAAAAATTATTTTCTGTGTTTGTGATTTGTGTGCGCAGTAGCCGCACGTGCATCAACAAAGGAGCAGCGCCAAGCGTGCGCCTGTGTCCCATAAGTAAAGAGCCGGCTGGCTCATTTCTTAAAGGCTGGTGTAACCCACAAAGTGCACTACTCTCCAGCAAAAATAAAGAAATATTTTCTGTGTTTAGCCGCACGTATATATCAAATCGATATAACATAAATGGAGGACCAAACTTTCTCCGATAAAAATAAAATAGAGAAAGATCAAGAACCACTTCCTCCTAGTGCTGAAGCTGCTGCCACTAGTCATGACATAGACGATAACATGCCATCAACGTCGTCTGCCAAGGCCGATGCCCAATGTCATAATAGAGGGCACATACAATCCCAAATGACAAAGTTCAGGAAAATTACCTTGAAAAAAACATTTAAATCAGCTGAAGAGAAACGTAAACTTGCCAATATGCCATTTACGACACGGAGTGGCAAGGAACGGCTAAGGTCGATCCCTAGTATGTTCATGACTAGTGGTTCAGCTTCACATGACGATGGAAGCCCTCCTCCCACTAAAAAAATCAAAAGAGTTAAGCTGGCAAAAGCACAGCGAAGAACTGTGCTTTCTAAGAAGATATCACAAATCCCCAAGGAGAGTCCAAGTGTGGTGGTGGTTGCGATGCCTGACCTTCCCAGCACTGGATGGGAAGAGGTGGCTCTTTCCACCATTTGCACGCCCCCTGCAAGTGCTGAAAGGAGCACCCACAGTCCACTTGCTGATATGCAAATTGAAGATGTCACTGTTGAAGTACAACAGGATGAGGATACTGGTGTAGCTGGCGCTGAGGAGGAAGTTGGCGAGGAGGATTCTGATGGTGATATGGTTTGTTTAAATCAGGCTCCGGGGGAGACAGTTGTTGTCCGTGGGATGAAAAAGCCCATCACGGTCATGCCTGGGCAGAAGACCAAACATTCCACCTCTTTGGTCTGGCAATATTTCTATCCAAATCCGGACAACAACTGTCTTGCCATATGTACCATATGTAAAGGTGAAATAAGTAGGGGTAGGGACGTCAACCACCTAGGAACATCCTCCCTTATACGGCACCTGCAGCGCGTTCATAAAAAGTTACTGTCAAGTTCAGAAACTTTGGCTAAGACCGTAAGCAGTCCAGGGACACCTAAATCCCGTTGTCCTGTTGTATCCAAGCGCCTGCAAACCACACCATCAACTCCCTCCTCGTCAATTTCCTCCTTAGTCAGGATCAGAAGTAGTCCTGCAGGCCATGTCACTGGCATGACTGACTCTCCTATCCGGGATTCCTCCGGAGGATCCTGCATTGCTACGCCTACTGCTGCCGCTGCTGCTGTTGCTGCTGCTGGGAGTCGTTCATCATCCCAGAGAGGAAGTAGGAACACCACTACTTTTACTAAACAATTGACCCTCCAACAGTCCTTAGCGAGGAGGATGAAGTACGACAGCAGTCATCCTGAAGCAAAACGTATAACTGAGGCCTTGACTGCTATGTTGGTGTTAGACGTGCGTCCGGTATCCGCCATTAGTGCAGTGGGATTTAGACAATTGATGGAGGTAGTGTGTCCCCGGTTCCAAATCCCGTCTAGATTCCACTTCACTAGGCAGGCGATACCGAGACTGTACAGAAACGTCAGAAAAAGTGTCCTCAGTGTCCTGAAAAATGCCGTTGTACACAATGTCCACTTAACCACGGACATGTGGACAAGTGGAACAGGGCAGACTAAGAACTATATGACTGTGACAGCCCACTGGGTAGATGTATCACCTTACGCAGAAACAACAGCAGTGTCACCAGTAGCAGCATCTCAGAAACGCCAGCTCGTTACAAGGCAGGCTACGCTGTGTATCACCGGTTTCAGTAAGAGGCACACCGCCGACAACCTCTTAGAGAAACTGAGGGAAATCATCGCCCAGTGGCTTACCCCACTTAGACTCTCCTGGGGATTTGTGATATCTGACAATGCCACCAATATTGTGCGGGCATTACATCTGGGCAAATTCCAGCACGTCCCATGTTTTGCTCACACAATAAACTTGGTGGTGCAGAATTTTCTGAAAAGCGACAGGGGCGTGCAGGAGATGCTTTGGGTGGCCCGAAAAATTTCTGGACACTTTCGCCATTCAGCGACTGCGTGCCGAAGACTGGAGCGCCAGCAAACACTCTTGAACCTGCCCCGCCATCACCTGAAGCAAGAGGTTGTGACGCGGTGGAACTCAACCCTCTATATGCTTCAGAGGATGGAGGAGCAGCAAAAGGCCATACAAGCCTATACATCCACCTATGACATAGGCAAAGGAGGGGGTATGCACCTGACTCAAGCACAGTGGAGAATGATTTCCGTGTTGTGCAAGGTTCTCCAGCCCTTCGAACTTGCCACACGTGAAGTCAGTTCAGACACTGCCAGCTTGAGTCAGGTCATTCCCCTCATCAGGCTTTTGCAGAAGCAGCTGGAGAAAGTGAAGGAAGAGCTAAGACAGAGCGATTCCGCTCGGCATGTGGGACTTGTGGATGAAGCCCTTCATTCGCTTTGCCAGGATTCCAGGGTGGTCAATCTGTTGAAATCAGACCACTACATTTTGGCCACGGTGCTCGATCCTAGGTTTAAAGCCTATGTGGTGTCTCTCTTTCCGGTCGACACAAGCCTACAGAGGTGCAAAGACCTGCTGGTGAACAGTGTGAACAGCGGAACGTGACACGTCAACAGCTCCTTCTTCATTTTCTCCAGCAACTGGGGCTGCCAGGAAAAAACTTAGGTATCCTAAGCAACCCGCTGGTGGTGATGCAGTGCAGGCAGGACCAAGTTTGGACATCTGGTCCGGACTGAAGGACCTGGCAACAATTTCTGACATGTCTACTGTCACTGCATATGATACTGTCACCATTGACAGAATGGTGGAGGATTACATCGGTGACAGCATCCAAGTAGGCATGTCAGACAGTCCATACCTGTACTGGCAGGAAAAAGAGGCAATTTGGAGGCCCCTGTACAAACTGGCTCTATTTTACCTGAGTTGCCCCCCCTCCAGTGTGTACTCCGAAAGAGTGTTTAGTGCAGCCGGGAACCTTGTCAGCGAAAGGCATAGGAGGTTGCTTCCACAGAATGTGGAGAAGATGATGTTCATCAAAATTAATTATCAGCTCTTCCAGGGAGACCAGCCTCCAGAACGTACAGAGGGACCTGTGGTGGTGGATTCAAGTGGGGACGAGTTAATACTTTGTGAGGATGAGGATGTACACACTGAAGAGGGTGAGGAATTGGTGGATGAGGAGGATGAGGATGACATCTTGCCTCCGTAGAGCCAGTTTATGCAGGGACACATTAATTGCCAGCTTGTTTTGTGCAGGCCCAAACGAACCAATCATTTCAGCCACAGTTGTGTGGCAGACCCTGGCGCTGAAATTATTGGTTTGTTAAAGTGTGCATGTCCTGTTTATACAACATAAGGGTGGGTGGGAGGGCCCAAGGACAATTCCATCTTGCACCTCTTTTTTTTCTTTGCATTATGTACAGTTTGGGGCCTAGTTTTTCAAACTGCCATCCTGTCTGCCACTGCAGTATCACGCCTAGATGGGTCACGTGTTTGTGCCGCCCACTCGTGTCGCTTAGCATAGTCATCCAGCTACCTCGGTGCAACCTTTTGGACATAAAAACACTATTGTGAGGTGCGAGGTGTTCAGAATAGACTGGAAATGAGTGGAAATTAAGGTTATTGAGGTTAATAATAGCATAGGAGCAGAAAAACCTACAAATTCTGTGATTTTAGCTGTTTTTATGCTTTTTTTCAAAAAAATACAGATCCAAAACACAAAACCCAGAACCCAAAACACGGAAGGGTGGTTTTGGCAAAACCAATCCAGATCCAAAACACGAAGAAAGATCCAGATCCAAAACCAAAACACAAAACACGAAAAGTGGCCGGTGCACACCCCTAATATATATATATATATATATATATATATATATATATATATATATATATATACAAAACAAAGATAGTCAGCCACTCAAACAAATAAATACAGCAGCTGACCTGGGTGCCTCGTAAATAAATTTTTAAATAAATTATTTGGGTATGTATATATGTATGTTTTTTATGTATTTTCAGTGTGTTTTGGTCTTGATAAAAGAGCATAGAGCTCTGAAAACGTTGACCTCCATTTAACTAGTTTGCTGTATTTATTACTTATCCCGGAGTTCTGTCCAACTTTTCTATATATATATATATATATATATATATATATATATATATAAAATATACAAGTACTGTATATATTTTTTATATACTGTATAATGGTTTTTCTGTAGCTCCACACCCAGTTGCTCCACCCACAATTCCTAAACCTATTTTTCAAGAAAAATAGCCCTGGAAAGGGGTATTGCTATAGTTACAGTATACAGTAATTAATATAACAACATAACCCATTCCAGTAGGGATTAAGGGCCTGATTCAGAGCCACTCGTAAGCGGCAGTACGCTCGTTCCGAGCGATGTTCGCCCATCTGCGCATGCGTACGGTTTTAATACGCATGCGCGAACCAGTCAGTGTTGCCGAAAATCATTTGGTCGCTATATAGCGAATGCCTGCTATTTTGAATGACATGAGGAGGCGTATGTGGGTGGTAACAGGGGATGGTGCTTGAAAACGGGGAGTGGAGATCAGAACGCAGGCGTGCTTAAAGGTCAAAATGGGCGTTTTATGGGTGTGCATAATTTAACAGCAGCATCACTGACCACGTCACTGGGTTATTTTATAGCCAGAACTGCTCGCAAATTTGTGGTAGCAAAAACCAACCACAAGAATAGCGAGCAGTTCATACGCTGGGCGATGTACTCGATTAATCTAATAAATAGCGGACATGACGTAGGATGCGAGCGGCCAGGGGGCGTCTTTTTCAAAATTACAACCGCAAGTTTTGTTCGCTCGTTCAGACATAGAGGCGTCAACAGACCGCAAAGAGCGAACGGTTCATTTGAATAGCCACCCCTTTTTGTTGAACGAACGACCGCAAATAGCGACCGGCTCTGAATCAGGCCCTAAAAGCTCTATTCTTGGACATCCCTATAAATTTATGAATGCCATCACCTGTGTTAAGCCAGTTACAGTAATTGACAATAAAGGTGTTTCACTACAGGTGACAGCAATCATAAATTAAAAGGGAAGTCCAGGAATAGAGCGTTTTGTCCCTCCTGGCTCATGTTGGGAAACATACAGTACAGGTCACACTTGCCTACTTTTGAAAAAGCATTTCAGGGAGATTGTGAAAGAAACACCTATTAGCACGGAGGTAAAATGACGTGTACTGCTACATCTGAGGGGTGTTTCATAAAATTGATTTACATCTAAGGCCCGTATTCAATTAATTTTCGCATGCCGCACTTTTTCGCCGACTTCGTGTGTTTTAGCTGTGGGAACTTATCGGATGTGCCCCTGCTATTTGCCGTATTCAATTCCAATGGCCTCGACTATGCATCCCCGCGATACTCAAACAGGCGAAAAGTGCTGTAAAAAATGGGGAAATCAGCCTGACACCCCCCAATAGATGCACTAATATTGGGGATCAGTATAGATGTCCCCGATATTCCCCTCTGGAGCTATTTGGAGTACTTAAGTGCTTTCAATTGCCTCTGTATAGCGTCTTTGCTCAAGTGGTGAAGAGTAGCATTAAGCAGTTTTTTATGGAAAAAATAAGTAGTCCTGACAAATTTGGGGTACTTGAAAATGGGTGCAAGCATGGTTTAAAATCGCTAAAGTGAAGTTTTAAGTGCCACCAAAAATGCACCTTCAGCAAGCACCTGCAAACCAAAAAACACCTCCCCCATACTTACATGCCCCCCAAAAGTCTATTTCGCTAATTTTTATGTCTATACCCCCATTTTGCACTTTTTTAAGCATTATTATAACCAATGCAGGCAAATTATAATAATGATCCCATTTGAATGTATATATCTCTGGGGGGGTTATAACAGCTTCATAATGGGGGCAAGGTACAATCAGGGAGATTGCTAGACTCTTCAGGGAGTCAGGGAGATGCTGCTATATCAGGGAGTCTCCCTGACAATCAGGGAGAGTTGGCAAGTTTGGTACAGGTAGATTTACCCCTACACCACATACTGTATGCGACTGGGTACAAAAACAATGGCATACAGGGCATGTAAAGTGAGGCTGATCTATTGTAACTTGATACACAAATATTCATCTATGGTCAGTTAATGGGTTAGTATGAGACTATAGGGGTATATACGACTCACAAAATGGGCACCAAGAGTACACAGAGGCTGTGAGGCAGCAGGAGGTTATGGAGCAATCAGCAATATACAGGGTATGTGAAATGTGACCTGCTGTATGGAACTCGATACACAAATATGTGTCTAGGGTTGGGGACATTGTCGCAGCACATAGAGTCGAGTTAATGGGCTATAATGAGACACAGCACTATAGGGGTATCACAAAATGTCCACCAGTGTGTAGCTAGGCCACGAGGCAGCGGGAGGCTATAGAGTGATTAGCAGTATACAGGGTATGTGAAATGTGGCCTGCTGTATGCAACTTGATACACAAATATGTGTCTAGGGTCGGGAATGTTGTCGCAGCACATAGAGCCAAGTTAATGGGCTAGTAAGAGACAGCACTATAGGGGTATCACAAAATGCCCACCAGTGTGTAGCAAGGCAGCGGGAGGCGATAGAGCGATCAGCAGTAGTATACAGGATATGTGAAATGTGGCCTGCTATAAGGAACTTGATTCAAAAATATGCGTCTAGGGGTAGGGCAATCAGCAACATAGCAAAATTACCATGAAGCATAGCAATTTACTTACAGTACCAGTGGGATGATACTGTACAAAACAGCTGTAGAAGTTCAAGGTAGAGCAGCAACAAAGGTGACTTGGAAGTCAGGCAAAGTTGCAGTAAGTATCTCAAGGGTTCGTACTGGTTATACATGCAAAAGAGACTATCTGAGCAGCAAGTCAGTACAGTTAAGTAGCAGATTCACAGTGTGGATACTATTGCTTGGCAACTCAGATGCTCTTTTATGCTACTATGCAGCATGGCCTCCCCTCTCACCCCCATCGTTGTTCCTCGCTGCCTGCATCAGCAAGTGTGCATACACTTACTGATGCCGACACTGCTGCCGGGCCCGTGGTTTACAATATCAGCTCATACACACATTGTCTAGTGTCCATGAGCCATACTGTACAGTAAGTGGATACTGTCAATAAAGTGTATTAATACCTGTAGTAATACTATTGTTGTCCTCTTTCTATAGACATTTTTGTTTTATGGCAAAATATAGAAATATTCTGTTTTGTTTTTTTCACAGTAACACCAAACCAAGGGGTCCAGTCCCATGGTATCCCTGTGGACCCTATGGTCATCAAAGAAAAGGAGTTATCTAGGTAAGTCTACCATAACTCTATATTTCCCTCTCCTACTTACATTTCAGTGTTTACAATGTTGACAGCAATATCCAAGCCAAGAGTGACCAATATCTACAATGAGAGGAAGGGCCAAGCTGAGTCTCACCCACAACCATGTCTAGATTACAGCATACCAAGTTGAAAATGAGCACATTTGAGAGTGTATCATGAATATATATTGCATTCTGGTGTTAATGAATCTTTCTTCTTCAGGGTCCATAGGAATCCACAGGGATACCATGAGGAAAATGTAGTTGGATTGATCCAGTCACCAAACCATTAAGCTTTCAGCTCCCAGGATGCCTCAGGTCCTCCTTCACATATACCCTGCTCCTGGCCACAAGCATTCAGTTTTGAGTTGTATATATTTTTACTTTAGAGCAAGCAGCACAAGGCATCCCAAAGGATGCCTGTGCTGCTGCTACACCCATCCCCCACCGGCGCCACAACACCAGTAACCAGACAGGTGATTTTGACGGGCAACAGCAGAGCTTGGCTAGCGGCAATGCTGGAACTCAGGACTGCAATCAGAAGCATGGGGACACAGGTAAAGTGGTTCCCCATTCTCGGGGAACCATGTGGCATTCCATACCTCCAGTGATTGGTGTAGTGGATGCTGAAGTGGGTCGACCGCTGCGTCCAAGGGGGGCATGAGGGGGCCACAGGGGGGTTGTTGCATATCATGAAGGCTGTGTGCTTTGTGAATGCATAATAAATAAGTCTGTGTCAGTATGTGCCTCAGTAAGTGGTGTCTGTGTCAGTAAGGGGTGGCTGTATCTCAGTAAGTGGTGTCTGTGTCAGTAAGTGGTGTCTGTGTCTCAGTAAGTGGTGTCTGTAAGGGATGGCTGTGTCAGTAAGGGGTTGCTGTGTCTCAATAAGTGGTGTCTGTGTCAGTAACGGGTGGCTGTGTCTCAGTAAGTGGTGTCTGTGTCAGTAAGGAGTGGCTGTGTCAGTAAGTGGTGTCTGTGTCTCAGTAAGTGGTGTCTGTGTCAGTAAGGGGTGGCTGTCATTAAGTGTCTTTATCTGTGTCAGAAAGTGGTATCTGTCAGTAAGGACGTGCGTGTATGCTGCTATGGGGGCCCTGTGTGTGTATATATGCGGCTATGGGGGCCCTCTGTGTGTGTATGAATACATATGCGGCTATGGGGGCCCTGTATGTGTGTGAGTGTGTATATGTGGCTATGGGGGCCCTGTGTGTGTGTATATGTGCTATGGGGGCCCTGTGTGTGTGTGTGGCTATGGGGGCCCTGTGTGTGTGGCTATGGGGGCCCTGTATATGTGTGAGTGTGTATATGTGGCTATGGGGGCCCTGTGTGTGTGTATATGTGGCTATGGGGGCCCTCTGTGTGTGTGGCTATGGGGGCCCTGTGTGTGTGGCTATGGGGGCCCTGTGTGTGTGCATATATAATGGCAGTGTTTGTGGGAGGCTATAATGACAGTGTCTGTGTTTAAAGTTGCATGCAGTTAAGGGAGCAATTTTGGGGATATACTTAATGTCCCAACGATCGGGATGCCGGCTGATGAAATTCGAGGACCAGGATCTCGATCACCAACAGTAGACCGGCGCCGGAATCCCGACATAACTGTGGATGCTGACCTGGAATCCTGGCAGCCGGCATCCCAATCGTAAGGATGCAGGGGGACTTATGGTTAGGCTGCGGGAGGGAGAGGTTAGGGTTAGGCTCCAGGCAAGGGGGGGGGGTTAGGTTCAGGCACCACCAGGGGAAGATTAGGGTTAGTCACTAAGGGGGAGGGTTAGGCACTAAGGGGGAGGGTTAGGTTTAGGTACTTACCGGGAAGCTTAGGTTGCGGGGTAGGGAGAGTTTGTATTAGGGTACAAAAAAGCACGGGTTAGGATTAGGGGGTTAATAGGACAGGGGTACAGTACTCACTGTTCCCCTGTCAGGATTTGGACCATCGGGATGCCACTGTCAGAGTACTGACAGCGGCACCCCATCCATCGGTCTTTCATACCGATTCCCTATTTTGTGCTAAGGAGAGATGATGATCTGGGGGATGGGGGATCTGCTGTACTAGGGGGAGATGACCTGTCTGTGGGGGGATCATCTACTGTACTAGGGGTAGATGATATGTCTGTGAGGGGGATCTGCTGCACTAGAGGGAGATGATCTGTCTGTGGGGGAGGGTGATATTGTTTGCTAAGGGATAATCTGTCTGTGGGGATATTCTGTGCTAAGGGAACATGACGTGAAAGAAAGGGGGGCTTTTCTGTGCTAGGGCAGGAGGACGTTACTGGGGAGACGCAGGATAATGGCGCTTGGGAGGTGCAGGAAACTGGTGTTGGGGAGGAGCAGGATGATGGTGCTGGGGAGATGCAGATTGTACCAAAAGAGCAAATATATTTTATTAAGATAAAATTGTTTGATATGGGAAACTCCCATTTTGTCCTGACCCAAAACTTCTATTACTATGTATTCTGGTTGAACCTCTGTTGCATGTTGATGACATTGGCTTTATTCCTACGCAAACAGGCAGCTTATGGACCATGTGATCTCCTGCATGAATAGTGAATACCGACTCAAGACATTGCCTGGCCAGGAAGGATCAGCTTCTCCAGAGGTTCCCTGCTGCAGAGAAATCAATTAGGTAAGAAAATGCTCATTCACATGCTCGCTGTGCTTAGGACTGGGGGCATGGCTATCAGCTCCTGGAGCGGTGGTCATGCCCCCAGCATGAGAAAATGGGGGGGTGGCTTGCTGGCATGGCATTTTACATTAGGACACACCCCTTGCAACTAGGCTCCACCCACTTTTTGGGCACGCCTGCAGCATGTGCACATAGGGCCTCTTCCACAGTTTTTTCCAAGGCCACTTTAATTTCCCAATCCGCCCCTGATTGTATGTGACTTTTGCTACCTCTGCTGTGTTGTTACTGCCTTGATTGCCTTTATTTTCTGTACTGTCAGATATAACTATCACTACTATTTCTCCTCAAACCTTTACTACAGGTTTGTGGGGAATATGTTTTTTTGTGTGTGTTTTTTCAAATTGTACTTCACATTTATTTTGTTATTTGTGAAGTCAGTCACATTTTGCACTTATTTATTATGTCTAAGAATAAGGGTAAACATGAGTTGTTTGGTGGGCTTATCCACTCAGGACTTTATACAGGATGGTTTGTGTGCTGTTTGTTATAAAGAACCACCTCACCAGTCCAGTCTACCAGCCCCTGTACAGGAAGCATCTAGGATATCCCTCTTGTCTCAGGTTATGATGCAGCTAGTGACCATTTGGCTACTGCCATGCTGCCTCCCTTAGTGGGATACACACAGCAGTTCCAACCTGCTATGTTTGTCCCCCCCTGCGCATCCTTCCTGGTTGGATGTTTATGCCCACTCAAGTCAGAGTATGGCTCAGTCAGCTGCTGCATTTCAACAAATGTTGCAAGCAAAAAGACCCTTAGCCACAAAAGCATCTAACTGGGCAATATAATTTTATCAGTCTGCTCAGCATGTAGATTCAGATTCATCATTGGATGATTCAGATGATGTGCTGGGTACTTCTCCAGGGTCTTTCTCAGGAAAGGAGGACCATCCTTCTACAGTGGATCTCCCTACTTTGGTGAGGGTGGTTAAATCAATCCTAAATATACAGGATGATGAGCCAGCTCCTAGACCTAAAGCTCCAGTGTTTAAACACCAGAAGGTAGTAAGGCTGAGTTTTCTAAGTCTGAGCTGCTCACTGAACTTATGGAAGAAGCATGGAGTAACCCAGATAAACAGTTCCATGTTACAAAAAGATTAGAATCTTTGTATCCTTTCCCTGCTACCAGAGAACAGCTAACCAATATCTCCCACATACGGAAAGCATCCTCCTACTTGGGATAAACTGCAATAGATGCTGGCCTCCTGGCTTCTAAAGCATCGGCAGCTTTGGTTGTGGCTTGTAGAGCCCTTTGGTTAAGGTCATGGAAAGCAGATACAGGATCCAAGAAGGCTCTGGAATCTGTTCCTTTTTATGGAAACATACTTTTTGGAGCAGAATTGGATAAGACAGTGGCTACTCTTGCAGCCTCAAAATCTGCAGGTCTGCCATCAACAGCTACATCAAATTCTAGGCAGTCTTCTTTTTGGTCCTTTCGCTCTCAGAGAAGAGCAAAAGGAAAGTCTTCTTCCAAACTGACTAGTTAATGCAGGATCACTAAGCAACAAGCTGAGAGGTCCTGGCCAGTCAGATATCCAGCCTCTAAGCCATACAACAAACCCTCTGCCTCATGAGATGAGTCTCCTCCTGGGGGATCCCATGGTAGGAGGCAGACTTCTTCAATTTGTGGACTACTTGCATCAAACAAAACAGACTCCTGGGTCTGAGAAGTGGTCTCCCATGGGTATGTCCTCCCAAGAAGTTTTTTGCACAACTCCCCCATCAGATTCTATCAAGGCCTTGGCCCTCCAGGAGGCCATTTACTCCCAGCTGAGGGCATGGGTGATAATCCCAGTTCCTGTGATGCAAAAACGAAGGGTTGTTATTCCTATCTATTTTTGGTTCAGAAACCAAATGGGTCTCAATGACTTATTATAAATCTGAAAAACCTCAACAAGTTTATCCATTTATACAAGTTCCGTATGGAGACTCTTTGGTCAATTATTTTGGCAATGTAACCTGGGGATTTTATGGTTTCCCTGGACATTCAGGATATGTAGCTGCATGTGCCTATTATGCCATCCTGGAACAATGTTACCAGTTTCAGGCACTGCCCTTTGGTCTATAAACGGCCCCTTGTGTCTTCACCAAAATAATGGTGGTTATGACGGCCTACCTCAGGCATCAGGGAATCAGAATACTGCCATACCTGGATGACCTTCTGATATTGGCACAATCTCCAGCTGTTCTACAACACCATCTCCAACTGACAATTGCCTGCCTACTGAGTCATGGCTGGATCATCAATTCAAAGAAATCCTTTCTCCAACACAGCGGATGGTACATCTTATTTGGCAGTGCTCTCTTGTCGCTCCTTTTTTGGTTTTTCACCAGGATAGATCTGTCATCCATACACGGATAGGTTACCTTCCTAAGGTAGTATCCCGTTTTCATGTGAATGAAGAGATTGTGGTTACAGCTTTTCAGTCCTTTCTGTAGGAGAAGCCTCCCTGGATGTGGTTCATGCTTTCCATATCTATGTGGATCATATACACTCATTCAGAAAATCAGACGCTCTGGTTTTGTGTTATATGTTATATGGTTTTCACAAATGAGACTGGCCAGCTAACAACCATACTCTGGCTCGATGGTTGTGTATGACTATCTCTCAGACTTACATGCAGGCTGATCTCCCTGTTCCAAACACAGCGGCAGCACATTCTACCTGGTCTGTGGGACCATCGTGAGCGTTTCGTCATGGTGCCTCTGGTGAGCAATTGTGCATTGTCTTCTGTCCACTCTTTTCTTAGGTTCTACACCTTGATACTTTTGCCTCTCAGGATGCTTCCTTTGGGCGGCGAGTTCTCCATTCTGCTCAGGAGCATCCCCACCCTTAGGGGAACCGCTTTAGGATATCCTCATGGTATCCTTGTGGATCACTGTGAACACTGTGAAAATAAGAGTTATGGTAGACTTACCTTTATTAACTCTTTCTTCGAGGTCCATAGTGTCCACAGGGCACCCACCCTGACGCACCTGGCTGCATTGGGTAATTTTTTTTCTTTCAGTCACAAATTCCCTCATCTTGTGTGAGAGTGTTTATGGTCTACATTGTTCTTCCTTCTCCTCTTTCTTTCTCCTGACTTGGACTTCTTTACAAAATGGAATGCCTGTGGCCAGGGGTAGGGTATATGTGTGTAGGAGGACCTGAGGCATCCTGGGAGCTGAAAGGTAAGTCTACCATAATTCATTATTTTCTGCTAGTTTCTGTTTATTACAGGTGGTCTCCACACAATCCATATGAATGTTAGTCACCAGTATTAGAAATGTATAGCACCATCCATAAAGCTTGTATCTTAGGGCCTAATTCAGTAGCGTATGCAATCATGCAATGTCAAATGTCTACAGATCGCATTTACTAAAATATGCTAATGCTTGCCAAAGCACAGCTGACATAAAGACACCCACTGCTTCCATCTCATATTCACTCAATGTTGCTCTTTTGCATAAACATTGGTACCATCAGCGCACATTGGGTAGTCATGCTGCATTTACAATAAATGTGACCAGTTGCAGACACTGCATGTCTCCTCACATGCAGGGAGCTGTCATGCTGCGTATGCAATTGCTAATTTATGCACACCCATGAAAAATTCACATGCCTACATTTTTATCACTCCATCACCACCCCCAAACACTGACAGCCTGTCACTCACTTTGCAATCGATTCCTCTGTACATCCATAATCCAGTTTATGTGCATGTGTGGTGCAAAACAATCACTTGATGAGCATCTGTAATCGCAATTGCATTCACTACTGAATCAGGCTTTTAGTACATGGCCATAAACAGTGTACTGCTGGTCTGATTCAGAGATGTTTGGTAATGCAGCTGCATTTGTAGCCGCTCTCACAATAGCAGTTGTGGGAATATACAAATGCTAATCTAAGCCTTCCCTTTGGGCTCCATGGTGCAATGGAGTGTACAATTAGTGAGACACCCACTTTCAGGCTCCGTGGTCTATGCATTTGAAATTGTAAACACTCCAACATCAATGCAACATTGGTTGCACTATTGACATTTGCGGTAATACTGTAGCTGCTCTTCTCTAATGCAACTAAATTTGAAGCTGTGGATTTGTGATTAGAAATACAGCAGTGTTCCAATAGATGCCCATGACACTACCATAACATGCCCACAAAATGGCAACTTGATATAAGTGTAATGTGTACAAATAGGCACTGAATCACAAGCAACCCAAGTTGGTTGAATTCCAGAGTAATACACCTTCCTAGTAAAAAGTAGGAATGTGCGCCGGACCATTTTTGCCGGATTTGGATTTGGTTCTAATTCGTCGTCCGGCTTTAGATTTGGATTTGGATTTGCCAAACTGCGGTGACTGGCTTTGGATTTGGATTTGGATTTTTTTACAAAAATTGACAAAAAAAGCTAAAATCACATAAATTGGTCTTTTTTTTCTTCCTAGAGTATTATTAACCTCAATAACATTAATTTCCAGTCAATTTAGACCATATCACAGCTTATAATATTGTTTTCAACATTATTGGCCAAAGGTTGCAGTGAGCTGACTGGTTACTAAGCGACAAAGCAGCGGCACAACGACACAGACACCACAGTATAAAGCACATCTATGACACATTGCCACACAGCAGTGGCAGAAATGAAAAGTAGGGCACCCACCCAGTGGGGTACGGCCAGCAGAGTCATAGTACTTGTTTACAAAGTGGGCTACGGCCCTAGGAGTCACAGTGCACAATCTTATTAGCATTACACCGCACATAGGGCCTGATTCACATTACACCATAAAGTAGTGTCTCTTATTTATGTTACGACACACAGTAGTGCCCCTTTTACACAATGCCCACAGTAGTGACCCTTTTACACAATGCCCACAGTAGCGGTGTCCCTTACACAATGTCCCCCAGCAGTGGTGCCCCCTATGCAGTCCCCTTAGTAGTAGGGTCCACTATGCAGTGCCCCCAGTAGAATGCCTCCCAGTAGTATGCCCCCCATTAGCAGGCCCCCCCCAGTAGTATGCCCCCCATTAGCAGGCCCCCCCAGTAGTATGCCCCCCATTAGCATGCCACCCAGTAGTATGCCCCCCCAGTAGTATGGCTCCCCCAGTAGTAGGCTGCCCCAGTAGCAGGCCCCCCCAGTAGTAGGCTGCCCCAGTAGTAGCCCCCCCTGTAGTATGGGCCTCCCCTGTAGTATGGCCCCCCCTGTAGTAGGCTGCCCCAGTAGCAGCCCCCCCAGTAGTAGTAAGCCCCCCCAGTAGTATGGCCCCCCCCAGTAGCAGGCCCCTCAGTAGTATGGCCCCCCCAGTAGCAGACCCCCCCCCAGTAGTATAGCCCCCCCCAGTAGCAGGCCCCTCTGTAGTATAGCCCCGCCCAGTAGCAGACCCCCCCCAGTAGTGCAGACCCCCCCAGTAGTATAGCCCCCCCCCCCAGTAGCAGGCCCCTCTGTAGTATGGCCCCCCAATAGTGCAGATCCCCCCCAGTAGTATGGCCCCCCCAGTAGCAGACCCCCCCCCAGTAGTATAGCCCCCCCCAGTAGCAGGCCCCTCTGTAGTATGGCCCCCCCAGTAGTATTGCCCCCCCCAGTAGCAGACCCCCCCCAGTAGTGCAGACCCCCCCCCAGTAGTATAGCCCCCCCCCCCAGTAGCAGGCCCCTCTGTAGTATGGCCCCCCAAGTAGTATAGCCCCCCCCAGTAGCAGACCCCCCCCCAGTAGCGCCCCCGGACCTTTGACAAGTAAAAAAATAAAAAAAATAAAACTTACCTGATTCCCCGCTCCCGCGCCGTCCGCTCTGTCACACGCTGAGGAGGGAGCCGGAAGACGGAGCTCATGTGTGAGCTCCAGCCGGCTCCCTCCGTGCAGCAGCCAATGAGAGTCTGTGTGACTCTCATTGGCTGCTGTAACAAACACACAGCTGCCGCTGGCGGCTGTGTGTCTGTGTCTGTGTAGGGCAGAGCGCTATCACTGCGCTCTGCCCTACACGCGAGGAGACCTGATGTCGGATTCTCTAGTGAGAATCCGACATCAGGCGGCCGCCGTTCGGCCCCGAACGGGGATCCGAGTCAGGCGGTGAACACCCGAACAGGGTTCGGGTGGACTCGGATCCCCAATGTTCGGAGCGGTTCGGATTCCACAGAATCAGAACCGCTCATCTCTAGTAAAAAGGTATACTCAGAGATATGGAATCAGTATGACCGCTGGCCCTATGATCGGCGGTTCAAATCCCAATGCCAGAAGACCAGCAGGAGTGAAAATCCCGACAGGGGATTAAGGTAAGTAAAATTAACCCTACTCCCCACCTAACCCTCCCTTAGGAGTGTCTAGCTCTAACCCCCTCCTAAGTACATAAACCGGGAAGCAATCGGGAAGCCGACTGCCTATATACTGGCAGCCGGCTTCCCGACTGTCTTATCCCGGCAAGGGTGAAATGCCGAGCATCTACATGTAGACGCCCGCATTTCCCCGACGCCGGGAGACCGGCACCCAGCATCGTGATCGTAGAGATGCTGGACAGCCGCGGGGGAGAGGGTTAGGTTTAGGGCTCCCGGGGGGGACTTAGGGCTAGGCACCCCCCCGGGAGGGTTAGGGTTAGGCTAGGGGGAGGGAGGGCTAGGGTTAGGCACCCCCGGGGGGGACGTAGGTTTAGGTAGCGGGGAAGGGGGTGGTTAGGGTTAGGCACTTAGAGGGGGGATTAGGGTTAGGCACTTGGGGGGTAAGTTAGGGTTAGGCACCCCTAAGGAGGGTTAGGGTTAGGGGGGTTAAGTTAGGTTAGTGGATACTTACCTATCCACGATCGGGATTTCCAGCGCTGTCGGGCTTCCGCTGCATCGCACTCTGCTCCTGTCGGGCTGCCGCTGCCATGCGGCCGGCGGTATTTCATACCCATACCCATTCCCATAAACCTAACCCCTCCATCCCCACAGCCTAAACCTAAGTCTCCCCTCCTTCCACTAGCCTAACCCTCCCAGGGTGGGTGCCCCCCAGGAGCCCCTAACCTAACCCTCCTCTCTGCGGCTGTCCGCTCCCGCTGCCCGGATTACCTTTGTTCAATATGCCGGGTGTCGGGCTCCTGGCGTAGGGATGATAGACATTGGGATTTCAACGCCTATCATTAGACCCCCTGCCGGGATTTGACAGTTGGGAACCGGGCGGTCGGCATTTCGACCTGTCGGCTTCCTGACTGCATCCCAGAGATAGACCCAATTTCCCCTTAGCCAGTACTCAACTGCAGCTGAGCTTCCCTAATTAATTAGTATATGTAAAGTACAATTTAACTCCTACAGCCTGCAGCTGGGGGTTCAATTGGAGCACTTTCCTGAGTCATATACAAGCAACAATGTAATGTACCCACCTCCACAAATATCTAGTAAATGAGAAGTACAGTTATTACTGACAGTTTTTCGAGAAAAATAAAGGCAGTATAACAAAGCAAAACTTAATGCATGTAAGCAATATATTTGCAATAGGCTCTTAAATCAACTACAAATAGCACAAAACAGCTTATTGAGGGTACACACGGTCAGATTTTCTGGAAGATATGAATGATATGATATGAATGATAACGATTGTAAAAATTGTTACATCGTTCATATCGTTGACATGTTTGGCATGCATCGACGAACAATGCACGTGCCAGCATGTCAGATAATGATATCTGATATCGACTGAATTTGCAGTCAGATTTGAACGATATCATTCACTTAAATACTGTCAATCATTCATGAAATCATTGATCTAGCAAGTCTGACGGAATGTATGCACCAGTAATAGGATTTTAAGCTTCCTTATAAACTGGCCATAAAGGAGATGTATACAGGGCCATGATCTGGGAAAAGGAAGCCCAAGGGGGTTCCTGCCCAGAAGCTGGTAGGTTTTGATTGATGTGGTTACTCCTTAGAACAGTGACCACATAATCCTTCTTGTATGAAATCCTATAGGGATAATCCTGCTTTGCAGGCCATACATGATACCAGCACAGTGGTTTCAGCCACCTGTTTCTTATGGTGCATGCACACGTAGCGATTTTGATCACCAATGATATCGCTGAATGATTTTAACAATGATCATGGATGATTTTACCAAAGACCAACGAACAACCTACTATATCTGACAATATTTAAATTATGAAGAATTAAAATGGCAATAAATGGTCATAGTGTTCTTTAGGGGAGTATACTAGGCAGATGTGTGTGATATAGTGGGAGGGGCTATCATGAGGGTACAAAAAGGTGAGGGCCATTTTAAAATTCTGCATTTCTTGCTCTGTGGCTAGTTTTGTGTGGGTTATACCTGCTGAATGCTGTTGCTTTGCTAATTTGCTCTGCTTTGTTTCTGGCTTGCCTTTAACAAAGTGTGTATATTGTGCTATTACCATGGATCCTATATGCCATCGGGTTATGGTTGCTTACGCAGGAGTCCTGCTTTTGTCTGAAAGGGAGAGGGCTAAGAGGAGAAGGCCTCATTCCTGTTGGACAAAGGAGTGGCTGCTGCGGAGGGATACCACATCCCACATGCCTCTTCTGCTTGCGATTCATGAGAATAACCCAGATGACTTCTGGAATTTCTTGCGGATGGACGAGGTAACATTCCAGGAGTTGTTGAGGCTTGTGACCCCTGTCATCCAGCGACATGATACATGCATGCAGAGGTCCATATCGGCTGAGGAGAGGCTGATGGCTACCCTGTGCTTCCTAGCCCTGGTAGATCCCTGGCTGATCTTAACTTTGGGACCTTTCACCCCAGGCTTTGGGCATCATCATCCCCAGGGCCCTGAAATCAGAGTATTTCAAGGTAAAAAAAATTAAAGTTTAAGTATGCAGTGTAATTTCTGTTTTCATTGAGATATTATGGCTAATAAGTGTATTTTTGGCGCTAACGCCAATTAGGACACAAATTATTGCCTTTTGTCCTTTTTCATCTATGTCTGTCTTTTTTGACTTATTACATTGCAGGAGCAATACACCTAAGCAGAAAGTTAATGCAATGTAAAAGGTCAAAAAGAATCTCCACTGTATGGCATGTGTCAGAAATGGCAAAATGTATATTTTGGGGTGCACATGTTGGCCAACCACCTACAACCCTTGGTAGACCTTCCTAAAGGGCTAATCCAGCAAAAGCAAATTATTTTAAAACACTGTAGTCCCACAAAAACGCATGTTAATTTTGGTGCAAAACTGAACCAAGTTGGTGTTAAAAGTGAAGAAATAGTAAAATAGGCTTTTGTTGCTGCTGTAATGGTGGGGCATGTGTTTTTTCACTTACACGTACATGTAGCATGGTTTTTTTTTACTTTATTTAAAGTTTCCTTTACACACATTAAATTATGGTAGCATCCATTTTCATGGTCCCAAAATTTCAGGGACCTACTTATTTACCCTCCATCAAACTGTTTGCAGCCATTGGGGTAGATGTATTATAGTGGCATTTAACGTGCCTCTATATCGCTTCCTGCTTCGTGTCTCTACCGAGGCAAAGCAGGAAGCACTACCGATGAGATGTATAAACATCTCATCGGCCAGAGCGGGGGAGTGATAACTCCCCCCTCCGGCACTCCCTCTAGAGACAGCAGGGCATCAGCCTAGTGCTGATGCGCTGTGTCTCAGTCCGGCCAGCTCCACTGTGCATGCGCAGGACCTTGCAAGTATCGCGAGATCCCCACATGCAGCCCTGGAGCTCGCATCCACTGCAGCGCTGTCCCTGCTGTGGGGATTGGGCAGCGCCAGGCTGTAGCTGTTGATAGCGCCAGCTACAGCGGGCCGAATGGTCAGGTGATCTGGCCGTTCATACATGGCCCAGGCTATCGGCGCTGCTCTCTTGTAGATAAAGCACCAATAATGACAGAGGCACATAGCGCCCCTGTCATTTACCGCCAAACCCCCGATCATACGTTGGGTAGAAGCGGTATCAGCTCACATAACGTGCGCTGAAACCGCTTCTGACCTTCTTACATCCCCCCCATTATTCCACACTTTTTCAAAGATACCTCTACATAGCATTTAACACAAGTTAAGTAGGTTTTGAAAAATAGTCGATTTTTAAGATTAGCCATCCAGTGTTCCTGCTTTTTAAATCTGGGTGGGCCAAACTTAACCCTCACTGTCTGGCCATTAATGCTGTGTTGGTCTGTAACTGTGAAAGGGGTCTCAGGTGGTTTGCACATGGGATGTAAGCTTTTTCATTTTCTCCTTGCAACCCACCTTCAGCGATGTCAAGGTGTTTTTCTTTCCAGTATGAATATATCATTAAATTAGCTTTTTTGAAAACTCCTTTTTCTGGCAAAGTACATGTGTGCATTTAAAAAAATTCATGACCCTGTATGGACTCAGACTATTAACTAGTATGCACAGTGTTTGTTTTGGAAAACATTTAATGCTTTAATAATGAAATTCAGTAAAATATGTAAGGTGTTAATATTTTTGTTTGATTTCTAAATATTTCATTTTCATTTCCCAGTTTCCATCGTCTGCTGAAGAGTGGAAATTCATTGCCACTGATTTTGAAAGGAAGTGGAATTTCCCAAACTGTGATGGTGCCATTGATGGCAAGCACATTCGAATCACCCCTCCAAGCAACATGGGGTCATTTTACTTTAATTATAAAGGATATTTAAGCATTGTCCTTATGGCTGTAGTGAATGCAAATGATGAGTTCTTGTTTGTGGACGTAAAAACGGTCGGGCCTCGGATGGTGGTTCTTTTAAAAAGTCTGTGTTTTATGACCGAATGGCGAATAACAATTTACACTTACCATCAGATGACCAATGCAAGTATGGGCAATGTATTTGCTGCCAATAAGGCTTTTGCTTTACGCAAAAATGTTTTATAGGCTTATGCCCAATAGACTTAAACCATGGAAAGGCGAGTCTTTAATAATAGACTGTCCTGGGCGCATCAGACAGTGGAGAACGCCTTTGGCATTCTGAGCAACCGCTTTAGAGTGTTTCACACTCCAGTCAATCTTCATATAGATAAGATTGATTGGGTTGAGCTTGCATCCTGTGCTTTGCACAATCTACTGAGAAGGAAAGCGCAAACTTAAATGGCATTACCTGCTCCCGATATTTTGGAACCAATGTTGGAAATGTGGGCATCTGTCACTCAACCACCAGTGCCAGTTGCAAGCACATCTGCAGCGAAAGAGGTCAGGGGACATTACCTGGCCTGCATTAATGGTGAAGGGGAAGTGCCATGGCTGAATGAAGTTATTGCCTAAAGTGACCTAACCATTAACTACAATATTTTTGCCATTTGGAAACTAAAAAAAAAAATTGTACCAGAAATAAAAATGTGATTAATCCTGAAAGTTTTGGGTCTACTTTCATTTTTAAATGTGTTTGATTAGGCAAGTTGTTTGTTAAAAATTGTGAAGCATTTTGATAAATTAAAAGTATGAAATTACATCAACCAATACATTCAAAATGGCCGGAGACAGTGCTACTATCTGTAATTGGTTATATCAGTCACCAAAAAATTGACAGGGCTCCAACGGGAAGGGAAGATGTGCCAGAGGTGTTTGGAACTAGTCGGGGAACAACACATCATTTGCTGCCACATAAAATCTACTTATTGTCCGGTAGAGTGCTGGTGTTTTCAAAATTACTGCGTTTATGTTGTTTTTCCAATATTTTAATCTGCTCAAATGCTGTGATGAATAAAGTTTATAATTCTAAACTGCATTGATATTCCCTGGTGAATGAATTGTGCTTACTCCAACTTTGTGCAAATGAATTTGGACCCTACACATTGGCCAATGGCCTGTCCCATCATGCATAAGTTGATGGTATTCTACAGTGTGTGCTGCCTCTTTATGGCTAAATATCCATATATATATTGGGTAAATAAAAAATGATCTGACCCACTTTAGATGCACTGCACAAGCTGGATCCGCAATCTAAACCAGATGGAGGGGTAAGTGGATAGAACACAGGGAGGGAAGGCCAAGTGGATAAGGGGGAGTGATATAGAAGAGGAAGGATGGCTGGACTTGGGAAAGAACACAGACAGCCCATAGAATGTTGGAACAAAGAAGAGTGGGCAGAGCAGTAAATGTTGACAGCACAAAGGGGGTAGGCAAAAGGAAGTGAAGACTGGGTATTAGGAGTACCTGTTTTTAATGTTTGTTCAGCTGTCTACTTTGGTGCAGCCAGTCTTGTAAAGTCTGCACAGAGTTTTATAAATTTATAGAGACACATTTGGGCACAGGTGGCTGCTACGGCAGCCAAGGATGGCAGTGCAGTGATATTTGGAATACAAGAACATTATTTTTTTTTTAAATGCTTAAGGAGACAGTCCACCCTTGAGCCATTAAAACTTGGCAGCCTGGCAAACAATCAGGAGCTGGCGTTAGGCCCACTCCTGTTTGTCTGCATGAGTCCGATCACAGGCTGGTTTGGGGCCACTGTAATTACACAAATTTACTATGCATGCCATTGCTGGCCCCTGGCCCCACCTCTCTCTCTCCTCCTTTCAGGGCTGGAACTCGAGGGCATATGGTCCTCCCCTGATGGCAGGACTGATGCTTATAGATCTTAATTTAGCAAACAATGGCCCTCATTCAGAGCCGTACGCTCTGAGCAGAGCGCACGCTCTGAATGAGGGCCGCCCTCCATAATTATGGAGCGTCCTCCTGGACGCTCGTATAGCTGTGGGTCACCACCCACAGCCTATACGAGCGTGCAGTTTGATGGCCGCGATGGTCTTGACCATCGCGACCATCGCCACTGCGAGCCGGAGCCTGCGGTTGAGGTTTTCAACCGCAAGGCCCGGAGTGATTTTGGCTCTATCAGAGCCAAAATCACTCCCACTGACATCACTAGTGATGTTAGTGGGCCGGCTTCTGACGGTAGGCGTTCCCTTGGGAACGCCCTGTCTGGGATGCACGCCCCCGGCACGCCCACCAAAGGGGGCGTGCTGTCAATCAACATCGACAGCACGCCCCCTTTGATCAGACACAACGAGCGAAGGAAAGTCCTTCGCTCGTCGCGTCTGGCGCATGTGCACGACGGAGCTCCCGCCATCGTGCGCATGCGCAGTGCACAACATCGACCCACTTGCGAGCGGACAGCCGCTCGCGAGTGGGTCTGAATCAGGCCCAATATACACAGTTGAGCAAGATGAAAGAAGATCCTGAATTCTGGTGGTATCTATCCTTAAACTCCACTAATAATACCTCAAAATAACCAGAATTCTTTAATTAAGTTACAAACATACCCTTGGTGGTTCATTACCATTAATTCAGGCCCGTATTAGGGGTGTGCACTGGCCACTTTTCGTGTTTTGTGTTTTGGTTTTGGATCTGGATCTTTCTTCGTGTTATGGATCTGGATTGGTTTTGCCAAAACCACCCTTCCATGTTTTGGGTTCTGGGTTTTGTGTTTTGGATCTGTATTTTTTTGAAAAAAAGCATGAAAACAGCTTAAATCACAGAATTTGTGGGTTTTTCTGCTCCTATGCAATTATTAACCTCAATAACCTTCATTTCCACTCATTTCCAGTCTGTTCTGAACACCTCACACCTCACAATATTGTTTTTATGGCCAAAAGATTGCACCAAGGTAGCTGGATGACTATGCTAAGCGACACGAGTGGGCGGCACAAACACGTGGACCATCTAGGAGTGACATTGCAGTGGCAGACAGGATGGCAGTTTGAAAAACTAGGCCCCAAACAGTACATACTGCAAAGAAAAAGAAGAGGTGCAAGATGGAATTGTCCTTGGGCCCTCCCACCCACCCTTATGTTGTATAAATAGGACATGCACACTTTAACAAACCAATCATTTCAGCTCCAGGGTCTGCCACATGACTGTGGCTGAAATGATTGGTTTGTTTGGGCCCCCACAAAACAAGCTGGCAATTAATGTGTCCCTGCACAAACTGGCTCTACGGAGGCAAGATGTCGTCCTCATCCTCCTCATCCACCGATTCCTTGGATAAAACAGGAAAAAGGGATTTAGGTGTCCCTGGACTGCTTACGGTCTTAGCCAAAGTTTCTGAACTTGACAGTAACTTTTTATGAATGCACTGCAGGTGCCGTATAAGGGACTATGTTCCTAGGTGGTTAACGTCCCTACCCCTACTTATTTCACCTTTACATATGGCACATATGACAAGACAGTTGTTGACAGTTGTTGTCCGGTTTTGGATAGAAATATTGCCAGACCAAAGAGGTGGAATGTTTGGTCTTCTGCCCAGGCATGACCGTGATGGGATTTTTTATCCCACGGACAACAACTGTCTCCCCCGGAGCCTGATTTAAACAAACCACATCACCATCAGAATCCTGATCGCCAACTTCCTCCTCAGTGCCAGCTACACCAGTATCCTCATCCTGTTGTACTTCAACAGTGACATTTTCAATTTGCATATCAGCAAGTGGACTGTGGGTGCTCCTTTCAGCACTTGCAGGGGGCGTGCAAATGGTGGAAAGAGCCACCTCTTCCTGTCCAGTGCTGGGAAGGTCAGGCATCGCAACCGCCACCACACTTTGACTCTCCTTGGGAATTTGTGATATCTTCTTAGAACGCACAGTTCTTCGCTGTGCTTTTGCCAGCTTAACTCATTTGATTTTTTTAGCGGGAGGAGGGCTTCCATCGTCATGTGAAGCTGAACCACTAGTCATGAACATAGGGAAAGACCTTAGCCGTTCCTTGCCACTCCGTGTCGTAAATGGCATATTGGCAAGTTTACGTTTCTCTTCAGATGATTTAAATGTTTTTTTCAAGGTCATTTTCCTGAACTTTGTCATTTGGGATTGAATGTGCCCTCTATTATGACATTGGGCATCGGCCTTGGCAGACGACGTTGATGGCATGTTATCATCTATGTCATGACTAGTGGCAGCAGCTTCAGCACTAGGAGGAAGTGGTTCTTGATCTTTCCCTATTTTAGTTTTATCGGAGATAGTTTGGTCCTCCATTTAAGTTATATTGATATATACGTGCGGCTAAGGCGCACACAAACACAGAAAATATTTTCTTATTTTTGCTGGAGAGTAGTGCACTTTGTGGGTTACACCACCCTTTAAGAAATGAGCCAGCCAGCTCTTTACTTATGGGACACAGGCGCACGCTTGGCGCTGCTCCTTTGTTGATGCACGTGCAGCCACAGTGCACACAATTCACAAACACAGAAATTTATTTTTTATTTTTTTTGGAGTGCCCTTTGGGGGTTACAGCACCCTTTAGCGGTCAATCCAGCCGGCCCTTTATTTATGGGACACAGGCGCATGCTTGGCACTACTTTTTTGATGCACGTGCGGCTACTGCGCACACAATTCACAAACACAGAAAATATTTTTTTATTTTGTTTGGAGTGTACTTTGAGGGTTACAGCACCCTTTAACGGTCAAGCCAGCTGGCCCTTTACTTATGACACAGGCGCACGCTTGGCACTACTTTGTTGATGCACGTGTGGCTACTGCGCACACAATTCACAAACACAAAAAAATATATTTTTTTATTTTGTTTGGAGTGCCCTTTGGGGGTTACAGCACCCTTTAATGGACAAGCCAGCCAGCCTTTTACTTATGGGACACAGGCGCACGCTTGGCGCTGCTCCTTTGTTGATGCACGTGCAGCCACAGTGCACACAATTCACAAACACAGAAAAAATATTATTTTTTTTAGCACTTGGGGGGAGCACCCCTGATGGACAGAGCACCCCCTGGACAACACTACAGCACCCCTTTAGGACTGGGACACTGCACAAGACTTTGGAGTGAACACAGCCCCTATGGACAACTGACTGCACAACACAGTCCAGCCAGCCCCTATGGACTTTGAAGTAGTGGACACAGCCCCTATGGACAACAGCAGTGCAGCACAGCACAGCACAACACTACTCTGCCCTACACTACACAGCCCAGCCAACCCTAACTCCCACCCTCCCTATTCACTGTCCACAGCCGAGTGAAAATGGCGCCGACGCGGGTACCTTATATAGGATCCAAAATCCGCGAGACCCGGAAGGTGGGATGATGACGTTTTGCCTCGATTTCAGATCCGAGTCAGGCGGGAAAAGTCGAGCCTGACTCGGATCGGCCTCGGATCGGGGGGGCTCGGGGGGGGTTCAGATTTCAGAAATCTGAACCCGCTCACCCCTTGCCCGTATACACATACATCCACACCCCTTACACCTAGTTAATGTTAGCCATACACTTGAAGAGAAAGTGCCTGTCAGAGGAACAAACATTTGATCTGGCAGTCCACATATGTTGGCGACATACACTGTGAGATATCTCTCAGTCTATTTGCACCAACATCTGTGCACCGATCCCAGGGAAGGAGACATTTCCCATTTCCTACCATGGGAAGGTACACAGGTAATGTCTGTGAGACTGCCGGGGCTGGGCATACTTTGGCCATTGTGGCCTTCATCTGCAATGGCTAAATAAACATCAGTGGGACATGCTGGACAATCCGGCATGGTCGCATTAATATTTAACATTCAATCACCCACAAACATTTCAATTTTTTGGAACAAACCACAAATATCCCTTGGATGGTCATAAAAATCGAAGAGTGTATGTGCAGCTAAAGTGTAGGTGTGGTATGTAGTCATGAAGCCTGTGGAGCCAGGGGCAGATTGGGCCACCTGGACAGCGAGTAAGTTCCCGCTGGGCCGGTCCCATTCCCCCCTCTGCAGGGCCGGCTTACCCCGCTTGCCGGGCCAGACCACTTTGCCTACCAGCCTGATGATGATTTATGCTTCTGGCCAGTTGGTGTACCTCCGGGATTTACAATCCACACCGTGGACTGCAAAACTGGAAGTTGTTTCAGGCTCCATCTAGCAGACTCTTCAGCATGCTGTTAGCCAGGAGCAGCTCTGCAGCTAGCCTACCTTGTGATCCCGGCAGCCGGCGTGCCCTGCAGGTATGGGGTCTGGCTCTCCTAACATGCCGGGTCTCCTCACTGGGAGCCCATGAAGATAGGCGGCAGTGGCGGCTAGTAACAGGGAATACACAGGGGAGGACACACAGATTCCAGTCCGGTCCAGGAAAGGGAAGTCCTGCCCAATGCCCATGGACGCAGATTACACACTCCGCAGCCCGGCCCATGGACACACACAGGCAGGTAACCAGGCTCTCACCCTCAATCACCAGTGATAATATACAAGGTGGGCTGTAGATGTCATGAGACCCCCCCAGTCCAGCCCAGTTCCCAAAGCCAGCACTCACTAGGCAGGGGAATAATGAGGGTCAGTCCAGGAAGAAAGGCCTAGCAGTGACCAGAGCTGTCCCTGTTATCAGCATCTATAGTCAGTTTCTGGTCAGAGATTTCTATATTGCACAATCTTATGCATAAATGCACACCAGGGAATGGGCTTGTAACAGCATTAGCAAAAAGGTTGCAGATGGAACGAAGTCCGTGACTGTGTTCAACTTAGAATTAGACCTTATTAGGAGGGATCCTGCCCCCTTGACATGTCCCAGCCCCTTAACAGACCCCGCCCTCATTATGGCTGTTTCCATAAATTTTCCAGGCTGGTTTTGCATCCCAATCCGTCCCTGTGTGGAGCAAATGCTGCTTGCTCCCTTAACAGTGAAATACCTGTATGGGACTAATGCTATTTTTAAAATCTTGCCATATCAATATCCCCACGCCTAAATCACAACCCATAGCATACCAATTGTAGCTAAGGCGGCAGTGGGTGGATGGATAGATTTAGGGTATAGCGGTGGGACTAGGTCTCGGCACCCCTAAGGGAGGGTTTTAGTTGTGGGAGAATGTTTGGGATAGCCTACATACTTCTTTTGTTGGGATCTACATCTATGGGTGTGCCAGTGTTGGTATTTCAGCCACCAGACTGGCATCCAGTGATGTAACATATCTATTATGTTGGTGCAATGTTTGAAACTGTGTTGTCAAAAAATGTAGTGACTATAAACATTTATCATATCAACATTGAGAAATTGTAAAATATAGACGTCACTAAAAAAGAAGACAGACAACACTTTTTTTTAGAATTTTAAAGTGAAAGAACAAAAAACAGAATTTTGAACAGGGGTCCTGGATTAGCACCAACACAGTGAGTGCCAGTGGAGTAGAGAATACTCAGATCAGGACAATTACAAGGCATATGAGCTGTTAGTAGCTTATAGCAGTGATCCAGAAATAAACACAGACATAACTTTGTAAAACAAAAGATTCAAGAATTTCCAAACAATGTCCTGCGGGAGTCCAAATCAAATATACAGATGCCTAAAGTCTGGCAACCGGGGCAAATGAAGTACAGAAACACAACTGTATAGTCTACTGATCTACTCTACATCGTCCTTAAGAAAACCTGGAGATGAAAGGTCAGAACAATCTAAAAAGCATGCTTTAAAAATCGAAAAGGAGGAGCATTTGGTGGATACATCGCAGGTGGGGTTGTGACACAGTAAAATGCGGGGGAGTGGACTGCAGAAGTGTATATGGGGTTAGTGTCATGTCTGCATCCAATTGGCCCATGAAAGCATGACGTGTCACCTCATATATCACATGTTTATAGTACAGCTGGGTTTGGGGCTGCATTCTCCACATATCTTTAGCGATGTTCAACCCAAAAATTATACATTCATCCATGGGAGTGTTCAGAATCTCCTCTGCACGCTTTATAAATTGATCCGACCTAGAAGGGTCATAACTTGAGGTTTACTTGCCCATGGTGGCCGCCCTCCACCTCTTGCATGTCGGTTCAATTGGCGGGGGAGGTGGCGCCTCTATATCGGGCTACTCAAGTTCTTGGAGCTCACTGGCCAGAGGGTCAGGATTGGCTTCCATTGCTTGGAACTAGAAAAGACTGAAACGTTACTGTTAAGACCCGAATTTGTAAAAAAACAGTGATAATTTAATTAATTTCTTTTATTTACAATATCCTTACTTACCATCCTGCCAGATGTGTTCCTTGTCTTGATCCAGTGAGCTCCTCGACGTCTCCTCCAGCTCTTTCTCAAGGACAAATGGGAGTAGATCATAATAGCATATTGTTGGTTTACGTACTTCATCTGCCCTGGCACCAGATCTTTGGGCATCTGTATATTTTGTATTTTCAGGAACACTGTCCGGAAATTTTTAATCTTGTGCTTTATCCATTTTTTGTCTGCATTTTTTTTCAGGGTCCTGCCATATGCCAACAACTTCTCATATGCCTGTTTCTTCAGGTCCCAATCTGAGTATTCCGTACTCTTGACCTTCCACAGGCATTCATTGTCATGGTACAATTCCAGGAACCCTGTCCAGTACGCTCTGTTTCCAGAAATCTCTTTCTAAAAAAATAGAAAACCATAAATTTAAAAAGATGTCCATAAACAAATATCTTTTTTTTTTTTAAAAAAACCCTTTTGACAAAGGCCACTTATGTAGTAGCCCCTTATACAATGCCCCCTTAAATAGTAACACCTTCCGCAATGCCCCAGTATGCATTAGCCCCTTCAGCAATGCCCCCTTAAATAGTAGCACCTTCTTTAATGCACCCATATGTAGTAGCCCCTTATGCAATGCCCCTTTAAATAGTACCACCTTCTGCAATGCCAACCTTAAATAGTAGCCCCTTATATAATGCCCACTTTAGTAACACCTTCTGCAATGCCACTTTAAATAGTAGCCCCTTAAGCAATGCCCCCTTAAATAGTAGCCCCTTATGTAATGCCCCCATATTAATGAGCCCCTTATGTGGCCAATATGTGTCTGGAGTCAGCACCTTTTTGCCAGCACTCATATTAGTCCCACTATAAAGGCCAGCATTGTAATGGCCCCTTATGTGGCCCATATGCAATGCTGGCCTTTATAGTGGGACTAATATGCAGGCTTTCAAAAAGGTACCCTCCGTCATTGGTGGCCAGAGGTGGCCTACTTACCTGCTTTTCCTTTAAGAAATCAGCTGCGCATCTTCTCCCATGCAGTGGATGTAAAATGGATGCCAGGGAGCGTTCAACTTGGACGATATCGATGTGCGCAAATCGTTCAAATCGATGACAGTGAAAGCTTTGGCCATCGATATTGACCAAGTTGGCGAGCATGCATGGACGATGATAGTTATATCTATATCGTTCATGTGTTCCCATGCATTGATCATCGCTCACAGGTTGGTAAGTACATTAAAATGCAAGATTTGAACTATAAGGATATAATCGATCTTGGGGTAATTAGCTTGGTAAATGGGTGTATTGGTGCAGTGTTAGGTGCTTGAATCAGGGTCCACACATACTTTTCATGGTTATAAATAAAAGAAAAGTGCTTTACGGTCTGCATACTGTAGAAAGAAAATAATGCCGAGCCCCCAATACAGAGCACTGACTCAATTCTTCGCCCCTGACTACCTTTGGGCAGCTAGTCTGCAAACATAGGGCCTGATTCACACCCGGTCGCAAGCGCTGAGCATTCGCAACCGGGTCGATGGTGGCCCACAGCGCATGCGCACGATGGAGACGGCTCCATCGTGCGCATGCGCAAGACTCGGCTAGCGACGGGCAATCCGTCGCTCCGGGTCTCGCACCAAAGGGGGCGAGCTGTCCATGGTGAGTGACAGCTCACCCTGTTTGGTGGGCGGGCCAGGGGGGTGGCCAGCCAAATGACGGCGTTCCCAACAGAATGCTTGCCTTTTGGGGGCGGCCCAACTGACATCACCAGTGATGTCAGTAGGAGAGCTTCTGGCTCTGTTAGAGCCCGAAAGCTCTCTGGGGCTTGCGGCCATGAGACCCTACCACAAGGGTCTCATTGCAAGCCTGATGGTCACGATGGTCTTGACCATCGCGACCATCAACCTGGCTGCTCGTTATAGCTGTGGTTGTTAACCCACAGCTATGCGAGCAGCCAGAAGGCCGCTCCAAAAAAAAAAAATGCCCTGATTCAGAGCAAGCGTCCGGCTCTGAATCAGGCCCATAGTCCCAAAGTCTCACACTGTGTATTCTGCAGAGTAACACTGGGAAAGTTAACCTGGCCTGGCTTAACCACTGGCTTCTCAATTGTCGGCTGTACTGCTTCCTCTCGCAGTTTAACAAAGGCTCCGGCCTGGTCTTTAGCTGGCTGCCACCTTTTTAGAAGTTTAGGGTTCTCCCTACCTCCTGTAGGCCAGAACCCCAGCTTCTTAGTCTCCAGTGGCTATTCAGCACACGCTGGTCTCCAATTGCAGTCCCACCTGGACTGTCTGACTGCTCCAGCCCTACCTGGGCTCTGTGCAAAGGGCAGCAGTTGTGAGCCAGTACCTGTTTTATTTCTTCCCTTTGAGGACGGATCCCTCCAGCATTACACAGAAAAAGTTGCTCACCAGCGTCAGCTTTGTTGCTATAACTCTCTCTCTCTCTCTCTCTCTCTCTCTCTCTATATATATATATATATAAGTCCCCAGATAGCCTGCCACTCTGGTTAATCTTATCAGCGTTAAGGGTGCCTTCCCAAAATAATCCATACAATGATCCAAAGTCCTCCAATAAAGAACCAGGTGGCACTCAAAAAAACGATGTAGCAAAAGATTAAATGGGCATCATCAACATTTCATAGTCCTTAGACCTTTTCTTCAGGATGTAGCACCAAGATATGTCAAACAAACAAACAAAACAGTGCATGTCTTCTCCCACGCTGCGCTGTCCCAGGAGGCAGGACCTCCGTGGCCCCAAAACTGGAAGTGACGTGGGCGATGAAGCAGGAGGTTGCCAAGCAACCTCTGATGCCACTGCTCTCCCCATAGGCAGCATATATAAAAATTAGTGCATATGGAAGACCATCGACCGCAGTCACATGGAAAAAAAGTGCTACTAAAACATACTAAATTTAAAAACAATGGGAGACATCTCCTTATACTGTATCCAAATATACTGCAATAATTGATATAAGTTATCTTAAGGGGTATATTACAGCCAATACAATATGCTGTTTATTAATGCAAACAATAGCACTTTAAAGACTATGTTAATGGATAATTAAAAAAAGCATACTAATTACTAAACATTTACAAATTAGCAGAACAGCAAATAGTACAAATTTATTCTGCACTTAATATTACATAGCAACCCACACCAAAAAATACATATAATACAATCATCCTCTCTAAAATACTAGCTGACAATCACACCTCTAAAGAAATGCATTTAAGGCCATAATCTCATTTAATCCCCTGGGTTCCATCGTATCCAATCGATAGATCCAGCGGGTTTCGCATTGGCTCAGTTTCCTACCGTGATCTCCACCCCTAATGTCTTTGGGAAAATGGTCTAATATTTTGTACTTTAGGGACACCAGTGTATGTTGTGTAATTTTAAAATGACGTGCAACTGGCTGGTCATTTTCATGTCCCTCTAACGCCACCCTGATGGCAGAGCAGTGGAGCACCATCCTCTCTTTAAATGTACGGATGGTTTGGCCCACATAGTAGAGCCCACAGGGGTGCATGATATAAACTACAAATTGTGTTTGGCATGTCAAAACATGTCATATCACATTTGCGACCCATATGCGGATGTTTGAAGTAATTACCCGGTTCCAAATACCTACAGGTAATGCAAGAAGCACATCTGTAGCACCTGGGTTTCCTCGTTTGAAAAGAGAGTGGTGCCTTGGATACCTGAGAGGGTGTAGTAACTCTAGGTTTGACCAAAATATCCCTAAGGTTACGGCCCCGTTTATAACAGGGCATAATTTTTTTATTTAAAATAAAAGGTAACTCACAGTCACCGGATACTATTGGCCATAATGCTCATGTAGCCCGTGGAAGAAACTGACTAGCCATAGAATATACTGATACAAAGGGAATCTTATTCTTTTTTTTACTCTACTCTCCTTTGAACGATATCATTCACTTAAAAACTGTCAATCGTTCATGAAATCGTTGATCTAGCAAGTCTGACGGAATGTATGCACCATTAGTAGGATTTTAAGCTTCCGTATAACCTGGCCATAAAGGAGATGTATACAGGGCCATGATCTGGGAAAAGGAAGCCCAAGGGGGTTCCTGCCCAGAAGCTGGTAGGTTTTGATTGATGTGGTTACTCCTTAGAACAGTGACCACATAATCCTTCTTGTATGAAATCCTATAGGGATAATCCTGCTTTGCAGGCCATACATGATACCAGCACAGTAGTTTCAGACACCTGTTTCTTAAGGTGCATGCACACGTAGCGATTTTGATCACCAATGATATCGCTGAACGATTTTAACAATGATCATGGATGATTTTACCAAAGACCAATGAACAACCAACTATATCTGACAATATTTAAATTATGAAGAATTAAAATGGCAATGAATGGTCATAGTGTTCTTTAGGGGAGTATACTAGGCAGATGTGTGTGATATAGTGGGAGGGGCTATCATGAGGGAACAAAAAGGTGAGGGCCATTTTAAAATTCTGCATTTCTTGCTCTGTGGCTAGTTTTGTGTGGGTTATACCTGCTGAATGCTGTTGCTTTGCTAATTTGCTCTGCTTTGTTTCTGGCTTGCCTTTAACAAATTGTGTATATTGTGCTATTACCATGGATCCTATATGCTATCGGGTTATGGTTGCTTACGCAGGAGTCCTGTTTTTTTCTGAAAGGGAGAGGGCTAAGAGGAGAAGGCCTCATTCCTGTTGGACAAAGGAGTGGCTGCTGCGGAGGGATACCATTTCCCACATGCCTCTTCTGCTTGAGATTCATGAGAATAACCCAGATGACTTCTGGAATTTCTTGCGGATGGACGAGGTAACGTTCCAGGAGTTATTGAGGCTTGTGACCCCTGTCATCCAGTGACATGATACATGCATGCAGAGGTCCATATCAGCTGAGGAGAGGCTGATGGCTAACCTGTGCTTCCTAGCCCTGGTAGATCCCTGGCTGATCTTAACTTTGGGACCTTTCACCCCAGGCTTTGGGCATCATCATCCCCAGGGCCCTGAAATCAGAGTATTTCAAGGTAAAAAAATTAAAAGTTTAAGTATGCAGTGTAATTTCTGTTTTCATTGAGATATTATGGCTAATTAGTGTATTTTTGGCGCTAACGCCAATTAGGACACAAATTATTGCCTTTTGTCCATTTTCATCTATGTCTGTCTTTTTGACTTATTACATTGCAGGAGCAATACACCTAGGCAGAAAGTTAATGCAATGTAAAAGGTCAAAAAGAATCTCCACTGTATGGCATGTGTCAGAAATGGCAAAATGTATATTTTGGGGTGCACATGTTGGCCAACCACCTACAACCCTTGGTAGACCTTCCTAAAGGGCTAATCCAGCAAAAGCAAATTATTTTAAAACACTGTAGTCCCACAAAAACGCATGTTAATTTTGGTGCAAAACTGAACCAAGTTGGTGTTAAAAGTGAAGAAATAGTAAAATAGGCTTTTGTTGCTGCTGTAATGGTGGGGCATGTGTTTTTTCACTTACACGTACATGTAGCATGGTTTTTTTTAACTTTATTTAAAGTTTCCTTTACACACATTAAATTATGGTAGCATCCATTTTCATGGTCCCAAAATTTCAGGGACCTACTTATTTACCCTCCATCAAACTGTTTGCAGCCATTGGGGTAGATGTATTATAGTGGCATTTAACGTGCCTCTATATCGCTTCCTGCTTCGCGTCTCTACCAAGGCAAAGCAGGAAGCACTACCGATGAGATGTATAAACATCTCATCGGCCGGAGCGGGGGAGTGATAACTCCCCCCTCCGGCACTCCCCACTAGAGACAGCAGCGCATCAGCCTAGTGCTGATGCGCTGTGTCTCAGTCCCGGCCTGTGCATGCGCAGGACCTTGCAAGTATCACGAGATCCCCACATGCAGCCCTGGAACTCGCATCCACTGCAGCGCTGTCCCTGCTGTGGGGATTGGGCAGCGCCAGGCTGTAGCTGTTGATAGCGCCAGCTACAGCGGGCCGAATGGTCAGGTGATCTGACCGTTCATACATGGCCCAGGCTATCGGCGCTGCTCTCTTGTAGATAAAGCACCAATAATGACAGAGGCACATAGCGCCCCTGTCATTTACCGCCAGACCCCCGATCATACATTGGGTAGAAGCGGTATCAGCTCACATAACATGCGCTGAAACCACTTCTGACCTTCTTACATCCCCCCCATTACTCCACACTTTTTCAAAGATACCTTTACATAGCATTTAACACAAGTTAAGTAGGTTTTGAAAAATAGTTGATTTTTAAGATTAGCCATCCAGCGTTCCTGCTTTTTAAATCTGGGTGGGCCAAACTTAACCCTCACGGTCTGGCCATTAATGCTGTGTTGGTCTGTAACTGTGAAAGGGGTCTCAGGTGGTTTGCACATGGGATGTAAGCTTTTTCATTTTCTCCTTGCAACCCACCTTCAGCGATGTCAAGGTGTTTTTCTTTCCAGTATGAATATATCATTAAATTAGCTTTTTTAAAAACTCCTTTTTCTGGCAAAGTACATGTGTGCATTTAAAAAAATTCATGACCCTGTATGGACTCAGACTATTAACTAGTATGCACAGTGTTTGTTTTGGAAAACATTCAATGTTTTAAAAATGAAATTCAGTAAAATATGTAAGGTGTTAATATTTTGTTTGATTTCTAAATATTTCATTTTCATTTCCCAGTTTCCATCGTCTGCTGAAGAGTGGAAATTCATTGCCACTGATTTTGAAAGGAAGTGGAATTTCCCAAACTGTGATGGTGCCATTGATGGCAAGCACATTCGAATCACCCCTCCAAGCAACATGGGGTCATTTTACTTTAATTATAAAGGATATTTAAGCATTGTCCTTTTGGCTGTAGTGAATGCAAATGATGAGTTCTTGTTTGTGGACGTAAAAACAGTCGGGTCTCTGATGGTGGTTCTTTTAAAAGACCGTGTTTTATGACCGAATGGCGGATAACAATTTACACTTACCATCAGATGACCAATGCAAGTATTGGCAATGTATTTGCTGCCAATGAGGCTTTTGCTTTACACAAAAATGTTTTAAAGGCTTATGCCCAATGGACTATAACCATTGTCGAAGCTGAATAATTGAGTAAGACAAGTTCAGTTTAAAATTCAATCACAGCGACGCCATCTTGCGACTGGCCGCAAGACTCCATTTTTGAAATGCGATCGCAAGATGCCATTTTGCGAATGGCCGCCTAAGCGCCATTTTAGATAAACTCACATTTTAGTACATGTGGCGATAATACCTTTAGCATCATGCGAAGGCATCTGTGACCATTATCATATGAAGCAAGTGGCCAGGTGACAACTGGCTTGGGTAGATAAGTTTCCTGCATAGTGTTTGTTCACTACGGGTGGTCTGGCTAGAATAAATAAGCAAGCTTCCTGCAATGACACAGGAAAGGTGGGAGGGCCTGCTGACAGGACATGTAGAACTATCTAACCCAGCATGCCACACTGCTAAAATGTTCACTCAGTTAGAGACAAATGCATTCTCATACACACATTAAATATGTCTTTATACCAAACCCTGAATACCCACACATTTCATATTCATACATAAGGTTCAATAAGCTTTAAAGTGTATGATTCAAGACGGTTCAGTTAGTTTAAATGCTAAGAAATAAAGATATTTGTTAACTAAGGAATTATACAAGATAAACACGTCATTCTTGGAGTTGTTCTGATGCATACTCTTTCCACAGTTTCCCGGTGCTATCGGTGAGGAGATCGCATTATGCATTCTCGAGTTATGGACCGCAGAACCTACAAGCAACCAAAATGTATATTTTAGATTCAACTGTTAGGATGCTGAAGAAGGCGTGAGGAGGAAGACCCCTAGCTGTTAGAGGCAGGGAAAGTCTGTTTAAACCAGCCTGTTAGATGCACTGTAACAGATGCTTCACCTCTGAGAACCAATGACATCAGCAACAGACATACCTTTTGTCTTGTTTATACTGGGGGGGTATAAGTATGGGTGCACGGACACTATTTGGGAGTCTTTGTGCTGAATGCTGAATGACGAGGGGTCTCTTGCTGAAGCCTATCTGTGGGTCCAGAAGCGCCTGCGTACGTATACTGTACTTGTGGTCTGTATGATTTACTTTTGCGCCTAAATTGTGTCTTGATCAATTGCGTGTAACTGTCTGAACTTTTACCTGAATATCACTTGTGCTTTGGAACCACAGGTTCTATGTCTAAGTCTTTATTTATGGTGTGACTGCGTACACAAATTAGCGTCATCCTTAGAGGTTTATAGGAAGGATTTTAGAAGGTACAGGCAGGGGTACATAGAGGTTCATTTCTAATATTGTTAGTTGGGGGCTCGTGAAGAAGTCACTTACCTGCTCACATGGTACATACGATCATCGATATTTCAGCAAAGGGTGGAGTGGCCACATGCAGGGTTTGCCTGCAACCGCTTTGTGCTGAAGGATCGCTATCCGTCTCCGTGTGAATTAAGGAAGCTGACTAGAATCCAGGGACAAGAGAGGAAAAAGTTTGTTTTCCTCTGTTGATAGAACCTTGTGTTTAGAGGGGTGCCGCAGTATTGCATATGCGGCTAAAACGCATTTTTGCGTACGCAGTTAAAAAGTCATTATACGGTTGTGTGGTAGTCGCATGATTGTGTATGCGGCCGTTCGCACAATATCGTATACGCACTTCCGGTTCTGCTGCCACGTGTTTGAACAAAGCCATTGAGGTTTACATTTTTTTTTCTATTACCAATATCTGGGTTAAACGTGTATTTTTCTGCGCAGGAAAAAGTGTGTAACAGTGAGTGTATTGTTGGTAGGGGTAATTTATTCCCTAAAGTTAAGGGTATCGTATTATCCTTAAGGGCTAGGTGCAAGGGTTAGCCTAGTCGCTCGGTAAGCAGCTTACCGTTCTAAACACAGTAGCAGGTGTACATGTTGTCTTTGTTGTATAGAGGTGCGTGAGAGTGGCCAACATATAAACTCTCATAGGTCTGGAAGTTACCTTACTAAAGCTTATCCGGGTGTGGAAGTGGCCTGCTGCAAATCTTATCCAGGTGTGGAAGTTGCCTTACTAAATCTTATCCAGGTGTGTGGGCGCCGCCGACTTAAATCGTCCACAGGTAAGTGAAAGTGTCTTGATTGTCTTTCACCGGTTTAAATTTTTATTGAAAAGCGTTTGAGTTGTCTCAGAATGGGAGCCACGCAAACTGTAGAGATGTTAAGCAATGATGTGCTACTAATGGAGGTGCCGATCGGATCGGCCCATCGTATCATGCATACCAAGTACGGTACTTATGCAATAAGGTATTGTGATATATGGTTTAATATGACGAGGAAGAGTGTTAGACTGTTTCCCAGAATTGGTAGTTTTGACAAAAATGTGTTAGATAATGTCCAGGATCACCTCAGTATGGTGCGATCCCGAGAGAAAAATATTAAGTATTTTGAATGTTTAAAACTATGGCAGCATGAAGGGGATGCTTGGCTTAAAAATGTGCAAACGACGTAAACTAGCGTTGCGAACGCATTGCCAGAAAATACATCCATGACGCTGAATTGCAATACGGGCGAGCCGCAAATTGGTGCGCACGTGCGGCAAGGTAGCGTTGTGGAGAGTATTGCCAGCAGTTCACGCTCACCTCCCCCACCTTATGTGGATGGAGGTGCAAGTACAGTTACCAAAAATACCAACAAAAATGTAACAAGTAATTTGTACCCCCTCTTAAGTAACCATAAAGAAAATGTTTATGACGTAGATGATGAGCCTATTGTAATGTTTGCCATTTCCCATGCTGTGCAAATGATAGATGCTGCATCACCACAATCACGGGTGGTGCCGCCATCTCCATCGGTAACAGCAAGGGAAGTGTTAATACACTCTGCACCCATTGAGGAAGTTGTTAATACCATACGTAGCAGCAGCAGATTAAACCCCCAGCCAGGTAATCAGGTCAGAGGTAGCAACACTGCCGGTCTGCATCCCATTCGGACAATAACTGTTCCGAATGGAAATGCGGATGCAAACGGTGTAGTGCCCACAAGGGAAGTAGTAATGCATTGTCCATGGACAAGGGCAGAACTAAATTCCATCATAAATGATTTCCCTGATCCAAAAAAGGAATTAGCCAAATCTCAAAGATTTTTTGAGAAATTTGGGTAGTTCTCATGAGCCCAATAATAAATATTGGCGTGTAGTGTTAAGGGCCTGTCTACCACGCAATACCGACGTGACAAAATTTATCACGGATTGTGTATTGGATGGCGACGTTCCCTTACTAGACCAAGTAAACCAAGGTAACATTTCCCGCATTGTGACTCAATTGGGTATATATTTTCCAGTAGTAGTTAACTGGAACAAAATCTTCACAATCAAACAAAAGGAGAGTGAAACTGCAGAAGACTATTGCGATCGGGCTCTGCAGGCTATCACCCAGTACACTGGGATAGAAGATATTAAAGATAGCATTCACAACAGGGGAATGATAGTCACGATATTAATGGACGGTTTAAAAGAGAATTTAAAAACTCGGGTTCAGACCTCACAGCCTGGCTGGAGGGGACTTACAATAGATAACCTCATAGAGTCTGCCATAGAACATGACAAAAACATCTCAAAAAAGAGGGAGACCCAGAGCGAAAAATTAATGGCTGTCAGTATACAAGCTCTGGAGGGAATGACGGTAACACCACAGCCAACAGACACGCTTGCACTTGCACACACACTCATGTCAGAACAAGTTGCTCTCACTAACCCCACTCAACAACAAACACAACTCTATCCTACTAACCCAATGCAACCACAGGTCCCAGGATATCCACCTACTTCTTATCCCCCACAATACCCTTACCCTCCCTATCCTTACCCATTTTCACCACCTTTACCCTCTGCTCAAACTCCACAACAACACATGCTTTCACCTGAATCACGGACATGTTTTAATTGCAAACAAACAGGACACTTAAGTAGAAACTGCACAGTAAAAAGAGTATGGACCCCACACCAAGGGAAACCTGGAAATCCCCATAAGGGATATGCACAGAGATCAGCAAATATTCAGCAAGCACCAGCTCCAATTGTAACCGTAAATGCTTTATTGGAGAATGGTAGCCAACGATAGGGGTCAGGTCATACCTGTAGTCTACAGATAGTCAGGTTAACGGGAAGTACTAGGGAAAAACAGGTCTTGATGGTTGATGTAGCTGGTACTGAATATCCTTTTCTTGTAGACACAGGGGCGACCAAGTCAGTGATGAAATCTCCCGTTAATTTACAGGTGACCAACGAGACAATACCAACAATGGGTGTGACAGGTAGAGTGGAACGTTATCCTTTAACAAAGTCCGCAGAGGTTAGTATTGGGCCGTTGCATACCAGACATTCTTTTCTCCTGGCTGCCGCGGCTCCTACTAACCTGCTGGGCAGAGACTTGTTATGTAAAATGGGATGTGTCATATATTGCACCCCTGATGGTGTATATTTAGATATCCCAGAGAGAATGGTATACGAGGTGCGGGATATGTTAGACACTCCTCAAAGGATAATGTATCACTCTACCGTTTTAAAAGAAAATCCATCACAAGTAGATGAAATGTTGTCCCAAATTCCAGATTCCCTTTGGACAAAAGATGGACAGGACACTGGATTAATGGCAAACGTAAGCCCAGTAATGGTAAACTTAAAAAGCGGTAGGCAAGCTCCAAAAATTCCCCAGTACCCACTAAAACAGGAAGTAGAACTAGGGGTGTTTGCAATAATCGAGCGATTATTGCAACAGGGAATTTTAGTTCGTACAGCTAGTGTAGCCAACAGTCCCATCTTTCCAGTGATGAAGAGTGGTGGGAGGGGTTATAGGCTGGTGCAAGACCTTAGAGGTGTTAATAAGGTAGCAGAGAGCCAATTCCCTGTAGTGCCGAATCCAGCTGTCACCCTGATGCAGATCCCACCAAATGCAACCCATTTCACTGTCATTGACCTCTGTTCTGCTTTCTTCTCTGTGCCTCTCCACCCTGACTGTCAGTACCTATTCGCATTCACATACAGAGGTGTGCAATATACATGGACACGATTGCCCCAAGGTTTCATAGACAGCCCCAGTATTTTCTCCCAGGCATTGCATGACTGTTTACAAGCTTTTCAACCTGCCAATGGACCAGTTCTAATTCAATATGTGGACGATTTATTGCTATGTTCTGACTCTTTTATGTCATGTGTGAATGATACTAAACTTTTGTTACTTCATCTCTCGCATACAGGACACAAAGTGGCTAAGGACAAGTTACAGCCGTGCCAGCCCAGAGTAAAATATTTGGGACACTGCCTAACCCAGGGGTTACGACATCTCACAAATGATAGAATCCAGGCCATACAAAACATGACACTGCCGCAGAATCAACAGCAAATTCGTACCTTCTTGGGAATGTGTGGATATTGCCGAACGTGGATCCCAGGTTTTTCTATTTTGGCCTTGCCTTTACAGGAACTAGTCTCTTCCTCAAAGCCCAATCGTGTCACACACACTGAGGAATCAGAACAGGCTTTTCTTAATCTTAAGGATAGTCTGACAAAAGCTCCTGCATTGGGAATACCCGATTATGAAAAACCTTTTGATTTATATTGTACGGAATGCGATGGTTGTGCTGCAGGTGTTCTTACACAAAAACATGGTGATGCCAGTAGGCCCGTAGCATACTACAGTGCCCAATTGGACACGGTAGCAAGATCACTCCCCACCTGTTTGAGAAGTGTAGCAGCTACTGCTTTATTGGTGAGTAAAAGTGAGGACGTAGTATTGGGCCATGATATGATTGTCTACGCTCCCCATGCTGTATCTGCTCTGTTGAACTCAGCTCAAACCAGACACGTCTCCTCGGCTAGGTTCACCAAATGGGAACTAGCCCTAATCGCTCCTGCAAATATTACTGTTAAACGTTGCAGTACGCTGAATCCAGCAACATACCTACCATATGTACAACATGATGTACAAAGGGTGGAAGGAGAGGAGTTGCTGGCGGGAGGTGAGTTCAGCAGACATGATGACACTCACGATTGTATGACATATCTGAATCAGACCTTTACTGCTAGACCTGACATACATGACACACCTTTAGAGAATGTGGATGTGACTTTCTATACGGATGGGAGTTGTCATAGACAAACAGACACATGTGAATTATGTACAGGTTATGCTGTTGTAAATGACACAGACATCATGGAAGCTAAACCTCTCGGTCCTCCTCACTCAGCCCAGGTGGCAGAGTTAGTAGCACTGACTAGAGCATGTGAACTGGCAGCAGGCAAATCTGCTAACATTTACACTGACTCGAGGTACGCGTTCGGGATGGTGCACAATTTTGGGGCTCTATGGCATCTGAGAAATTTTATGACAGCAGCAGGCACACCAGTTGCACACTCCCGACACATAAAACATCTCTTAGAAGCAATCCAACTGCCCAAGGCAGTGGCAGTAATTAAATGCAAAGCCCACACATGTGAGGATGACCCGGTGTCACTGGGCAACAACAGAGCTGATGAAGCTGCAAAATGGGCAGCAGGGTTAAAAATGTCTTCCCCGATTGAAACAATTATGTCATTCCAAACCATTGATATGCTGAAATTAATTGAGATGCAAAATTTGTGTTCAATTCAGGAAAAATCCATATGGAAGTCCAAGGGGTGTGGGCAAGAGTCCTCTGGGCTCTGGAGGGACGGACAAGGTAAGCCAGTAGCCCCCAAGGCGTATTACCCCAGCCTTGCTGAGGCAGCACACGGTCTGACTCACCTGGGCAAACAGGGTATGTGCAAGTTGGTGAGGGCATACTGGTGCGCACCAGGTTTTTCTTCACAAGCAGAGAAGATAGCAATGTCCTGTCTGACCTACTTGAGAAAGAACATAGGGAAAGCAATCCCTACTGAACCGTCCCACATTCCTCCGATTGATGGACCTTTCCAGGTGATACAAATTGATTTCATCCAATTACCACCCTGCAGGAACCTTAAGTATGTACTAGTGTGCACAGATGTATTTTCTAACTGGGTTGAGGCCTACCCAGCGGCCACTAATACTGCTGCGTTTACTGCCAAGAAAATAGTTCAGGAATTTGTATGCAGGTACGGTATCCCTAGAATCATTGAGAGTGATAGGGGTACCCATTTCACAGGTGATGTTTTTCAAAATATGTGTAAGCTGATGGGTATTAATAGCCGACTTCACACCCCCTACCGACCGCAGGCCAGTGCCAAGGTAGAGAGGATGAACAGAAATATTAAAAATAAGCTAAGTAAAATCATGGCAGAGACTGGATTAGGATGGCCAGAAGCGTTACCTTTGGTCCTACATAGCATAAGGACCACTCCTAGGTTTCCTCTGAATCTGTCCCCATTTGAATTACTATTTGGCAGACAACCTCATTTGATTATAAGTCCCCAGGAAGACTTGAAAGGTAACAACGAGGTAACTGTAAAGTATCTTATATCAATGAGTAGGCAGTTAAAGCAACAGCAGCAGAAATTGAAATTGTTGTCTAATGATATGCCTGAAACTAACTGTCATGATGTTGAACTAGGAGAATATGTAATGATCAGAAATTTCTTGCGTTCAGGTTGTTTGACTGATCGGTGGGAAGGTCCATACCGGGTGCTGCTGACGAGTACTACATCTTTGAAGGTGGCCGAGAGAGATACCTGGGTCCATTCCACTCACTGCAAAAAGGTCAATCAACCGGTGGAGAAACAAGGCGGAGACAAGGCTGATAGTGTGGACGTGTCGCTCGTGAACTTGTTCCGGGAGGATTGAAAAGATTGTAGTGAGATACCTGAACCAAGAGAAATTTTGCAGGACTTGTTGTTAAAATGGACAGGCCTGCTGTGTTCATTCTCATATTCTCTTTAGAGTGTTCATCATCCTGGTCAGTTCGGGAATATCCAGTGTCTGTGATGGGGGACCGATTGAGGAAACAGGAGCTGATGGCAGTGCTTATGGAGTGGAGAAAGGAGGAGTGCAATGCCAATCAGGGGAGTGTCTGACCAATCTTAGTACTGTTATTGTTAAGAGAGCTGTCATTCCGGATACTCGGGGAAGGTGTGGAGGTTTATCATCTGAAGATTCCTGTATTTGTGAGTTTTGTGGGTCCCTAGTTGCTGAGAACTGTATCCAATGGTGCCAACCTAAATATAACCCGTACTAGGGAGGGTATCCTTTAGAGGATTATCACAGCATAGTAGGCAAAGTGTTAAATCAAACTGATTGCTGGGTGTGTTCACATGTGCCACAGGGACAGCATAATGTAGGGTTGGTGCCATTTCCACTGAATATCACGGAAATTTTAGATTTACAAAAAGGGAAAACTTTGAATGGAAAATTCCTCTCATCCAAACCACCTCATTTCAAACTCTATCAATTCCAAGTAGATAGATCACTTTTATGTTTGAACATAACCAACCCCAATAAACCCAGAGGTTGGGAAGTGACGGGGAATAATCAGACGATGACCTTCTCACAAAGAGCTGATAATGAGTCCATAAATTATGATCTGTTACGCTCAATTAAATCAAGTGGAAAACATTTTAGGTACCGGTATACATTGAGTTCCACCAAAGAAATGATTGGTAAAGTACCAGATGGTTATTGTGCTAAAATAATACAACCCGAAACTTGCATATACCAAATGGAAGAGCCTGAGATAGGATTGTTTGCAAGAGAAATGTGTTTAATGATAATGATGCATACCATTCCTTATGTTCTCCCTGATAATGTATATTTTTTATGTGGAAGAAAAGCATATAAATGGCTCTCCCCGAGTTCCGAAGGTTTGTGTTATCTGGGAAGAGTAGTCCCAGAAGTTATGACCCTCACACTTGTTGAAATGTTGGGAATACATAAAAACACACCTTCACCATATCTTCACATGCAATATGAACACAGAGGCAAGAGAAATATGATACCTGGTGATATGCATAAAGCCGCTCAGTTAATCAGTGAGACAACTGGCTTCCAAGTTTTAGTCGCCCTGGATCCCACCAGAATTGCTAGGGGTACATAAAATTTTAGATATATCCAGGAACTTGCTAAATTAATAGATAATATCACCGAGATGTACGATGACACATTCAGGTACACGGGGAGAGAATTGCAAGCGTACAAGAAAGAACTAGTGCAACACAGGCTAGTGTTGAATTATTTAACCGCTGTTACTGGAGGGTATTGCGTAACGTTAGCCACCCAATTTGGAGTAAAATGTTGCACTTATGTCACCAATGATACCAGCGACCCTAAGGAGGTGATAGACCAGAAGATGGATGAGATTCTGCAGCTAAAGTGGGAATTTCGTAAGAACCATAACGCATCAGTGGCTGAAGCAGGGGAAAAGATAGAAGGATGGGTTTCATGGCTGAACCCAGTTAAATGGTTCTCGGGTCTAGGGGAATGGGTCCAGGAAGTGATCGCCAGCATAGGCAAATTCTTGATCCTTATACTGATTGTCATCATAATAATTGGCATATGCGTCCGGTGTGTTCCTATTGTGTTGAAGTGTGGAAAATGTAAAAATAGAGTAAAACGAAAGAATTAAATTATGATGGTGGTCAGAAATGATAATATGTATACCAAGGTAGATACAGAACTGCATTACAACCCTGAGCTAGGAAGTACCATCATTTAAATGTATAATATTTAGACATGCATAGAAGATATTATTGAAATGTTATTTATAGAACACCTCAGATAATGTAAAGTCTCAAATTCCCCTTCAAGACTGCTGTTATAAGACTGGTGCATTCCCACACCTGTCACATGATCTCCCAAGATCCGCGGTGTGCGTATAATAGTAGTTTTATGTCCCCACCCAGAGACACATTATTGATCTATTAATGAACACCTTGTGCCATCCCAGAATAACACTAAATAATATGTAAATGTAAGCCTAAAATAAATTTATATAACAGATTGTGATAGCATGTTGTTTGCTATCAAAGAGTGGACTGTCGAAGCTGAATAATTGAGTAAGACAAGTTCAGTTTAAAATTCAATCACAGCGACGCCATCTTGCGACTGGCCGCAAGACTCCATTTTTGAAATGCGATCGCAAGACGCCATTTTGCGAATGGCCGCCTAAGCACCATTTTAGATAAACTCACATTTTAGCACATGTGGCGATAATACCATTAGCATCATGCGAAGGCATCTGTGACCATTATCATATGAAGCAAGTGGCCAGGTGGCAACTGGCTTGGGTAGATAAGTTTCCTGCATAGTGTTTGTTCACTACGGGTGGTCTGGCTAGAATAAATAAGCAAGCTTCCTGCAATGACACAGGAAAGGTGGGAGGGCCTGCTGACAGGACATGTAGAACTATCTAACCCAGCATGCCACACTGCTAAAATGTTCACTCAGTTAGAGACAAATGCATTCTCATACACACATTAAATATGTCTTTATACCAAACCCTGAATACCCACACATTTCATATTCATACATAAGGTTCAATAAGCTTTAAAGTGTATGATTCAAGAAGGTTCAGTTAGTTTAAATGCTAAGAAATAAAGATATTTGTTAACTAAGGAATTATACAAGATAAACACGTCATTCTTGGAGTTGTTCTGATGCATACTCTTTCCACAGTTTCCCGGTGCTATCGGTGAGGAGATCGCATTATTTTACCTGAATATCACTTGTGCTTTGGAACCACAGGTTCTATGTCTAAGTCTTTATTTATGGTGTGACTGCGTACGCAAATTAGCGTCATCCTTAGAGGTTTATAGGAAGGATTTTAGAAGGTACAGGCAGGGGTACATAGAGGTTCATTTCTAATATTGTTACCATGGAAAGGCGAGTCTTTAATAATAGACTGTCCAGGGCGCGTCGGACAGTGGAGAACGCCTTTGGCATTCTGAGCAACCGCTTTAGAGTGTTTCACACTCCAGTCAATCTTTTGAAGCATTTTGATAAATTAAAAGTATGAAATTACATCAACCAATACATTCAAAATGGCTGGAGACAATGGTTATATCAGTCCCCAAAAAATTGACAGGGCTACAACGGGAAGGGAAGATGTGCCAGAGGTGTTTGGAACTAGTCGGGGAACAACACATCATTTGCTGCCACATAAAATCTACTTATTGTCCGGTAGAGTGCTGGTGTTTTCAAAATTACTGCGTTTATGTTGTTTTTCCAATATTTTAATCTGCTCAAATGCTGTGATGAATACAGTTTATAATTCTAAACTGCATTGATAATCCCTGGTGAATGAACTGTGCTTACTCCAACTTTGTGCAAATGCATTAGGACCCTACACATTAGCCAATGGCCTGTCCCATCATGCATAAGTTGATGGTATTCTACAGTGTGTGCTGCCTCTTTATGGTTAAATATCCATATATATATTGGGTAAATAAAAAATTATCTGACCCACTTTAGATGCACTGCACAAGCTGGATCCGCAATCTAAACCAGAAGGAGGGGTAAGTGTATAGAACACAGGGAGGGAAGGCCAACTGGACAAGGGGGAGTGGTATAGAAGAGGAAGGATGGCTGGACTTGGGAAAGAACACAGACAGCCCATAGAATGTTGGAACAAAGAAGAGTGGGCAGAGCAGTAAATGTTGACAGCAGAAAGGGGGTAGGCAAAAGGAAGTGAAGACTGGGTATTAGGAGTACCTGTTTTTAATGTTTGTTCAGCTGTCTACTTTGGTGCAGCCAGTCTTGTAAAGTCTGCACAGAGTTTTATAAATTTATAGAGACACATTTGGGCACAGGTGGCTGCTACGGCAGCCAAGGATGGCAGTGCAGTGATATTTGGAATACAAGAACATTGTTTTTTTTTTAAATGCTTAAGGAGGCAGTCCACCCTTGAGCCATTAAAACTTGGCAGCCTGGCAAACAATCAGGAGCTGGCGTTAGGCCCACTCCTGTTTGTCTGCATGAGTACGATCACAGGCTGGTTTGGGGCCACTGTAATTACACAAATTTACTATGCATGCCATTGCTGGCCCCTGGCCCCACCTCTCTCTCTCCTCCTTTCAGGGCTGGAACTCGAGGGCATATGGTCCTCCCCTGATGGCAGGGCTGAAGCTTATAGATCTTAATTTAGCAAACAATATACACAGTTGAGCAAGATGAAAGAAGATCCTGAATTCCGGTGGTATCTATCCTTAAACTCCACTAATAATACCTCAAAATAACCAGAATTCTTTAATTAAGTTACAAACATACCCTTGGTAGTTCATTACCATTAACTTTTCACTGGTAGTGTCCTATAGTAATCACAACCATTCAGGCCCGTATACACATACATCCACACCCCTTACACCTAGTTAATGTTAGCCATACACTTGAAGAGAAAGTGCCTGTCAGAGGAACAAACATTTGATCTGGCAGTCCGCAGATGTTGGCGACATACACTGTGAGATATCTCTCAGTCTATTTGCACCAACATCTGTGCACCGATCCCAGGGAAGGAGACATTTCCCATTTCCTACCATGGGAAGGTACACAGGTAATGTATGTGAGACTGCCGGGGCTGGGCATACTTTGGCCATTGCGGCCATCATCTGCAATGGCTAAATAAACATCAGTGGGACATTCTGGACAATCGGGCATGGTCGCATTAATATTTAACATTCAATCACCCACAAACATTTCCATTTTTTGGAACAAACCACAAATATCCCTTGGATGCTCATAAAAATTGAAGAGTGTATGTGCAGCTAAAGTGTAGGTGCGGTATGTAGTCATGAAGCCTGTGGAGCCAGGGGCAGATTGGGCCACCGGGACAGCGGGTAAGTTCCCGCTGGGCCGGTCCCATTCCCCCCTCTGCTGGGCCAGCTTACCCCGCTTGCTGGGCCAGACCACTATGCCTACCAGCCCGGGATGATGATTTATGCTTCTGGCCAGGTGGTGTACCTCCGGTATTTGCAATCCACACCGTGGACTGCAAAACTGGAAGCTGTTTCAGGCTCCGGCTAGCAGGCACTTCAGCATGCTGTTAGCCAGGAGCAGCTCTGCAGCTAGCCTACCTAGTGATCCTGGCGGCCGGCGTGCTCTGCAGGTACGGGGTCTGGCTCTCCTAACATGCCGGGTCTTCTCGCTGGGAGCCCATGAAGATAGGCGGCAGTGGCGGGTAGTAACAGGGAATACACAGGGGAGGACACACAGATTCCAGTCCGGTCCAGGAAAGGGAAGTCCTGCCCAATGCCCATGGATGCAGATTACACGCTCCTCAGCCCGGCCCATGGACACACACAGGCAGGTAACCAGGCTCTCACCCTCAATCAGCAGTGATAATATACAAGGTGGGCTGTAGATGTGATGAGACCCCCCCAGTCCAGCCCAGTTCCCAAAGCCAGCACTCACTAGGCAGGGGAATAATGAGGGTCAGCCCAGGAAGAATGGCCTAGCAGTGACCAGAGCTGTCCCTGTTATTTATCAGCATCTATAGTCAGTTTCTGGTCAGAGATTTCTATATTGCACAATCTTACGCCTAAATGCGCACCAGGGAAGGGGCTTGTAACAGCATTAGCAAAAAGGTTGCAGATGGAAGGAAGTCCGCGACTGTGCCCAACTCAGAATTAGACCTTATTAGGAGGGATCCCGCCCCCTCGACATGCCCCAGCCCCTTAACAGACCCCACCCTCATTAGGGCTGTTTCCATAAATTTTCCAGGCTGGTTTTCCATCCCAATCCGCCCCTGTGTGGAGCAAATGCTGCTTGCTCCCTTAACAGTGAAATACCTGTATGGGACTAATGCTATTTTTAAAATCTTGCCATATCAATATCCCCACGCCTAAATCACAACCCATAGCATACCAATTGTAGCTAAGGCGGCAGTGGGTGGATGGACAGATTTAGGGTATAGCGGTGGGACTAGGTTTCGGCACCCCTAAGGGAGGGTTTTAGGTGTGGGAGAATGTTTGGGATAGCCTACATACTTCATTTGTTGGGATCTACATCTATGGGTGTGCCAGTGTTGGTATTTCAGCCACCAGACTGGCATCCAGTGATGTAACATATCTATTATGTTGGTGCAATGTTTGAACCTGTGTTGTCCAAAAATGTAGTGACTATAAACATTTATCATATCAACATTGAGAAATTGTAAAATATAGACGTCACTAAAAAAGAAGACAGACAACACTTTTTTTTAGAATTTTAAATTGAAGGAACAAAAAACAGAGTTTTGGACAGGGGTCCTGGATTAGCACCAACACAGTGAGTGCCAGTGGAGTAGAGAATACTCAGATCAGGACAATTACAAGGCATATGAGCTGTTAGTGGCTTATAGCAGTGATCCAGAAATAAACGCAGACATAACTTTGTAAAACAAAAGATTCAAGAATTTCCGAACAATGTCCTGCGGGAGTCCAAAACAAATATACAGATGCCTAAAGTCTGGCAACCGGGGCAAATGAAGTACAGAAACACAACTGTATGGTCTATTGATCTACTCTACATCGTCCTTAAGAAAAACCTGGAGATGAAAGGTCAGAACAATCTAAATAGCATGCTTTAAAAATCGAAAAGGAGGAGCATTTGGTGGATACATTGCAGGGGGGTTGTGACATAGTAAAATGCGGGGGAGTGGACTGCGGAAGTGTATATCGGGTTAGCATCATGTCTGCATCCAATTGGCCCATGAAAGCACGACGTGTCACCTCATATATCACATGTTTATAGTACAGCTGGGTTTGGGGCTGCATTCTCTACATATCTTTAGCGATGTTCAACCCAAAAATTATACATTCATCCATGGGAGTGTTCAGAATCTCCTCCGCACGCTTTATAAATTGATCCGACCTAGAAGGGTCATAACTTGAGGTTTACTTGCCCATGGTGGCCGCCCTCCGCCTCTTGCATGTCGGTTCAATTGGCGGGGGAGGTGGCGCCTCTATATCGGGCTCCTCAAGTTCTTGGAGCTCACTGGCCAGAGGGTCAGGATTGGCTTCCATTGCTTGGAACTAGAAAAGACTGAAACGTTACTGTTAAGACCCGAATTTGTAAAGAAACAGTGATAATTTAATTAATTTCTTTACTTACAATATCCTTACCTTCCGTGTCACCATCCTGCCAGATGTCTTCCTTGTCTGGATCCAGTGTGCTCCTTGACGCCTCCTCCAGCTCTTTCTCAAGGACAAATGGGAGTAGATCATAATAGCATATTGTTGGTTTACGTACTTCATCTGCCCTGGCACCAGATCTTTGGGCATCTGTATATTTTGTATTTTCAGGAACACTGTCCGGAAATTTTTAATCTTGTGCTTTATCCATTTTTTGTCTGCATTTTTTTTCAGGGTCCTGCCATATGCCAACAACTTCTCATATGCCTGTTTCTTCAGGTCCCAATCTGAGTATTCCGTACTCTTGACCTTCCACAGGCATTCATTGTCATGGTACAATTCCAGGAACCCTGTCCAGTACGCTCTGTTTCCAGAAATCTCTTTCTAAAAAAATAGAAAACCATAAATTTAAAAAGATGTCCATAAACAAATATCTTTTTTTTTTTTTTAAAAACCCTTTTGACAAAGGCCACTTATGTAGTAGCCCCTTATACAATGCCCCCTTAAATAGTAACACCTTCTGCAATGCCCCAGTATGCATTAGCCCCTTCAGCAAAGCCCCCTTAAATAGTAGCACCTTCTTTAATGCACCCATATGTAGTAGCCCCTTATGCAATGCCCCTTTAAATAGTACCACCTTCTGCAATGCCAACCTTAAATAGTAGCCCCTTATGTAATGCCTACTTTAGTAACACCTTCTGCAATGCCACTTTAAATAGTAGCCCCTTAAGCAATGCCCCCTTAAATAGTAGCCCCTTATGTAATGCCCCCATATTAATGAGCCCCTTATGTGGCCAATATGTGTCTGGAGTCAGCACCTTTTTGCCAGCACTCATATTAGTCCCACTATAAAGGACAGCATTGTAATGGCCCCTTCTGTGGCCCATATGCAATGCTGGCCTTTAGAGTGGGACTAATATGCGGGCTGTCAAAAAGGTACCCAAATCACTGCCCTCCGTCATTGGTGGCCAGAGGTGGCCTACTTACCTGCTTTTCCTTTGAGAAGTCAGCTGCGCGTCTTCTCCCATGCAGCGGATGTAAAATAGATGCCAGGGAGTGTTCAACTTGGACGATATTGATGTGCGCAAATCGTTCAAATCGATGACAGTGAACGCTTTGGCCATCGATATTGACCAAGTTGGCGAGCATGCATGGACGATGATAGATATCTATATTGTTCATGTGTTCCCATCATTGCTCACAGGTTGGTAAGTACATTAAAATACAATATTTGAATGATAGGGATATGATCGATCTTGGGGTAATTAGCTTGGTAAATGGGTGTATTGGTGCAGTGTTAGGTGCTTGAATCAGGGTCCACACATACTTTTCATGGTTATAAATAAAAGAAAAGTGCTTTACGGTCAGCATACTGTAGAAAGAAAATAAAGCCTAGCCCCCAATACAGAGCACTGATTCAATTCTTCACCCCTGACTACCTTTGGGCAGCTAGTCTGCAAACATAGGGCCTGATTCAGACCCGGTCGCAAGCGCTGAGCGCTCGCAACCGGGTCGATGGTGGCCCACAGCGCATGCGCACGATGGAGCCGGCAATCCGTCGCTCTGGGTCTCGCACCAAAGGGGGCGAGCTGTCGATGGTGAGTGACAGCTTATCCTGTTTGGTAGGTGGGCCAGGGGGGTGGCCGGCCAAATGGAGGCGTTCCCAACAGAACGCTTGCCATTTGGGGGCGGCCCCACTGACATCACCAGTGATGTCAGTGGGAGAGCTTCTGGCTCTTTTAGAGCCGAAAGCTCTCTGGGGCTTGCGGCCATGACACCCTACCACAAGGGTCTCGTCGCAAGCCCGATGGTCACGATGGTCTTGACCATCGTGACCATCAACCTGGCCACTCGCTATAGCTGTGGGTGGTCACCCACAGCTATGCGAGCGGCCAGTTGGCCGCTCCAAAAAAGAAAAAACACCCTGATTCAGAGCAAGCGTCTGGGATAGTTAACCTGGCCTGGCTTAACCACTGGCTTCTCAATTGTCGGCTGTACTGCTTCCTCTCGCAGGTTAACAAAGGCTCCTGCCTGGTCTTTAGCTGGCTGCCACCTTTTTAGAAGTTTAGGGTTCTCCCTACCTCCTGTAGGCCAGAACCCCAGCTTCCTAGCCTCCAGTGGCTATTCAGCACACACTGCTCTCCAATTGCAGTCCCACCTGGACTGTCTGATTGCTCCAGCCCTACTTTGGCTCTGTGCAAAGGGCAGCAATTGTGAGCCAGTACCTGTTTTATTTCTTCCCTTTGAGGACGGATCCCTCCAGCCTCAAAGGGAAGAAAAAGTTGCTCACCAGCGTCAGCTTTGTTGATATAACAGCATTGCTATAGCACAAACCAGCAAATTCTCCTCATATACAAATCTATAGATCACTGTTCTAGGAATTACATTGCAAGATCACAAAAATATATTAAACAATATAGTACCTGCCTCACACGTGTACATACTGTCCCATGTTGCTTCATAAAGGCATCACCTACAAGGGCACTTCCGGTACGCTCATAGAGTCCGGAACGCTTCACCTAACAACTGGGTGATCGTTTGTATTCCACTGCAGAATTACATTGCAAGATCGCAAAAATGTATTAAACAATACAGTACCTGCCTCACACGTGCGGGCACTGTCCCGTGTTGCTTCATAAAAGCATCGCCTACAGGAGCATTTCCGGTATGTTCATAGAGCTTGGAATGCATCACCTAGCAACTGGGTGATCATTTGCGTTCCACTGCAGATGCTGTTAGTAGACTGCTAGTATTTCAACGAGCAGGCTATCATTACCATCATCGGAGGTGATGTCAAAATAACACTCACCAACATATGTGGCTATGTTTTCAATAATCAAATGTGCCAGCATTTTTTATAAATGAAAATATCATGATGTATACGCTTAGTGCAAGCGGGTACCTGGGAGCACATTAACAACATTTAAGAAATAAACAATCTATACTATAGAACAATTGCATAAATCACTCATTAATAAAGCAGTAGACCCAATCACCAGCTATCGAAAAAAATAGTAATAAAAAAGAAAAAGAAAAAAAGAAAAATTAAAAACTACTAATATGGAGCCTACATGAACACTCAATATCATACAAAAATAGAAAGTGTGTTCATCTCATTCAGGCCTCTAGGGGCCACTGTATCCAAATGATATATCCACCATGCTTCTTTCTTCAGTAGCTTCAAGCCACGATCCCCCCCTCTTTGTAAGGGTGCTGTCCAATCTATAATCATACAGTGTAATGTTGAGAGCTGATGTCCTGCTTTCAAAAAATGGGTAGCCACAGGTTTGTCAGAGGTTCCAGTTTTGAAAGCCAAACGTATGGAGGACCTATGTTGGTTCATCCTCTCACGAAAGGTATATATAGTTTTTCCAATATATGAGAGACCGCAAGGACATGTCAATGAATAAATTACATGGTCCATTGTGCAAGTTAAACGATACTGCAAAAAGATCTTCCCAGTATGTGGGTGACAGAAGAATTTAAATATTACACTGGTGGAGTTGAGCTAATTGGACTTGTAATTACAAATAAATACTTAACGTGGCAGAAAGACACCAAATAAATCTAACATATATTTAATAAACACACAATAATCATGTCAATAGTGGTATACAAATGACATATAACAATCACCTTAATATTAATAAGGTGATTGTTATGTCATTTGTTATGTCATTTGTATACCACTAATCCAATTAGCGCAACTCCACCAGTGTAATATTTATGTTTGGGATCATCAGTAGGTGATCTTTTATTGGGTTTACACAGACCCATAGGAGTTTGCAGCTGTGGTCTATTCGTTAATTGTAGTTTATTAGCGCCAGGCTGTCATTTGGTGTGACAGAAGAATTTGCCAGTGACCATGCCTCGGCACGTCGTGCATCCAAGGCACCTATAGCAACCATTTTGTTGTGCTAACCAGTTCCCATCAGTTGGAATTGTTGGTTGCATATTAGGTCTCAGAAGAGTATCCTTCAAGTTAGGGCCCCTTCTTACACTTAGAAGGGGCTTCTGGTCACGTAACCTTTTAAAGGCTGAATCACTGGTTATCAAAGACCAATGTCTTCTGTACCGTCCTTAAACTGGTATCACATCGGGTGTTCAAAATCATTCTGTTGCATGTTCTATCCGCAGGTGTCACATTCTTTTATCGGTCATCAAAAATTATTTTTGCCCTGGTGAGGCACTTCATTATTACCTTTGTATTATAACCCCTTTCAACAAACCTCCGTTTACATTCATCCAATTGGAGTTGTGCTCTAGCACTATCAGAATTATTTCTTAATATCCTCAAAAATTGTGAAATCGGTAGATTTGATTTGAGGGAATTGGGGTGGTGGCTCGAATCCCTTAACAAGGTGTTCCTATCTGTGGGTTTCCTATATAGAGTGTATTCAAGTGTGCACCCATTCTTCATAATCGTCACATCTAAAAAATTCATCGATTCAGCATCAACCGATGCTGTAACCCGAATTGGACTATCCAGAGTGTTCAAATGTAGGACCATAGCATCAAAAGACTCAACATCATTGCCCCATATTAGAAAAACATTGTCTATAAATCTACGATAATATAATATATTTTTTGAATATTTCTCCAGAATATGTTCATGTTCATATTTATTCATGTAAATATTCGCGTATGCTGGTGCAATATTAGATCCCATCGCCGTCCCAGCGATCTGGATATAATACTTGCCCAGATACATAAAATGATTACACATCAGTACTTTGGTTAATAATTCACATATAAATTCAATAGGAGGACCTTCATAAGGACCCTGCAACAAAGCTTCTTTTTTTTTTATCATCGATAGATTTTTATTAGAATTTTGTCCGTGAAACACGGAGGGGAAGGGTTACAGAAAGGAGAAAAAGGGAGGGAAGGGAATCAGGAAAAAATTACAACATTTCCAATCGTACAAACAATGAATAAGAAGCAAATAGTATGGACAACAGATTGTTCTTGTACCCTATGATTACATTGTAATAAAACATCATTGGGAAATAAGACAACAATAAACCTTTCAATAAGATAGGAATCTAAGGGGTTTCGAGGAGAAGTAATGCACCTTCCCCAGCTGCAGTAAACTTTGACCAACTAGACCACTTCACTAAAGGGGAAGAGGTCAAGGAGGGGCCCAGTAAGCCTACAGTTTCCTTTAAAAAGGCAAAATGAATCTTACGGATTATTTTTGTGGGGGGGGATGAGCATTTCCAATGTTGAGCTATAGCTGCTCTTGTGGCAATAAATATATGCCCTAGAATGTAGGAATCCGCCTTTGATAGACCCGAAGGGTAAATATGTAGCAGTGCCAGAGCAGGGGATTCCTGGATGCGTACTTGTAGGACTTTATGGGCTAATGTGAACACCTCATTCCATAGAGGACGTATGCGAGTACAGCTCCAGAAGATATGGAATAAATCGCCTACTTCCATACAGTTTCTCCAGCAAAACTTCGATTGAGAATGCCAAATTTTATGTAGTTTAGCTGGTGTGAAGTAGAGTCTCTGTAACAATTTATATTGCATTTCAAGGTGGTTATGGCATCTGGAGAAGCGGTGGGCTGTTAGTATATGGATTCCCATTGAGGAGGTGTTAATGTGGTTTGTAAGTCAGCTTCCCATTGGAGTTGCGAGGGAGATTTACCCATTTCCTATTTCTCTATCTTGGTATATGGAGTACCAAAACCGTATTGAACCTCTGGAGTTCCCTGATGACAATCTGGATAGGATGTGGGCAGGTGGAATGTGTAGGGAGCCCGGGATTTTAAATATACTCAATAACCAATGGTGTATACGGGTATATGTAAATAACTCCCTGTGTGGTAGGTTGTATTGTTGTTGAAGGGAGGCAAAAGTTCTAATAGATCTATTAATAATCAGATCAGAGATAGAGGAGATGCCGCAAGATTGCCATCGGGAAATGTTTAGATAAGGTATTAAATGTGAGAGGGTTCCTAAGGAGAGGTTAGTAGACGGTAAAGAGAGTCCCCTAGTAGAGATTGCAGTTAGATCCCAGGCCATTAATGAATCTACAATGGCTCGAGGAGTATCTTTCGCCAGAGGACGTAGTTATTTAGGGGTCCACAGAAACTCCCATAGGGGATATGAGCATAGTTCCCTCTCCAAATCTACCCATGGTTTGGTCCCACGGGGAAGGGACCAGTCTGAGCCACCAGACAAGCATAATGGTAAGCAAACAGATCGGGGACTTCGAGCCCACCTAACTTGCGCTGTCTAGTTAATTGAGAATAGGCGATTCAAGGGGTTTTTCCCCTCCAAATATATTTAAAAATTAAGGAGTGGATCTGTCAAATATAATTTTTTTGGACTAGATAGGGGATTGCTCGGAACAAATACATAAGCTTTGGTAAAATCGACATTTTGAATGCGGCTAGTCTACCCAACCAAGATATTTCAGAACTTAACCAACGTTTCAATAGGTCATCTATATGGGTCAAAAGGAGCTTAAAATTTAATTCTGCTAAGTTAGACATAGTATTAGATATGTGAATCCCTAGATATGATATGGAGTTCTCCTTCCATATGTATTTGAATTTTGTTTTAAATCTTGTCAATGTTTGGGTGGGATATGGAAAGGCAGGGCCTCTGTTTTAGTAGTATTAAGTTTATAGAATGACGAAGCGCTATAATGATCTATGATGTTGTGTAAGGCTGGAAGTGAAGAGCCTGGGTTGGTAATGAATAGGATTACGTCGCCTGCAAACAAACTCAGTTTATGTATTGAAGAACCCACCTTAATTCCCGGAAATGCATTAGAACCTCTAATTGTAGCAGCAAATGGCTCGACAGCAAGAATGTACATAAACGAGGAGAGGGGACAGCCTTGTCTAGTACCATTTGTTATTTCAAAAATTGGAGATGGAAATCCATTGCTTAATACAGATGGCGATGGGCAGCTATAGAGTGCCGAGATAGAGGTCGCTATTTCACCTTGGAACCCAAATTTTACTAAGACAGCATTAAGAAAATCCCAATTTAGACGATCAAATGCCTTTTCGGCGTCTAGGGAAAGAAGTACAGCCTCGCATTTTTCCCTGAGTATGAATTCGGCAAGGTCGTATACTCTACGGGTATTGTCAGATGTTTGTCTACCATGAACGAATCCTGCCTGGTCCAGATGGATCAATTTTGGGATATAGGGGGATAGTCTATTAGCGATTAATTTAGAGTAAATTTTCACGTCAGTATTGAGCAATGCAATTGGTCTATAACTCTGGCATAGAGAGGGATCCTTTCCCTGCTTATGGATAGTGATTATTTGGGCTTGGAGCATTTCCTTAGGGAAGGAGCCCATTTTAGTAGTATACAAAAAAAGATCTCTGAGTATAGGGGAAAGCTCTGTTGCAAATTTCTTGTAGAAAGAGTTTGTGAATCCATCCGGACCAGGAGCCTTTTCCGAAGGTAGGGAACCAATCACCCCCAAGATCTCCTCAGTAGACCATGAAGAGTTAAGGGATTCTAGATCCTCTTCACTCAATGCAGGGAGCTCCAAGTCCCTCAGGAAAGAAGAAATAAGAGTGGCGTTTAACTGTTAAGTTATACAACTTCGCATAGTACCTAGAAAATTCTCTAGCTATATCTGAGGGATTTAGAAGGGTACGTCCGTCAGGGGATCGTATAGATTTAATTCTATTTCTAGCGTGTCTAGTCCGAAGTCTACTAGCTAAAAACTTGCCAGATCTGTTTCCCAAGGTATAGAACCGTTGTTGCATTTTAGTATAGGCCAATTGCATACGGGATAGAAACATCTTATGAAGTTGATTTCGGATAGAGACTAGTTCTCTTTTGAGCACGCGCGAGGGTTGAGTTCTATTCAGTGACTCCACCTGATGGAGCCTTTCCTCTAAAGCTGTCTGTTTGTTAAGATATTGCCTTCAAAGTCTAGCTCCCGTCTGGATGGCCACCCCTCTTAAAACAGCTTTCAGGCACACCAAAATGTAGGGTATGAGGTATCTAGGGGAGAATTAGTCTCTAGATAGATTGACATAGCTTCAGACAGTGCACTAACCGCCTCCAGGGAAGATAATAAGTAGCTAGGGAATCTCCACTGTCTAGGGGGCAATGTAGATCGGGAGAGATTCCATGTACATGTCACCGCGGCATGGTCAGACCATACTACTGGGACAATGGCAGATCTAAGGGTGTGCTGCAATGTCCACTTATCCATTAGTATGTAGTCAATACGAGAGTAAGAATTGTGTACGTGTGAGAAATACGTGTAATCTTTAACTTGAGGTGAGTTTGTCCTCCATGCGTCGTATAAACCAAACTCAGCGAGTAAACGCCTCAGGGCACCAGTAGGACTTCCCCTCCTAGAGTAACCCTGAGCAAGTGGTGTTCTGTCAAGCTTATCATCTAACACCAGATTAAGGTCCCCCATTAGTACAAGGTGTCCCTGTCTAACCTTTTGAGGCATTTCTAGAAATTTGCATAAGAAAGACGCTTGACGTGAGTTGGGGGCATAAATCGAGACTAGTGTCATCACTTTATCCTCCAATTTCCCCATTACAATAAGGTAACGGCCATCCTTATTTGCTATCTTCAATGTTAGTTCAAATTGCACTGAACGATGAAGCAGAATGGCTACTCCATTCCTTTTAAAATGGCCATTAGCATAGTAAGCAGTGGGATATCTGGTATTGCTAATGGCTGGGGGGGCTAATGAAGAGAAATGGGTTTCCTGGAGGGCGACTACTTTAGCTGTTTGTGAAATGTATCAAGAGCAAGACGTCGTTTATTTGGGGAGTTAAGGCCATGTGTGTTTAGACTAAAAAACTTAACCATGGGGTATGGTAGGAAGCTTGTATAAGCGTAAAAGTGTTAGAGGTCCAGATTTCCAAAAGGAAAGGGGAGGGGGATATGAGGGTAACACAGGATGTAGGGGGAGGGGGAATGGGGAATAGAAAACTGAAATGAACCAGAGAAAAAATTTGGGTCATAGTGTTTGTCTCCGGGATACCTTGGAGACAAAACCAAAAAGAGAAGAACAGTGGGGTGGTGGCCAACCTAGGGCTCACCCATACAGTAATCTAACCATCATAAATAACTGTAATTATGAAGAAATATAAAGATCAAGATAAACATTTGACCGGATCTATAATTCAACGAAACAATCCTAAATAATATGGGACATTAAAAAATGGCAATAACATCACTACCAATATTAGCCGGAAGCTGGCTAGACAGTGGGAAATTATCCAATATCTATAAACATAGTAAGTGTCAATCGAAATTGCATAGATATAAATCTCAATAGAAACATAGTTTGCAGTTTCCAGTATCATCAGAATTTCGATTTTTATAACAAGATCTGGTAACCTGAAAATACAAAATGTATAGTGGCGCTAAAGAGGTAGAACTAGCAAATAATAAAAGACATGGATATAGCTATTGGTAGATAAACAGCTTACAGTATCCACATATGACGTCGGGTATGTATCAAATCTATAACATTATATACTCATGCCCAAAGGTATCTTAGCTATGAGCTGGAATCATCCAAGTCTGCGAGAAGCTTGACTCCAGCTTCAATAGAAGAAATCACATATGTGGAGGACTCGTATTGTATCAAAATCTTGACAGGGAATCCCCAGCGATAGGAGATGTCGTTTTCTCGGAGAGCAGCAGTGATAGCATGATATGAGCGCCATTTACCCAGAGTGTAGGGGGATAGATCTGGAAAAATTTGTAAGCTGCCCAAAGCGTCAGAGCCTTCCGTTAATCTTGCCGCCTTTAGAATATTTTCCTTGATGTGGAAAAAATGAATCCTTATCAGGGTGTCTCTGGGGAAGTTGGAGGATCCCCCCCTTGGTCTCGGCAGATGGTGAATTCGATCGATAAGCAGGTCATGCTCAGACGCTGATGGGAGTAATTTCTGGAAGAGCTTAATCACGTATTCCTGGAGCTCACCAAGCGCGATGGAGTCTGGGATGCCTCTGATCTTTAGATTGTTTCTTCTTGATCTGTCCTCGAGATCTGCCAATTTATCTCTGGTGGAAGTCATCTCGGTCTGTAGCTCAGAGTGAGCTGTGAGAAGGTCATTGTGGGATTCCACCAACTCCTGCATCTTGCACTCCATGTGATCTGTACGTCCCGCAATTCCCACAAGATCCGCTCGGAGAGATTGGACTGAAGTTTCCAAACCAGTGAGGATGTCTGTACGAAAAGCGGTAAATAGATGTAGCATTGTTTGGGTAGTGAGGGGAGCCGATGGATCCAGATCTAGACCCGCTCCTGTCTGTGGAGAGGATCCCATTGACAAAGGCATTACCGCAGATCCTGAGGGTTTCACTGGAGTGGTTGTGAGTATTTCGTTTCTGGATATAGCTGGTTTAGGGAATTGAATAGGGGCTGGTTGGCGGGGTTTTTTCCCCCCTTTCTTCATCAGCATGGTGTTAAATAAATATAATATCTTAACACCAGGAGTAGATTTAGGCAGATAGAGCCTGAGATGATAGTGTTAGATCTGGTCTTCAGTACATTACTGTATGGGTGAGTTAATAATCAGTCCATTATAAGAGACATCCAGTCCCGGACCCGCTCATCGGGCATTATCTTGGACAATTACATATTCAATATTAAATGGAGCAAGTATAGGAAATCCAGTAATTTGAAGACTTTCACAGAGAAATCACTGGAGTATGACAGGAGCTGTTCTCACAGTGTCTGCCTGTAGTTCTATGTCTAAAGCTTCATAGGTGGCACAAGCTAATGAATATTAGTGTAAACTCTCACCTCTGTATAAGACAGGCAAGGCTTTACTCAGCGATAACGGGGTGACTCTTTTGCCCTGGATTCCTGGCTTACAGGGCACTTTGTATGGAGTCTCGCTTGCATGTCACAGGATGGGCTTTGTACTCCAGTCCCCGGCTTCAGGTCAGCGCTAGGCCGCAGGGTATGGGCCCCGCTAGGAGGCTCCTCGCAGGCAGTTCAGGGATGCCGACAGCAGCACTAACCTCCAAGCACTCATCTAAGCCTTCGGCCGATAGGAGGAGGCCACGGCATGGAGCAGGAGGCAGCCCGGAGAGAGGAGATGGGAGTCGCAAGATGACGCTGGCGGGTGCTGCGCTGAGCACTTGTATTGAGACCATTTAGGGACTCCCCGCTTCAGGCCGACGGCTCTGTCAGGTGGCACAGATAGTCAGGTGGAGGAAAAGTACACTCCAGCGACTGGGGACCAGGTTAGCGTGGGATCCGGGAACATGCATGCGTGGTCTATAGTGGAGCTCAGGGTTTAGGCATCCGCCATCTTAGCTTGCCCAGCCACGCCCCACGCAACAAAGCTTCTTTAACCACAATAATCCCATCAACATGCGGGATAGTTGTATACAAGGATACAACATCCATAGTTGCCAATAAGGCAACAGGGGTTAAACAATCAATGTTTTTTAATTCATTCAAAAAGTGACTAGTGTCACGAAGAAAACTCTTAGTTGTTCTCACAAAAGGTTGCAGATAAAAGTCAAGATACTGCGCTATATAAGTCCCCAGGTGTCTTACCTTATATACACAGATCAAACGCCATGTCTTCTCCCATGCTGCACTGTCCCAGGAGGAGGCAGGACCTCCGTGGCCCCAAAACTGGAAGTGAAGTGGGTGATGAAGCAGGAGGTTGCCATGCAACCTCTGATGCCACTGCTCTCCCCATAGGCAGCATACATAAAAAATAGTGCATATGAAAGACCATCGACCGCAGTCACATGGAAAAAAAGTGCTGCTAAAACATACTAAATTTAAAAACAATGGGAGACATCTCCTTATACTGTATCCAAATATACTGCAATAATTGATATAAGTTATCTTAAGGGTTATATTACAGCCAATACAATATGCTGTTTATTAATGCAAACAATAGCACTTTAAAGACTATGTTAATGGATAAATAAAAAAAGCATACTAATTACTAAACATTTACAAATTAGCAGAACAGCAAATAGTACAAATTTATTCTGCACTTAATATTACACAGCAACCCACACCAAAAAATACATATAATACAATCATCCTCTCTAAAATACTAGCTGATTTAATCACAACTCTAAAGAAATGCATTTAAGGCCATAATCTCATTTAATCCCCTGGGTGCCATCGTATCCAATCGATAGATCCAGCGGGTTTCGCATTAGCTCAGTTTCCTACTGTGATCTCCACCCCTAATGTCTTTGGGAATAAGGTCTATTATTTTGTACTTTAGGGACATCAGTGTATGTTGTGTAATCTTAAAATGACGTGCCACTGGCTGGTCATTTTCATGTCCCTCTAACGCCACCCTGATGGCAGAGCGATGGAGCACATCCTCTCTTTAAATGTACGGATGGTTTGGTCCACATAGTAGAGCCCACAGGGGCACATGATGATATAAACTACAAATTGTGTTTGGCATATCAAAACATGTCTTATATCATATTTGCGACCCATATGCGGATGTTTGAAGTAATTACCCGGTTCCAAATACCTACAGGTAATGCAAGAAGCACATCTGTAGCACCCGGGTTTCCTCGTTTGAAAAGAGAGTGGTGCCTTGGATACCTGAGAGGGTGTAGTAACTCTAGATTTGACCAAAATATCCCTAAGGTTACAGACCTGTTTATAACAGGGCATAATTTTCTTATTTTAAAAAAAAGGTAACTCACGGTCACCGGATACTATTGGCCATAATGCTCATGTAGCCCGGGGAAGAACCTGACTAGCCATAGAATATACTGATACAAAGGGAATCTTATTCTTTTTTTTACTCTACTCTCCTTTGGCTTAAAAGATCTGTACGAGGAATATTACGCTCTTTTTCTTTAGCATCTTTAAGAATACTCTCAGGATAGCCTCGTTCTGAAAATTGTTTGGGTACCTGATCCAAGGCAGATGCTACTGCCATTGGTTCCAAAGTAATCCTAGCAGACCTAATCATCTGAAACTGCGTGAGAACCTTCTTTAAAGATGGTGGGTGACAACTACTAAAGTGCAAGAGAGTATTGCGATCTGTTTGCTTGTGAAAAACCTTGATACAAATGTGTCCCTCGCAAATTCTGACCTTGACATCCAAATAAGTAATCTCTGATGTACTACAAGAAAAAGAGAATTTAACTGGATTATCTCAAATGTTGATGGATTCAATAACCTAGATGAGATTATCCTTACTGCCTGTCCATAGAAGAAACAGGTCATCTATATACCTTGCATAGAGCATTATGTGCCTGGAAATGCTGGAATTAAGAAAGAAAAATTGTCGCTCTTGATCAAACATTAAAACATTGGCATACGATGGGGCCACATTGAACCCCATTGCACAACCCGTGCAATGTAAAAAAAATTATTATTGTGCAGAAATTTTTTTCTGTCAAAATGAATTCCACAATTCCAGGAACAAATCCATATAAAGGTCAGTAAAATTATTCTCCTGCAAAAAACATTGCATGGAATTTAAACCCAATGCATGGGGAATGATGGTATATAAATTCTCAACATCAAGGGTATACATAATAGTGCCATTCGGTATATTGCCTAACTCCTTTAGTTTCAACAGAAATTGCATTGTGTCTTTCAAAAAAGTAGGTTGACACATGACTAATGGTTGCAACAAAAAATCAAGAAACTGCAAAATGGGCTGTAACAAAGATCTGCGGGCACAAATGATAGGTTTGCCCGGGGGATCTTTGGCATCTTTGTGCCCCGTAGGGATGGTGTACATTACCGGTACCAAAAGAAAATCATTTGTTAAAGCATCAAATAATTTTTTATTAATTAATTTGTTCTGTAAGGCTGTAGTCAGGATCTGGTCAAGAGCCATCTTATATTCGATGGAAGGGTCCTGTACAAGACGTTCATAAGTGTTAATGTCAGCAAGTTGTCAATCAAATCTCCATGAGGTATTTCCATGGTAATTCCTGATGAGGATTACTATAAATGAAGGTTAAACCTTTATCCAAAACAGATATTTCCGTATCATTAAAGGACCGAGATGACAGATTGAAAATCAATTCTTTCTCCGGTTGGTTGGAGGTTTTATGAATCCTTTTGTTCTGTCCACCCCGACTTGTGGGCTTGGCAAGGGGTTGTCATTTTTTGACCTTGTAACATGTGCTGCATGAGCATTGAATATAGAGCTAGAGTCATCCGAGTCATTAACCACGTAGTCACTGTCACTATTATATTTATATATTTCTTTTCTCTGTTGCAGTTTATATCACCATGAATTACGTGGGCGGCTCTGTTCTTGATTGCTTTGTGACGATGATCCCGAGAGCCAGCCATAGACCCGCTGGTCCTCATAGTCAGTCTAAACTGTGTGGAATTCCTTCTTTTTACATTTTGTCAATTCCAATCTATGTTGCTCACATAATGCTTCCAATTTCTCCCAAACTGCTTTGTGTTTCTTATCATCAAGGAGGGATTTATATTGTAGATTTAAATCGCTGATCTTTGTTTTAGATATTTGTAATTCCTTGCCCGCTTCCTGGATCACCAGGAGCATCAAATGAAATCTGCATTTATTTAGAATGCTAATCCATTGTCGGCAAAAATCTGCGCTGTTACGGCCGATCGTTGGCATATTTCGGAGACGAAATCCACGTGGAATAAGCTTTGCACAAAAATAATCAGACAAGGAAGTACCATGCAGGAAATAATCTATTTCCCTCCTTTTCCATTTTAGCAATTGTTGGTATAAATCATCTACTGAACAAGTATCGCTGTCTGTTTGAGGAATGGTTTGAAATAGAATTGCAGAGGCTTGATCCTCTGTGAAGCTGAGAGTTTCTCGTATATGCTGCTGTAAGCCTATAAATGAAGTGGGATCATATGTTGTTCCTGGTGACTCCATGCTGCATTAATATAGATAATATACAAAAAATCTTAGCAGACCACGTTAGTACCAAAGGATAGTCAGTCCCAAGAATAGATAGGCAGTAGACTGCACAGGTCGTTTGATAAAACAGCAGAAACAATAACAAATAGCCCCAAGCAAAATGTTCTGATGCCCTGGCACACGTGTGGTTAAACACTCACCACACCTATGTAAGTCCCCAGATAGCCTGGCACTCCAGATAATCTAATCAGTGTTAAGGGTGCCTTCCCAAAATAATTCATACAATGATCTAAAGTCCTCCAATAGAGAACCAGGCGGCACTCCAAAAAATGATGTAACAAAAGTTTGTATTCAAAACATTACAGTGATTAAATGGTCATCATCAACGTTTCAAAGTCCTTAGACCTTTACTTCAGGATGTAGCACCAAGATATGTCAAACAAACAAAACAGTGTAGGTTTCTTACCTTATATACACAGATGAAAAACCATGTGTTCTCCCACGCTGCGCTGTCCCAGGAGGAGGTGGGACCTCCACAGCTCCGAAACCGGAAGTAACGTGGGCGATGACGCAGGAGGTTGCCAAGCAACCTCTGATGCCACTGGTCTCCCCATAGGCAACACAATGCTAAGGGAATGAATGGCACATACATAAAAATCAGTGCATATGAAAGACCATCAACCTCAGTCACATGGAAAAAAAGTGCTGCTAAAACATACTAAATTTAAAAACAATGGGAGACTGGTTCTCTATTGGAGGACTTTGGATCATTATATATATATATATAATGGTAGACTTACCTAAACAACTCCTTTTCTTTGAGGTCCATAGGGTCCACAGGGATACCATGGGGATATTATGGTTGTAGAGATCCAAGTACCAAGCAGTTAAAGCTTCAGCTCCCAGGATGCCTTAGGTTCTCCACTATATATACACCGCCCCTAGCCATAAACCTTCAGTTTAGTTAACAAGCCTCAAGACAGGAGAAGGAAAGAGGAGAAGGAAAAGCAATCATACACCAAAACTCTAATTTTAATTATTTCGAGTCCATAGGGATAAACAGGGAGACCATGGGGATGTCCTAAAGCAGTTCCTCTAGGGTGGGGATGCTCCTAAGCAGAAAGGAGGCAAACTCATTGCCCCAAGGAAGCATCCTGAGAGGCAAAAGAATCAGAGGCATAGAACCTCAGAAAAGTGTGCTACCTTGCACAATTGTTCAGATGGTACCACTATTAAATGCCCACAATGGCCCTACAGACAGAGTAGAATGTGCTGTAACCGTGCGTGGTACAGATAGATCAGTGTGTGTGTACACCTGAGAGCTAGCCATGCGTAGCCATCTCGCCAAAGTCTGCTTATCAGCTGGCCATCCTCATTTGTGAAAAACATATACTACAAAAAAGAAGATCTAATTTTCTAACTTTGTTTGTGCGCTCCACATAGATAAGGAGAGCATGAATTACATCCAGGGAGGCTTCACCTACAGAAAGATCTGGAGCCTTAAAAGCCAGAACTGCCATGGTTTCTCGGCATGGTAGTCACCGGGTATTACCTGTGAGGTCATTATGGCGGGTGGTCTCTGGCATCGGTGCTGGTGTTTGGCGAGTGGCATTGGCTGAGCATGGTTCTGTGCAGGCACATTGTCACTAGGCCTGGTGAGGTCTGGCGGTGTTTCCGTTGGCATGGGCACTGCCATCTTGCCTGCGGCCATGTGATTCCAGCTGTCCAATCCTGGTAGGTCATGTGCTCATTCCATAAAGTCACAGCGCGGCACTGAGTATTTAGGAAGGCCCAGAGCCATCCTTCCTTTACCAGTGCAACATGTTTCTCAGCTGCGGCTGAGAGAGAGTACCTGTGCCTTACCTGCCTGCTTGTTTATGCTACTAGCCTGAACCTTACCTGCTCCAACCTGCTGGATTTACCCTGCACCCTCCATATACCTTTTCACCTGCCTGAGTACCTGAACCTGCTGTTTCCCTGCACCTTGCCTCCTTTCACTCCCAGCTGGACTTCATTACCTCTGCCTGCATTTGTTACAGCTCACCATACCTGCATTCAGTTACAGCTCATCATACCTGCATTCTGTTACAGCTCACCATACTTGTATACTGGACTGTTCCTGCCTGTCTCTATCTGGACATTCTCTCTTTAACCCCCACTACTTATCAAGTGCACTTTAGTACTATACCTGGACTGTTTCATTTGCCATTCCCATGTCTTCTAAGCCACTTATTAAAAACTCCACTTTTTCATTTAAGTCTGCTTCTGTGTCTGCTCCTATCACCACCCCGGATCCACAACAAAATCAGAACCTCACACCTGCCCTGTAGCAGATCCTGTGCCATGATAAGTGCCCTGTACACCGCTCAGAGTCAATGGTTATTGGCTGATAACTTTCCTGATTTGTCCATCTTCCCTGAAAGGTGTGATGACCTGTCTCTGCCCCCCATCCATGAAGACTGGCATCTGTGATGAGAAGCACCCAATTTAGAGGAGTCCAGAATGGGCACCCTTTGTTCAGATGATTCTTTCTCAGCCACCATAGGAGAGAGTGAGTCAGAATGATTCTCTGAGACCTTATTAGATGATACTGTCCATTCCATTTGGAGAGAATCAACCTTTGCAGCGGCCTGGAATGGAACTGAGCATACCCCACCATGTCAAATGTGGATACCATTGATCCCAGGACCTGCATTGATAACAGAATGGACACCCTTCGCTTGTGTAGCCGTTTGCATATTCGTAATGACAGGGCCACAATCTTGTCCTCTGGTAGAAACACAATTTGTGCCCGAGAATCCAGCAATGCTCCCAGATGTTCCATCTGCTGTGTTGGAGAAATGGATGAATTATTTCAATTGATTATCCAGCCGTGCTTTTGTAGGCAGGTTATGGTCAGTTGAAGATGGCTTTGTAAAACAAAGTCTGTACCAATATCAGAAGGTCGTCAAGATATGGCAGAATTCTGACTCCCTAATACCTGAGATAGGCCATCATGACTGGCATTATTTGGTAAATACCCAGGGAGCCATAGATAGGCCAAAGAGTAGAGCCTGAAATTGGTAATGCTGCTGAAGGACAGCAAACCGTAAAAATTGTATGTGGCATGGTACAATAGGAACATGCATATATGCATCCTGAATATCTAGGGAAACCATGTAATCCCCTGGCTCCATTGCCAAAATAATTGACCAGAGAGTTTCCATATGAAAATTAGGTACATGGATAAACTTGTTGAGGGTTTTTAGATTTAGTATAGGGCGATAGGCCCCATTCGGTTTCTGAACCAAATTTAGATTGGAATAATAACCCCTTCCCTATTGCAACACAGGAACTGGGATTATTATCCCTACCTGCAGCAGGGAAAGAATGACTTCCTGAAAGCCAAGAACTTGACCACATCTGTGCAAAAGAATTTCAGTGGAGGATGCCTTTTCAAAGTGAGAGCATACCCCTGAGAAACCACTTCTCGGACTCAGGCATCTGATGCAAATAATCTGCAAACTGAAGTTGGCCTGCCACCATGGGACCCACAGGAGGAGGCCCGCCTCATCAGGCCGAAGGCTTGTTGTCCGGTTTAGAAGCTGGACGTCTTGCCTGCCCAGACCTCTTAGTTTGTCACCTTGTTCTTTGTGAAAACTAGTTGACCTAGAGGAAGCTTGTTCCCTTGCTCATCCTGGAGGACCACCAGGAATGGTAGTATATAGAGCTCTATATACCTTAACCATGGGAGTGGTATACAAGTGGACTGGCCAAACCCTCCTGAGACCAACAGCTACAGCAGCACACTAATAGTGGACCGGGAGAGTCTCATACATGTGAAGGTGAAACCCTTCGTAGGGACTGCATCTGGGTCAGGGGGGAGCTGCCGGGGGGGGGCCTACCTCCCCTGGGCTGCGTCAACCAGCCGGGTACGCTGGCTTTGTGCCAGCAGAAGCATCTACTGCCAATCCCCAGTGTCAGATGATAAGGCCCTGGCTGTCTAGTGAGGATGCGGACAATCCTGGGCCCTAACTGCAGCGGCTTCTGGTGCGTCTCTGACACCAGAAGCAAGGACTGTCGAACGAGATTCCCCATAAGCGAGGAACTGCCTTACCCAACATCTCCATGTGTCCGGTTGCAGTCCGGGTTGCAGCATTGCTGCTATCAAGCTCAGCCGTGCCCCGCCGAAATCCCAGCCCAGTTTCTAGTGTTGCAGACCCGCATAGGTAGATGGAGTCGCAGTACCTGCGTCTTAACTCAGGTGCTTAGTACTGCCAACCCAAAACATAGAAATAAAATAAAAGCTTAGGACTGCCTGAGCAGTCTCATTACAAAGGGGCATGTTGATCCTGCCGCACCAAACAAACTGAAGGCCTATGGCTAGGGGCAAGGTATATATGGAGGAGAACCCAAGGCATCCTGGGAGCTGAAGTTTTAACTGTTTGGTGCCTGGATCTCGCCAACTATAATATCTCTATGGACCCTGAAGAAATATTAAAACATGCGCATGCATCACGCCAGATTGCTCCTGCCTCGCGTTGGGTGCAAAGGGGCATGGTGATGACACAGCAAGCTGTGTTTGGATTGCTGTGGCCATTTTTAAAATAGAAACCACCGCCATAGCACACCCACTGCCAAATTCTGCATTTATGGCAGACGGGCACCGGATCCTTCAAAGATCCAGGCCTGCCGCCATGCCCCCATCCACAGATATTGTTTATCTGGCCAGTGGCATATCTGTAATGTATATCATATAAGACAAACAGAGTTTGGATTGTGAATCTCTCTGGTCCTCTTAAAGTCTGAGAGCCCCTACCACATCCAATGAAGCCTTCGGCTGAGAAGGATCCGTTGTCTGGAGTACAGGTACTACAATCTCCTGTTTAATGTGGAAGTGGGATACCACCTTGGTAAGGTAGCCCAGGCTAGTCTGCAGTACAGCCCTGTCTGAATGGAAAACAAGAATGGGGAGCGACACAATAGGGCACCACAATGTGGCACCATCCGGGCTGACGCGATGGCTAGTAGAAAAAAAGTTTTAGACGTGAGCCAGAGCAAATCCACCATCTGTAACAGTTCAAATGGAGCCGACTGGAGAGCTTGGAGAACTAGAGAAAGATCCCAGGGAGCCACAGAAGACACAAACAGTGGCTGAACATAGAGAACCCATTGGAAATAAGGTTTGCACATCCGGCAGCAGAGATATCTGCCTTTGAAATAGGCCGGACAAGGTCGAAACCTGAACCTACAAGAATGATAATTGGAGGCCCAGGTCCAGAACAGACTGAAGGCAGGAAAGGATCCACAAATGGTTGAAAGAATGGGAGTTAAAATCTCTGGTTGAACACCAAGAAAAATAGGTACACCAAACCCGGTGATAAATACGCCCCAAAGGAGGGTTCCTAGCCTGCAACATTGTCCGAACCACCCTTCTGGAGAATCCTTTTTATGCTCTTAGGAAGGAGGTCTCAAGAGAAGAGCCACCCTGTCAAAGCGAGCCAGGCCAGGTCCAGATAGAAACATGGACCCCGAGAAAGAAGATCTGGCTGCAATGGAAGATGAAGAGGGGCATCTATGGAGAGGCACAGGATATCTGCATACTACATGCACCGAGGCCAATCCGGAGCCACCAGGATCAGAGTACCTCCCTCCAGTGTGAAATTGAGAAGGAACTGAGGAATCTTTGAGATCGGAATGAAGACATAAATCAGAGGGAAGGTCCAAGTAACCGCTAGTGCATCTACCAGGCAAGCCTCTAAATCCCTTGTGCGGTAGCAATATCTTGGAAGCTGATGATTGTAGTGAGATGCCATCATGTCGATGTCAGGCAGGCCCCAGCGATAGACTAACAGCTGGAAGATGTCCGGATGTAGCTCCCACTCACCTGCCCAGACGTCTTGACCACTTAGGAAGTCCGCTTCCCAATTGTGAATAATATGGCTGCCTCTGTGCATGGCTCCCTGTCTGCGAGTGCTGCCCTGGCGATTTATGTAGGCCACCACGGATGTATTGCACGACTGCATCTTCAATGAACGTCCCCGGTGAACACGGCATGAAGTTCCAGGAAGTTCATGGAGAGCTGGCTCTTCTGATGCGTCCAATGGCCCTGAAAAGTTAGATGACAAGTTACTGCCCCCCACACACCCGAAGGCTTGCATCAGTGGTGAGTAGGACAGAGATCTGGATCCAAAAGGAGCATCCCTTGTCCAGATGTGAGCGCTGGAGCCACCACAGTAGAGAGAGACATACCTCCCGAGGAAGAATTAGAGTCCAAGCCTTGAAGTTTGAGTGTAACTTGATTCAATGCTTCAGAAGGATTCCCTGGAGAGGCTGGGAGTGAAACTGACCGTACTTCACCATGTCGAAAGTTGAAACCAATGACCCCAGAATCTGCATGCACGAGTGTATGGACACTCGATGCTGACTATGAAAGGTGCGAATTCTGGCTTCTGAAGACTCTCTGAGCTCTGAAATCCAACAAGGCTACCAGGTGGAGCATCTCCTGGGATGGAAACAGCGTGGATTTCTTCCATCAAATGGATGTGATCCAAGAGAACTGCTGGAAATTTTGCTAAGAGGAGCAAATCATCCAGGTAAAGTACAATTCTGACACCCCTGTGGTGCAGATGTGCTGCCATGACCTTTATGAACAGACGAGGGGCCGTGGCCAGTCCAAATGGTAACGCCTAAAACTGGTAGTGTTTGGTTTGGATAGCAAACATGAGAATATGTTGGTAATTGGCCCATATAGGGATATGCAAATAGGCATCCTGTATATTCAACGATGTCATAAAGTCCCCTGGCTCCAATGCTAGAATGATCAGGGACTCCATGCAGAATTTGGGAATCCAAATAATTTTGTTCAGGTGTTTTTAATTGATAGGTCGAAAAGAACCATCTGGCTTCTGAAACAGAATTAGATTGGTGTAAAAGCCTAACACACTCTGGGACAGGGGGAACAGGAATAACCACCCCTGAGGCCAAGAAAGATTTCCTGAGAGCTTCTACCTTTTCTGGCTGTGTAGGAAGACTGGTGGAATTAACCAGGAAGGTGGGTGCTGTTGAAAGGTGAGAGCGTAGCCCTGAGACACCACGCCTCCAACTGAAGCATCTGTTGCGGTCTGCATCGACAATGCCGAAAAATTAAGAAGCTGGCCTCCCGCACAGAAGTGCGCTGGGAGGAGGCCCACCCCATCATGCAGAATACTTGTCCGCTGGTTTGGCAGCTGGACATCTAGTAGACCAGGGTTGCTTATCTCTGTGTCTGGAGCTTTTAGAAGCAGAACCCTGGCTTCTGGGATATTGCTGACCTCTGTCCTTGCCCTGTGGACGAAAGGAATGAGCTGCTGAAGTCCTAGATCTCAAAGTGGTGACAGATGGTAAGAAAGCAGATTTAGATGCTGGTAATGTAGTTACTATCTTGTCCAATTCTGGACCAAATAGAACATCTCCTGAATAGGGAAGGGCTTCCAGGGCCTTCTTGTATCCGTGTGTGCTTTATTTTCTGCAACTGCAGCAGCAGAAATCTTAGGTTAAAATTCCTGAATCTATAACTGCTTTGAAGAGATAAGAAGCTGCTTCTATTACGTGTGTAACCATAGTAACCAAGTCACCTCTATGTGCACAAGTCCTTCCTCCAAAGTGTCTGCCCAGCAGGCCAGCTTTAGTCACCCAAGCCTATGCCGGGTCTGGATGAGCCAGAGCCCCTGCATTCACATAAATGTTTAAGAAAAGTGTGTACAGGACCCTAGCGTGAATAGATTCTGGGGGAACTCACCTGCTCGGTGGGACAGGATGAGCCCCAAAAGGAGGTTAAATAATTTGAGTCAACAAATACCTGATAGTGGGATCGGATGATACCTATTAGAAAACCTGATTCTATCTTACTTCCTTCCCGAGTACCCAAAATGGTTATATCTTCCTGGAATGTAAATGGACAGAACTCACCGGTAAAACGTAAAAAAGTAATACAGCATATGAAACGTTCAGGTTCCGATATTATATTCCTGCAGGAAACAAGATGGAAACAGGGGGATAATATAACATTAATGGATGGATGGATAGGGGATTGCCTGGTGGCATCACATCGAACAAAATCAAGAGGGGAGGCCATAATTATGACCAGCATATATTTTACACTATACTGGATGTAATAGTTGACCCTCAGGGTAGATTTATCCTAGATATTCAAATTTGTGAAACGATATATCACGCTCCTAAATGTTTATGCTCCTAGTAATGCACAAACACTTTTTTTCACAGATCACACAAATGATATTAGGAAGAGATACTCCTAATTTAATATTGGGGGGAGATTTTAACACTGTGGTAGATCCCCACATGGATAGATCAAGCACGGTAAAACAAACTAATATAATTCTTAGGAATCAAATGGTAAGATTAATGATGGAATTAGGAGTGGTGGATATATGGAGATTATTACATAAAAAGGAGAGAACATAGACTTTTCACTCAGGGGTACACCATTCTTTTTCACTGATTGATTACATATTCATAGCAGAGCAACTTGTATCTTAAGTTGCTTCTAGTAGCATATATGACATATTAGTTTCTGATCACGCAAAGTTGTCAATATCAATACATTTAATGAACACGGATAAAAGGGTTAGAATCTGGAGGTTTCCAACATATTTATCAAAATCAGATAAATTCCAGAAGAACATTAGGGAGAATTAGGCAGATTATGATGAGAATAGAAAAGCATAGAAACAATCCAATATTATATTGGCAAACCTCTAAAACAGTAATGAGAGGACAAATTATTGCATATACAGCAGAACAGCATAGAAAGAACAAGGAAAAATATAACTCTCTGAAGAGTGAGGTAATTGTTTGTTATCAGGAATACGTGACAGGGGTAACGAGTGAATTATATGAAAAATACAGGCAAGCCGACAATTATTAGAAAGCTATCTACTGTCACAAGCTAGAATAAATTTGGATTTTAGTAAGAATAAAGAATTTAGGTGGGGAAACCGGTCGGGTTCCTTACTGGCAAAAATATCTAAGCCGAGTAGGCATAAAAACCATGTTCTGGCCATTAGAGGAGATGGACCAGAAACAATATTCACAAAGTTTTCGGACATTCTAAAAAGATTTCAAATGTATTTTGATAATATATATAAAGCCCAGTCAGATGAACCAGAGTTAACAGGAAGCCTATTGGATGAGGCGAGGTTGCCTAAATTATCTACCTCACAATGTGAAGCATTAGAGGAGGAAATAACTGAGGAGGAGATTAGTCAAGCCATCAGAGAAATGACTCCACATAAATCCCCAGGCCCTGACGGTTTCGCAAATGAATATTATAAGATACTTAAGAAAGAGGTGGTTCCGATATTAAAACAACTATATTGTTTAATACAACACCCAATATATCCATCATTTAACTCGGCTAATACTATTTTAATCCCCAAACAGGGGAAAAATCCCCAGTTAACATCATCTTATCGCCCAATAACATTGCTTAATGTAGATCTCAAAATATTAGCAAAAATAATGGTGACTCGCCTACAGAGCATCATGCCTCTATTATTGATGGAGCATCAATTAGGATTCGTAAGGGGTCACCACTCTAAAGGAATAAGATCGGCGATAACAGCAGTAGCAGTATCATCGTTAGTGGCTCCCTCAAATCAAACAAATATGCTTTTGAGCTTGAGATGCTCAAAAAGCCTTTGATACAGTATCTTGGCAATATTTGCATAAAGTTTTGTACCAACGGGGTTTTGGGGAAGACTTTAGTGCAATGATCGCTTTTATGTAATCTCCGGTTACAAAGCTATTGGTGAATGGGTTGCAGGGTGAAGCGATTGAAATGTACCGAGGGACGAGACAGGGATGTCCACTATCCCCATTTCTTATTAATTTAGTTTTGGACCCGATGCTACGGGTGATACAATAATGGAAAGAGGTGGAAGGGATTCGTGTCGGCAATCAGATAATTAAAATCTCAGCATTTGCTGATGACATATTATTATGTCTATCAAATCCAAAGGATAGTTTAGGTCCCCTTATGCAAAAAATTAAACAATTCGGCACAGTATCGGGATTTGTAGTAAATTTAGAAAAATCTGCTGCTCTACTACTTAAACAAGGGTGTACAACACCTACATGGGCTCGGGGAATGGAATTGAGATTGGCAAAACACTCAATACCATATTTAGGTATACAGTTATCAAAAGACATAGGACATTTGTATAAAAATAATATCTCCTCAGCAATACAGCGCCTTAAAGTAGAATTAGAAAGTTGGAAACATCTGAAATTATCATATATGGGCAGAGCTAATTTAATACGAATGGTATCATTTCCAAGACTGTTATACCCACTACAAACCCTTCCCTTGTTAGTGTCTAATAAGGATATCCTGGAAATAAATAAGCAATTTCGAACTTTCATTTGGCATAATAAAAAAGCACGAATTAGTATGAATAAAGTTCAGCAAAAGAAAGCCCACGGAGGAATTAATTTTCCAAACATGATGTGGTATAACCAGGTGGCCCTTCTCAGACATCTAAGGGACTGGATCCAACATACACATGTATATACAAACACGACATTGGAACGGGGGTTTTTGAAGGAAATACACCTTGTAGCATTTTTACACTTACATTATGTGAATATAGACCTTACTGTACGTAATAACCCAATCTTAATGTCTATTAGGAAATTATGGTTTATTTTGTGTAAAATGTTTTCAATGAATCCATGTGTATCTCAGTTTTTGCCTTTTCTACAAAATCCAAATTTTCAAAATGGAATGTCAGAAAATCCCTTTAATCAGTGGTATGTAGAGGGAATACGAGGAGTGAGACAGATGATGAATAAGTCTATGGGTAAACCTCTTACTTACGTGCAGGCCAGCACAGATCATAGAATAATTACTTCACACAATTTGGCATTTATGCAAGCTCAACACTTTGTTAGTACAATTGCACGGAGGTTAACGACAGTAGACTTGAATAATCCATTTAATCAAGTTTTGCAGAAACCAGTCCCACCTCGAAAGGCAATTTCAACTCATAATGTTATACCTTCCCTTAGATTATTCAAAAGTGTCAGCAGGTATGACAAAATGGTTGGAGAACTTTCCAGAACTCACAATTGAAAAGTTATTAAGCTCACTTGCGAGCTATGTACGTGTTATCCCTGCAACTTCATATACAGAAATGTACTATAATTTAATCCATAGGGCATATATAGCTCCAAAAAAATGATTTTTAATGGGGCTAACAGAGGATCATAGATGCCCAAAATGTAAGGCATCTATGGCTGATTTATACCACTGTTTGTGGCAATGTCCCCATATAAAAAAATTTTTTATGAAGTGTGGCAATTTACAGTTTCCCACTTAGATAGCCCATTCCCTCTATCTCCAGAATGGGCTATTTTTGGGATGTTACCTGAGGGATTTAGTATACATAAAGGTCCCAGGAAAATATTATTAGCAGTATCATCAGCAGCGCGTAAGAGTGTGTTACAAATGTGGATAAATAATCAACCTCCAAAGATGCCATTATTTAGGGCAAAATTGTATTATATACTCCGGATGGAGTGGGTGGAGGCATCAATACAAAAAGAAAAACAAGTAAAACTACTGTTCGATACATGGGAAAGCTTTATTGAAATAATGTCTATGAATATTAAAATACAGATTAGAAAGTGCTTTATGCCAACACAGTGGTATGAAAATTGAATGTTAATAGGCTGATAGAATTAGTAGAATAGACTCAAATTTGGGTAAATTGGAAAGGGTTCCCGTACGCGCATATATCTCATAACAAGGACTCGGAAATAATGTTTAATTTTTGACACAATATTGTTAAAATACAATTGTTGTTGGAAAATGTGAAAATGAATTGTATAATTTTAATATGTAAACAAGTTTCTAATAAAAAAAATCTATATACATATATATATATATATATATATATATATATATATAAAAAAAGAAATTCTCCAGTTTCCTGTACATCAGAACTCTAAAAGATGCCATATTAGGGATAGGTAGGAGGGATCCCCTAATAAGCCAAGTAATGTGGGCATTCACCGAGGGAGGAGACTCCCACTTAGCCCTATCTGCTGCAGGGAGAGGGTAAAAAGAAACAATTAAAGTGTCTACTATGGTGAGACCATGCCTCAGCCAGGAGGTATTCTAGCTGTAGAGAAGATGTTAATTCCGCCACTGTGTTTTTCTGTGTTTTAAAGACAGGCACCTTGGATCTAGGAGGTTGCTCTGAGTTCTCCACTAGAAGAATAGCTTTCACTACTCTGATAAGAGCCTCTATGTCTACTGGGTACATAGCCTTCTCTGAGACATAAAACGTATCCACATCTGAAGCAATGGAAGCACCATCCTCGCCATCTGAATATATCTCTGAATCCAAACCTCTGCCAGATAACGGAGTGGAACTTTTGCATGGAGCAGGTCTACATCTAGGAGCCCTATCCTTATCAAGCATCTGCTGAAAGGACATGGATACCTGAAACCCCTGTACAGACTGTGAAAAAGTCAGCATCCAGGGTAGTTCAGCCATGGGAAGTTGTGGCACAGGGACAGGTGGTACTGGGACTGTCATGTGGTCTACAAACTGTGGCATTTGTTATTATTTAGCATCGTGCGTTTCCTACACAATAGAACACTGTTAAAAGTCCTTACAAAAACAATACATACATTTATTAAAGATAAATGGGTAGGGGAATAAAGGAGCAAAAAAAAAAAGGAGAGAGGCAGCTGCGTTACAAGCCGCATTATACTTGATGGCAATTGTTGACAGCACATCCTCATTGACTGCCATGGGGTGGGGGTCATAGAAGAGCCTGAGCCCATTTCGTTGAGGACTTCAATTTGCGCTTGTGCGCACTTTCTACTCCTCCAAGGAATACTGAGGAGAAAAAGGAAAACTGGGAGATATCTCGGTTATACTCACTACATGCTTGATTTACTACGATATATGGTACGCAGCTAATTTTAGTCCTGTCTCGTTACTTCTGTAAAAACAAACTACACCATATCACCTTCTCTTTCCCTGGCTTGAACGAGCCTTTTTCAAAAGGTGTCCCAGTAGATGACATCCCATTTCATTTGAGGGAATTACTATATTTGTGCACTGTCCCTACACACAATTTCAAATACATTTATTAATACACATTTCAGTGATGACAGACAAAGTCTTGTAGACATGTCTGTGACAAATAATTAAGAATACACAAAGATACTGGGCCTGATTCAGAGCGAGACGCTCTGAACGAGCGTCCGCTCTGAATCAGGGCGTGTTTTTTTTTTTTCAAAGCTGCCTTTTAGATGCTCGCATAGCTGTGGGTTACCACCCACAGCTTTTGCGAGCGTCCATGATGATGGTCGCGATGGTCAAGACCATCGCGACCATCGGGCTTGCGACGAGACCCTGCGGTAGGGTCTCGGTGACCGCAAGCCCTGGAGTGGTTTTGGCTCTATCAGAGCCAAAATCACTCCCACTGACATCACTAGTGATGTCAGTGGGGCTGGACCCAGATGGTAGGCGTTCCCATGGGAACGCCTCCGTCTGGCAGCCACGCCCCCGGCACGCCCACCAAAGGGAGTGTGCTGTCACTCACCATCGACAGCACGCCCCCTTTGGTGCGAGACTCATAACGACGGCTTCCCCGTCGTTATTCGGGTCTTGCGCATGCGCACGACAGAGCTCCCTCCATCGTGCGCATGCGCACTAGGGCACCATCAACCCGCTTGCGAGCGCTCAGCGCTCGCAAGTGGGTCTGAATCAGGCCCACTGTGAGTGGTTGGTCCGCATATACTGTAGATACTGTATGTCTTTGACAATTGAAGTATAACACAGACACTGATATGCTCAGAGAGAGTGGATTTAGAAAACTATTGTCAGACGTTTAGCTATCGTTAGAAATTGTAGACCTTGTGTCCCATGCTGATGTGGTTAAGAGGGACTGACAATTGTATTCTGAATAAACATAGGAAAGCCTTTTGTTAAAATTATCAGACTGTTTGCCAAAGCTTGCTCAACTTGTGAACAGGACAAACTCCATTGTCTGTCATTATTTTAGTTCAGACAGAAGTAATATTACTGTTTGGAGTTATGAATATGTATATATATATATATATATATATACTGGTTTATATATATATGTATATATACACTTAAACGCTCACCTGGGTATCCACAATGCGTGCACACATATATATATACAGTTGCAATTGTAAACAGAAACACACACAGCGCATGTTTTGCAGTGTAACACAAACCCTGCACACAGCGCACCTTTTCCACTGCATGTAGACACACAACGCATCCTTACATAACCATAAATATACACGCACTTATAAAAGGTTCCTGCACATTATGGTTTATATTAAAGTTATTAATTATGATGTAAAATGTATGCATTTGATGTTAATGGTATACAACATGATAGACATGGCATGTTTGGTACTAAACTGACACACTGTTTAATTCCAGATATCTGAACCTATCAGCGAGGGAGTAGCATCTTGCGTTTGATGGTTAGGGAATATAGGAAATTATTGGTTAAAATGTATACACTGTAATGTAGTGTCTCTATCTAGTTTAAATCAATTAAAGGAAGACAATGTAATCTGGAGAACTGGGACTTTACCCCAGTGAACTGTCCTATGAACTACAGCGTACTACAAAGACCAAGAACCAATGGAATTATGTTTGTCTGTCTACATTGTTGTTATCATGATCTGTTAGGGTATATATAGCTTGTGTCCCGGTCCTAGTCAGTAGCCATTCTTCTTGGATGACCGCAGGTTTCTGGATTGATGACTGTAACTGGGACCGGTACGCATGCGTATGTAACGTCTGTTCCTTATGTATTTAATAATCCTTTGCGCTCATTGTTTAGATCAAAGCGCGTAATACTCTTTTATTGTAATAATAACTTTTTGTGCTTTGGAACCGCACTCAAAGTCTGGAAAGCAATTATTTCTTGTGCAACTTGCAACGCTAAATAGTGACATTGGGTATAAAGATTATTAGATATTCATAGCGCTTACGTCCTGTGTAGTATTATTTCTGGACATTCTGAGTAATTACCATGCACACTCTATCAGAGAGGGTATGTAAAGCAAAAGGTAGAGTCAATAGATATATATATATATATAGCTGTACACACAGCGGGCCACACACAGGGCCTGATTCAGAGCCGCTCGTAAGCGACCACTTGTTCGCTCCGAGCAATGTTCGCACAACTGCGCATGCATATGGGTTGTAATACGCATGCGCAAACCAGTCATTGCGGTCGGAAATTGTGTGCTCACAAAATAGCGAATGCCTGCTAATTTGAATGACAGAATGAGGCGTTTGTGGGTGGTAACAGGGGAAGGTGCTTGAAAACGGGGAGTGGAGATCCGAACGCAGGCGTGCCAAACGTTCAAACCGGGCGTTTTAAGGGTGTGCATAATTAACAAAGCAGCGTCATCGACCACATCACTTTGTTGTCTTTTAGCCTGAACTGCTCGCATGATTGCGGTAGGAAAATCCAACCACAAGCACTGCGAGCAGTTCAGATGCCTTTCGATGTACTTGATTAATCAAATAAATAGCGGAGATGATGTAGGATGCAAGCGGCCAGGGGGCGTCTTTACAAAATAGTGAGCGCATGTTTCGTTCGCTCTCTCAGACATAGAGGCGTCAACAGACCGCAAAGAGCGAGCGCTCAATTTAAATAGCCGGCCCCTTTTTCTGCGAGCGCAAATAGCGTCCGGCTCTGAATCAGGCCCACAGAGCGGAAAGGGAGCCACACACTTAAAGGTCACTGTGACTGTGGGATTCAGCAATGCCGTATTTTAAGCAGAGGGTAAGAGCAAAATTATTCACCACTCCACTCACTCTAACAGCGGCACTGAAAATAGGAGGTTGAGCATTGCACTGGGACCTTTAAGTGTGTTACCCGCCGTCCTCCCTCCCTACATTAATAACAAGTTGTAGGGGCTAGCAATGTCTCAGAGAATAGAAGTTTGAGTACAATGCTGGGACCTCTAAGTTTGTGGCCCGCCACCCTCCCTCCTTTAATTAATAACAAGTTGTCCATAGAGGTTGATAAATAGTGCTAAAAACTAAGGAATAAACACAGCTAAGTGCTCTCCCTCTTGTAATGCATAACTGCCACTGGATACAAAATTACCTGTGTGAAGTTACTAAATATCTGCACCACTCATCAGTGATCGTGCTGAGCAAAAAATGTTTGGGTCACAGAGACCCCTCACTCTAAAAAATGTGGGTCCTTCTCCACTGCTTCTGGGTCTCATCACATATTATGAGGGTTGAGGGCAGGAAGCAGTTGGGACAGTTCTAGGGGTAGGTAGCAGTAGGGATCGAGGGGGATAAGGACAAGCAGCAGTTGCAGTGAGCTGGGGGTAAAGGCAGGGAGAAGTTGGGGTAGAGCTAGAGCAGAGTAAGGCACGGCAGAGATGGGTGTAGAGAAGGGTAAGTGCAGACAGCAGTCTATACAGTGCTGGGGGCAAGGAAGGGGTTAGGGGCGGGCAGTACTTGGGTTAGGAAGGGGGCAAGGGTAGATAGGAGCTGGGGCAGTACTGCAGGCAAGGAGGAGGTTAGAGACAGGTAGTGCTGGGTGTAGGAAGGGGGCAAGGGTAGTTAGCAGCTAGTGCAGTACTGGGAGGGCAAGGAGGTGATTATGGGCAGTGCTGGGGTCAGGATAGCAGCTGGGGGACCTCTGGGGGTAGTGAAGGTGCAAGTGTAGATAGTAGGTGGGGTAGTATGGGAAGGCAGGGAGGAGGCAAGGTTGATAGCAGGTAAGGCAGTACTGGGGAAAAGAAAGGTTAGGAGCAGGCAGTACTGGTGGGCAGGGCTGCCATTACGAATTGTGGGGCCCGGGACTGTCAAATTAGGCAGGGCCCCCTATATATATATATATAAACACACACACATATATATAATATATATATCGCGCATTAAAGGTGTATCTAATCTATATTAAAGTAATTAATACACTATCTGGTTCTTTGAATGTACCACTCAGTCCCCCCTCCCCAGTACTTACTCCCTCTCATAGGGATTACAGGTGCCACTGCGACTGCTGCTCTCCCGGCTCCGCTCCATAGTCCATGCAATGACAGGCGCCGCGTTTTTCTACTACCTGCATTTCCGGCTGATCAGGGTCTCGGCCGGATGCTACTGTATCTGATGGCGGCCCGCTGCCAGTAAAAGCAGCAGAGCACAGGAGAGGAGCGCCGCTGATGCTAATCAGCGCTCCGCTCGGCTGCTTAATAGGAACAGGGGACAGTGGAGAAGATGCCCCCTTTGAGGCATGGGGTATTGTGGGTGGTTAGAGCGGGGAGGCAGGGGCGCTGTAGGAGCGGGCGGGCCCCCCCCTTTCTGCAGAGTGTCCGGGCCCGGGACTGCAGTACCAGCAGTCCCCCCCTGATGGCGGCCCTGCTGGTGGGCAATAAGCGGCCCCATATGTTGCAGAACTATACATCCCAACATGCCCTGCAAGTGTCACTATTTGGCCATGATAAAACTGTTGCAAGGCATGCTGGGATTTGTAGTTCAATAGCTGGAGGACCGCTTATTGCCCACCCTTGGTAGGTGCAGGCAGTAACGGGGGTAGGGAGGGTATAAAGGTAGTCAGTGTTCGCAAATACGCGCTATAGCGCATATTTTACTCGGTATCGGGGATTCACTTTTTCAGAATGGGTGGGTCCCCGGGGACGCATTCCGCTGTGGCCAATCCCTGGCTTTTCATGGAATGATTGATTGACCCTGGCCCGGCTGTAGGAAATAAAAGGCAGAAGGAATGCTCTGGTGCTTTTACAATCATGCTTTGTGCCAGAGGCACTACAGGGACGGCTCCTGACCTGGCGTGACGACGACAGCCCCCTGCACCCGGAGTGAAGACATCCTCAGGTAAGTGTAAGTGGGTAGCGGGTGGGGGTTAAATGATGACTGTTGCTCTGGGCTGGCTTAATGCAGAGTGGCTACACAAAAGTGGATTCTGCGCGGTGGCCGCCGGGTGACGCACCCAGGGCCACCAGGTGTGTTTGGGGGGCAAAGTGTGTTTGGGGGCCTGAACCTGGGGAGGGGGAGTTGCCCGACAGCTGCTAGGTGGCTGTCCATGCACGCCGACCCAGCAGCATGGAGTGACTTCTGTGAAAGGCAGCCTAGCAGGCCATCAGATTGGCTGCCTGTCACTACAGTACGCCGGTCATGCATAGCTCAGTGTGGTGAGCAGGGAATGTCCAGAGACTGTACATCGGTGTGGTGAGCAAAGTGCTGCAGAGCCGACTAAAAGCTCCCCACAGCCAGTGTACTGTAATGACAGGAAGCATATCTGATGTCACTGCTGCCAGGCCCTGGGTATGGAGAGCTATATATATATATATATATATATATATATACATACACACATGCTTCTCTCAACCCCAGCTCCAAATGTGTGCCTCTGCCCCAGCCCCCAATGTGTGCCTCCCCATACTGTATATGCCTCTGCCCACTTCCCCCTATTTGTGTGCTTCCGATTGGGGAGCCCTACTAGTTTAATATTTACTGGTCCCACATTTTCTGATGTAAGCCTAGCTGCACCCACAGTGCTGTATCCGTTGTAGTCCGTCAATGCTGGACTTTTCCATGTGATTCACATGCAGCTCAATCCTGGCATGACCCAGAGACGGTGATGCGGTGACATGACATCATGTACCTTCATTCCACCTCCAGCTACAGTGATGCAGTGACACAGCAGGGCAGGCGACAGTGCAATGAAGTTGAATCAATGTGTTTATATTTTTTCCTGTGGGGGCCAATGTGTTTGTATTTTGTTTTATTCTATCTGGGCCAATGTGTGTGTTTTTCTTCATGTAGGGGCAAATGTGTTAGATTTTTCCAACTGGGGCCAGTGTGTGTGTTTTTTCCTACCGGGGCCAATTTGGCAATGTGAGCTGTTAATGTCATTTTGAAGGGGAAATGAGGACACAAGTGTGTTTTTTATGCATGGACTTTTTTCTCCCTGTTATAATAATCAGCAGAACCGAAGCTTATTAATCAATCATTTTTTGATGCTTATTGTATGTTGTTTTGTTTCAATAAAATTCCCTTGGTGGAACTTCTCTACTTGATTATAACGCTGTAAAATGGCTGCTCAGCATCTAGGAGAGAGGAGGAGAGAAGGATCTGTCTGGGGCTTACTGGTCGCAAAGTGAAAGCACACTCAAGGGGTGGGGGAGGGGCGAACAGGGATGCACCAGCCTACCCATCTGGCATAACTCTCTGGGAACATGGCCGGCATTGCCATGAAGCTGCCCTTGCTCCATATAGTAATCCCTGGTGGGCTGGTGTTGAGCGCAGTTAGATTGTAGCATTCCCGCAAGGCTATTTCAGCGGGGCACCACACCCTGCCCTATTTATGAAGGGAAGAAAGCACCCCGCTGAGACAGCCTGCGGGTTTTGTCTCCACTGGCGGGTCGCAGTGTCCCGCGGGTGGTCAAAACGGCGGCACAGCGGTCACCGCTGGTGCATGGATGCCGGGTGCATGTGCCCGGCATCCATTCACAGTGACTGGAGTGCTTGGGGGCTGCCCGGCCTGTCCGTAAGTGCCGGGCACGCCCCCAGGAATGACAAAAAGGGTTTGCGTAATAAAGACACGCCCCTTTTCTTTGACCATGCTCCCTATTCGGGCGTGCGCAGAATTCCCCTCTCTCTAGGTCTGGGAGCAGGCAGGGCGCCGGACCTAGAGTGAACACTAGACTGGGTGCCTCCACTGCCAGCACCGCTTGAGGTCTCCTGCTCCAGCGATGACACTGCATGCAGGGAGCTGTCTTTGTTTTCCCCGATGAGTGCCGGCTGTGGCTTCGGATGTGTAGTAGTCCGCGGCCAAAGTTTATGACCCAGTTGGCAGTGCTGCGGCCACCGGCGCTGGGGCATCCTATAGGACGCCTTACACTGCCCACTCTAAGTAAAAATAAATTTCATAAATAAAAAGTGTGGGACCACCTAAAGAAACCCCCCATAATCTGGTGCCCAGCCCATCAGAACCAAAGTCAATCACTCAAACTGAGGGCATGGATGCATGCACGGCGGTTCGGCTGGGGAAAAACATTGGTGCAGATGAGGGAACACAGACTATCACACTTGGGAGACCACACAGCAGTGGGGATTGGGGAATATATAGTAGCATGGAGGCATATAAGGGAAGAAAGTGTACATGCATAGACAGAGTATGATAGTTTTAAAAATAAGGGAGCTGACTTGTATTCTAAATGAGATAAACGTATGCAGTGATGTTGGAAGCCTGCATAGACTGCATGTGTATATTCCAATGAGCACACAATTCTGTGAATTAGCAGCTCCACCATTTTGTGAGTGACAGCAATCTCATTCTGTGAGAGTGCTGAATCTGCAGTTAACCACAGGGTGTGATGGCATACCATATCTGTATTGAGCAAGGAACATGACTATTAAGGCGTCAGCCTTAATCATCATAATTTCATTGCTTTTTGAAGTTTGAATGGCAGAAAATCAATAGGTTTTGTGAATTTTCAGATCATTTCTAAGCAGCCTTAATGGGACATGTGAAACTGTAAGGTTTTTTTGTTAATACATTTTAAAAAAGCTATGAAATTCCATTAACTATCAGGGTTTGGATAAGCAAACGGGGCAACCTACAGGGGAGAAGGGCAACAAAATGGTACACTAACGCAGGTGGAAGAGAGGACAGCACACAGGAGATTGGTTTGGGAGGTGCAGAGTGCGAGACAGCTGTAGGTTTGTGGGGTAGCAGCAGCAGCGGTGGTGCAGAGCAGTGACAGCGATGCAGTGCAAAGGGGGCATCAGTGAGCGAAATAGGGCTCACTGGTAGTGCGTATGCACCTGAGAAAATCAAATCAATTAGTCAGAGATGCACGAATGCATCAGTGAGATCCATCTACGCATCTACTAAAAATTGAATGTGTAAAAAAAAAAAGAAGGCGTATCCCCGCCCCCTAGAAGACAACCAACACCGGGCTTTGGAGCCCCAGTACTGGTTGTGCTAAATACAGGGGACAAACGACGTAGGGGTCCCCCGTATTAAGCACATCCAGCACCAGGATTTTCAGAACCAGTCCTGGTTGCCAAAATATGGGGACAAATGACATAGGGGTCCCCCTGTATTTCTCAGAAGCAGCACCAGACTCCTTCTAGCGGGGGGTGATGCCACAGCCAGGGGAGCCCTTTCACTGGGCCCCCTAGCCACAGCATCACCCCTGACCACTAGTCAGCCCAGGCCGGGAATCCCTGGGGAGTTGGGGACCCCCCAATAAAGGGGTCCCCCTCCTCAGGACACCCCAGGCCCAGGCTGATAGCCCGGGGCTATCCCTTGCAGCCCTGGGCGGTGGGTGCTGAGTTGATTATGTAAAGTGTGGTACATATGAAAATATAAATATTGGCTTTTGCTGTGAAACTACAGTTTCCAGCAAGCCTCCCCCGCATGCTGGTACTTGGAGAACCACAAGTACCAGCATGCGGGGCATTATGGGTGTGCTGGTAGCTGTAGTTCCACAACAAAAGCAATATTAAAAAAACACACAACACACACTGTAGAAAAGTATCATTTTATTAAAACATACATGCACACACACATGTACTCACTCATGCACACACTATCTCACATACTCACCTAGTATCCCTGAAGCCAATCTGTCCTCTTCTCCACTAGGTAATCCGAAGGTGTACCTGTAATAAAAATTCCATACTCACCTCCTCCTATGCGTAGATATGTTCTCTTCATTCCAAAGTAGGCAAATCCTGGGTCTTGGCAAAAAAAAAAAAGCATGAATTACCCAAGCCCATGGACATTAGTAGTGTCCTCTAAGGACACTACTACCCGAATGACAGATAGCTCCGCTGCGGGATTTCAGTCCAGAAATCCTAGTGCAGAGAGCTCATTGGCTGAGAGAGGTGAGCCTTCTGCCTCTCAGCCAATGAGCGGTTCTCACCATTGAATTCAATGGTGAGAACCGAGCGTGCCCATTTCAAAAATGGCACCTCAGCGCCATTTTGTAAAGTCAAAGAAGGCCGTCATGAGGCAATCATGCTTGCGACATCAATGCCCCGCCCCCTCGGCTGGCTTAAATACTGCTAGCGCGAGTTGCCGTGCACTCAGTCAGCGGTGGGGAGGCAGCAGAGAAGAGCTGCCGAAGACAGAACATAGAAGGCAGAAGATGCCGCGGAAGCCCTTGATGGGCGACGACCAGGAAAAAGAGCTTAAAGGCCGTAGCCCTCCATGTGAAGATGCCATAGAAGTCCTGGGGGAGCGGCAGCCATGTAAAAAGAGCTTAAGGCTGCCGCTCCCCAGGTGAAGGTCCTGCTAAATAAAATATTTAATAAAAACGGTGTCTATTTTATTTTTATATTTCTTTTGCAGTGGTACTATAGGTACCAGCAGGCCCTTAGTGCCCCGCCTGCTGGTACTTGTGGTTCTCCAAGTGCCAGTATGCGGGGGATGCCTGCTGGGACCTGTAGTACTACTGCAAAAGACAATATATATTCATATGCACCACACAACACAAATCAACCCAGCACCCACCTCCCAGGGGTGCTGGGGATAGCCCCGGGCTATCAGTCTGTGCCTATGATGCCCTGGAGAGGGGAGACTCCTTTAATGGGGGGTCCCCAACTCTCCAGGAATCCCCGGCCTGGGCTGACTACCGGTCAGGGGTGATGCTGTGGCTGGGGGGCCCAGTGAAAGGGCTCCCCAGGCTTTGGCATTACCTTCCCCCGGTAGGAGCCAGTGCTGGTTCTGGGAAATACAGGGGGGCCTATGTATTTCCCCCCTGTATTTCCAGAACCAGCTCAGAGCCCTGTGTTTGTTGCGCTAAATACAGGGTGACCCCTACGTCATTTGTCCTCTGTATTTTGGCAACCAGAACTGGTTCTGAAAAGCCTGGTGCTGGTTGTGCTTAATACGGAGGACCCCTACATCGTTTGTCCCCTGTATTTAGCACAACCAGTACTGGGGCTCCAAAGCCCGGTGCTGGTTGTTTTCTGGGAGGCGGGGCTATGCCTTTTTTTTTTACACATTCAATTTTTAACAGATTCATAGATGGATCTCACTGCTGCATTCGTGCATCTGTGATTATTGATTTGATTTTCTCAGGTGCATATGCACTACCAGTGAGCCCTCTATCGCCCACTGATACCCCCTTTGCATTGTACTGCTGCCACTGCTCTGCACCACCGATGCTGCCTCTACCCCACACACCTACAACCGTCTCACACTCTGCACCTCCCAAACCAACCTCCTGTGTGCTGTCCACTCTTCTAACCTGCGTTTGGAGTTGGTTTGCTCATCCAAACCCTGATAGTTAATACATTTTAAAAAAGCTATGAAATTCCATAGACAAAAAACCTTATGGTTTCACATGTCCCATTAAAGCTGCTTAGACATGATCTGAAAATTCACAAAACCTATTGATTTTCTGCCACTCAAACTTCAATAAGCAATGCAATTGCGATCATTAAGGCTGACGCCTTAATGGACGTGTTCCTTGCACAATACAGATATGGTATGCCAGGGGGACAAATGACGTAGGGATCCCCCTGTATTTAGCACAACCAGCACAGGGCTCTGAGCTGGTCCTGAAAATACAGGGGGAAAAATACATAGGGCCCCCATGTATTTCCCAGAACCAGCACCGGACTCCTACCAGGGGGGTGATGCCACAGCCAGGGGAGCCCTTTCACTGGGACCCCCAGCCACAGCATCACCCCTGACCAGTAGTCTACCCAGGCCATTAAAGGCGCGGGCGGGTTGGACTGTTGCCCGCTACTGCATGCCAAATTTCAGAGCAAAAACATAAAATATTAGGATTTGGGAGTAATCTAAAGTTCCAACTGTCACATTTTTCTCACATTCTCAATTAGGACCACTTTTCTGCTGTAGTCTATGGGGGTTTTAGGGAAGGCATAACTCAGTGTAGGGGGCGAATTTAGACTTGGGGTTTGTTTTATTAGGTAGCTATTGTGCCAGGGTATACGCTTTTGGGGGTCAAGTAAGTTAAAAAGTTAGTTTTCAAACTATTACCTCAAGAATGCACCATTGAATAGATAAGACTTTTGAACTTGTTGCGCAGCCGCAGTAGAAGCCTCCAGCAGGTGTATTCACTGTGGCTTCACATGGGTGTACCAAGATGGCCGTCGTTTGGGGGCAGTAGCGGTGGCCGGGTCCGGTGGGAAGGAAGCTGGCATTTGCTGCGGCCGGTATGTGGGGGAGAGGGGGTAGGGGTTACCGGGCATTAGCTGCAGCCGGGAACCGGGGACGGTAGCGGGCGTTAGTGGTGGTAGTGCGGGTGGTGGTGCTGGAGTTAGAACCTGGGGGAGGTAGCAGCATCCAGATGCAGGCTTGGATCTGGAATATCCATAATACCTGCATCTGTGTTTAAAAAAAACAAACACAGAAGCAGGGACGGATCAGTGAGACCCGTCCGTGCTTCTGTGTTTAATTAAATAAAAAAACCTGTGTAAAAAAAAAAAAAAACACAACAACAATATCTATTCCTACCTATCTATACACTCTAAATGTCGCTAAATAGCGTTACTATTTAACCTCTATACCATAAAGTCACAGTTTAGCGCTGTGTATGCACATGAAATAATTGCTCTCCAGAATTTGATTGTGGTTCCAAAGCACAAAAATATATTATTCACCAAAAAGCAGATAGTTACACGCTGTGATCTAAATACAATTAGCGCAAACAAATTATACAATCACAAGGTATAGTCGATACATATGCAAGCGCACCGGTCCCAGTTACAGTCATCAATCCAGAGGTCTGTGGTCATCCAAGAGAATGGCTACTAACTGGGACAGGGACACAGGCTATATACCCTAACAGATCATGATAACAACAATGTAGACAGACAAACATAATTCCATTGGTTCTTGCTCTTGGTCTTTGTAGTACGCTGTATTTCATAGGGCAGTTCACTAGGGATATGTCCCAATTCTCCAGATTACATTGTCGTTCTTTAATTGATTTAAATTAGATAGAGACACTACATTACAGTGTATACATTCTAACCAATAATTTCCTATATTCCATAACCATCGAACGCAAGATGCGACTCCCTCGCTGATAGGTTCAGATATCTGGAAATAAACAGTGTGTCAGTTTAGTACCAAACATGCCATGTCTATCATGTTGTATACCATTAATATCAAATACATAAATTTTACATCATAATTAATAACTTTAATATAAACCATAATGTGCAGGAACCTTTTATGAGTGCGTGTATATTTATGGTTATATGTAAGGATGCATTGTGTGTACATGCAGTGTAAAAGGTGCGCTGTATGCAGGGTTTGTGTTACAGCGCAAAACATGCACTGCGTGTGTGTCTATTTATAATTGCTACTGTATATATATATGTTTGTGCACGCATTGTGGATACCCATGTGATCGTTTAAGTGTATATATACACATATACTTCTGTCTTAACTAAAATAATGACAGACAATGGAGTTTGTCCTGTTCACAGGTTGAGCAAGCGTTGGCAAACAGTCTGATAATTTTAACAAAAGGCTTTCCTATGTTTATTCAGAATACAATTGTCAGTCCCTCTTAACCACATCAGCATGGGACACAAGATATCTGAAAATAAATAGTGTGTCAGTTTAGTACCAAACATGTCAGGTTTATCATGTTGTATACCCTAAATATTAAATACATGATATTAAATACATGCATTTTATATCATAATTAATAACTTTAATATAAACCATAATGTGCAGGAACCTTTTATGAGTGTGTGTATATGTACGATTATATGTAAGTATGCGTTGTGTGTTTTCATGCAGTGGAAAAAGGTGCGCTGTGTGTTTCTATTTATAATTGCAACTATATATCTATGTGTGCATGCATTGTGGATACCCATGTGATCATTTAAGTGCATATATATACATATATATATATGTACATATACACATACATACACACATATATATTTATACACACACACACACACACACATATATATACACATACATACACACATATATATATCCTCAAACTGGTCATTATTTATTTTACTTCTGTCTGGACTAAAGGAATCACAGACAATGGGGTTTGTCTTGTTCATGGATGGAGCAAGCCTTGGAAAACAATCTGATAGTTTTAACAAAAGGCAAAAAAGAAAATGCAAAATACCCGGACCCACGAACATTAGTAGTGTCCTCTAAGGACACTACTACACGAATGACAACTTAGCCCGGCATTTCATTTCAGAAATTCTGTTGCAGAGTCCTCATTGGCTGAGAAAGGCGAGCCTTCCGCCTTTCAGCCAATAAGGTGTTCTCACCATTGACTTCAATGGGAAGAACCGAGCGTGCCCTTTTCAAAAATGGCACCTCAGCACCATTTTGGAAATTCAAAGATGGTCGCAGCGAGCAAATCACAGCTCGCGACGTCATCGTCCTGCCCCCTTAGCTGGCTTAAATGCAGCCATCACGAGGCACTGTCTACTCAGTCATTGGTCGGGGAGCTGGAGATCACCAGCTGAAGGAAGATGCCACGGAAGCCCTGGATTGGCAGCGGCCAGGGAAAAGAGCTTAATAGCCGCTGCCTTCCAGATGAAGATGCCGTAGAAGTCCTGGGGGAGTGGCAGCCATGAAAAAGAGCTTAAAGGCTGCCGCCCTCCAGGTGAAGGTCCGGCAAGATAAAATATTAAAAAACACTGTGTCTTTGATTTTTTTATTTTAATATTTCTTTTGCAGGGGTTCTATAGGTACCGGCAGGCCCTTAATGCCCCGCCTGCAGGTACTTGTGGTTCTACAAGTACCAGTATGCAGGATGCTTGTAGTACTACAGCAAAAGACAATATTTATATTTTCATATACACAACACTTTACATAATCAACCCGGCACCCACCGCCCAGGGGTGCTGGGGATAGCCCCGGGCTATCAGCTTGGGCCTGGGGTGTCCTGGAGAGGGGAAATCCTTTGTTGGGGGGTCCCCAGCCTGGGCTTACTAGCAGTCAGGAGTGATGCTGCAGCTGGGGGACCTGGTGAAAGAGCTCCCCTGACTGTGGCATCACCCCCCCCCACTAGAAAGAGTCCAGTGCTGGTTCTAGTAAATACAGGGGGACCCTACACATTTTTCCCCCTGTATTTCCAGAACCAGGGCCGGCTCAGAGCCCAGTGCTGGCTGTACTGAATACGGAGGACCCCTACGTCATTTGTCCCCCGTATTTTGGCAACCAGGATTGGTTCTCAAAAGCCTGGTGCTGGTTGTGTTTAATACAGGGGACCCGTACGTCATTTGTCCCCTGTATTTAGCACAACCAGTACTGGGTCTCCATATCCCGGTGCTGGTTGTAATTTGGGGGGTAGGGCTACGCCATTATTATTAATTTTTTTTTACACAGGGTTTTTTTTAATCACAGAAGCATAGATGGGTCTCACTGATCCCATCCGTGCTTCTATGTTTATACACAGATGCAGGTTTCACGGATCTTTCAGATCTGAGCCTGCATCTGTCTGCTGCTACTTCCCCCGGGTCCTTCTGCCTGCACCACTAATGCCCCTGGGTCTCGGCCACAGCTAACGCCTGCTGCCCCCCTGGGTTCCTGCCGTAACTTACGGCTGCTTCTTCCCCCCAAGCCCATCTGTCGCTACCGCCGGCACTGACCTGCCATCTTGGTGCACCCAAGTAAAGCCACAGTAAGTACACCTGATAGACGCTCCTACTGAGGCTGTGCATCAAGTTGAAACTTCCTTTCTCTATAATGGCGGATTCGTGAGGCAATAGTGTAAGAATTATAACTTTCTAATTTACCTAAACCCCAAAAGCACCTTGAACAATAGTTACCTAATAAAACAAGCACCAAGTCCAATTTTGCCCCCTACTCTGACTTATTTCTTCCCAAAAATCCACCATAGAGAACAGCAGAAAAGTGGTCCTAATTGAGTGTCAGAAAAAACTGACAGTTGGAAATTTAGATTACTTCCAAGTCCTCATTCTTTGTTTATGCCCTGAAATTTGGCATGCAGCACCGAATGACAATTCTACCAGCCCATGCCAAATTTCAGCTCCATACCTCCAATAGCTTTTGAGGTGTAGCCCCTTAAACACCATGCCCTCTCCCTCCAGAATTCTCTATGGGAGAATTCAGTTTTTTTAGGGGACCTCTATGTCGTTTGTCCCCTGTATTTTGGTAACCAGAACTGGTTGTGATTAGCCTGGTTCTGGTTGTGCTTTATAAAGGGAACCCCATGTCATTTGTACCCTGTGTTTAGCACAACCAGCACTGGGGCTCTAAAGCTCAATGCTGGTTGTGGGGTAGGGGCACGTAATTTTTTTTATATTACACATTGTTTAAAACAATGCATGGATGGATCTCACTGATCTGTCTCTTATTGATTTGATTTTCTCAGGTGCATTCCCAGCACCAGTAAGTCCCTCTGTCACCCACTGATGCTTCTGTGCACGGCCCTGTTGCTGCCACTGCTCCACACCCCCACTGCTGCCACTGCCCCACACACCTAAAGCCTGCCCCCACAGCCGTCTCTCACTCTGCACCCTAAAACACCTCCTGTGTGCTGTCTGCTCCTCCACCCATGTTAGTGTACCTATTTGTTGTCCTACTGCCTTGCAGGTGGCCCAGTTTGCTCGTCAAAACCCTGATGGTTAATAAATTATAAAAAAGTTATGAAATTCCATAGACAAAAAACCTTACGGTTTTACATGTTCCATTAAGGCTGCTAATGATCTGAAAATATATAATATCTATATATATACACACACATTTTGCACCGAGAATGACATGGGGAGAAGGGAACAGGGGGCACAGGGTGGGAGGGTAGAGTACACAGGAGAGCAGAAGAGGTACAGACATAGGGAGAGGGGAACAGGTTGGAGGGCAGAGTACACAGGAGAGCAGAAGAGGTGCAGACATAGGGAGAGGGGAATAGGGTACAGAGGTGGGAGTGCAGAGTACACAGGAGAGCAGAAGAGGTACAGACATAGGGAGAGGGGAACAGGTGGGAGGGTAGAGTACACAAGAGAGCAGAAGAGGTGCAGACATAGGGAGAGGGGAATAGGGTACAGAGGTGGGAGTGCAGAGTACACAGGAGAGCAGAAGAGGTACAGACATAGGGAGAGGAGAACAGGTGGGAGGGTAGAGTACACAGGAGAGCAGAAGAGGTGCAGACATAGGGAGAGGGGAATAGGGTACAGAGGTGGGAGTGCAGAGTACACAGGAGAGCAGAAGAGGTGCAGACATAGGGAGAGGGGAATAGGGTACAGAGGTGGGAGTGCAGAGTACACAGGAGAGCAGAAGAGGTACAGACATAGGGAGAGGGGAACAGGTGGGAGGGTAGAGTACACAGGAGAGCAGAAGAGGTGCAGACATAGGGAGAGGGGAACAGGGGGGACAGGTGGGAGGGTAGAGTACACAAGAGAGCAGAAGAGGTGCAGACATAGGGAGAGGGGAACAGGTGGGAGGGTAGAGTACACAGGAGAGCAGAAGAGGTACAGACATAGGGAGAGGGGAACAGGTTGGAGGGCAGAGTACACAGGAGAGCAGAAGAGGTGCAGACATAGGGAGAGGGGAATAGGGTACAGAGGTGGGAGTGCAGAGTACACAGGAGAGCAGAAGAGGTACAGACATAGGGAGAGGGGAACAGGTGGGAGGGTAGAGTACACAAGAGAGCAGAAGAGGTGCAGACATAGGGAGAGGGGAATAGGGTACAGAGGTGGGAGTGCAGAGTACACAGGAGAGCAGAAGAGGTACAGACATAGGGAGAGGAGAACAGGTGGGAGGGTAGAGTACACAGGAGAGCAGAAGAGGTGCAGACATAGGGAGAGGGGAATAGGGTACAGAGGTGGGAGTGCAGAGTACACAGGAGAGCAGAAGAGGTGCAGACATAGGGAGAGGGGAATAGGGTACAGAGGTGGGAGTGCAGAGTACACAGGAGAGCAGAAGAGGTACAGACATAGGGAGAGGGGAACAGGTGGGAGGGTAGAGTACACAGGAGAGCAGAAGAGGTGCAGACATAGGGAGAGGGGAACAGGGGGGACAGGTGGGAGGGTAGAGTACACAAGAGAGCAGAAGAGGTGCAGACATAGGGAGAGGGGAACAGGTGGGAGGGTAGAGTACACAGGAGAGCAGAAGAGGTGCAGACATAGGGAGAGGGGAATAGGGTACAGAGGTGGGAGTGCAGAGTACACAGGAGAGCAGAAGAGGTGCAGACATAGGGAGAGGGGAATAGGGTACAGAGGTGGGAGTGCAGAGTACACAGGAGAGCAGAAGAGGTACAGACATAGGGAGAGGGGAACAGGTGGGAGGGTAGAGTACACAGGAGAGCAGAAGACGTGCAGACATAGGGAGAGGGGAACAGGTTGGAGGGCAGAGTACACAGGAGAGCAGAAGATGTGCAGACATAGGGAGAGGGGAACAGGTGGGAGGGTAGAGTACACAAGAGAGCAGAAGAGGTGCAGACATAGGGAGAGGGGAATAGGGTACAGAGGTGGGAGTGCAGAGTACACAGGAGAGCAGAAGAGGTGCAGACATAGGGAGAGGGGAATAGGGTACAGAGGTGGGAGTGCAGAGTACACAGGAGAGCAGAAGAGGTACAGACATAGGGAGAGGGGAACAGGTGGGAGGGTAGAGTACACAGGAGAGCAGAAGAGGTGCAGACATAGGGAGAGGGGAACAGGGGGGACAGGTGGGAGGGTAGAGTACACAAGAGAGCAGAAGAGGTGCAGACATAGGGAGAGGGGAACAGGTGGGAGGGTAGAGTACACAGAAGAGCAGAAGAGGTGCAGACATAGGGAGAGGGGAATAGGGTACAGAGGTGGGAGTGCAGAGTACACAGGAGAGCAGAAGAGGTGCAGACATAGGGAGAGGGGAATAGGGTACAGAGGTGGGAGTGCAGAGTACACAGGAGAGCAGAAGAGGTACAGACATAGGGAGAGGGGAACAGGTGGGAGGGTAGAGTACACAGGAGAGCAGAAGAGGTGCAGACATAGGGAGAGGGGAACAGGTTGGAGGGCAGAGTACACAGGAGAGCAGAAGATGTGCAGACATAGGGAGAGGGGAACAGGTGGGAGGGTAGAGTACACAAGAGAGCAGAAGAGGTGCAGACATAGGGAGAGGGGAATAGGATACAGAGGTGGGAGTGCAGAGTACATAGGAGAGCAGAAGAGGTGCAGACATAGGGAGAGGGGAATAGGGTACAGAGGTGGGAGTGCAGAGTACACAGGAGAGCAGAAGAGGTACAGACATAGAGAGAGGGGAACAGGTGGGAGGGTAGAGTACACAGGAGAGCAGAAGAGGTGCAGACATAGGGAGAGGGGAACAGGGGGGAGGGTAGAGTACACAAGAGAGCAGAAGAGGTGCAGACATAGGGAGAGGGGAATAGGGTACAGAGGTGGGAGTGCAGAGCACACAGGAGAGCAGAAGAGGTGCAGACATAGGGAGAGGGGAACAGGTGGGAGGGTAGAGTACACAGGAGAGCAGAAGAGGTGCAGACATAGGGAGAGGGGAATAGGGTACAGAGGTGGGAGTGCAGAGTACACAGGAGAGCAGAAGAGGTGCAGACATAGGGAGAGGGCAATAGGGTACAGAGGTGGGAGTGCAGAGTACACAGGAGAGCAGAAGAGGTACAGACATAGGGAGAGGGAAACAGGTGGGAGGATAGAGTACACAGGAGAGCAGAAGAGGTGCAGACAAAGGGAGAGGGGAACAGGTTGGAGGGCAGAGTACACAGGAGAGCAGAAGAGGTGCAGACATAGGGAGAGGGGAATAGGGTACAGAGGTGGGAGGGCAGAGTACACAGGAGAGCAGAAGAGGTACAGACATAGGGAGAGGGGAACAGGTGGGAGGGTAGAGTACACAGGAGAGCAGAAGATGTGCAGACATAGGGAGAGGGGAACAGGGGGGACAGGTGGGAGGGAAGAGTACACAAGAGAGCAGAAGAGGTGCAGACACAGGGAGAGGGGAATAGGGTACAGAGGTGGGAGTGCAGAGTACACAGGAGAGCAGAAGAGGTGCAGACATAGTGGGTGCTGCAGTTGTATTATAACAAGGCACTAGTGGGTGCTGCAGCTGTATTATAACAGGGCACTAGTGGGTGCTGCAGCTGTATTATAACAGGGCACTAGTGGGTGCTGCAGCTGTATTATAACAGGCCACTAGTGGGTGCTGCAGCTGTATTATAACAGGCCACTAGTGGGTGCTGCAGCTGTATTATAACAGGGCACTAGTGGGTGCTGCAGCTGTATTATAACAGGGCACTAGTGGGTGCTGCAGTTGTATTATAACAGGGCACTAGTGGGTGCTGCAGCTGTATTATAACAGGGCACTAGTGGGTGCTGCAGCTGTATTATATCAGGCCACTAGTGGGTGCTGCAGCTGTATTATAACAGGGCACTAGTGGGTGCTGCAGCTGTATTATAACAGGGCACTAGTGGGTGCTGCAGCTGTATTATAACAGGGCACTAGTGGGTGCTGCAGCTGTATTATAACAGGGCACTAGTGGGTGCTGCAGCTGTATTATAACAAGGCACTAGTGGGTGCTGCACCTGTATTATAACAGGGCACTAGAGATTCTCCCCTGTACAACAATAACATTAGGACACCAGGCTCTGCTATTGTGCTATCAGTGATCGCACTGAGCAAAAAAAATGTGGGTCCCAGGGACTCCTAACTTTAAAAAGTGGGGTCCTACTCCACAATTTCTGGGTCCCATCACACTTTATGATTTTTGAGCTTACCTTATGCCATCAGACCATCCCACATGCCCTATACATACTGTACACTTGGGAAAGTCACACTCATTTTGAGTTAAGAACAGATAATGCTTATAAATATATTTGCTTCATCTCACATAGCCAACAGGTGCAGTGCTGGGGGCAGACGTGGGGCTAAGGGCAGGCAACAGTTGGGACAGTGCTGGTGGTGGGGGCAGTTGGGCAATAATCACATTGTCTAAATTAGATAAATCCACAAAGATCAACCGCCAAAATAAAATCAAGTGGGTCAATAATAAATAATAGTGTAGAAATCTCAAGAACTATAAAACACAATTATAGCAGCTATGTGATGTGGGTTAGTAAGCTGAAGCAATCGATTTTCAACTGCTAAATAATCACTCGGCACCTAAGGGCCTGAGTCAGAGATGTACAGTATGAAATGATTTTTACACAGATCAAGCGATTTTTTGCTATTCCGCATGCATATAACTCAGTCTGCACGTGCAGCGATTGTCTTGCGATTCCGCACATACAGAACCCATTCGCAAAGTGAGTGACAGGCAGTCAGCTATTGAGGGAGGTAACAGAGGGGTGGTTAGAAAAACGCAGGTGTGTCTGACCATTTAAACGCTGTTACCTGTGTGTGTATAAATTAGACATTGCTATTTTCCTATGCAGTGCATCTGAAGGTCAGACCTTCCACAAGGGCTGCATGGCTGGTCTATGCTACTGGTATTTACGCTGGAAAAGGCAGCGGTGGGCATCCCTATGCTAGCATATTTTTACAGCTACGGTCCATGCGAAATTGCAGCTTCGATCACATTAGCGTCCATCTCTGAATCAGGCTCCATCGCCGTTCCAATATGAGCACATTCACATGGATTAAAATGGGTCCACACAATTGTTTACCCCACTGATATTAGTATAGGTTAGGCTTTAATATTAATGCACTAAGGTCCACTACTGGTGAAATATAGATTGTAATGCTAATGAATACCCACTGTTGGTTAGTGATAGCTGCATGCAGTGAAAAAGAAAAAACGTGTGTTCATAAAATAACATACTGTAATGTGAGCTGTTTGCTCTCTCAGATTCCACTCACAGGTCAGCTGTCCTAATAGTACTCCCAGCTGTTTAACCCTTCAGTGCCCTGAATCAATGCAGGGTAGACTCTAGGCCTGATTCAGACCCGGTCGCAAGCACTGAGCGCTCGCAACCGGGTCGATGGTGGCCCAGAGCGCATGCGCACAACTGAGACGGCTCCATCATGTACATGCGCGAGACCCGGATAGTGACGGGCAATCCGTCGCTCCGGATCTCATAACAAAGGGGGAGTGCTGTCGATGTTGAGTGACAGCACGCCCCCTTTGGTGGGCGGGCCGGGGGAGTGGCTGCCCAAACGGAGGCGTTCCCATGTGCACGCCTCCGTTTGGGGGCGGCCCCACTGACATCACGAGACTATCCTGTTGTGTGCACACTGACAGCCTGGGGAGATCATGGGTAGGTAAATCCCACACCAAAACCTAATCACCATGCTGTGTGCGTGCTGACAGCCTGGTGCCTCGCAGCTGGTGGTGAGACTGAGAACAGCAACAGCATAACTCCCATTCAGGGCAAAGTTCCACATGGCTGCTGGCCAGACTGGAGATCGCTGCTGACTGTACCACAACACTGGGGGAGTGGCTAGACTTTTTGGGCCAATTGGAAGCCGTTCAGTGGAGATGCTGCCGGCAGTGATTGGCTGGGGAGACACTGAGGATTGCAACAGGTCTGTCAGTCCCAGAGCATACTGCAGGACCTGGCTATATTTAAAAACTGAGGGCTTCATTCAAAGGCGGCTGTACGGTCTACGACCGCACGGCCGCCTCGATGTTTGTCCAGTGCGCATGCGCACGAGGGAGCCGGCTCCTTCGTGCACATGTGTGAGACCCGCTATGACCGACAGCGCCGGTCGTAGCGGGTCTCTTTCCAAAGGGGGCGAGCTGTCGATGTTGTTTGACAGCTCGCCCCGTTTGGGAGGCGGGCCGGGGGGGTGGCAGCCCAAATGGAGGTGTTCCCATGGGAACGCCTGCCATTTGGGGGAGGCCCCACTGACATCACTAGTGATGTCAGTGGAGAGCTTCCGGCTTTGACAGAGCTAGAAGCTCTCCTGGGCTTACGACAAGTGAGACCCTACCCTAGGGTCTCGTCGTAAGCCCCGATGGTCTATGACCATCGCGACCATCACCCTAGCGGTCGTTAGAGCTGTGGGTGTAAACCCACAGCCTAACGACCGAAACAGAGGCGGGCGGTCAGGATGCAAGCGGCCGCCCAGTTTCTGAGCGACCGCTTGCATCCTCCGACCGCCTCTGAATGAGGGCCTGAGTCCCTCACATTCTGTAGCGCGCAAAAACGCACTATAGCGCGCATTTTGCAAACACTGGCTATAATAAAAGTAAATACTATTTACCTGGGTAAGGGGCTGTCTGGGGGAAGTTAGAAGAAAGCACGACTAGTCCAACACCTGGAGCAGGTGAAACGCACAGCCGGCGGTGATTGGATGAGATTCCACCGTGTAATTGGTTGGTAAGATGCGGCTGAGTGCGCCCTGCCCCTCTTAGTGGCACCCCACAAAAAAAAAGCCTGTGGTGGGGAAATTAGCAGTGTAGCAGTCACCACTGGTGAATGGATGCCGGTCACAAGCCCAGAACCGGCCCTAGAATGAACACTAGGAGCGCACACAGCGCATCCCTCACTATTTTGCAATCACTAACTAGGGTACCGGGTGTGTAGAAGGTTACTGGCAACAGTATTAGGGTACTGGGGTGAGTATAAGAATATTGGCAGCAGTATTAGGGCACTGTCAGAGTACAGGGGTGTGTATAAAGGTCCTGCCAGCTGTATGAGGACACTGTCAGGGTACTGGGTGTGTAGAAGGGTACTGGCAGCATTATTAGGGTATTGGAGTGTGTATAAGAGTCCTGGCAACAGTATTAGGGCACTGTCTGGGTAATGGTGGTGTATACGGGTCCTGGCAGCAGTATTAGGGCACTGTCAGGGTACTGGGGTGTATAAGGGTACTGGTAGCAGTATTAGGGTACTGCCGTGGGTACTGGGGTGTGTGTATAAGGGTGATGGCAGCAGTATTAGGGTACTGTCAGGTTACCTGGGATAAGAGTGAACTAGACAGGAGCTGGTCATTGGCGCCAACACCGGATCAGCCAGCCCAAACCAATCCAGCACCGAGCACTTCCTCGACCAGAACCAATAGTATGCAGCAGAACGTTCCCCCAGCATCTCCCCAACCAATCACCGCCAGCGGTGATTGGCTGCTCTGTGGCGTGCACACAGTGCATCTTGTGGGACCCATTCATGTTTAAAAACCAAGACCTTCACCTCCGGTATTGTGTAATATCACTATAGCATGTATTTTGCAATCACTAATTTTATATATATTGTGATATCTTGGGGGTAATTAGCTTGGCAGAGGGTGGATTGGTGCAGTGTTTAGGTGCTTAATGAGAGTAAATAAATGATACTTTACTTTCCAGCATGGAAAGTCAGGAAACATAAAATAATAAACAATCTAGCCTTTATTTAGGGCGTAATTCTGTGAATTAGCAGCTCCACCATTTGTGAGTGACAGCAATCTCTTTCTGTGAGAGTGCTATATCTGCAGTTAACCACAGGGTGTGATGGCATATCATATCTGTATTGTGCAAGGAACATGTCCATTAAGGCGTCAGCCTTAATGATTGTAATTTCGTTGCAATTTGAAGTTTGAGTGGCAGAAAATCAATAGGTTTTGTGAATTTTCAGATCATGTCTAAGCAGCCTCTATGGACATGTGAAACCGTAAGGTTTTTTCTCTATGGAATTTCATAGTTTTTTTTTAAATTTATTAACTATCAGGGTTTGGATGAGCAAACCGGGCCACCTGCAGGGGAGAAGGGCAACAAAATGGTACACTAAGGCAGGTGGAAGAGGGGACAGCACACAGGAGTTTGGTTTGGGAGGTGCAGAGTGCGAGATGGCTTTAGGCATGTGGGGTAGCGGCAGCAGCGGAGGTGCAGAGCAGTGGCAGCGGTGCCGTGCAAAGGGGGCATCAGTGGACAACAGAGGGCTCACTGGTAGTGTGTATGCACCCCTGTGCAGTGGGTGCCAGGTGGATTGTGTGATGTGGTGCATTTTAAAGAATATTTTCTTTTGCAGGTGAACTATAGGTCCCAGCATGCCTCCCTGCATGCTGGTACTTGGAAAACCACAAGTATCAGCATGCTGGGCATTAGTGCCCACTGCCACCTGTAAAAAAAAATATTAAAATAACATAACACACTTTAATATTGTAATATTTTATTTTACAGGTCTTCACCTGGGGGACGGCGGCCTCTAAGCTCTTTTACATGGCCGCCACCAGGGCTTCGGCGACTTCGTCTGGCAGGTGCCATCCCGCCAGGGCTTCAGCGTATTTGCCTGGTGGGCACCAACCGTCTGTCAGAACCCGAACCATATCTCTGTATAAAGATAAACTACACTTGCCGAGGTTCCATTGTGGTCGCTGGAGTATACTTCTGGGCTGCTGGCTTTTGTCGCATGGAGTATGCAGAGAGATAAAATGATCTTCTGTTCCTTGGGCGTCGTCAGCTTATTGGGGTCTGTGATTACTTGGTCTCCCAAACCTGGTTCTTTCTGAGTCACATGTTTTGAACTTCCAATGGATTACATGCACTTGGTATAAAAGTCTGTTACTGAGAATTATTTTCTGTGCACCGTTACCTTCAGGTTTCCCTTGGACTCCTGCCAGATCCTCGCTGTGCCTGGTATATGCTGTGGACTTTCGAAACGCTTGGGCCTTTTCCTGGTTCAGTTCTGCTACAATTTCTCGGCTGCACTACAGAGCCCAGCGCTGCTGTTGGCTCTCTGCTGTTTTACCAAGCCTGACTCTGCTATTAGTTCTCCGCAGTACTATTAGCCCAGCTCTGCTATTGATTCATGGCCTCACCGTGTTCATCTTAAAACAGTTGTCAACTACATCATAAAAGCTCAACTCCATACTGGATTTCCCTCACGTCTCGGGGCTCAACTCCGCACCTCCTCATATCGGATCTCAGTCATGTTCCGGGGCTCAACCCTGCACCTCCTCATATCGGATCTCAGTCACATCCCTGGGCTCAACCCTGCACCTCCTCATACAGGATCTCAGTCACGTCTCGGGGCTCAACCCCGCACCTCCTCTTACCAGATTCCACTCATGTCTCGGGGCTCAACCTCGCACCTCTGCTTACCGGATTTCAGTCACATCTTGGGGCTCAACCCTGCATCTCCGCTTACCGGATTTCAGCCACGTCTCGGGGTTCAACCCCGTACCTACTTGTTTGTATGCTATGAACTTTGTGTTATTTGAACTTTAGTTCTTCATGGGGCTAACCCCAGCACCTGTTTGTCGTGATATTACGAACGTTGCTTTATGTGGACATTATGTTTGAATATCTAGAACTTTTCTACACAGTTTTGTCCTTGAATAAAGCCTGTTTACTTTTCACATTGCATGCCGGTGCTATTTCATGAGAAGGTCATTCCTTAAACCACCTCAGTTCGTACCGCCTGTTAAGCCTGCCTCTCCTCAGGAGTCCCAAGTGTCTGTAGCCGTGACACCGTCCAGGGTTTTGGTGTCTTCACCTAGTGGGCGGCAGCCTGTGTCAGCTCTTTTACTTGGCTGCCGCCCACTAGGACTTCTGGCATCTGCGTCTGGCGGGCACCAACCCGCCAGGGTGTCGATGTCTTCGCCTGGCGGGCACCAACCCACTAGGCCTTCGGCAACTTCGCTTGGCGGGCGCCAACCCACAAGGGCTTTGGTGTCACCTTTTTCGTGGCTACCTCCCACTAGGACTTCTGGTGTCTTTGTCTGGCGGGCTCCAACCCACAAGGGCTCCGGCGTCTTCACCTAGTGGGCGGCAGCCTGTGTCAGCTCTTTTTCGTGGCTGCCTCCCACTTGAACTTCCGGCGTCTTCACCAGGCGGGCGACAACCCACCAGGGCTTCGGCATCTTCGCCTAGTGGGCGGCAGCCTGTGTTAGCTCTTTTATGTGGCCACTGCCCACTAGGGCTTCTGGTGACATCGCCTGGCGGACGTCAACCCGCCAAGGCTTCGACGTCTTCACCTAGTGGACGACAGCCTGTCAGCTTTTTCTCATGGCTGCCGCACACTAGGGGTTTGGCATCTGCCTGGTGGGAACCAACCCACCAGGGCTTCTGGCGTCATTACTTGGGGGGTGGCTGCCACCTCCCCAGGGCTTCTGTGGTCCTCTACAGGTGCTGCCGCCTCCAATGACGGCACGAGTCGTGATTGGCTCGCGGCGGCCATCTTTGAAAATCAAAGATGGCTGCCGCGAGTCAATCACAGCTTGCCTGATCATCGTTGGCGGCACCCGGCAGTTTCGGGACTGGCGCCCGTGCGGGCATTGGCGGCGGGCCTGGATCCAAGAGGATCCAGTCCCCGCCAGCCATTCTGCCGTGTATGGCAGTGGCGCCCATTTAAAAAATGCGCCTCAGCGCCAATTTTTAAATTCAAAGATGGCTGCCACGTGCCGTGATTGGCTCGTGGCAGCCATCTTTGAATTTCAAAAATGGCGCTAAGGCATTATTTTTTAAATTGGTGCCACTGCCGTATTCAGCAGAATGGGTGGCGGGGACTGGATTCTCTTGGATCCAGGCCCGCCACCAACTCCCGCAACGCCACCGGACCATCCATCGCCGATGGGACCCGCCAACACCCGTGCCACCGCCGCCACTGATGTCCCCGCTGCTACCATTGTTTTTTTCCAGCGCCGCTATTGCCCGCAAACCATGGGCAACTTGCTGCACCCAAGTGAAGCCACTATGACTACACCTGCTTGAGGCTCCTACTGAGGCTGCTTAAACAAGTTGAAAAGTCCTAAATCTACAATGGCGCATTCTTGAGGTAATAGTTTAAAAACTGTAACTTTCTAATTTACCTGAACCACAAAAGCACGTACCCTGGCACAATAGCTACCTAATAAAACAAACCCCAAGTCTAAATTCCACCCCTACCCTGACTTATGCCTTCCCAAAAATCCCTCAGACTATAGCAGAAAAGGGTTCCTAATTGAGAATGTCAGAAAAGAATGACAGTTGAAGCTTTAGATTACTCCCATGTCCTAATTGTTTGTTTTTGCCCTGAAATTTGGCATGCAGCACCGTGCGACAGTTCTACCCGCCCCTACCAAATTTCAGCTCAGCACCTCCTATAGATTTTGAGTTGTAGCCCCTTAAACACCCTGCCCCCCCTTCGGAATTCTCTATAGAGAAATCCGTTTTTTTAGATGCAGCCTTTATATAAGGGCACGACTGTGCCCTTGTAATATATACAAGCACATTTGGTGCGCGTAGAAGTCATACTGTATGGCATCTGTGTTGTCTCCTTGGGCTCAGCCCTTCTTTCCATGCATCTCTCTTTTATGCTTGTATACTACAGGCACTTGCATTATACGACTGTGGTATCTATGTTTTCCTCTCATTGACATGATATCAGAGCTTTTCAGTTCTATCCTTGTGACACTATGTCCCACTTAAAATGCACGTTCTTGTCTATTCCCATATTGTATTATATCTCTTATATATTTTTCTGATTATCTCTACTGTTTTTCATTTTCTTTATTATACATATATCTTTTTATGATATATATATTTTGTATATTTTTTTTTATTTCTCTATTTGTGCATTAAGTTGATTTTTTTATTGTTTTGTAGAGGCATAACACCTATAGTGGTGGGTATTGTGCATTGTTGTAGTTGTGTATGTGTTTTATGAATATGTTCAGACCACAGGCTAATTCACAGTTGTTTTTTATCATGCTTTTTTTGAGCTAGTAATACTGACTTGTGCCTTTTGGTTATACACATCAGCAACACTGGCCATTTGTACATCTACTCACCCAGGTGCTTACACACTGTAAGCGTGATTAGTGCTTTGTAATTGGTTGCCTAAGGCAACCTTGGTGTTTACATATTGTCAGCGCTGTCATGATTTGGGCTGTCAGGCTGCAAGGATCGCGACTCTTACCTCACCGAGCACTGTGGCGCGGTCCCTCCAGCGGTGGAGCAGGGTCCTGGAGAGCGGCACTATGGTCAACTTCAGTACCTGTTGGATTGGAGAGATTATGGGTCAGAAGAACGATGCTGGGTAAAGGCAGAGGATGTCCATGCTCCTCGATTAGTACTTCAGTTCCATACGGAGAATCCTGAAAAACCCAAGAAGTGTCCGGAGGCCACTCATAAAGGGGGGGGTACTGTCACGATTCTGGAAGTTAGGCTGCCAGGATCACGACTCTTACCTCACCGGGCACTCTGGCGCGGTCCCTCCGGCGGTGGAGCAGGGTCCTGGAGAGCGGCAATGGGCACACGGGGTCCCCACAGACTAAGGGGGCTCATCTGGAGGGAGGTGTGAGCAGGTGAAACTGACAGTGCATTGCACTGGAGACTACTGGGCGCGGCCATGTTGGATTTTGGTCAGGTGTCTGGTGGGAGCCAATCAGGTCACAGCTGTCCTGGGAGTGTTTTGCAGCCCATCCTGCACTACCTGAGGGTACTAAAGGGCTGTCAAGAGGTCCTTTGGTTGCCAGTGCAACATTTATCACAGCATAGCTGTGAGCTAGTTCCTGTGCTCCCTTGCTCCATACTTGCTGCAGTTCCGGAGTGTCTCAGTGTTACCACTTCTCAGCTCTGTACCTCGCCTGTAGCCGCTACGGACCAGCCAACCCCGGTCGCTGAGTATAGTCCGCATTCCTTCAGCGGCACCTCGCCCTCCGTGTACCCACTCACCTCATGAGTCATACTCCGTTAAGACAAGCTGCCTTCCAGTATCAACAAACAAGCCTCCATTCCGTATCCGACTCCACTCCGGGTCCAAGCCCACGCCATACCATGACAAGCACTACCTGATCTGTGGCACGCACAGCAGTCTGCACTTCCGTCCCTTGTTGGAACGCAAGCCATTTTTCTTACTTTGACTTTTCTTATGTTGTATCCTTTTGACCACCGTAGTTAGCAAGACGGGCGTGTCTAACACTCACTGGCTGGCACGCACTTCTGTATGTGCAGCATTTTAAACCCTCAGTCGCTGCTAGTTTGTTACACGTTTGTTACGGATGCTGACATGAGGTGTTTGGTATGCACCTCTGGACTATGGCCATTTACAGTAACAGTACGCACTGGTAAGCACTTCTCTCATATCCTTGCTGCGGTTCTAGATGTCTTATTGATGTGTTAGATTTTTGATTTATGTATATCTTTGACTGTTCCATGCCCATTCCAGACAAGTGTGTGCCCCACCTTGGGCATGTAACTGTAATATACATTGTCTTTCGTGGTTCTGCTCTTGTGTAGATATGCCATGCGCCGGTGCATGTATATTTGTATCATCTATGTTGTGTGCAGGTACATATATGCTTGAAATATTATTTATATTTCGTCACCAGGTCATCGTGGTTGACATTTGTTTGTATCCAGGCACCGCAGTGTCATTGTCTAGCGTGATAGATACTAACATACACGGGTCAGAATTGTTGTTTGCAATTTTATGTGCTAGCAAATCCATATGGGTGCACTTTATTTTTTAATGGTTTATGGAGCCTGATAGACTATTTCTATATGTTTTTGTTTGCTTGTTTTCACAGAAACTTATCACTATGTTGGTCATGTGCAACAGATGATTTGATTGGAATATAATGTCCTGAGTAGGTTCGACAGGAACCGAAACGTTGACATAAGGCATTTGTTAACTTGGAATCCACCACATGTAAACTGTTGAAATATACACGTCCAACAGCAGCACTCCGAGTAAAAAGACTTGGGGCCTGATTCAGAGGCGCTCGCTGCTGGCGAGCACTCGCTCTGAATCAGGGCGGTTTGTTTTTTTCCGCCTTCAGCCCGCTTGTGCGAGCGGCCTGGAGATGGTCACGATTATCGCAACCATCGGGTTTGCGACGAGACCCTGTGGTAGGGTCTCGGCTCCCTCAAGCCTGAGTGGACTTCCTGCTCTAATAGAGCAGGATGTCCACTACTGACATCACTAGTGATGTCAGTAGGGCCGCCCACAAACGCCAGGCATTCCTTTGGGAATGCCTGCGTTTGCTCAACCACCACCCCTACCCGCCTACAAAACAAGGCGAGCTGTCAATCAACATCGACAGCCGCCCCGTCTTGTAGCGCGCCCTGGAGCGACTGAACTTCAGTCGCTCGCTAGGGCTCGCACATGCGCACGCCGGATGCTGAGCATGCGCATGGGGCAAACATGGACCCGCTTGTGAGCGGGTCTGAATCAGGCACTTAGTCACAAAGGTTAAGTGTGCTTAACCTTTGTGAGTAAAGGTGCATACACACGTAACGATTTTAGTTACAAACGATTTTTGTTCAGATTTTCCCTTGAAAAAGTGAACGAAAATCGTTCACAAAATCATTCTTTACTACAATAATGAACGATTTTTTGAACGATGAACGAAATCGTTACAATGTAAATGAAGGGGACATAGAAAATCCTTTGATTGGTCCATTATTTTAAAAAGGTTTGGCAAATGCATAAATGGTTGAGGAAGGTGGGAGGGGCTATCCTGACAGGATAAAAAGATGTGGGCCATTTTAAAAGTCTGCATTGATTGCTCTGTGGCTAGTTTGGTGTTTATACCTGCTAAACATTGTTGCATAGCTATTTTGCTTGGCTTTGTTTCTGGCTTGCCCTTTAACAAAGTGTGTTATTTGTGCTTGTGTGATGGATCCCATAAGTCAGAGTATTCTGGTGGCTTATGCTGGAGTTGCCATGTTGTCTGGCAGGACGAGGGCTGAGAGGAGGAAAAGGCCTCGTTCCTGTTGGACAAATTAGTGGCTGTTTTGGAGGGAAACCATGTCGCATATGCCCCTCTTGATGGAGATACATGAGAATAATCCTGATGATTTCAGGAATTTCTTGCGTATGGAAGAGGAGACTTTCCAGGAATTGTTGAGGCTTGTTACCCCTGTCATCCAGAGGCAGGATACAGCCATGCGGAGGTCTATATCTGCTCAGGAGAGGCTTGTGGCAACCCTTCGCTGGTATCCGGTCATTAGGTCTACATTGTCTAGATAAACAATGTTTGGGTAGACAATGGAAGATAGACAGGCAATAGATAGACAGGGACTGAAGGTCGACTAGCAACAAGGTCGACAGGTACTGAAGGTCGACAAGCAGTAGGTCGACAGGGTTAGAAGATAGACTCGTAACAAGGTCGACAGATATGAAGGTCGACAGGCAGTAGGATGACAGAGACTGAAGGTCGACAGGGACTGAAGGTTGACAGGCAGTAAGTCAACAGGGTCAGAAGGTCAACACCCTAAAGGTTGACTGGCAACAAGGTCAACATGTACTGAAGGTCGACATGGTCATTAGGTCAACACTCATATGGTCGGCATGCAAATGGTCGACACATGGTTTGTTTGTTTTTTTAGCCCTAATCTTTACCCTAACCATCCTCTTGGAGACTAACCGTCAGGGTAAGAGCCTATCCCTAACAGTCAGGGTAAGAGCCTAACCCTAACCGTCGAGGCAAGAGCCTAACCCTAACCGTCGAGGCAAGAGCCTAACCCTAACCGTCGAGGCAAGAGCCTAACCCTAACCGTCGAGGCAAGAGCCTAACCCTAACCGTCGAGGCAAGAGCCTAACCCTAACCGTCGAGGCAAGAGCCTAACCGTCGAGGCAAGAGCCTAACCGTCGAGGCAAGAGCCTAACCGTCGAGGCAAGAGCCTATCTCTAGCCATCAGGGTAAGAGCCTAACCATCAAAGTGCTTAACCCTAAAAAAAAAAAAAAAAAAAGTGTCGACCATTTGACTATATGAGTGTTGACCTACTGCCTGTCAACCTTCATTGTGTCGACCTTCTGACCGTTGACCTTGTTACCAGTCGACCTTCAGTCCATGTCTATCTATTGCCTATCTTCCATTGTCTACCCAAACATTGTCTATCTAGACCAGGGGTCTTCAAACTTGGCCCTCCAGATGCTGTGGAACTACACATCCCAGCATGCACTGCACATAGTTTTAGCATGCTGTTATATCAAAAAGGTGGCAGTGCATGCTGGGATGTGTAGTTCCACAGCAGCTGGAGGGCCAAGTTTGAAGACCCCTGATCTACACAATGTAGACCTAATGATCCACACCCCCCTTCGCTACCTAGCGACAGGAAGATTCCTCGCAGATCTAAAGTTTGGGACGTTGATTTCCCACCCAGCCTTGGGACTGATTATTCCGGAGATCTGTATGGCTATATACAGGGCCTTGAAGCCTGATTATTTTAAGGTATTTCTATTTTTGGTCTTTAAAAAGTATTTGCAATGTTCTATAAACTCACAATGTTTAAATGTTTTATATGTTGTCATTATTAGGGTTTAATGTATTGGTTACATGGAGCATTTGTAAAGTGTCTAAATCTAAATGTTTAAACGATTAGGTCATTTTCATCTGCTTTACTTTTACCCACATAGTTTTTTTTATTTTTTTAAGGGGAGGTGTTATAATCAAAAATGGAATAAATTTACAGTTTCTTTAAAACTGTAGAATTGGTGTTTAGGGGGGCAGAGTTTTGAAACCTACACTGCAGCCTTTACAAAGACCCCTTAAAGTAATCAATGTAAATGAATTTAGAAAAAGTCCCTTAAGACACGGGCCTTTAAATATTGTTTAATTCTGTGTATTTGTTTTTTGTAATAATAAGCAAGCCAAAACTTCCAAAACATTAAAATGTAGCCCGGGGGGAAGGGGGGCAAATTGTGCAAAAGGTGTATTGTGCAATGCAGATGGTTGTGGCAGCTGCAATTTTTTTAGTTTTAAAAACAATTATGGCTCAAAATATATGCTTGCAGTTATTTTCATTTTTCCAAAATATGAGAAGTAATTTGTGTCTGTCTAATCAATAGAGATATGTTAATCTCCAGCCCTTGTTCACAGGTGCACTGATGCACCTTGCACGCCTATTTTAAAATGCTGAATACCTGCAGCAGCCAAACAAAGGGATACTCATAGTGATCTCCCATGTAAGAACATGACTACGGTGGTGCAATGAATTGATCCCCTAAATTTTAACACAAATTTGCTTTTTACAGGGTAGTTAACACAGCATATTAATTGCATAGTGTAAAAAGCGGCTACACACCCGATACTTTAGCCCTGAGAAATCCTACCAGGATGCTCCAACGTTCCACCTATAGAGATTTCTTATGCAAGCCTAATTTTTGCCTAAAGGCAGAGATAGCAGTGTTGTTTTTTCCCCCTTCTCAATCTAGGGCAAATATATTTTTAGTTGAATAATTACAAGTCTATTATTTTTATATGCATTTGTAAATTTACTAACATCGAACCAACAAATAATGGGTGCCATTGAAATGTTTTTGTGGTCATGATAAATAATGAGCAGTTTGATATTCAATTGTTCTTGGGGCTCATTATTTATCGCCCTCATTGACGCCATATGAGACGAGATTTAGGCGTCTAAAGCGGTTACAGCCATAAAAAATTTGGATTAGGGCGGCGTAACTGCGGGAAGCACCGTAACCAGGGTGTTTCTATGACATTACTGCTCCCACCCTCCTGAGTGCGTGCATAAATGTCGAAGCGGCCGGCTAATGCGCGCTGACAGAGCAGCAACTGAATTGCTGTCAGACGTGTTTTTTTAAAATAAACCGACAAACATTTGAATTGCCCCCACCCTCTCTAAGTAAATCAAAACACCCCCCCATTTGCACAAGGGGGGCATAGTCCCCATGTACTAATTGAATTAAAACATTTAATGATGTGTGTGTCACATAATTACTAAACTAACCTCTACTAATGTGTTTTTGACCAGGAAATTAACATCCTGGATTTTTTATTTGTTGACTACATTTTTTTTTACTTTAATATTTCTATTCATTTTGTTTTTTGTTTCATTTCATTAACAGTTTCCAACTTCGGAAGCGGAATGGCAGGCTGTTGCTCCGGCTTTCAATTTGAAATGGAATTTTCCAAATTGTGGGGGAGCCACAGATCGCAAGCATGTCAAAATCACCTTCCCCCCCCCCCCCTCCAAGCAAATCAAGCTCTTTATATTATAACTATAAGGGCTTTTTCAGTATCGTCCTAATGGCTGTAGTTAATGCTCATTTGGAGTTCCTATTTGTCGATGTTGGCAAAAACGGACGGTCTTCTGATGGGGTTCTTTCCAGAACACAAAGTTTTATGAACGGATCGTTAACAAGACCCTCCATCTGTCCCCCCCCCCCCAGGATTAGTGCGCTCATGGACTTGGGTTCGTGTTTGTGGCCGATGAGGCTTTTGCCTTAGGACAACATGTATTAAAGCCCTTTCCAGAAAGAACTCTAACCCACGATAGGCGAATATTTAACTATCGTCTATCCTGGGCACGCAGATGCCTTGAGAATGCCTTTGGACTGCTAGCTAACAGATTTCGAGTTTTTCATACCTCTATCAACCTCCGGATTGACAAAATTAATTCAGTTGTTTCAGCAGCCTGTGCATTGCACAATTTATTAAGGAGAAAGAGCTACACTCAATTGACTTCTCCTGCAGTGGATGGAACGGAGCAAATTGTTGATAAACTGACCTCTGTCTCTCGGCTCCCAGTTCCATCAACTAGTACCCTGCTGGCAAACAGATTCGAGACCAATATGTTACTTTTATTAATGGGGAAGGTTCCGTTCCCTGGCAAGAAGGCCATATTAGTTATAAAAAAAAAAAAAAAGAAGATAATTTTCAAAACAAAGTCATTATTTAAGTATCCTGCAAAATTTGGAAAATAAAAAAGTTGATTTAATTGTTTTAATGTTGTGTTATCATTTTGCCTTACATTATACTACCTTCTGCTACCTACTCATCAAGTTTTCTCCTTCACATCCTCAAGTTTAAATTCTTCCATGTGTTACCTTTGTACCATGTGTTACATACATACCTACTCTCCCGCGGCAGCCTCCCACTTCAAGGTGGGAGCTGCCGCTACCCTGGAAAGTATTGTTAATCCCCTGGTTTCCCCACTGCCACATCTAAAATCCGGACTGCGCATAACCATTCCCAGCACACACTATATGTGGTATCATTATATAGAGAAGAGGGAATTATAGTGATATGAGGGGTAATAACAGCTCCCAGCACACAATATATGTGGTACTATTATATAGAGGAGAGAAAATTGCACAAGAATATGACACATCCTCCACCGCTGCAACAGGAATAAGACACCAGCCCACACAGCAACTGGACAGCTGTGACTGTTACCCACAACCACCAGGACCTGCATTACGCAGTATCCAACCTGAATATCCCAATATTGCAAGCAACCCAACCCCGAGTGACAATTGATACACCCATGGGCAAAGCTAAACAAGCACTCTGGGCGGAGCATGGCTTACCGCCTGATGTGTTACCTGGATACCGTGTGTTACCTGTGTGTTTCCCTAAATTATGGCTTTTTCGGGTTAAAAAAAAAAACGACATGTTTTTTGGTTTTGAATTTTTTTAGTAAATGTTACTGCAAACTACTGTAACAGGAATTCTGGACAAGATTCCAAATAATATACAGAGAAAATGAGTGCCCTTAACATACGTCCTACTCAGATTGGTAGAACCAGGCACATGAGAAATTGCACATGTATTGCAGAAACCAAAATGCAAATAGGAGACAGATTTGTGAAGCAAAAATAAAACAAATTTCAGAACAGTGTACGAGGCAAACACAACAAAATACATGAAGTCATACATCCCAGAGCCGGGATAAACAAGTGTGAGAAACCAGCTTTATGATATCATGATCTTTTCAATAATAATCTCAAATAAAGAGCTGGAGACAGAGGAGAGAAAAATTCCCTAAATTTAGCAAAATTCAAAAAACAATAATCCAAAAATGTATTTAAAAAATTCAATATTCATCATCAAGATGAATTACTGCCTGAGTATTGTGCTAAACTGAGTGGACAGTACTCGTGGATGGCCCAGGTTGGTTGGAAGGGGGAGCAGTGGAACCCGATGCATAATGGGGCTGATATTGATATGGAGGATTTGGGCAATACGTCCGAAGTGGAGCAAAGGTTGGATAAGGTGGGGGCGGTAGCTGTTGGCCTGTATATGGGCTTAGCGTCGTGTTTTCTTCGAGTTGATCGACCAACCCACGACACGCTGCCTCATATACCACCAGTTTTAAATACAGCTGGCCTGGGGCTTTATTTTGAGCGTATCGTTTGCAATATTTTGCCTGAACACTGCAGATTCATCAGTGTTTTTATGCAATACCTCCTTTGCTAGTTTAAGAAATTCTACAAACTCGGCTCTCTGATCTCTTGTCCAGGATCCATACCTGGGGACCTTGTTGTTCCTTCTTGATGCCATCAGATCTATTTCTGGTAGACCAGACCTGTCCACAAGGTTCCGAAAAACCTGTGAATGTAAGGCCCATTCCGCTGCATTTATCTCTTGCCGACTGAGAAATCGGCTTCCCAATTCAGGATTCCTGGAATGAACACGGCAGATATCGTGGGCAGATGAGTCTCTGCCCATACCAGGATTCTTGATACCTCTGCCAAGGCGGCCCGACTCCTCGTGTCCCCTTGATGATTTAAGGTGCGATTGTCCGACTGTATCTGCACCGACCTGCCCTTTAAGATTTCCTGAGCCTGCACTAAAGCTTTGAATATAGCTCTTAATTCCAGGATGTTTATCGGTAGCCAGCTTTCCGTCACTGACCACTTTCCTTGGAAAGTGTGTGACCCCATCATCGCCCCTCAACCTTGAAGACTGGCATCGGTTTTGACCAATGTCCAATCCGACACCCAAAAGGGGCGACCCTGCCTGAGATGCTTTGTCTGCAACCACCAGGTCAGGGACAACCGTACCTCTGGAGAGAGACGTAGCAGTTGAGGCCTGATCGTGCGATGATCCTTGTTCCAGTGAGACAGAACAAATTGCTGCAGTGGTCTGGAGTGGAATTGAGCGTATTCCACCATCCTGAAGGTGGCCACCATCGACCCCAGGACCTGCATGGCTTCTAGAACAGTTATCTGCCTTTTGCGAAGCAACCTGCGTATTCGTGATTGTAAGGCAAGGATCTTCTCCTCCGGCAGATATATTTTCTGCACCACGGAGTCCAATCTCGCTCCCAAATGGCACATCTTTTTTACCGGACAGGGTGACGACAGTTTATGATCCAGCCGTGACTGTACAGACATGATACTGTCAGCCTCAACTGATCCTGTAACTGCTGTGGGGACTGCCCCAGCAACAGGAGGTCATCCAAGTAAGGCAAAATCCTGACGCCTTGGTGTCTGAGGCATGCCATTACTGCCATCACCTTGGTGAATACCCGAGGGGCTGTCGCCAGGCCAAACGGCAGGGCCTGGAACTGAAATTGTTCCTCCCCTACCGCAAAACGAAGACATTTTTGATGAGCCTGTGTGATTGGGATGTGAAGGTAGGCATCCTGTATATCTAAGGACACCATATAGTCCCCCTGCTCCATTGCCAACACAATCGATCACAATGTTTCCATCCTGCACCCGGGGGCTCGAATGAATTTGTTGAGCTCGCTCAGATTCAAAATAGGCCGGTATGACCCATTCGGTTTCTGAACCAGGAACAGATTGGAGTAAAATCCCTCTCGGAACTGGTTCTCTGGCACCGGTATCACTACTTCTGATGCTAGTAAGGCAAGAATAGCCTTCTGAAGGGCCAAAGCTCTTTCTGAACCCACCCATGGGTTTACACAAAAGAACCTTTGAGGAGGAGTCCTCCAAAACGTCAGGGCGTATCCTCGGGAAACAACTCCCCGAACCCAGGCATCCTCCGTCGTGAGGTGCCAGGGCTCTGAGAACCGAAGCAGTTGGCCCCCCACCCTGGGTTCCCCCAGGGGGAGGCCCGTCCCATCAGGCCACTGGTTTATCCGGGACCCTAGATCCTGGACGTTTGTTCTGCCAGGGCTTCCTGGGTCCTGCATTTCTTGGTGGAAATCTCGCGAGGGCTGACCTTTGGCCTTGCCCTGCGGCCGAAACCCCCGATAGGATGCCCTCCTCAATTTGGACGAGGTTGCTGATGGCAAACCTGCCGTCTTTGAGGCTGCCATGGAGGATACAATTTTGTCCAGTTCTGGACCAAAGAGAACACCTCCTGTGAATGGAAGGAATTCTAGGGCCCTTTTTGGACCCGGCATCTGCCCTCCAATCTTTCAACCAGAGGATCCTACATGCCACCATGGACTCAGCTGAAACTTGAGAGGAAAGGATCCCTGCATCCAAGGCGGCATCACCCAAATAAGAGGCCCCTTCTCTAATAAAGGAGATCATATCCAGTTGCTCCTTAGAGGCATCTGGTAAAGACTCCGTTAGAGTCTTGGCCCACTCCTCAATAGCTCTTGCTACCCAGGCAGTGGCCATAGCTGGGCGGGTGGCCGTTGCTGCCAGCGAAAAAATAGATTTGAAACAAGTCTCCTATCCGTGGTTTCCTTCAGCGAAACTGCTGGGATTAGCAAAGTGGTGCCACATGTGCATCAACTGATGGTGGATTCTCCCACTTGGCACAGTCCTCTGCTGGAAAAGGATATAGAAGCGCCATTCTTTTAGACGAATGGCTTATCTTATCCGGACAGACCCAGGCTTCCTCCATAAGTTCTGATAAATGTTAAGACTTTGGGAATTCTGCCTTAACCACCTTCTGGCGCTTGAACATGGGGGCTTTCCTAAGTGGAAGATCCCCGTCCTCGATATTTAACACCGATTTCACAGCCCTTATCAGAAAGGGGACATCGGCTACTGGGAAATGATCATCACCCCCCTCGGAGCTAGACTCCTGCGAAGAGTCCTGTGCTTGTTCCTCGGAGGAGGCGGCACTGGAGTACTCACCCATGTAAGGCAGTACATGGCGCCTAGATTTAGGCTGCTTTGGCTTGACAGCCTGAGGCTGAAAAACCCCCGAGGATGATGCCATAACCTTACCAGCAGCAGGGTCCATCCAAGGCGGCCACATCATGGGCATAGGATGCATCTGCTGAGGCAAACCCCAAACCGGTGGTACCGGGGCAGCCAGCCGTTCCGCCACCTGAACCATAACCTGAGAAAATTATGCCCAAGGAGGCTCAGGGCCTGAAACAGGCAAACTTAATTGGTGTGGTGGCTGTCTGAAACAGTTCCCACAAAGCCCATTTTGTATAAAGTCCTGTGAGGACAAACTTGCCATGCAGGCTACACAGGATATCAGTAACGGGGCTCCCGCCACCTGACCCTCAGACTCCTTAGATATATCAATTATGCCACTGGTTCTGAGCATATATGTGCTGCTTTCTACTCTCAAACCACACACCTGTAGCAAGGGAAGGGGAAAGACAGTGACAGTATACAGGAATTACAGTTCTTTTACAGAAGAAACAGTATCCATAAACAACAATCACATGTCATGCATAAATACTCTGCGAGCCATATGCATATAAGCTCTCACTACCACAATCAGCCCAAGCTTAGGTAGGATAGAGCCCTGTAAAAACCTAGACCAGCAGTAGGCAAGGTATACAGCAAGACTGCCCAGCGTCCTCTCTTGTAGGAGCAGCGTTCAGAGAGCAACTGACATACACGCTGGCTGCCCTATATGGAGGCAATCCACAATCAACTGTGCCAGAGGACTGAACTAGCGTGTGGACTGGAGGAGGGGCCGCTGGGGAAGCGTACCTCCCCTATGCTGCTTGGACCTGCACGGTAAACTGACCTGGCCGCCGCCACAAGCCCCGGCTGGTCAGGAACATCAAATCCCGGCGGTCTAGGCTAGGAGAACAAGCCGTATGCCTTCTGACTGTAGCGCGCCTCCGGCCAGTCTCACCAGCGGAGGCCGGACCGCCACGTGGTCCCGGCATCAGCGGCCGCCGCAACCACCTGCTTATCTGCCATTCCCTTGATCCAGTTGCGGTCAAGGGCATGAGAGCCCCTGCCGAATCCACAACCATGGACCTGCTAAGGCTAGCGGTGCAGCGCTGGAGGTAGTTGCAGCATGTGGCCGGTGCGCCTCCAATCAGGCGCGAGGCTGCTTCCAGGACAGCTCAGACCACCCGCTGAGATAGAGAGTAAAACTCTCTCTATTTTTTTTTTTCTTACTCGTCTGCAGGACTGCTCCCGCAGTCCCACTGTCTATGTGGTGAGCACACCAAACAGGAAGAACTTGCTACCTGAGGCAGGGGGTGGGGTATATGAGGAGGAGACCCGGTGCATCCTGGGAGCAGAGAGCTCGTTTGTGTTCACACCAAACAGGTAGAACTGGCTACCTGAGGCAGGGGGTGGGGTAAATGAGGAGGAAACCCGGTGCATCCTGGGAGCAGAGAGCTTGTTTGTGTTAACTGTTTGGTGACCGGGATTCATACCCCAACGTAATGGCTGTGGACCCCGAAGAAGAAAAAAAAAAGTTTTAAAAATCTTATTAAATTTTATTACAAACACGCACATAATATCACATACCCCCCCCACCAAAATACATTGCATAGCACCTCTATTCCCCCTCTCCTCCCACATTGCTGGCACATTCTGTCCCTCTCCTCCTCCCCCCCCCCCCCCGCATTGCTGACACATTCTGTCCCTCTCCATCCAGCCACCCCCCAATGCATGTCAGGTATAAACACATAACGCTCTTTTATAGCCAGCCATATGTGCCCCTCAACATTGGTGGTGAGTGGGGGGAGGGGGATACTTACCGTATGAAATAGCTTGTCCGGGTCTCTGCAAGCGCGGGAATGACTGGAGTCCGGTGGGGAGTGTAGTGGGAGGGGCCGTCATTCTTCATTCATTTTGCCAAACATGAACGATTTTCTGAACGAAAACCATTATGTTGGACAGTCAGAATGAACCATGAACACAAGCTACAAACGGGAGCACGCTTGGACGATTTTCATTCAGCCCTAAAAATGAAAAAGGTTTCAACAATATCGTTATAGTTGAATCGTTCATAAAAATTTGATACATGTCGAGAGGGAGAGAGAGAATTTAAAAGACAACAGACCACCAGGTAGCAAAAGTCAGTTTCAAAGCTGGCGCTTTTTCATCATTGCCCTGATGATGCTGCGCCAGCATTGAAACGTTGGCTTTTGCTACCTGGTTGTCTGTTAAGTCCCTGAGTGACTCTGAAGAGAGTGGTTACCATCATCTTCATGGTGGAGGGCAACGGGGTCAGATCGCTGCAGTATGCAGTGAGTGTCAGAAAATATATATATATTTTACACACATATACGAACACACGTGTAAGCATATAGTCACATACATAAATACATAACGATGTAGAAGTTAGCTTCTTATTCAGCCAGCGTCTTATTCGAGCTCCAGCGTCTTATTCAGAACATGTTAAATTAAAATATTTTTATCAAATAGAAACAATAAGCTTACATTGAATAAACAAAATATGGTATCTATTACACAAATTCCAATTGTACTTTGCTTGGCCCACAAAGTTTTTGGGCATTAAATAGGGTGGTAAAGTGGGCAGAGGGACCAGAATTTCTATATTTGAATAAGTAGCTGTAGTTGTGCAAGGGTTAACTAGCCTTGGGCAACAAATTTGACACTTGGAATCCACAGAGGGGGGTCACTTACATATGACCCACTTGCAATTGGCCTTGCCCAACAAGCTTTTTGGCATGAAATAGGGTGGTAAACTGGGCACATGGACAAGATTTTCTATATATGAATAAGTAGCTGTAGTTGTGTATATGATTCTATACCATAAAATTTGGATCACAGAACGGTCACATTTAAGATATGAATTTTGGAGACTGCAGAAAGGTTATTATTCACTAAGAATAGATAAATGGATGTAGTCTGCATCCTGGTGTGCGGTATACCGCCGATCAATATACCAGTGCAAGAACCCCAAAGGTAAGTGTCCGGGAATAGTGGGAGTTTTGGGACTAGGGTAAGGCACCAGGGGCAGGGTTAGGTTTATGGGGGTTGGGTTTAGGCACTAGGGGGAGGGTTAGGCAAAAAGGGAGGATGGTTAGGTTTACGGTGTGGGGAGAGGTAGGTTATGGTACTTACATTATCTTGTCGGTATTCTAACTGTCAAGATGCCGCTGTCGGTACTCTGACCGTCGCCATCCCGACCGATGGAATCCCATACCCAACCCTAGATAAATGTGGTTAAACCCCTGCACACTTATAGCTTCTTATTCAAAATGACAATATCTAGTGCCTGTGCCAGATTTACTGCCCTATACATGCCTAAAATCTTGTTGGGCAAGGCCAATTGCATGTGGGTCATATGTAAGTGACCCCCGTCTGTGGATTCCAAGTGTCAAATTTGTTGGCCAAGGCTCTTTAACCCTTGCACAACTTATTCATATGTATAAATTGGTGCCTGTGCCCACTTTTATGCCCTATTTCATGCCCATAAACTTGTTGGGCAAGGCCACTTGCAAGTGGGTCATATGTAAGTGACCCCCCTCTGTGGATTGCAAGTGTCAAATTTGTTGCCCAAGGCTAGTTAACCCTTGCACAACTACAGCTACTTGTTCAAATATAGAAAATCTGGTCCTTGTGTCCACTGTACCACCCTATTTCATTTCCAAAAACTTTGTGGGCCAAGCGAAGTACAATTGAAATTTGTGTAATAGATACCATATTTTGTTTATTCAATGTAAGCTTATTGTTTCTATTTGATAAAAATGTTTAATATAACATGTTCTGAATAAGAAGCTGGAAACTGAATAAGAAGCTAACTTCAGCCTGGTAATACAGATGGTATATTTCTTGTGAGTGTTGAAACAGTGAAAATGAAACTAGGGCTGGGACACAGCGTGTAAGGAGTGAGAGCGATAACGCATGAAGGAGCCGGGAGCTGCAGTCTGAGACTGACCTCGGCATAGAGAGACACTAACACCGGCACCCCGCGCCTCACTCTCTCCGGTCACTGACAGCAATTACGAACCTCAGTCACCCGGCCCTGGGGGCTCTGTACTTGATACAAAGTATGTGTGCAGCCAATGTCATACAGCTCCATACTGCTCAGCACAGCCACTGCTGCAGCGGCACAGAGGAATCCCAGCGGCGGCAGAGGCAGCCATTAAGGAGAGGCGGGCGTTCTAATCTGGCGCTGCCCCCCAGCAGCCAATAGATGGCAGCCATGGCGGGCCAATCGCGGCCCCGCTGCGTCTCATCTCGCCCCGCCTGCTGCGTCTGACGTCAGACGCGGCCGGAAGGTAGAGCCAATCGGTCGGCGGCAGAGCAAATAAAAACACCACGTGGCAAATGTTCCTGCGCGCGGGAAAGAGACCGGAACTCGTCGCGAGCAACAAGGACGGTGACGCTGGTGGCTGCGTGAAGAAACGGCAGAAGAATGCAAGTGAGGAGCGGAGAGTGCTGCGGGGGCGGGATGCAAAAGAGCTTACGAAGCTCCCCCCCGCAGCCTCTCCCATCGCACAGGTAGTCTCTCTTTCTGTTATTAACGCCTTCCTAGATCATCAGGGTAGTCGGGCACTAGGCCCGTGGCCACAGTCAGGCATTAGGCCTGTGGGGAATTAGGCGGGCACTAGGCCCGTGCTCTGTAGAAGGCCCTAGACCCTTTAGGTTGGTGTTGTCCCCAATTAGGTGTATAACCTGGGTGCTATGCCCAGGTCACAAATTGTGCCATCGTTAGGTGGGCTCTAGGTCTGTGGCCAGAGAGGTGGGCACTAGGCCCAGATAACAATAAGGCCACCTTGTCACTGAACTGGGCACTAGGCGTAGTTCTTATAAGGTACCAGAAGGCAGATTCTAGGCCTGAGCCCATTGAGTGGCTCTGAGCCTTAGACCCTGACCACTACTGTAAGTAGACAGGAGCCTAAGCCCCATTGAATAAAATGACCCCGGCATTAGGCCCAAGTCCCCTTTTTTGTGCACCGCAGTTAGGCCCGAAAGGCCTGAGCCCAGTACATAAAGTGGTCCTGGACATTGGGACCCAGGCCACTAGGTTAAGCTGTAAGTAGGCAAGCCTGAGCCTGTGATTGACTGGGCATTAGGCCCAGGTTACAATATAATTATGATCTTCACTTGAAACCGGGTGTGGGTAAATGCATTGAAAAATCCGGAAACCATGAAGTGTATTGAAAAAGCCGAAAATCTTATTAAATGCAATGAAAAAGCCGGAAACCTTATTAAATGCATTGAAAAAGCCGGAAATCTTATTAATTGCATTGCATAAGCCGGAAATCTTATTAAATGTATTGAAAAAGCCGGAAACCATGAAAAGTGTATTGAAAAAGCCGGAAATCTTATTAAATGTATTGAAAAAGCCAGAAATCTTATTAAATGCATTGAATAAGCCGGAAACCATACTAAATGCTTTGAAAAATCAGAAACCATGAAAAGTGTATTGAAAAAGCCGGAAATCTTATTAAATGCATTGAAAAAGCCGGAAACCATGTAAAGTGTATTGAAAAAAATCTGGAAATCATATTAAGGGCCAGATCCAACTAGGTGTAAAAAGCTGCAGTTTGTCAAAGTTTACAATTGTGCAAACTTTTCACCAAAAATGTGTATCATGCTATCCTATTAGCTGCGGCTTTTCGTACATGCAAACTTTGTAGATTTTTTTAATACATGTGCTATGATTTCCGACTTTTTCAATACATGTAATATGATTTCCGGCTTTTCTAATACATTTATCATGATTTCCAGCTTTTCTAATACATTTACTATGATTACCGGCTTTTGTAATACATTTACTATAGATTTCCGGCTTTTTCGATACATGTAATATAATTTCTGGCTTTTCTAATGCATTTACTATGTTTCCGGCTTTTACCCTCTTCCCTTGGAATCCAAAATTCATTTTCTATTTGGAGTGGTTCTCTGCTGTGGTGTGTTGGTCTGGCACAGGAGGAGGAAGCCTGATTTCCCAAACATCTCTGCTGGGCTGCCAGATGACAGCCATTCCTGGCAGGATCCTTTTTGTGGCATAGGCAGCTCTCTTCAGCTCAAGCACCATGTGTCTCATATACAGTATACTCACTATTTCTGCCAATTTTGGTACATTCTAGGAAAGACATTGCTGCAACACAGCTGTCTGCAAGTATTTTTATTGGAATTAAATTGACTTTAATGAGGCCCCTCCCTCTGTACGGTTACCTGATTGCTTACTTGGCAGTAGATGCACTCTCACTGTCTAATTATTGCAGTTCATATTTCCAAGCACTTGATGGAAAATAGATATTTATAATACAAACTGAAGCCTAGCCAGGAATCCTGTTATTATAATAGAGGTGGGACAGACTATGGTGTCCTTTTATTTAAGGAAGCTGACCCTGGTATCCTGCTGTTATAATAATGTTGCTGCAGGCTGTGGTGTACAAAGCTAGCACATGTTTGTTATAGCAACTACTGTAAAAAACTTATTATATATTGTACTCTCACCAGGTGCTCCCTCTTCCTCTTTCCCCATGTTCGTACCACTTCTGTGCTCTCATGTACTCTGCCCTTCCACCTCTGTGGCACCTGTTTCCCTCTCCCTATGTTTGTACCCCTTCTGCTCTCCTATGCCCCCTCTTACCCTCTCTCCCTGTCTGTGCCCCCTCTTACCCTCTCTCCCTGTCTGTGCCCCCTCTTACCCTCTCTCCCTGTCTGTGCCCCCTCTTACCCTCTCTCCCTGTCTGTGCCCCCTCTTACCCTCTCTCCCTGTCTGTGCCCCCTCTTACCCTCTCTCCCTGTCTGTGCCCCCTCTTACCCTCTCTCCCTGTCTGTGCCCCCTCTTACCCTCTCTCCCTGTCTGTGCCCCCTCTTACCCTCTCTCCCTGTCTGTGCCCCCTCTTACCCTCTCTCCCTGTCTGTGCCCCCTCTTACCCTCTCTCCCTGTCTGTGCCCCCTCTTACCCTCTCTCCCTGTCTGTGCCCCCTCTTACCCTCTCTCCCTGTCTGTGCCCCCTCTTACCCTCTCTCCCTGTCTGTGCCCCCTCTTACCCTCTCTCCCTGTCTGTGCCCCCTCTTACCCTCTCTCCCTGTCTGTGCCCCCTCTTACCCTCTCTCCCTGTCTGTGCCCCCTCTTACCCTCTCTCCCTGTCTGTGCCCCCTCTTACCCTCTCTCCCTGTCTGTGCCCCCTCTTACCCTCTCTCCCTGTCTGTGCCCCCTCTTACCCTCTCTCCCTGTCTGTGCCCCCTCTTACCCTCTCTCCCTGTCTGTGCCCCCTCTTACCCTCTCTCCCTGTCTGTGCCCCCTCTTACCCTCTCTCCCTGTCTGTGCCCCCTCTTACCCTCTCTCCCTGTCTGTGCCCCCTCTTACCCTCTCTCCCTGTCTGTGCCCCCTCTTACCCTCTCTCCCTGTCTGTGCCCCCTCTTACCCTCTCTCCCTGTCTGTGCCCCCTCTTACCCTCTCTCCCTGTCTGTGCCCCCTCTTACCCTCTCTCCCTGTCTGTGCCCCCTCTTACCCTCTCTCCCTGTCTGTGCCCCCTCTTACCCTCTCTCCCTGTCTGTGCCCCCTCTTACCCTCTCTCCCTGTCTGTGCCCCCTCTTACCCTCTCTCCCTGTCTGTGCCCCCTCTTACCCTCTCTCCCTGTCTGTGCCCCCTCTTACCCTCTCTCCCTGTCTGTGCCCCCTCTTACCCTCTCTCCCTGTCTGTGCCCCCTCTTACCCTCTCTCCCTGTCTGTGCCCCCTCTTACCCTCTCTCCCTGTCTGTGCCCCCTCTTACCCTCTCTCCCTGTCTGTGCCCCCTCTTACCCTCTCTCCCTGTCTGTGCCCCCTCTTACCCTCTCTCCCTGTCTGTGCCCCCTCTTACCCTCTCTCCCTGTCTGTGCCCCCTCTTACCCTCTCTCCCTGTCTGTGCCCCCTCTTACCCTCTCTCCCTGTCTGTGCCCCCTCTTACCCTCTCTCCCTGTCTGTGCCCCCTCTTACCCTCTCTCCCTGTCTGTGCCCCCTCTTACCCTCTCTCCCTGTCTGTGCCCCCTCTTACCCTCTCTCCCTGTCTGTGCCCCCTCTTACCCTCTCTCCCTGTCTGTGCCCCCTCTTACCCTCTCTCCCTGTCTGTGCCCCCTCTTACCCTCTCTCCCTGTCTGTGCCCCCTCTTACCCTCTCTCCCTGTCTGTGCCCCCTCTTACCCTGTCTGTGTCTGTGCCCCCTCTTACCCTCTCTCTGTGTCGTCTTACCCTCTGTGTCCCCTCTTACCCTCTCTCCGTGTCTGTGCCCTTTCTGCTTACCCGCTCTCCGTGTCTGTGCCCTTTCTGCTTACCCTCTCTCCATGTCTGTACCCTATCTGCTCACTCTCTCTCTCCATGTCTGTACCCCTTCTGCGCTCCTGTGCCGTCCTTACCCACTCCATGTCTGTATCCCATCTGCTATCCAATGCACTATCCCTTTCCAGCCCTCTGCCCCCCTGTTCCCTTTTCCCTGTGGGATCTATTCACTAAGCCTTAGAGAGAGCCAATCCACTCCGGTCAGTTTACAGGCTGCATTTAAAAAATGAGTGAGGAGCTGATTGGCTGGGACTTATCTTTCTCCATTTTATCTCTCCAAGGTTTAGTAAATAGGCCCTCATGTCATTCTCAGTGCAAAATATGCACTATATCGCATTGCTACACGCTACAGGGAGTGAGGCATAAATTGTGATGGGATCCCAGAAACTGTGGAGCAGGACCCCCATTTTTGCTCGCTCAGCGCAATAACTGCAACCTAAAAGTCTGTCCGCAGACTGGAATATGAGCTTCAATGCGTAGAACGCTGCAGTTGTGTTAATGGTTTAACAGATACAAAATGTTGGTGAGTTTATACTGCCATAAGTCGCCTCTGCCTATTTACATTTATTTTATTAACTCTTTAATGAACTGACAAGTGGTAAGAAGTAAGATCTAAAATAAAAATTGTTCCTCCCCTACAGCCACACCACACTGGACATGCCCAGTCTCGTCGGATCTTGGAAGCTATGCTGTGTTTGACCTGGTTACTACTTGTTACCTGACAGTACTTCAAAGGTTAGTAGCAATTATGTAGGTGGCAAAAGCAATGGTATTTTAATCCGATATATCGTTTTATCCTCTGCAGTGCGTATCTAATTGAGTCCCCTTGTCTTGTATAGATATTAATTTGTTAGGAGTAGCACATAGCAAATTAAGTTAAAAGCATATGTAGCAAGCATGTATATGAGTAACTTTTCTTAGTAAGTTACCACATATACTTTACTTGATCTCCGGTGTTTGAGCGTGGCCACGGCAGCATAAATGCTTGTTGTTCCAGAGATCATGTTTGCTGTATTAGAAAAGCTGTCACTGTATGTGAAGGGGTTAAACGGCTCTGTGTGCTCTCTAGTGTAACGAGCAGCTTGCTTGTTCCAGCTACTGTCAGCGCACCTGCAGCTAAGAGCGTTGGAGTGGAAGTCTGGGGTGCTCCGAGCTGCCCTACATGAGAATTGGGTCTCAGACGGCATACAGAAGGGCTGTGGAGGTAGACGAGCTTGAATACAAACGGCGGGATGGGACGTCACATCCTGCTGTCTTGTGTCCTATCTCGCCTACCACTACAGCCCTTCTGTTTGCCGTCTGAGCCCATTCTCTTTGTTAAGGCAACTTGTAGCAGGCCGGACTTCGCCACGATGCTCGTTGCTGCTGGAGTCCTGACCACGGCTGTAACAAGCAAGCGTCCGCTACAGTTGGGACCTCACAGAGAGAAGCCGTGAACTCTGAAACAATAAGCATTTATGCGCGCAGTGAATCTTTATGTTGTGTTCACCTACAGCCATAACCACACTGGACATGCCCAAGCTATGCAGTGTCGGGACTGGTTAGTACTTGGATGTGAGACCACCTGGGAATACCAGGTGTTGTAGGTAATTATATTCTATAATATTCTTTTCTATGACTATTTACACGGTTTATAGTTAATGAATTTACTGGTGGTGAGTAGTAAAAGAGGTCTATGAATAAGCTTTGATCACCTACGGCCATACTACACTGGACACGCCCAATCTCATCTAATCTTGGAAGCTAAGCAGTGTTGAGCCTGGTTAGTAGTTTTGTGGGAGACCACCGTGGAATACCAGGTACTGTAGGTGATGTTATACTGCCATAACAGTCTATTCTATGACTCTTTACATTCATTATATTACCACCAGTAATGTATTTAATAATCTTAGAAGTAAGGGTTCTAAGACAATTTGTTGCTCACCTACAGTCACGGTAATAACAATTATATGAAAAAAAAGGGAGGGCTGCAGAAACGCCTTTCCCTTGGCGCTATGTATTTAGTTTGTATTTGAAAGAGCGTACCCAGTTGCAAGTGCACAATGCTTGCAAGGCCTTGAATAATAAATACAGAACACAACATAAAGAATCTCTCCGCTATAGTTCAAGGATATAAATATTATAATATATGAATAAATATATATGTGGTTCCTTTTAATATAGTAGAAACTTGGGCATATATATTTTTTACTTGATCAATGTAAATCCAAAAAATATTTAAAACGGGTACATAATATTCCACAGATGTTAAATATTATAATATAATGTAACACTGTCAATAGTAGCAATTATGTAGTTGGCAAAAGCAATGGTTTGTTAATCCCAGATATCGTCTTATCCTCTGCAGTGCATATCTAATTGAGTCCCCTTGTCTTGTATAGTTATTAGTTTGTTAGGAGCAGCACATAGCAAATGAAGTTAAAAGCGTATGTAGCAAGCATGTATATGAGTAACTTTTCTTAGTAAGTTACCACATATGCTTTACTTGATCTCTGGTGTTTGAGCGTGGCCACGCTAGCATAAATGCTTGTTGTTCCAGAGATCATGTTTGCTGTATTAGAAAAGCTGTCACTGTATGTGAAGAGGTTAAGCGGCTCCCAAGTGTAACGAGCAGCTTGCTTGTTCCAGCTGCGGTCAGCGCACGTGCAGCTAAGAGCGTTGTGGTGGAAGTCTGGGGTGCTCCGAGCTGCCCTACACGAGAATTGGGTCTCAGACGGCATACAGAAGGGCTGTGGAGGTAGACGAGCTTGAATACAAACGGCGGGATGGGACGTCACATCCTGCTGTCTTGTGTCCTATCTCGCCTACCACTACAGCCCTTCTGTTTGCCGTCTGAGCCCATTCTCTTTGTAAGGCAACTTGTAGCAGGCCGGACTTCACCACGATGCTCGTTGCTGCTGGTGTCCTGACCATGGCTGTAACAAGCAAGCGTCCGCTACAGCTGGGAGCTCACAGAGAGCAGCTGTGAACTCTGAAACAATAAGCATTTATGTTTTGTAAGCTATGCAGATGCAGTGTTGGGCCTGGTTAGCGGTAGACCACCTGGGAATCCCAGGTGTTGTAGGTAATTTTATGCTACTATAACGTTCTTTTCTATTACTATTTATATTTATTATATTAACTTGATAATTACTGGTGGTGAGTAGTAAAAGAGGTCTATGAATAAGCATTGATCACCTACGGCCATACTACACTGGACACGCCCAATCTCGTCTGATCTTGGAAGCTAAGCAGTGTTGAGCCTGGTTAGTAGTTTTGTGGGAGACCACCGTGGAATACCAGGTACTGTAGGTGATGTTATGCTGCCATACAGTCTATTCTATGACTTTTTACATTCATTATATTACCACCAGTAATGTATTTAATAAGCTTAGAAGTAAGGGTTCTAAGAGAATTTGTTGCTCACCTACAGCCACGGTATTAACAATTATATGAAAAAAAAGGGAGGGTCGCAGAAACTCCTTTCCCTTGGCGCTATGTATTTAGTTTGTATTTGAAAGAGCGTACCCAGTTGCAAGTGCACAATGCTTGCAAGGCCTTGAATAATAAATACAGAACACAACATAAAGAATCTCTGCGCTATAGTTCGCAAGGATATAAATATTGTATGAATAAATATATATGTGGTTCCTTTTAATATAGTGGAAACTTGGACATATATATTTTTTACTTGATCAATGGAAATCCTAAAAATATTTAATATGGGTACATAATATTCCACAGATGTTAAATATTATAATATAATGTAACACCGTCAATAGTTAGTAGCAATTATGTAGTTGGCAAAAGCAATGGTTTGTTAATCCCAGATATAGTCTTATCCTCTGCAGTGCGTATCTGAGTCCCCTTGTCTTGTATAGATATAAGTTTGTTAGGAGTAGCACATAGCAAATGAAGTTAAAAGCATATGTAGCAAACATGTATATGAGTAACTTTACTTAGTAAGTTACCACATATACTTTACTTGATCTCTGGTGTTTGAGCGTGGCCACGCTAGCATAAATGCTTGTTGTTCCAGAGATCATGTTTGCTGTATTAGAAAAGCTGTCACTGTATGTGAAGAGGTTAAGCGGCTCCCAAGTGTAACGAGCAGCTTGCTTGTTCCAGCTACGGTCAGCGCACCTGCAGCTAAGAGCGTTGGGGTGGAAGTCTGGGGTGCTCCGAGCTGCCCTACATGAGAATTGGGTCTCAGACGGCATACAGAAGGGCTGTGGAGGTAGACGAGCTTGAATACAAACGGCGGGATGGGACGTCACATCCTGCTGTCTTGTGTCCTATCTCGCCTACCACTACAGCCCTTCTGTTTGCCGTCTGAGCCCATTCTCTTTGTAAGGCAACTTGTAGCAGGCCGGACTTCGCCACGATGCTCGTTGCTGCTGGTGTCCTGACCATGGCTGTAACAAGCAAGCGTCCGCTACAGCTGGGAGCTCACAGAGAGCAGCCGTGAACTCTGAAACAATAAGCATTTATGTTTTGTAAGCTATGCAGTGTTGGGCCTGGTTAGTGGTAGACCACCTGGGAATCCCAGGTGTTGTAGGTAATTTTGTGCTACTAAAACGTTCTTTTCTATTACTATTATATTAACTTGATAATTACTGGTGGTGAGTAGTAAAAGAGGTCTAAGAAGAAGATTGATCACCTACGGCCATACCACACTGGACATTTACCAATCTCATCTTGTAAGCTATGCAGTGTCGGGCTTGGTTAGTACTTGGATGGGAGATCACCTGGGAATACCAGGTGTTGTAGGTGATTTTATACTGCCATAACAGTCTCCTCTGACTTATTTACATTTATTTTATTAACTCTTTAATGAACTGACAAGCGGTAAGAAGTAAGATCTGTAATAAAAATTGTTCCTCCCCTACAGCCACACCACACTGGACATGCCCAATCTCGTCGGATCTTGGAAGCTATGCTGTGTTTGACCTGGTTACTACTTGTTACCTGACAGTACTTCAAAGGTTAGTAGCAATTATGTAGTTGGCAAAAACAATGGTTTGTTAATCCGATAGATCGTCTTATCCTCTGCAGTGCATATCTAATTGAGTCCCCTTGCCTTGTATAGATATTAATTTGTTAGGAGTAGCACATAGCAAATTAAGTTAAAAGCATATGTAGCAAGCATGTATATGAGTAACTATTCTTAGTACGTTACCACATATACTTTACTTGATCTCCGGTGTTTGAGCGTGGCCACGCTAGCATAAATGCTTGTTGTTCCAGAGATCATGTTTGCTGTATTAGAAAAGCTGTCACTGTATGTGAAGGGGTTAAACGGCTCTGTGTGCTCTCTAGTGTAACGAGCAGCTTGCTTGTTCCAGCTACGGTCAGCGCACCTGCAGCTAAGAGCGTTGGGGTGGAAGTCTGGCGTGCTCCGAGCTGCCCTACACGAGAATTGGGTCTCAGACGGCATACAGAAGGGCTGTGGAAGTAGACGAGCTTGAATACAAACGGCGGGATGGGACGTCACATCCTGCTGTCTTGTGTCCTATCTCGCCTACCACTACAGCCCTTCTGTTTGCCGTCTGAGCCCATTCTCTTTGTAAGGCAACTTGTAGCAGGCCGGACTTCGCCACGATGCTCGCTGCTGCTGGAGTCCTGACCACGGCTGTAACAAGCAAGCGTCCGCTACAGTTGGGACCTCACAGAGAGAAGCCGTGAACTCTGAAACAACAAGCATTTATGCGCGCAGTGAATCTTTATGTTGTGTTCACCTACAGCCATAACCACACTGGACATGCCCAAGCTATGCAGTGTCGGGACTGGTTAGTACTTGGATGTGAGACCACCTGGGAATACCAGGTGTTGTAGGTAATTATATTCTATAATATTCTTTTCTATGACTATTTACACGGTTTATAGTTAATGAATTTACTGGTGGTGAGTAGTAAAAGGTCTATGAATAAGCTTTGATCACCTACGGCCATACTACACTGGACACGCCCAATCTCGTCTGATCTTGGAAGCTAAGCAGTGTTGAGCCTGGTTAGTAGTTTTGTGGGAGACCACCGTGGAATACCAGGTACTGTAGGTGATGTTATACTGCCATAACAGTCTATTCTATGACTCTTTACATTCATTATATTACCACCAGTAATGTATTTAATAATCTTAGAAGTAAGGGTTCTAAGACAATTTGTTGCTCACCTACAGTCACGGTAATAACAATTATATGAAAAAAAAAGGGAGGGCTGCAGAAACGCCTTTCCCTTGGCGCTATGTATTTAGTTTGTATTTGAAAGAGCGTACCCAGTTGCAAGTGCACAATGCTTGCAAGGCCTTGAATAATAAATACAGAACACAACATAAAGAATCTCTCCGCTATAGTTCAAGGATATAAATATTATAATATATGAATAAATATATATGTGGTTCCTTTTAATATAGTAGAAACTTGGGCATATATATTTTTTACTTGATCAATGTAAATCCAAAAAATATTTAAAACGGGTACATAATATTCCACAGATGTTAAATATTATAATATAATGTAACACTGTCAATAGTAGCAATTATGTAGTTGGCAAAAGCAATGGTTTGTTAATCCCAGATATCGTCTTATCCTCTGCAGTGCATATCTAATTGAGTCCCCTTGTCTTGTATAGTTATTAGTTTGTTAGGAGCAGCACATAGCAAATGAAGTTAAAAGCGTATGTAGCAAGCATGTATATGAGTAACTTTTCTTAGTAAGTTACCACATATACTTTACTTGATCTCTGGTGTTTGAGCGTGGCCACGCTAGCATAAATGCTTGTTGTTCCAGAGATCATGTTTGCTGTATTAGAAAAGTTGTCACTGTATGTGAAGAGGTTAAGCGGCTCCCAAGAGTAACGAGCAGCTTGCTTGTTCCAGCTACGGTCAGCGCACCTGCAGCTAAGAGCGTTGGGGTGGAAGTCTGGGGTGCTCCGAGCTGCCCTACACGAGAATTGGGTCTCAGACGGCATACAGAAGGGCTGTGGAGGTAGACGAGCTTGAATACAAACGGCGGGATGGGACGTCACATCCTGCTGTCTTGTGTCCTATCTCGCCTACCACTACAGCCCTTCTGTTTGCCGTCTGAGCCCATTCTCTTTGTAAGGCAACTTGTAGCAGGCCGGACTTCACCACGATGCTCGTTGCTGCTGGTGTCCTGACCATGGCTGTAACAAGCAAGCCATCCGTTACAGCTGGGAGCTCACAGAGAGCAGCTGTGAACTCTGAAACAATAAGCATTTATGTTTTGTAAGCTATGCAGATGCAGTGTTGGGCCTGGTTAGCGGTAGACCACCTGGGAATCCCAGGTGTTGTAGGTAATTTTATGCTACTATAACGTTCTTTTCTATTACTATTTATATTTATTATATTAACTTGATAATTACTGGTGGTGAGTAGTAAAAGAGGTCTATGAATAAGCATTGATCACCTACGGCCATACTACACTGGACACGCCCAATCTCGTCTGATCTTGGAAGCTAAGCAGTGTTGAGCCTGGTTAGTAGTTTTGTGGGAGACCACCGTGGAATACCAGGTACTGTAGGTGATGTTATGCTGCCATACAGTCTATTCTATGACTTTTTACATTCATTATATTACCACCAGTAATGTATTTAATAAGCTTAGAAGTAAGGGTTCTAAGAGAATTTGTTGCTCACCTACAGCCAAGGTATTAACAATTATATGAAATAAAAGGGAGGGTCGCAGAAACTCCTTTCCCTTGGCGCTATGTATTTAGTTTGTATTTGAAAGAGCGTACCCAGTTGCAAGTGCACAATGCTTGCAAGGCCTTGAATAATAAATACAGAACACAACATAAAGAATCTCTGCACTATAGTTCGCAAGGATATAAATATTGTATGAATAAATATATATGTGGTTCCTTTTAATATAGTGGAAACTTGGACATATATATTTTTTACTTGATCAATGGAAATCCTAAAAATATTTAATATGGGTACATAATATTCCACAGATGTTAAATATTATAATATAATGTAACACCGTCAATAGTTAGTAGCAATTATGTAGTTGGCAAAAGCAATGGTTTGTTAATCCCAGATATAGTCTTATCCTCTGCAGTGCGTATCTGAGTCCCCTTGTCTTGTATAGATATAAGTTTGTTAGGAGTAGCACATAGCAAATGAAGTTAAAAGCATATGTAGCAAGCATGTATATGAGTAACTTTACTTAGTAAGTTACCACATATACTTTACTTGATCTCTGGTGTTTGAGCGTGGCCACGCTAGCATAAATGCTTGTTGTTCCAGAGATCATGTTTGCTGTATTAGAAAAGCTGTCACTGTATGTGAAGAGGTTAAGCGGCTCCCAAGTGTAACGAGCAGCTTGCTTGTTCCAGCTACGGTCAGCGCACCTGCAGCTAAGAGCGTTGGGGTGGAAGTCTGGGGTGCTCCGAGCTGCCCTACATGAGAATTGGGTCTCAGACGGCATACAGAAGGGCTGTGGAGGTAGACGAGCTTGAATACAAACGGCGGGATGGGACGTCACATCCTGCTGTCTTGTGTCCTATCTCGCCTACCACTACAGCCCTTCTGTTTGCCGTCTGAGCCCATTCTCTTTGTAAGGCAACTTGTAGCAGGCCGGACTTCGCCACGATGCTCGTTGCTGCTGGTGTCCTGACCATGGCTGTAACAAGCAAGCGTCCGCTACAGCTGGGAGCTCACAGAGAGCAGCCGTGAACTCTGAAACAATAAGCATTTATGTTTTGTAAGCTATGCAGTGTTGGGCCTGGTTAGTGGTAGACCACCTGGGAATCCCAGGTGTTGTAGGTAATTTTGTGCTACTAAAACGTTCTTTTCTATTACTATTATATTAACTTGATAATTACTGGTGGTGAGTAGTAAAAGAGGTCTAAGAAGAAGATTGATCACCTACGGCCATACCACACTGGACATTTACCAATCTCATCTTGTAAGCTATGCAGTGTCGGGCTTGGTTAGTACTTGGATGGGAGATCACCTGGGAATACCAGGTGTTGTAGGTGATTTTATACTGCCATAACAGTCTCCTCTGACTTATTTACATTTATTTTATTAACTCTTTAATGAACTGACAAGCGGTAAGAAGTAAGATCTGTAATAAAAATTGTTCCTCCCCTACAGCCACACCACACTGGACATGCCCAATCTCGTCGGATCTTGGAAGCTATGCTGTGTTTGACCTGGTTACTACTTGTTACCTGACAGTACTTCAAAGGTTAGTAGCAATTATGTAGTTGGCAAAAACAATGGTTTGTTAATCCGATAGATCGTCTTATCCTCTGCAGTGCATATCTAATTGAGTCCCCTTGCCTTGTATAGATATTAATTTGTTAGGAGTAGCACATAGCAAATTAAGTTAAAAGCATATGTAGCAAGCATGTATATGAGTAACTATTCTTAGTACGTTACCACATATACTTTACTTGATCTCCGGTGTTTGAGCGTGGCCACGCTAGCATAAATGCTTGTTGTTCCAGAGATCATGTTTGCTGTATTAGAAAAGCTGTCACTGTATGTGAAGGGGTTAAACGGCTCTGTGTGCTCTCTAGTGTAACGAGCAGCTTGCTTGTTCCAGCTACGGTCAGCGCACCTGCAGCTAAGAGCGTTGGGGTGGAAGTCTGGCGTGCTCCGAGCTGCCCTACACGAGAATTGGGTCTCAGACGGCATACAGAAGGGCTGTGGAAGTAGACGAGCTTGAATACAAACGGCGGGATGGGACGTCACATCCTGCTGTCTTGTGTCCTATCTCGCCTACCACTACAGCCCTTCTGTTTGCCGTCTGAGCCCATTCTCTTTGTAAGGCAACTTGTAGCAGGCCGGACTTCGCCACGATGCTCGCTGCTGCTGGAGTCCTGACCACGGCTGTAACAAGCAAGCGTCCGCTACAGTTGGGAACTCACAGAGAGAAGCCGTGAACTCTGAAACAACAAGCATTTATGCGCGCAGTGAATCTTTATGTTGTGTTCACCTACAGCCATAACCACACTGGACATGCCCAAGCTATGCAGTGTCGGGACTGGTTAGTACTTGGATGTGAGACCACCTGGGAATACCAGGTGTTGTAGGTAATTATATTCTATAATATTCTTTTCTATGACTATTTACACGGTTTATAGTTAATGAATTTACTGGTGGTGAGTAGTAAAAGGTCTATGAATAAGCTTTGATCACCTACGGCCATACTACACTGGACACGCCCAATCTCGTCTGATCTTGGAAGCTAAGCAGTGTTGAGCCTGGTTAGTAGTTTTGTGGGAGACCACCGTGGAATACCAGGTACTGTAGGTGATGTTATACTGCCATAACAGTCTATTCTATGACTCTTTACATTCATTATATTACCACCAGTAATGTATTTAATAATCTTAGAAGTAAGGGTTCTAAGACAATTTGTTGCTCACCTACAGTCACGGTAATAACAATTATATGAAAAAAAAAGGGAGGGCTGCAGAAACGCCTTTCCCTTGGCGCTATGTATTTAGTTTGTATTTGAAAGAGCGTACCCAGTTGCAAGTGCACAATGCTTGCAAGGCCTTGAATAATAAATACAGAACACAACATAAAGAATCTCTCCGCTATAGTTCAAGGATATAAATATTATAATATATGAATAAATATATATGTGGTTCCTTTTAATATAGTAGAAACTTGGGCATATATATTTTTTACTTGATCAATGTAAATCCAAAAAATATTTAAAACGGGTACATAATATTCCACAGATGTTAAATATTATAATATAATGTAACACTGTCAATAGTAGCAATTATGTAGTTGGCAAAAGCAATGGTTTGTTAATCCCAGATATCGTCTTATCCTCTGCAGTGCATATCTAATTGAGTCCCCTTGTCTTGTATAGTTATTAGTTTGTTAGGAGCAGCACATAGCAAATGAAGTTAAAAGCGTATGTAGCAAGCATGTATATGAGTAACTTTTCTTAGTAAGTTACCACATATACTTTACTTGATCTCTGGTGTTTGAGCGTGGCCACGCTAGCATAAATGCTTGTTGTTCCAGAGATCATGTTTGCTGTATTAGAAAAGTTGTCACTGTATGTGAAGAGGTTAAGCGGCTCCCAAGAGTAACGAGCAGCTTGCTTGTTCCAGCTACGGTCAGCGCACCTGCAGCTAAGAGCGTTGGGGTGGAAGTCTGGGGTGCTCCGAGCTGCCCTACACGAGAATTGGGTCTCAGACGGCATACAGAAGGGCTGTGGAGGTAGACGAGCTTGAATACAAACGGCGGGATGGGACGTCACATCCTGCTGTCTTGTGTCCTATCTCGCCTACCACTACAGCCCTTCTGTTTGCCGTCTGAGCCCATTCTCTTTGTAAGGCAACTTGTAGCAGGCCGGACTTCACCACGATGCTCGTTGCTGCTGGTGTCCTGACCATGGCTGTAACAAGCAAGCCATCCGTTACAGCTGGGAGCTCACAGAGAGCAGCTGTGAACTCTGAAACAATAAGCATTTATGTTTTGTAAGCTATGCAGATGCAGTGTTGGGCCTGGTTAGCGGTAGACCACCTGGGAATCCCAGGTGTTGTAGGTAATTTTATGCTACTATAACGTTCTTTTCTATTACTATTTATATTTATTATATTAACTTGATAATTACTGGTGGTGAGTAGTAAAAGAGGTCTATGAATAAGCATTGATCACCTACGGCCATACTACACTGGACACGCCCAATCTCGTCTGATCTTGGAAGCTAAGCAGTGTTGAGCCTGGTTAGTAGTTTTGTGGGAGACCACCGTGGAATACCAGGTACTGTAGGTGATGTTATGCTGCCATACAGTCTATTCTATGACTTTTTACATTCATTATATTACCACCAGTAATGTATTTAATAAGCTTAGAAGTAAGGGTTCTAAGAGAATTTGTTGCTCACCTACAGCCACGGTATTAACAATTATATGAAAAAAAAAGGGAGGGTCGCAGAAACTCCTTTCCCTTGGCGCTATGTATTTAGTTTGTATTTGAAAGAGCGTACCCAGTTGCAAGTGCACAATGCTTGCAAGGCCTTGAATAATAAATACAGAACACAACATAAAGAATCTCTGCGCTATAGTTCGCAAGGATATAAATATTGTATGAATAAATATATATGTGGTTCCTTTTAATATAGTGGAAACTTGGGCATATATATTTTTTACTTGATAAATGTAAATCCAAAAAATATTTAAAACGGGTACATAATATTCCACAGATGTTAAATATTATAATATAATGTAACACTGTCAATAGTAGCAATTATGTAGTTGGCAAAAGCAATGGTTTGTTAATCCCAGATATCGTCTTATCCTCTGCAGTGCATATCTAATTGAGTCCCCTTGTCTTGTATAGTTATTAGTTTGTTAGGAGCAGCACATAGCAAATGAAGTTAAAAGCGTATGTAGCAAGCATGTATATGAGTAACTTTTCTTAGTAAGTTACCACATATACTTTACTTGATCTCTGGTGTTTGAGCGTGGCCACGCTAGCATAAATGCTTGTTGTTCCAGAGATCATGTTTGCTGTATTAGAAAAGCTGTCACTGTATGTGAAGAGGTTAAGCGGCTCCCAAGTGTAACGAGCAGCTTGCTTGTTCCAGCTACGGTCAGCGCACCTGCAGCTAAGAGCGTTGGGGTGGAAGTCTGGGGTGCTCCGAACTGTCCTACATGAGAATTGGGTCTCAGACGGCATACAGAAGGGCTGTGGAGGTAGACGAGCTTGAATACAAACGGCGGGATGGGACGTCACATCCTGCTGTCTTGTGTCCTATCTCGCCTACCACTACAGCCCTTCTGTTTGCCGTCTGAGCCCATTCTCTTTGTAAGGCAACTTGTAGCAGGCCGGACTTCGCCACGATGCTCGTTGCTGCTGGTGTCCTGACCATGGCTGTAACAAGCAAGCGTCCGCTACAGCTGGGAGCTCACAGAGAGCAGCCGTGAACTCTGAAACAATAAGCATTTATGTTTTGTAAGCTATGCAGTGTTGGGCCTGGTTAGTGGTAGACCACCTGGGAATCCCAGGTGTTGTAGGTAATTTTGTGCTACTAAAACGTTCTTTTCTATTACTATTATATTAACTTGATAATTACTGGTGGTGAGTAGTAAAAGAGGTCTAAGAAGAAGATTGATCACCTACGGCCATACCACACTGGACATTTACCAATCTCATCTTGTAAGCTATGCAGTGTCGGGCTTGGTTAGTACTTGGATGGGAGATCACCTGGGAATACCAGGTGTTGTAGGTGATTTTATACTGCCATAACAGTCGCCTCTGACTTATTTACATTTATTTTATTAACTCTTTAATGAACTGACAAGCGGTAAGAAGTAAGATCTGTAATAAAAATTGTTCCTCCCCTACAGCCACACCACACTGGAAATGCCCAATCTCGTCGGATCTTGGAAGCTATGCTGTGTTTGACCTGGTTACTACTTGTTACCTGACAGTACTTCAAAGGTTAGTAGCAATTATGTAGTTGGCAAAAACAATGGTTTGTTAATCCGATAGATCGTCTTATCCTCTGCAGTGCATATCTAATTGAGTCCCCTTGCCTTGTATAGATATTAATTTGTTAAAAGTAGCACATAGCAAATTAAGTTAAAAGCATATGTAGCAAGCATGTATATGAGTAACTATTCTTAGTACGTTACCACATATACTTTACTTGATCTCCGGTGTTTGAGCGTGGCCACGCTAGCATAAATGCTTGTTGTTCCAGAGATCATGTTTGCTGTATTAGAAAAGCTGTCACTGTATGTGAAGGGGTTAAACGGCTCTGTGTGCTCTCTAGTGTAACGAGCAGCTTGCTTGTTCCAGCTACGGTCAGCGCACCTGCAGCTAAGAGCGTTGGGGTGGAAGTCTGGCGTGCTCCGAGCTGCCCTACACGAGAATTGGGTCTCAGACGGCATACAGAAGGGCTGTGGAAGTAGACGAGCTTGAATACAAACGGCGGGATGGGACGTCACATCCTGCTGTCTTGTGTCCTATCTCGCCTACCACTACAGCCCTTCTGTTTGCCGTCTGAGCCCATTCTCTTTGTAAGGCAACTTGTAGCAGGCCGGACTTCGCCACGATGCTCGTTGCTGCTGGAGTCCTGACCACGGCTGTAACAAGCAAGCGTCCGCTACAGTTGGGACCTCACAGAGAGAAGCCGTGAACTCTGAAACAACAAGCATTTATGCGCGCAGTGAATCTTTATGTTGTGTTCACCTACAGCCATAACCACACTGGACATGCCCAAGCTATGCAATGTCGGGACTGGTTAGTACTTGGATGTGAGACCACCTGGGAATACCAGGTGTTGTAGGTAATTATATTCTATAATATTCTTTTCTATGACTATTTACACGGTTTATAGTTAATGAATTTACTGGTGGTGAGTAGTAAAAGAGGTCTATGAATAAGCTTTGATCACCTACGGCCATACTACACTGGACACGCCCAATCTCATCTAATCTTGGAAGCTAAGCAGTGTTGAGCCTGGTTAGTAGTTTTGTGGGAGACCACCGTGGAATACCAGGTACTGTAGGTGATGTTATACTGCCATAACAGTCTATTCTATGACTCTTTACATTCATTATATTACCACCAGTAATGTATTTAATAATCTTAGAAGTAAGGGTTCTAAGACAATTTGTTGCTCACCTACAGTCACGGTAATAACAATTATATGAAAAAAAAGGGAGGGCTGAAGAAACGCCTTTCCCTTGGCGCTATGTATTTAGTTTGTATTTGAAAGAGCGTACCCAGTTGCAAGTGCACAATGCTTGCAAGGCCTTGAATAATAAATACAGAACACAACATAAAGAATCTCTCCGCTATAGTTCAAGGATATAAATATTATAATATATGAATAAATATATATGTGGTTCCTTTTAATATAGTAGAAACTTGGGCATATATATTTTTTACTTGATCAATGTAAATCCAAAAATTATTTAAAACGGGTACATAATATGCCACAGATGTTAAATATTATAATATAATGTAACACTGTCAATAGTAGCAATTATGTAGTTGGCAAAAGCAATGGTTTGTTAATCCCAGATATCGTCTTATCCTCTGCAGTGCATATCTAATTGAGTCCCCTTGTCTTGTATAGTTATTAGTTTGTTAGGAGCAGCACATAGCAAATGAAGTTAAAAGCGTATGTAGCAAGCATGTATATGAGTAACTTTTCTTAGTAAGTTACCACATATGCTTTACTTGATCTCTGGTGTTTGAGCGTGGCCACGCTAGCATAAATGCTTGTTGTTCCAGAGATCATGTTTGCTGTATTAGAAAAGCTGTCACTGTATGTGAAGAGGTTAAGCGGCTCCCAAGAGTAACGAGCAGCTTGCTTGTTCCAGCTACGGTCAGCGCACCTGCAGCTAAGAGCGTTGGGGTGGAAGTCTGGGGTGCTCCGAGCTGCCCTACACGAGAATTGGGTCTCAGACGGCATACAGAAGGGCTGTGGAGGTAGACGAGCTTGAATACAAACGGCGGGATGGGACGTCACATCCTGCTGTCTTGTGTCCTATCTCGCCTACCACTACAGCCCTTCTGTTTGCCGTCTGAGCCCATTCTCTTTGTAAGGCAACTTGTAGCAGGCCGGACTTCACCACGATGCTCGTTGCTGCTGGTGTCCTGACCATGGCTGTAACAAGCAAGCCATCCGTTACAGCTGGGAGCTCACAGAGAGCAGCTGTGAACTCTGAAACAATAAGCATTTATGTTTTGTAAGCTATGCAGATGCAGTGTTGGGCCTGGTTAGCGGTAGACCACCTGGGAATCCCAGGTGTTGTAGGTAATTTTATGCTACTATAACGTTCTTTTCTATTACTATTTATATTTATTATATTAACTTGATAATTACTGGTGGTGAGTAGTAAAAGAGGTCTATGAATAAGCATTGATCACCTACGGCCATACTACACTGGACACGCCCAATCTCGTCTGATCTTGGAAGCTAAGCAGTGTTGAGCCTGGTTAGTAGTTTTGTGGGAGACCACCGTGGAATACCAGGTACTGTAGGTGATGTTATGCTGCCATACAGTCTATTCTATGACTTTTTACATTCATTATATTACCACCAGTAATGTATTTAATAAGCTTAGAAGTAAGGGTTCTAAGAGAATTTGTTGCTCACCTACAGCCACGGTATTAACAATTATATGAAAAAAAAAAGGGAGGGTCGCAGAAACTCCTTTCCCTTGGCGCTATGTATTTAGTTTGTATTTGAAAGAGCGTACCCAGTTGCAAGTGCACAATGCTTGCAAGGCCTTGAATAATAAATACAGAACACAACATAAAGAATCTCTGCGCTATAGTTCGCAAGGATATAAATATTGTATGAATAAATATATATGTGGTTCCTTTTAATATAGTGGAAACTTGGGCATATATATTTTTTACTTGATAAATGTAAATCCAAAAAATATTTAAAACGGGTACATAATATTCCACAGATGTTAAATATTATAATATAATGTAACACTGTCAATAGTAGCAATTATGTAGTTGGCAAAAGCAATGGTTTGTTAATCCCAGATATCGTCTTATCCTCTGCAGTGCATATCTAATTGAGTCCCCTTGTCTTGTATAGTTATTAGTTTGTTAGGAGCAGCACATAGCAAATGAAGTTAAAAGCGTATGTAGCAAGCATGTATATGAGTAACTTTTCTTAGTAAGTTACCACATATACTTTACTTGATCTCTGGTGTTTGAGCGTGGCCACGCTAGCATAAATGCTTGTTGTTCCAGAGATCATGTTTGCTGTATTAGAAAAGCTGTCACTGTATGTGAAGAGGTTAAGCGGCTCCCAAGTGTAACGAGCAGCTTGCTTGTTCCAGCTACGGTCAGCGCACCTGCAGCTAAGAGCGTTGGGGTGGAAGTCTGGGGTGCTCCGAGCTGCCCTACATGAGAATTGGGTCTCAGACGGCATACAGAAGGGCTGTGGAGGTAGACGAGCTTGAATACAAACGGCGGGATGGGACGTCACATCCTGCTGTCTTGTGTCCTATCTCGCCTACCACTACAGCCCTTCTGTTTGCCGTCTGAGCCCATTCTCTTTGTAAGGCAACTTGTAGCAGGCCGGACTTCGCCACGATGCTCGTTGCTGCTGGTGTCCTGACCATGGCTGTAACAAGCAAGCGTCCGCTACAGCTGGGAGCTCACAGAGAGCAGCCGTGAACTCTGAAACAATAAGCATTTATGTTTTGTAAGCTATGCAGTGTTGGGCCTGGTTAGCGGTAGACCACCTGGGAATCCCAGGTGTTGTAGGTAATTTTGTGCTACTAAAACGTTCTTTTCTATTACTATTATATTAACTTGATAATTACTGGTGGTGAGTAGTAAAAGAGGTCTAAGAAGAAGATTGATCACCTACGGCCATACCACACTGGACATTTACCAATCTCATCTTGTAAGCTATGCAGTGTCGGGCTTGGTTAGTACTTGGATGGGAGATCACCTGGGAATACCAGGTGTTGTAGGTGATTTTATACTGCCATAACAGTCGCCTCTGACTTATTTACATTTATTTTATTAACTCTTTAATGAACTGACAAGCGGTAAGAAGTAAGATCTGTAATAAAAATTGTTCCTCCCCTACAGCCACACCACACTGGACATGCCCAATCTCGTCGGATCTTGGAAGCTATGCTGTGTTTGACCTGGTTACTACTTGTTACCTGACAGTACTTCAAAGGTTAGTAGCAATTATGTAGTTGGCAAAAACAATGGTTTGTTAATCCGATAGATCGTCTTATCCTCTGCAGTGCATATCTAATTGAGTCCCCTTGCCTTGTATAGATATTAATTTGTTAAAAGTAGCACATAGCAAATTAAGTTAAAAGCATATGTAGCAAGCATGTATATGAGTAACTATTCTTAGTACGTTACCACATATACTTTACTTGATCTCCGGTGTTTGAGCGTGGCCACGCTAGCATAAATGCTTGTTGTTCCAGAGATCATGTTTGCTGTATTAGAAAAGCTGTCACTGTATGTGAAGGGGTTAAACGGCTCTGTGTGCTCTCTAGTGTAACGAGCAGCTTGCTTGTTCCAGCTACGGTCAGCGCACCTGCAGCTAAGAGCGTTGGGGTGGAAGTCTGGGGTGCTCCGAGCTGCCCTACATGAGAATTGGGTCTCAGACGGCATACAGAAGGGCTGTGGAGGTAGACGAGCTTGAATACAAACGGCGGGATGGGACGTCACATCCTGCTGTCTTGTGTCCTATCTCGCCTACCACTACAGCCCTTCTGTTTGCCGTCTGAGCCCATTCTCTTTGTAAGGCAACTTGTAGCAGGCCGGACTTCGCCACGATGCTCGTTGCTGCTGGTGTCCTGACCATGGCTGTAACAAGCAAGCGTCCGCTACAGCTGGGAGCTCACAGAGAGCAGCTGTGAACTCTGAAACAATAAGCATTTATGTTTTGTAAGCTATGCAGTGTTGGGCCTGGTTAGTGGTAGACCACCTGGGAATCCCAGGTGTTGTAGGTAATTTTGTGCTACTAAAACGTTCTTTTCTATTACTATTATATTAACTTGATAATTACTGGTGGTGAGTAGTAAAAGAGGTCTAAGAAGAAGATTGATCACCTACGGCCATACCACACTGGACATTTACCAATCTCATCTTGTAAGCTATGCAGTGTCGGGCTTGGTTAGTACTTGGATGGGAGATCACCTGGGAATACCAGGTGTTGTAGGTGATTTTATACTGCCATAACAGTCTCCTCTGACTTATTTACATTTATTTTATTAACTCTTTAATGAACTGACAAGCAGTAAGAAGTAAGATCTGAAATAAAAATTGTTCCTCCCCTACAGCCACACCACACTGGACATGCCCAGTCTCGTCGGATCTTGGAAGCTATGCTGTGTTTGACCTGGTTACTACTTGTTACCTGACAGTACATCAAAGGTTAGTAGCAATTATGTAGTTGGCAAAAGCAATGGTATTTTAATCCGATAGATCGTTTTATCCTCTGCAGTGCGTATCTAATTGAGTCCCCTTGTCTTGTATAGATATTAATTTGTTAGGAGTAGCACATAGCAAATTAAGTTAAGAGCATATGTAGCAAGCATTTATATTACCGTGTTTCCCCGATAATAAGACAGTCTTATTTTTTGGGGGGGTCAAAAAAACACCATAGGGCTTATTTTTGGGGTAGGGCTTATTTTAATTTGGATATTTAAATTAATGTTGAATGCAGCCTGTGCTCTCCCTCCCCCCCCCTGTTGTTGATTGCAGCCTCTGCCTCTCTCTCCCCACCTATTGTTGAATAGTCTGTGCCTCTCCAGCCCAAACCCCCACCACGGTGTTGATTGCAGCCATTTCCCACTTACCTTTTTACAATAAGAAGAATCGGGAGGCGGCTTCTTCTTTCACGATCCACGGCTCCTCCGTAGTCCACCTTCAGAGGCGCGCCATGACGTCACGTGCGCCGACTCCAGCAGTCTGACTACAGTACCCATAAGCTGGTGGAGGAGCGACCCGAGTAGCCTCCTCCAGCTCTTTCATTTACCGTAGTACCATACGGTACTACATGCGGGGGGCGGAGCTGGCTAGTGTAGTGCAGGGACCCGGAAAAATTTGATTTTAATAGGTCTTACTTTCGGGGTAGGACTTATTTTGGGCCATCCATCAAAACTAAGGATAGGTCTTATTATCGGGGTAGGTCTAATTATCGGGGAAACACGGTAGTAACTTTCCTTTGTAATAGTTACCACATATACTTGGCTTGATCTCCGGTGTTTGTGTGGCCACTCTAGTATAAATGCTTGTTGTTCCATATATTTCGTTTGCTGTATTGAAAAGCTGTCACTGTATGTGAAGAGGTTAAACAGCTCTGTGTGCTCCCAAGTGTAACAAACAGCTTGCTTGTTCCAGCTACACCTGCAGCTTAGAGCGTTGGGGTGGAAGTCTGGGGTGCTCCGAGAATGCTTTGCATTCCGGAACTTGTTACATCTGACAGCATCGCATACACTATAGAAACCCAGATATCTGCTGCTAATCCTTCATGACTCTTTATGGGGATCTTTGAATGATAAATGGGCCCCTTTATGTTTAGTGTGCATTGGACGATTGTTTCAGCATTTCACATATAAACTGATACTTTCGATTATTGGTGCTGTAGGTCAAGAACGAAAATCTTTGCTTCATTCTCCCGATAATAAGCAGTGTGTTTGCATTCTTGATGATCTGCCCATATTTACTATGCATTTTCCTGATTACCTCATCATCCTTATGGGCGTACATATGCAAATTCAATGTGAATGAGTATATACACTACATGTAAATATACAGTAGAGCACCATATTGGAATCTGAGTTATATAATTTTTTTTATTTTTAAAACCGCTAATTCGTCTCCGCCTTTACTATCACCAGGGCCCACATGGCTCAACTACAGTATACATTAATCTACTACTTATAGTTCATTGTGGATGTGAAGATTTTATATATTCAACAGCTCTGTATATTAGTGTTGTAATCCTTTGGTTTTTTTTTTCCTCTTCCTCCCCACAGAACAAGTTCTTCAAATAGCCCTCTTTCGGTTCACGTATTGACTGTTTTTCTATATTTTGTTTTCTTTTTAAAATAAACTTTTTTTTTCTACACCGTTTCTTGTCTTTCAATTTAACAGTATACAGTAGAAAAAAATTATGTAAAGTAAACTTATTTTACAAATTTGGAAAGAAAAACTCAGCACAAACACAGCTAGGTGTAATGAAGACAGATGTAGGGGGTGCAGCTGCTGTGGGGTCCAGAGCTGATGTGGGCCCATCTTCCATGTCAAACTTACATATATAAATTTTTCACTATTGGGTGGTACATAGGGACCCTTACAAATCTTTTACTATAGGGCCTCAATGTACTGTACCTATTGTAGTTACACGCCTGGCTGAAGGTTTAAAAAATGTGCACTCTTAAAGGAACTCGACAATGCTCTCTACATACAGTAGGATAGTGCTGTAAAGGGTGTGCTGTAGATACTGTAAGCTTTATTAAAAACCAAATAGTGATGTGCTTAATCAAACAGGGATCTGGAGTAAATTCACAGCAGCTGACATACAAAGCAGACTGCCACAAAACTCAAAAGGCACAATAAAAATAGAAGTGTTTGCGCTTGGGATCACTAAAGCAAAAAAGCAGAATAGAGCAATACGTTTACCAAATGTTTAATAATGGATTACACATAAAAAAAAACTTCTGTTTCTGAATATTAAAAGAACAATCAGCAGGTGCAAATAAGCATCAGTACACACAAGAAATGTATATATGGCAATCCTGAAATTAAGTTTAAAAAAGATCAAAATACATAATATAGAGTCCTGCTTAGCAGAAAAAAGATGCTTGTGAGTTCGGATTGTAAAAGAATGTCACAATTGGCATGAGCATGGTGATATAGATGCTTTCCTGTTTCCAGAGGGAAAGCCAGCAAGAAAAGGGTATTCCTAAGCACAATAGACTCACCGCTCCCCTTCTGCTAAGCAGTGGTAATCCAGATATCCCTGGAGGCTTATATGGTGTTAAAGTGATAGTGTGGATGCAGTGTGCCTCTTGTGAGAACCAAGATTGTTACGCTGCATGGGGGAAATAGTGTATCTCCTGTGTTGAGCTGGAGAACACTGGTACAGCGCAGTCTCCCTCCGGCAAAGGCACATGCAGCGGGGATGCTAATTACAGCAGGCAGGTCTGCCGCTCACTGTGGATGCAATCCACAGGGGGTCTAGAAATTCTAGCAAGGAGCCTGGGTACTCGATTAATCCTTGTTGTATGCACTGCCACCAGGGTGTGAGGCAGTGGATGGATAAATCCCTGCTGGAAAATGTCTCAGTGTAATCTGTTTGAAGTTTCAAAGGAACAAATGCAGGTGTCAGAGCTCTCAACGTGTTTCTCCTCTCACAGGGGTTTTATCAAAAGGCTGAGATGGTGAGCTTTATTGTCCACAGATGCAATATATATATGAAAGCTGTACTGTAGCTGTTAGTGTTGGTGCAAATAACTGGTCTAGTTGTCTGAAAAAAACAAGAACAGATGATTGGAGTCCAGGGGCAGAGAGGCAGTGATCGCGCTGAGCCAAAAGAAATGTGGGTCCCAGGGACCCCTCACTTTAGAAAAATGGGGTCCTACCTGACCTTTTCTGGGTCCCATCTAAATTAAGATTTTATGTAAATCTAACAATTTAGCAGCTACAAGCCTGTAAATCATGTAGCAGATGACATTGGCCAAAGTAGAAAAAAGACAAAACACATTGGCCCTCACATGAAGAAAAAAACACACATTGGCCCTCACATGAAGAAAAAAACACACATTGGCCCTCACATCAAGAAAAACACACACATTTGGCCCTCACATCAAGAAAAACACACATTTGGCCCTCACATGAAGAAAAACACACACATTGGCCCTCACATCAAGAAAAACACACACATTGGCCCTCACATGAAGAAAAACACACACATTGGCCCTCATATCAAGAAAAACACACACATTGGCCCTCACATCAAGAAAAACACACACATTGGCCCTTACATGAAGAAAAACATACACATTGGCCCTCATATCAAGAAAAACACACACATTTAGCCCTCACATCAAGAAAAACACACATTTGGCCCTCACATCAAGAAAAACACACACATTGGCCCTCACATCAAGAAAAACACACACATTTGACCCTCACATGAAGAAAAACACACACATTGGCCCTGGTAGTAAATTATTTGTGCTGCTGTATCACTGCATCACTTTAGCGGGAGGTGGCATGCACCTACGTGATTTCATGTCGACGCATCCCCGTCTCTGAGTCACGCCAGGATCGAGCTTAATCTGAGTCTCCTTGAAAAGTCCAGCATTGTCAGGCTACAAGGATGCAGCACTGTGGGGCCCAGTATAAATTAAACAAGGCTGGGTGGGCAGAGGGACACATGATAGCAGGCAAGGGCAGACATGGGGGTTGGGGCAGAGGCACATATGGGGAAGAACTGTGTTGGGACAGCGCTATATTCTCATCAGGGCCTGGCAGCAGTGACATCAGATTCTCTGCTCGTCATTACTGCGCCTGCTGCAAGGAGCTCTGTGTACATTGGTGTGCTGAGCTGGCTCAGGAGCTATTGTGCACACCACACTGAGCTCCGCATGAAAGGCCACCAATCACTCGATGCTGCTGAGAGTATGGACAGCTGCCCAGGCAAACCCTCTTGCCCCCATGCTGCAGACATAAGTGAACACTAATGGCAGCCCTGGTGCTGGTCCCGATGCCCTACTGCAGCCGTGCTACTTCGAGGGGCAAACGCAGTTTTCCTTGAGGGGGGTTTCCAAATGTTTGCAGGGGGAAACCTATTTAACAAGTATCACAGCAGTTACCAACACAGTTCCTACTCTGTTATATATTTATATAATGCATCCTGGGACACATGATTAATAACATCTGCCTCTCCTGTGTCCAATTATCTATCGTGTCCATTCTCCCTCATTTCTGTGTTATTTAACCTCCCTCAGGGGCCTATTTATTAAATAATATTAGCGGCATATCCCCAAAATGAAGGATCCCCAAAATGTATGAAGGCGGGACTACGGAAGATATTTTCAAGTCTGCTGCAGTCCCTCCATTTCCTACAGCAGAAGCAGCCCCCATAGATTTCTATGGGGGCCGAAAAGCTGTCAGATTCATCAAGCTCCGGAATACTTTGTTTAGCCCCAGCCACTAACACCATTTGAAGATGGCGTTAGCTGCTGTAGCCTGTGGCTTACATTCCGCAGAAACTACCAGAAGAGGTGTCCTCTGGAACTTTCCCCAGCATCACTGCCGCACATGTGTGGCCAGTAAACCACGCATGTGCAGAACAGCCTGGTTCCCGAAGGAGAAATGAAATGATCACATTGCAGGGGCTGTCCCTGCTGGTGATTAATTGTATGTCCAGGGAGATCTGTGATTTCTTACTACCACAAATAGCCGAGTTAAGAGGTTATAATTATCGGGTCTAAAATCCAATAATTAGTAAATATGCAGCTTATTGTCTCTCTACATCTCTTTAGTGCACTTACAAATTTACTCTCTAACCCCCATCTCCAGTCTCTCAAACCCTGCTTTTGTTTTCCCCTCCCAGCAGGAACAGGAATGACCTGTAACAGACCAGAATGCCTTATGCATGTTTCTACTTCAGGGTCCATAGGGGGTCCACAGGGTTGACCTTGGGGCATAGCTGGATCTGGATCCACGGGCACCATGCAGGTAAAGCTTTAGCTGCTCTTGGGTCCATCCTCCTCTATACCCCGCCCCCGAGCCACAGGCACCTCAGTTTGAGTTGGTGCCCGGCCGGAGTCAGGTCACCCTGCGCAGGGGGGCTGCAGGAGCAGCCCCCAAAGCTTTTTAATTTAAAAAAAAAAAAGCCTGTTCGTTTTTATTTTTAACTTCAGTGTGGCAGCGAAGGGCTGTCTGTACAGACGCCCATGCTGTCACTCTTACTCCCTGCTGGCGCCGTGTCGCCAGTATCGCACTGGGGATCGTGGCGGGAGGCCAGAGTCCGTACTAGCCGGACTCTGGGGACCTTCCTGGACTGCTGCCGGAGTCGACAGGGAGAAGGTAAGCCGCGAGTCGCTGATTAGCGGCGGCTCGCGGGTCTTACTATAAATGCAGTCCTTTGCCCCCGGTTCTAGGGGACAGACCGGGGGCTGCTAGCGGTGGCGGCGGGCTCCCCCTCCATCGGAGGAATACCCCGCCAGTCCACTAGACCACCAGGGTTATTTAGCGGCAAGCGGGATGCCGGCAACCCAGGTGTTAATAGCTAGCCAGGGGAGGAAACCTTCCCTGTTTAGCGGTTCCTCCCCTCAGTTCAGTGCTCCTTTCAGCTCGTAGTCTGGCGTCGCTGAGCTGCAGTTACTCGGCCACTCCTCCTCTGAGGTCTCTGGGGGCCATTTTCTCTGTGGCAGCGCAGATCTCTCAGGGAGCACGCGGACCGGTCCTCCTGTGTACCTCTCCCCCCAGTCAAGGACAGTGTACACAGCGCTATAGCCCTCCCAGTCACTGAATCTGGGAGGTTGATTGTAGTGGAAAGGTGCAGTGAGTATATATTCTCTGCATGGTATGTGACTTTTGCTAATGCTGCCTGTCTGTGCTTATTTCTACTTACTGTCAGCTTATACCTATCCCTTTACTTCTCCTACAAGCCCTACAGGTGTGGGGGGGAGAGGCATTTCTACAGACCTCACTTATATAAATCACGTATTTGTGAGGTCCGTCACATACAGTTGTGTGTTGCACAGTACCATATTGTGGGCTGTTCAGCACACTGGTGAGTGCGCTTGATTCTGCTCTGTTGCCAGATATATTTATTTATATAATATATTTTGTCATGTCGGAAGAGGAGATTGAGCACTCCGTGGCTCCGGTGTTGGTCTCCTGTGGACGCTGTTCTGCAGGAGTGGATAGGGATGATTTGTCACAGGATGGCCTGTGTAGATCGTGGCAGGTGGTTCCTGGCCCATCAAAACCTATGACGCAGGAACCACCATGGGCGATGTTTTCTCAGGTGATGGTGTCAATTGCAGACCGTCTGTCGGTCCCGACTGCTGTCACTACTAGGGCGTTGCCCCAGCCGGCCATTCCCCGGGTGTCTCGCAAGTATTGCGGAGCCCCCCGGGTCTCATTCTGATGGTCCTTATGCGGGGTTACCTATGTATATACAGGCTTCCCCTGTGACGCAGCAGTCTGTGGTGCCCTTCCAGGCCCCTGTGGTGGCTCCTCCACCCTGGGTGGATGTGCTCTCCAACTCTACAAAATTTGGCGGCCGCGTCTTCAGCTTTTCAGTTAATGTTGCAGAGTGACATGCCTTCAAGGGCGTCAAAACGCACACTAATGATGCAGGCGGCGCATTTGTCAGACTCCGAGGGGTCCTCAGATGATGGGGAGATTCATGAAGACACTGACTCGGTCCAGGAGGTAGATACTAAGTCGTCCATTAATGTGCGAGCACTGGTTAGGGCAGTGCGAGCCATTCTAACAGAGGATGAGGCACCAGCTCCTAAGTCGAAGTATCCTAGTTTCAAGAAAACTAAGGTGGCTTTTGCGGTGTTTCCCCTGTATGATCAGTTGACGGATCATATGGCGGTGGCTTGGCAGGCGCCCAGTAAGAGATTTCTGCCACAGAAGCGGTTGGCTTCTAATTATCCTTTTCCTGAGGCATATTGTAAAAAATGGGAAACTCCACCGGCGGTGGATTCCCATGTCACCCGTTTGATAAGGAGCGCTACTCTGCCATTACCGTCTATATCCTCGCTGAAGGATCTCACGGACAGAAAAGTTGAGACTTGCTTAAAGTCCATTTACTCCCTCTCGGGCAGTGGCCCGACCATCCATGGCCATCTCCTGGGTGGCCAAGGCCATTGAGGGTTGGGCCAACGCATTAGAGGATACCTTTCCGGACGATGCACCAGATGTCCAGAGGGCGTTGTTAGGACAGATGAGAGACACTGCTTCCTACATTGGAGAAGCCTCTTTGGATGCTAGTCTGCTGACTTCTCGGGTATCGGCTGCAGCAGTGTCTGCCCACCGATCCATATGGCTGAGGTCCTGGAGAGCGGACGCTGATTCAAAGAAAGGTCTGGAGGCCTTACCTTTCAATTGAGAATTGCTATTTGGTCCGGACTTAGACAAAATAGTGGATACCCTGGCTAAATCCAAGTCAGCTTTCCTTCCTTCAGCAGCAACGCCTGCCAAGGTCCGGTGCTCGGCCTTTCATTCCTTTCGGGTTCAGGGTAAGGCAAAAGGTCAGTCCTTCCCAAGGCAGTCGGCGGCTAAGACCGCCTCTAAACCCAAGAAGCAAGCCTGGAGTGCTCGCGGCCCTTCTTCCAAGCAGGAGGATAAACCTGCTGCCTGATGGGACGGGCCTCCCTCTGGGGGACCTCAGAGTTGGAGGCAGACTTAAATTTGCCCAGTGTTGGCACAATACCACCACGGATGCCTGGGTTCGAGAAGTAATCTCAGGGGTACGCCCTGTCTTTTCGGTTCAGGCCGCCCCACCAGTTTTTTTGCACGAGTCCTTCTCTGGACAAGACCAAAGCTTCCCAGATTCAGGTGGCTATACAGTCCTTTCTACAAGCAGGGGTCATTGTTCGCGGGATGGGGTACTATTCTACTTTTTCTGGTACAGAAGCCCAATGGTTCTCATCACCCTATCCTGAATTTGAAGTCTCTGAACAAATACCTCAGAGTTTCCAAGTTCAGGATGGAAACGTTATATTCCATCATTCTGGCGATGGAACCTGGGGATTACATGGTCTCCCTGGATATCCAGGATGCCTATCTCCACGTGCCCATAGCACCTGCACACCAGCGGTATCTGAGGTTTGCTATCCTGCAACATCACTACCAGTTTCGGGCGTTGCCTTTTGGCCTTTCCACGGCTCCGAGGGTGTTCACAAAGGTGATGGAAATTATGGCCGCCCACCTTCGGGGCCAGAGTATACGGCTGCTGTCGTATTTGGACGATCTTCTGCTGGCGAGCTCCCCGGAGGTACTTCTTTGACATCTCCTCCTGACCATTGCTTGTCTTCAGGCACACGGGTGGTTGATAAATTGGAACAAGTCATCTCTGATCCCATCACAACGGATGGTCCATTTGGGAGCCCTTCTGGATTCTCGTCAGCAGAGGATTTTCCTGACTCCAGAAAAGGTGTCGTCCTTACAACTGAGGATACAAAGTTGCCTGAGCAGTTGCAGGGTGTCAGTCCACTCGGCAATGAGAGTCCTGGGGTCCATGGTGTCGGCATTCGACATGGTGGAATTTGCCCAGTTCCATTCCAGGCCCCTGCAGGGGCAGATTCTGTCCGAATGGAATGGGTTACCTGACCAGATCCAATCCCAGACGCTGGTCTTGTCCCCGGAAGTGCGCCGGTCTCTAGCTTGGTGGCTTCAGCAAGCTCATCTCATTGAGGGTCGCCCCTTTTGGGTCCCGGACTGGGTTCTGCTCATGACAGATGCCAGTCTCAGGGATTGAGGGGCAGTGACCAGCTCGTTGTCTCTTCAGGGCCGCTGGTCTGCGGAGGAAGCAGTTCTTCCCATAAATGCTCTGGAGCTGCGGGCCATGTACAGGGCTCTGCTGTCGTCTGGCACCGCTCTTCACGGAAGGGCGGTATAGGTGCAATCTGACAACGCCACCATGGTGGCGTACATCAATCACCAGTGAGGGACTTGCAGTCGAGCAGCGATGTTGGAGGTGTCTCGCATCCTGGCTTGGGCGGAGAGCCACCTTCCTGCAATCTCGGCAGTCTTCATCCCGGGAGTCCTCAACTGGGAGGCGGACTAACTCAGCCGTCACGACGTGCACCCAGGGGAATGGTCGCTTCACCCGGAGGTGTTTCAACTTCTCGTGGACAAATGAGGACTGCCGGAGTTGGACCTGATGGCTTCTCGTCACAACTACAAGTTGCCCGTTTACGGCTCAAGGACAAGGGACGCAGGCGCAAGTCTGGTGGACGCGCTGTCGGTGAAATGGACATTTCACCTAGCGTACATGTTTCCTCCGATCTCCCTGCTGCCTCGGGTGCTAAGAAAAATCAAACAGGATGGAGGCACGTTTCTGCTGGTGGCTCCAGCATGGCCCAGACGTCCTTGGTACTCTGATCTCAAGATCAACATCCATCGACGTTCCGTACCTTCTACATCAGCGTCGGGACCTTCTGTCTCAGGGGCCCTGCCTTTACCCGGATCTGGGTCGACTGTCTTTGACGGCGTGGCTCTTGAGACAGCCATCTTAAGGTCCCGGGGGTTTTCAAGCTCTGTCATCAGTACCATGCTGAGAGCCCGTAAACCAGCCTCAGCTCAGATTTACCACAAAGTGTGGCACACTGGTGTGAGTCCAGAAACTTTGATCCTCAGGTGTTCAGGGTTTCTAGGATTTTGGCATTTCTTCAGTCAGGTCTTGACTTAGGCTTACGTCTGGCCTCTCTGAAGGTTCATGTGTCGGCTCTGTCTGTGTGGTTCCAACGTAGAATCGCTACACTGCCGGATGTTCACACCTTTTTCCAGGGTGTTCTTAGAATCCAGCCTCCTTTTGTGGCTCCATGGGACTTGGCGGTGGTTCTTCGGGTCCTGCAGGTCCTTCCGTTGACCTCAAGTGGTTAACACTTAAGACTGTTTTTCTCCTGGCAATTGCTTCAGCCAGGAGGGTATCTGAGTTGGGGGCGCTTTCCTGTAGTCCCCCTTCTTAATTTTTCACGAGGACAGAGCGGTGCTTCACACTCGTCCTGAGTTTTTGCCTAAAGTAGTCTCTAAGTTCCACATCAATCAGGAACTTGTGGTGCCTGCTTTTCATTCACCTGATCTTACAGCTGGTGAGACTTTGTTGGACGTTGTCCGTGCTCTCAGAATTTATGTGGACCGGACTGCTTCTGTAAGAAGGTCCGATTCTTTTTGTCCTCTTTGGTTTTCGTAAGAGGGGTTGGCCTGCCAAGAAACAAACTGTTGCCCGTTGGCTTTGTTCTGTTATTCGTGAGGCTTATGTACAGGAAGGTTTACCTGTTCCAGCCTCTGTTAAAGCTCATTCCACTCGGTCTATGGGTCCTTCTTGGGCTGCTAGACGTGGTGCCTCCGCGGTTCAGCTGTGCAAGGCAGCCACTTGGTCTTCCATTCAGATGTGTTTGAGGTTTTATGCGTTTGACACCTTTGCCTCTCAGGATGCATCCTTTGGGCGCAGGATTCTCCTTTCTGCACAGGAGCGTCCCTGCCCTTAGTTGAACTGCTTTGGGACATCCCCAAGGTCAACCCTGTGGACCCCCTATGGACCCTGAAGTAGAAAACAAGAGATATGGTAAGAACTTTTATCTGTTTCTACGAAGTCCATAGGGTCCGCAGGGCGCCCGCCCTGACGCGCCTGGCTTCAAAAAGGCTGTGTTGCTGGTCAGCGGTTTTCCGTCTCCCATTTCTGAGAGTATGGTTTTCTTGTGTGTTCCAGTCTTCCTTCTCTCTGTTTAATCTCCTCCTCCGGCCTGGGCTGCTTACCAATTGAGGTGCCTGTGGTCGGGGGCGGGGTATAGAGGAGGATGGACCCAAGAGCATCCTGGGAACCCCCCCCCCTCCCTGTATGAGCGCAGCCGGCCTCGAGCACCAGTCAACGGCTCACCAAACCCGCACCTGCTACCCGCTTAGGTGCTTACACTTCCTGGAGGTATTCACACCAGGTGCAGGGGCTGTCACGCTGTGCCACGGAGCCGCATGTCACTGTATTGCCACTGGCTGCTCGATCTAGTAAGGCTCTGGCCCAACTCCGGTCTCCTGCTTTTTATTTTCGGAAGCCGAGCCACGGACATTAATCATTTCGAGATTGGCCGCAGCGGAGCGCGTCCCCGGGGACCCACCAATTTTGATAAAGTGAGTCCCTGGTTCTCGATAACTGGTAAAATACGCGCTATAGCACGTATTTGCGAACACTGGCTCAGAGGCCAAGGAGGATGTGTGACACGTATGCAAGTACAGTAGATGAGAACACGAGGGAGGAAGGCCCTGCTCATGGAGCTTACAGTCTAAAGGGAGGCGCAATATACTGTATAAGGAGTGAGCCAGTGTACAGTAAAGGGAGCTAAGGGCAGACAGCAGGAGTGAGTATTGATGGGTGACAGTGAAGTGGTGGACAGATGTTTTTATGGACAGGTGGGCTTTTTGGCACCTGCTTGAAGCAATGCAGGTTGAGGGGGTAGTCTGATGGAAAGAGGGAGATTGTTCCAATGGTGTGGGCAGCTCGGGGGACATACAGTAACATGTCTACTCTTCAGTGCCTACTTTACTAACTACAGTATAGTATGTCAGTCTTTCATACTCTACTCAGGACTCCTAACATTTCATATATCACAATGTGTGGAACTTTGAGTTATAGTGAGACTAAAATACTGTACACCACTAGTTCTGAAACTCGGTCCTCAGGACCCCAAACGGTGCATGTTTTCCAGGTCTCCTCACAGAATCACAGGTGAACTAATTAGCTCCAACTATGGATATTCTAAAAAATCTGAGTAATGACTATACCTGTACACCTGCTAGGTGCCCTGGAAAACGTGACCTATGTGGGGTCCTGAGGCCGGAGTTTGAGAACCACTGCTTTACACAATAGCAACAGCTTGTGTATCTGGAAAATTAGAACTGTTAAGGCTACTTCGCACAACGGTTTTGTCCGTCAGGCAAAAAAAAAAACACTTTTTTTTACCGTTTTACTTTAGTGGAAGTAACACAAATTAAGTTGCCATGTTATAGCTGTGATAACCACTTAGACAGCTGCCATTCATGGTTTCAGTGTTAAAGATTGATTAGAGATACCAACACACGGCACTAAACCGTGTGAATGGGACTGATCCACAGGGAAAATAGTCAGGTTTTTCTTCTTCCTCCATTAGAGGGCATAGTGATGACTCTGAGTATAGCCTGGAGAGTAGAGTCTGGGCACGAAACGGTTCATGAAATTTGCAAACAAGCTCAGGCTCCTCTCCTCTATACACCGGCCCCAGCCACTGGAACCTCAGTTTTTAGTTTGGTGCCAAGGCAGGAGCTGGGCACCATTTTCAGGGGGGGATGTTTTTATGTCTTCCTATATTTTACTTTTAGTTTTATAGTGTTTACTACAAAGAGTGGGCAGTGTATGGCATCCTATAGCCGGTGGCCACAACACTGGCTTACACCGCCGGAGCAGGAGACCTTCGGCGAAGCTGACAGTGGAGGCTCCTGGTCTGACCGCACTGCCCACTAGACCACCAGGGAATATTACATGGGCAGGGGGCTGCTTGATGGCAGTGGCAGCCATTTCCCTGGGGTTCTATCAGCCGGGGGAGATGGGTGCTTTCCTGTAGCACTTCCCCCAACTCTGGTGCGCACTCTGTGGCCAGCAAGCCCCAGGCAGATTTACTCCTCAGTGAGCGGGCATTTTACCACAATGCTTGCCTCTGTGCTGGACAGAGAAGTGGGCTCCAGTCTCCTTTCATACCATGCTCCCAGCAGCTAGCTAGTTAAATTGTTCCTTCATGCTACTTGTGGCCGGCTTGTTGAGCTTCATTAGCCCATATTCTGCATTCAGCTGTGTTTTTTAATAAGTGTACTTGTGGTTACTGGTCACTGGAACATCCTTGGCAGGGGTGAGTACCCGTTTGGCTCTGCGCTCTCGTGTATTATTGGTGTGTGGAGGTTCTATTTCAGGGTCCATAGGGGGTTCACAGGGTTGATCTTGGAGGGTATAGCTGTATCTGGATCCACAGGCACCACGCAGTTAAAGCTTTTGCTGCTCCCAGGATGCACAGGGTCCATGCTCTATACCCCGCACCTGAGCCACATGCACCTCAGTTTTAGTTGGTGCCCGGCCGGAGTCGGGTCCCCCTTAGTGTGAGGGGGCTGCTTAGCAGCCCTTAAGCCTATGTTTAGAGTTTTTTTTACTTTAATTTTTTTATTTTTAAACTGACTATTCAAAGCGGCAGCATCAGACTCCATTGGACGTCCAAGCTGCCGCTCCTACACCCAGCTGGCGATGCTAGTTACAGATCTGGGGATCACGGTGGGACTAGCTGGGCTCTGGGGACTCCCACGACTGCTGCCGGATTGCCGGGGATCAGGCAAGCCGCGGTGACCCATGTGTATATGCAGTCGCATGCCTCCAGTCTCTGGGGATATACCGGAGGCGCTAGCAGTGACGGCGGGCTCCCCGTCTCCGGAGGAATACACCGCGGGACCACTAGACCACCAGGGAATAATGCCGGCAGCGAGAGCCATCGTTCCTGGGGTAAATTGCTATCCAGGGAAGCCAGCCTTCCCTGTCTAGCGGCTCCTCCCCCTCAGCTCAGCGCGACTTTCCGCTCGGGTCTGGCGACGCTGAGCTGCATTCCTCCTGCGGCCACTCCTCTGAGGTTTCCGGCGGCCATCTTCTCTGGCAGCACCGCAGAACTCCCAGGCAGCGCGTGGACCTGTTCCCCCTGTGTACCTCTCCCCTGGTAGGACAGCATACACAGCATTATAGCCCTCCCAGACACTGAATCTGGGCAGGTTGATTGTAGTGACAAGGTGCAGTGAGTATTAACTTTCTGCATTGTATTTAACTATTGTTAGTGCTGACTGTTTGCTTTTTTCTACTTACTGTCAATCTATACCTATCCCTTCTACAGCCCTGCAGGTGTGTGGGGAAGGGGTTTTTTCGGACCTCACTTATATAAATTCATGTATTTGTGAGGTCGGTCACATACAGTTGTGGGCTTGTGTGCTGAATACTTGTGGGTGCGCAGGAGTCCAACACTGAAGTGGCACGCTTCTGTTGGTGGCTCCGGCTTGGCCCAGATGTCCTTGGTACTCCGATCTTCGGAGCCTCTCCATCGACGCTCCATTCCTTCTGCCTCAGCGTCGGGACCTGTTGTCTCAGGGGCCCTGCCTTTACCCGGATCTGGGTCGTCTGTCTTTGACGGCGTGGCTCTTGAGACATCCGTCTTAAGGTCCTGGGGTTTTTCCAGCTCTGTCATCAGCATGATGCTTCAGGTGCGCAATCCTGCTTCCGTCAGGATTTACCAGAGTGTGGCATACTTATTTTCAGTGGTGAGTCCAGAAACTACGATCCGCAGGCATTTTGCGTTTCTAGGGTTTTGGCATTCCTTCAGTCTGGTTTGGAACTAGGCTTACACCTAGCTTCTTTGAAAGTTCATGTGTCTGCACTGTGTGTGGTTCCAGCGTAGGATCGCTACTCTGCCAGATGTCCGCACCTTTTTCCAGGGGGGTCTCAGGATTCAGCCTCCCTTTGTTCCCCCTGTGGCTCCTTGGGATTTGGCGGTGGTGCTTCGGGCCCTACAGGGTCCTCCATTTGAACCTCTTGAGTCGGTGGAGCTCAAGTGGCTGACGGTTAAAACTGTTTTTCTCCTGGCTATTGGGGTGGGCCTGCCAACAAACAAACTTTAGCCCGTTGGCTTCGTTTGATTATTTGTGAGGCTTATGCATGGGAGGGTTTACCTGTTCCAGCCTCTGTTGAGGCTTTCTACTCTCTGTGGGTCCCTCGTGGACTGCTAGCCGTGGCGCCTCGGCTGTTCAGCTATCTAAGGCAGTCTTGTGGTCTTGTATCCAGACTTTTCTGAGGTTCTATGCGTTTGACACTTTCGCATCTCAGGATGCATCCTTTGGGCGCCGAATTTTCCTTTTCAGCACAGGAGCGTCCCCTGCCCTTAGTTGAACTGCTTTGGCACATCCCCGAGGTCAACCCTGTGGACCCTCTATGGACACTGAAGTAGAAAACAAGAACTTACCTTTGTTATCTTTGTTTCTACGAAGTCCATAGAGTCCACTGGGCACCCGCCCTGACACACCTGGCTTCATATGGGCTTGGTGGCTGGTCACCAGTTTTCAGTCTCCCTTTCTGTGAGTTTGGTTCTTGTGTGTTCCAGTCTTCCTTCTCTGTTTTTTCCTCCTTCGGCCTTGGCTACTTACCAACCGATGTGCTTGTGGCTGGGGCGGGATATGGAGGAGGATGGACCTGTTGCATCCTGGGAGCAGTAAAAGCTTTAACTGCGTGGTGCCCGTGGATCCAGATACAGCAATACCCCAAGGTCAACCCTGTGGACCCTATGGACTTCGTAGAAACAGATGACAAAGGTAAGTTCTAACCATATCTCTTTTTTTTTTTTTCTGCGACTCAGGATGTCTACAAACAAACATTCCAAGGAAGTTAGTGCCGCATTATTGAGCACTTGTAAGAAGTGTCTAAATGTAATTTCTCCTCCGATCTGGAGCACGATGGCCTGAGTGCCAGTTGCTTAGACTTAGGGTGATTTTGTCCACAAATTCCAGCCAAGAACTGTCTTGGGCATCACAGCTGACTCGGATAATAGTTTGTAGACCGCATGTCCGTTCCACTGCCGTCTGTCCCTGTCGCTGTGCAATAGTTTCCCTTGACGCAGCAACCCCGGTCCAGGGGTTGGCTCAGGTGTTAGCATCCTTTCAACAAATGCTACATAAGGATAGGTCTCCTAGATGTAGGCTCCACGCAAATTCTTCACTCCGTTATCTTGTGGAGGCTCAGAGGTGTCTGCAGATGACGAGGCTAGGTCTTCCATTACCTCCGGTATGGAGATGTCTTCTGTCCCAAAGGAGGCTATCTCCCCAGTAGTTGTTGAGGCTCTTATCTGCGCAGTAAAGTCCATTCTACTAATGGAGGACTCTGACTCGGCCAATAGCTAGTGAGCTGGGGCACAGTAATAATGAGAGTTGAGCAACAGGTTCAATTCCTGTCTGTGATGCTTACTTTGAAACCTCTTAGATCCAAGACACCTGTCTAAAAAAAAAAAAAAAAGACTGTTGCAGAAATTCTGTCTTGAGCACAGCTGCAAGACCTCTTACCGGATGAGTGGACTCACCCTAGTAGACGCTTTTTGGTTTCCAAGCATATTGCTTAAACTATTCCAGCAGCAGATTGAGCAAATTAGGAGTCTCCTTCCCCATTATATGCCCATATTACACATCTTATTAATTCATCCCTCCTGCCTATCCCTAACATGACAACTCTGAAATATCTTACATATAGGATGCTGAAATCATAAGTTACTTTGTCAAATGCAGGTGCTCTCTCATCCAGGCCTTGTAGCAGCTTAAATGGCAAGATGTCAGGTGCTGGGCCAACACTATTGAGGAAGGACCTACCTCTGGCACGCATATAGGTGTCCTGGCCTCCATGGTTGCATATGTTAGAGAGGCAGTTTCTTATCTCTGAAGTGCCCGTAGATTCACGAATTTTAACTTCTAAAATGTTGGCTTCTGCATTTGCAGCCACAAGAGCACTTTGTGCATGGGGATGGCAGACACGGAATCCAAACATGTACATCCGGGCACCAGCGCCTGCTCCTTACCCTCCAGCAGTGGCTTAATACCAGTGCACCAGCACTTGCTTCTTACCCCTCCAGCAGTGGCGCATGCTTGATTGCCACCCGCAGTGGCTTAACATCCGGGCACAAGCACTTGCTTCTTACCCTCCAGCATGGCTTAATGTCTGGGCATCGGCAGCTGCTTCATCCCCAACTGCAGTGGCTTAACATCCAGGCACCAGCGCCTGCTTCTTATCCTTCAGCAGTGGCTAAATCCCAGGGCACCAGAACTTGCTGCTTCTCCACCAGCATAGACTTAATACCAGGGCACCAGCACTTGCTTCTGACCCCCAGCAGTGGGTTAATACCAGGTCTCCAGCACTTGGTTTTTACTCTACTGCAGTAGCTTAATGTCCGGGCACCAGTATGCTTCATCCTCATCTGCAGTGGTGAAAATCCGGGCACCAGCACCTGCTCCTATTTCTCCTGCAGTGGCTTAATACCAGGGCACCAGCACTTGCTTCTTACCCAATAGCAGAGACTTAACACAAGGACACCAGCGCTTGCTTCTTACCCTTCAGCAGACGCTTACCTGGGCACCTGCGCTTGCTTCTTCCCCCTTAGCCAAGCATAATACTAGGGCCCAAACACCAGCTTCTTACCCTCCAGCAGTAGCTTAAAACCAAGGCACCAGCACTTTATTCTTACCCTCCAGGTGAGGTTTAATACCAGGGCACCAGCGCTTGATTCTTAACCATTAGTAATGGCATTAATGTCCAGAAACCGGCGCATGCTTCATCCCCACCTGCAGTGGCTTAACATTCGGGCATGAACGTCTGCTCCTTTCCCTCCAGCAGTAGCTTAATACCAGGTCTCCAGCACTTGCTTCTTACCCTCCTGCAGTGGCTTAACATCCGGGCACCAGAGCCTGTCCCTCAGCCTACAGCAGTGACTTAATACCAAGGTACCAATGCTTGCTCCTTACCCTCCAGCAATGGCTTAATGCCAGGGCACCAGCACTTGTTTCTTCCCCGTTAGCAAAGCATAATACCAGGGCACAAATGCCTGCTGCTTACCCTCCAGTAGTGGCTTAATACCGGGGCACCAGCACTTGCTTCTTACCCACCAGCAGTGGTGCAATGTCCAGGCGCCTGTCGTTGCTTAGTATATGGGCACCAGCCCAGCTTCTTCTCCAGCAGAGGCTTCATGTTTGGACACTAGCGCTTGGTTCTTTCCCCTTAGCCAAACCTAATAATGGCATCAGCATCTGCTCCTTGCCCTCCAGCAGTGGCTAAAAAACAGGGCTAAAGTGCATGCTTACCCTCCAGCAGTGGCACTGGTGCATGCGTTATCCCACCCTGGAGTGGCTTAAAATCCAAACACCAGTTCCTGCTCCTACTCCTCCATCAGTGGTTTAATAACAGGGCACCAGCACTTGTTTCTGACACCCAGCAGAGGCTTAATACCAGGGCACCAGTGCTTGCTTCTTCCTCCATAGCAAAGCATAATACCAGGGCACCAATGCCTGCTTCTTATCCTCCAGCAAAGGCTTATTACCAGGGCACCAGCGTGTACTTGATCCCCACTTGCAGTGGCTTAACATCCGGGCACCAGCTTCATACTACCCAGTGGCTTAATGTCCAAGTATGGGCACGTGCTTGAACCACACATGCACCAGCACTCACTTCTTAGCCCCCAGCAGAGACTTAATGTCCAGGCACCAGCACTTTTTTCTTTCCCCCCCCCCCTTAGCCAAACCTAATACTAGGGCACCAGCATCTGCTACTTTCCCTCCAGCAGGGGCTTAATACCAGGGCACCAGCACTTGCTTCTTCACCCTTAGCCAAGCATAATACCAGGGCACCAATGCCTGCTTCTTATTCCCCAACAGAGGCTTTATACCAGGGCACCAGCACCTGATTCTTACTTCCTAGCAGTGATTTAATACCAGGGCATCAGCACTTCTTACATAATAGCAGAGGCTTAACACCAGGGCACCAGCACCTGCTTCTTAGCCCCCAGCAGAGGCTTAATGTCCAGGCACCAGCACTTGCTTCTTCCCCCTTAGACAAACCTAATACCAGGGCACCAGCACCTGCTCCTTAACCTCCTTAGTGGCTTAATACCAGGGCACCAGTGCTTGCTTTTTACCTCCCAGCAGTGGCTTAATACCACGCACCAGCATTTGCTTCTTTCCCCCCCCAGCAGAGGCTTAATACTAGGGTACCAGCACTTGCTACTTAACCTCCAACAGTGGCTTAATACCAGCACAACAGCACTTGCTTCTAACCCCCCAGCAGGGGAAGCAGTCAGGAAGCCAGCGAACGCAATGCCAATAGCCGGCTTCCTGGCTTTCTAATCCCGGCGAGTGTCAAATGACAGGCATCGAAATCCCGACGCCTGTCATTAGACCTATGTCGGTAACCCGACACCTGGCTTACCGATCGAAGGTAAGGGGGGCGGGGGGGTGGCTTGCTTATTACCAAGGCAACACTTAAGACTTAAAACCAGGGAAAAATTGCTTGCTTCTTACCCTCCAGCAGTGGCTTAATGTCCTAGAACCGGCGCATGCTTCATCCCCACCTGCAGTGGCTTAACATTTGAGCATCAGCATCTGATCCTTAACCTCCAACCCTGGCTTATAAAGTCTCCAGCACTTGCTTCTTATCCCCCAGCAGATGTTTAATACCAAGGAACCAGGACTTGCTTCTTACCCCCCAGCAGAGGTTTAATACCAGGGCACCAGTGCTTGCTTCTTTCCCTCCAGCAGTGGCTTAATTTCCAGGCACCAGTGCATTCTTGATCCCCACCTGCATTGGCTTAACCTCAGGGCACAAGCACCTGCTACTTTCCCTCCAGCAGTGCCTTAATGCCATTACACCAGCGCTTGCTTCTTATCCCACAGCAGAGGCTTAATACCAGGGCACAAGTGTTTGCACAGCAGTAGCTTTAATACCAGGGCACCAGCGCCTGCTTCTTGCCCTCCTAGCAGTGGCTTAATACCAGTGCACCAGTGCTTGCTTCTTTCCCTTCAGCAGTGGCTTAATTTCCAGTCACCAGTGCATGCTTGATACCCACCTGCATTGGCTTAACCTCAGGGCAAAAGCACCTGCTACTTACCAGAGGCATGCTGGGCCGGGGGGCAGGGTGACAGATGCCCCCCGGGCTGGTCCCATTTTCTGCACTTAGGGCCAGCCGCTGGTCCCTGCAGAATGGGCTGTGCTTGGCTGTGCTTAGCGGGAATAGAGCAGAGTCAGACATGGCCCCACCCGCTTATGTGCTGACTCTCTCTCCTTCTGCCTGCTTTCTGACAGAAGCGGCCTTGCTCATTCAGCATCAGCCCCAGAGAGGATATGCGAAGCAGTCCCCTCACTGCCTCTAATGCACGGCTCATGCTTTCTCCTATCCCCGGTGGCAGCTCCCCTCTACCTATAATACCCAGCACCTTGCCCTCTTCTCCAATTTCCACCCACTTGGCACCCAACTCCTCCTGGCTCCTCTCAACCCCTTTTACTTGCTGGGGCACCGAAAGGGGGGCTGGAGGGGCCGGGTCTGACTGCGCTCCTCTATCTGCACTGTCTGTGGGGGGGGGGGAGCGGTCACACCTCCCTCCTCCAGATTTGTACTGTGCAAAAATGGTTTTTTTTTCTGAGGGGGCATTGCCACGGCTCCCGTGAATAGGCCACGCCCCTTGTATTTTCTACGGCCCTGATTACACGAGTGGTACCTGGCTTCCGTGTCCTGTTCCAACCTACTACTCCTGATCCTGGCTCTCCTCTAATACCCAGCACCCCTCCTCTTCCTCCTATGGCAGCCAATTTATCCTATCCCTGGTTCTCCTCTAATACCTATTACCATCACCCCTCCTCCTCCTTCATTACCAGCCTACTCCTCCTGTGTTCTGTCCCCATTTCTCCTCTAATACCAAGCACCCCTCCTCCTCCTCCTATGACATTTCTCCTGTACCTGGCTATCCTTTTATGCCTATTACCCAGCATCCCTCCTCTTCCTCCAATACCAGCCTACTCCTCCTTTGTCCCTGGCTCCGCTTCCTACACATCAAGAAGAAGAGGGGCCATAAGGAACTGCAGCCAGAGTCAGAGCCCCCATCCAGTTCCCATAGAATAACATAAAGGTAAGAGAAAAGCCAGTCTACACACACACAGACAATATATGAATATGATACACATTACACGCACACACTTGCTATGCAGGAGCTGCAGCTAATAGAAGAGGGCAGAACTGGGTTTCATTAGGCCCATTTTCATAGCAGCAAAATGCGAAGACCCATCCGATATAACGAGGATGTAACTCTGGCCCAGCGGTTATCACTAACGCTGTCTCTGTGAGTTACGTTTAATAAATAACAGGGATAATTTTGTTGGGAGGTATAGTGTTGCATTAAAGAAATGCTTTATTTCAAGAATCAAGCATTTGTTTTTTTAATTCTGATGACATATCTGTAGAACAGGGAGTACCATCTTGATAGTTAAAAATTAGGACTGACACTCATGGGCCAGTGCTTTGTGCATGCCCCCCAAGCTAAACTTTGCCAGCCAGCCCCTGCTACTTACCCTCCAGCAGTGCCTTAATGCCATTACACCAGCACTTGCTTCTTCTCCCCCAACAGAGGCTTAATTCAAGGTCACCAGTGCTTGCTTCTTAGCCTCCAGCAGTGGCTTAATGTCCAGGCATCGGTGTGTACTTCATTCCCACTTGCAGTGACTTAACATCCGGGCACCAGCACCTGCTTAACATTCAGGCACAAGAGCCTGCTTCTCCCGAAGCAGGGCTTAATGTCCAGACACCAGCACTTGCTTCTTATCCCCCAACAGAGGCTTAGTACCAGGGCACCAGTGCTTGTTTCTTACCCTCCAGCAGTGGCTTAATGTCCGGGCACTGGCATGTACTCCATTCCCACTTGCAGTGGCTTAACATCCGGGCACCACCACCTGCTTCTTACTACCCAGAAGCTTAATGTCCTGGTATGGGCACATGCTTGATCAACACATGCAGTGGCTTAACATCCAAGCACCAGCACCCGCTTCTTTGCCCCCACCAGAGGCTTAATGAATGTCCAGGCACCAGTACTTGATTCTTCTCCCTTAGCCAAACCTAATACCAGGGCACCAGCACTTGCTTCCCACCCTTTAGCAGAGGCTTAATACACCAGCACCAGCCCTTGCGGTTTACCCATCAGCAGTGGATTAATGTCCCAGAACTGGCGCATGCTTCATCCCCAACTGCTGTGGCTTAACATTTGGGCATCACCATCAGCAGTGGCTTAATACCAGTGCTCCAGGACTTGCTTCTTACACCCCAGCAGAGGCTTAATACCAGTGCACCAGTGCTTGCTTCTTTCCCTCCAGCAGTGGCTTAATTTCCAGGCACCAGTGCATGCTTGATCCCCACCTGCATTGGCTTAATAGCAGGGCACAAGTGCTTGCTTCTTACTTCACAGCAGAGGATTGATAGCAGGGCACCAGTGCTTGCTTTTTACCTGCCCAGCAGTTGCTTAATGTCCAGGCACCACTGCTTGCTTCTCCATTAGCCAAGCGTAATAACAGGGCACCTGCTCCTTACCCCCCAGCAGAGGCTTAATATCAGGGCACCAATGTCTGCTTCTTACCCCAGAAAAAGCTTAATACCAGGACACTAGTGCTTGCTTAATGTACACTGTCGAAGCCAGATGATTGGCTGAGACCAGATCTTAAGTTAATATTGGGCAACGCCATCTTGTGTTGCCCATGACGATCCCATCTTCCGTCGTCAGCATGAAACCATTGAGTACAATGCTTTTAGATTATTAGTGTTGTGCCTTTCTTTTTGAATGCAATACGAATTTTAGTGTTTTGGAACCACAATTATGGTCTGGGCAGCGATTATTTCTCTCTAGCTATTTAAGGGTATTCATAGTTGGGGGCTCGCAGTTGATATCACGCCACCATGATTCGCACGATAGCAAATGGACCTTGATTCCACACCTAAGGGTGGAAGGCACAATAAGCAGGCAAGAACGCACTGTGTTCAAAACCCTGCTACCATTCAGTGTTGTGGAATCATTGTATTTTATTGTGTAATCTTAAGGGGCACTGATTAGGTACCAGGGGACAGGAGAGAAAGGTTTGTTTCTTTTGTCTGTCCGTGCTTTGTGTGTTAGTCGTATTATCGTGTATGCGACTAGTCGCACTATAGCGTAATTTTTATTTCTGCACTTTTGTGTATCAGTTGCATTATTGTGTATGCGATTAGGCGCACAATAGTGTATACGTGTTTCCGGTATTGCTGCCACTTGTTCAAACAAATTGTTTGCATTGTTGTATTGATAGCATGATTACATTGTTTTGAGTCTCTTAATCATACTGCCATATCTGAGAAAAAGTAATTTATTTTCTGCACAGAAAAGGTGCATGATAGCTGTATTTGTGATAAGAATAGGGGTACTGTGTGTTCCCTGTTGCTAGGGGTACTGTGTGTTCCCTAGAGCTAGATTACTGTGTTTCCTAGGGTACACATAGCAGGTGTATTGTAGAATAGGGGTACTGTGTGTTCCCTATGACTAGGGGTACTGTGTGTTCCCTATGACTAGGGGTACTGTGTGTTCCCTAGAGTTAAAATCGGCTCTGTGTGATTGCAAAATCCATTGATCAGTTAGGTTCTTTGGGCATTGCGATTGAACGCACGGTTGGGGCAGACCGTGATTGTGAACTGAGTTGTGGTGGAGGAAATCACTGAAAAGGGTAAGGGTTATTGGAACTCTTAAATTCTAGCAGTGGAAAGTACTCGAAAAGGGATTTGGTTAAGGGGTACTGTGTGTTCTCTATCCGAAAGGCAGGATATTGTATAGGCGGCATTCTGCTGCTTGTTGTGTAGGTTGACTGTAACGATTAGCGAGTTGGTTGTACACAGCGGGTGAAGGTGAGTGGACGCAGCCTGTGAGTGTGTATGCACGTCAAGGTAGTGTTGCCGAAAGTACATAGTAGTGCAGGCGCACGTCCACCGCCCTACGCGGTGGAAGGTGAAGATACAGCCCATACCAAAAATTATAAAAATGTAACATGTAACTTGTACCTTCTCCTGAGTAAGTATAAGGAAAATTTTATGAAGCAGATGATGAACCTGTTGTAATGTCAGCCATTTCTCATGCAGTTCAAATGTTAAATGTTCCTCCACAGCAGGTACAGGAAGTGGCCTCACCAATGGTAGTAGAAGTGCTACCACCTACAGAAGCCGTAGCGGGAGCTGGTGGAAATACTATTATATGTTGCAGTAATAGACTGAACCCCCCCAAGTACCAAGGCCAAAGGTAACGGTGTGGTAGGCATGCATCCAGTCCGGACAATAACAGTTCCCAATGGGAATCCGGATGCATGTGGTGTGCCTACAAGGGAGGGAGCAATGCGCATTGTCCATGGACAAGAGCGGAGCTACATTCCATAATGACAGATTTCACTGACCCTAGAAAAGAGTTAGCAAAATGTCAGAGATTTATACAAGATTAAGGTAATACTCATGAGTCAACCAACAAAGATTGGCGAGTGGTATTATGGGCATGTCTTACACACATTACCAACGTGAAAAAGTTTATCACGGCTTGTGTATGGGATGGAGATAGTCCCTTAACTGACGAAAGTAATCAGGACAACATAACCCGCATAATCACCCAATTGGCCGTATATTTTCCAGTGGTAGTTAACTGGAGTAAAATGTATACAATTAAGCAGAAGGAGAGTGAGTCTTCAGGAGATTATTTCACCAGAGCGCTGCAGACTATAACCCAGTACACTGGGATAGTGGACATAAAAGATAGCATGCACCACAGAGTAATGGTCATCACAGTACTTATGGATGGTCTTAAAGACAATCTAAAGACCAGGGTTCAGACCTCACATCCTGGTTGGAGGGGAATTACGGTAGACACCCTCAGGGAAACTTCTATTGAATATGACAAAAACATCCTCAGGAAGCGTGAAACACCGAGTGAGAAGCTAATGGTTGTTAGCATTCAAGCTCTTGAAACAATGCATCCACAGCACCAGACACCTCACCTGCGCAGCTATAAGTTTTCCATACATATCATGCGCAGTCACAAATTACACAGCCATACCACACATCTCACACTGCAACAAAATACATATCAACATACCTTGCCTCAGAACACATTCCACACACAGCCACAACCCCCATATCCACATCCTCAGTCATTATCTTTCCACACTTCCCAACCCACACAACAACAACCTTTCAAACCATACCCACCACGAAGGTGTTATAACGACAACCAGAAGGGACACCAAATTAGGGACTGTAAAGCAAGGAAACAGGGACCACCTAACCAGAGAGCTCCAAAACATTCCCAGAATGCAGGAAACTTCCAGCAATCGCCTGCTCGCATAGTGGCAGTAAATGCTTTATTGGAGCAGGACAGTCAGCTCTAGGGGTCAGGTCACACCTGTAGTCTACAGCCAGTCAGGTTAACTGGGAGTACTAGGGATGAACCTGTAGTGACAGTACTAACCTACTGGGAAGGGATTTGTTGTGTAAAATGGGATGTCATTTATTGTACCCTGATGGTATATTTTTAGATATCCCAGAGAGAGTTGCGCATGAGGTAAGGGATATATTGGACACTCCACAAAGGTTAATGCTTCACTCTACCATCTTAGAGCAAAGTCCATCACAGATAAAAGAGATGTTATCTCAAATACCGGGTTCCCTTTGGACCAAAGATGGACAGGGCACTGGATTAATGGCAAATGTAGCTCCTGTAATGATCAACTTAAAGGTGGGAAGACAGGCTTCAAAAATCCCTCAGTACCCTTTAAAACCAGGGGGGGTGTATCCCATAATTGAGAGATTGTTCCAGCAGGGGATTTTAGTCCGTACAGCTAGTGTAGCCAACAGTCCCATCTTTCCTGTGAAGAAGAGTGGTGGGAGTGGTTATAGGCTAGTACAGGATCTTAGAAGGGGGTAATAAGGTAGTTGAGAGCCATTCCCTGTAGTGCCAAATCCAGCTATAATTCTCTTGCAGATCCCACCAAATGCAACCCATTTTACTGTTATTGACCCCTGTTCTGCCTTCTTCTCTGTCCCTCTTCAAACTGACTGTCAGTATTTGTTCGCCTTCACATACAAAAGGGGTACAATACACATGGACACAATTTCCCCAGGGCTTCATAGACAGCCCCAGTATCTTCTCCCAGGCCTTACACAACGGTTTACAATCCTTTCAACCTGCCAATGGATCTGTTCTAAAACAATATGTTGACGATTTGTTGTTGTGCTCAGATTCGTTTGTCATGTTTAAATGATACTAAACTACTGTTGCTTCATCTCTCACAGACAGGACACAAGGTTGCTAAGGACAAATTACAGCCATGCCAGACTAAGGTTAAATACTTGGGACACTGTCTAACCCAGGACCTATGACATTTGACAACCGTCTGAATACAGGCCAGACAGACCATGACACTGCCGCAAAATCAACAGCAAATTCGTACCTTCTTGGGAATGTGTGGATACTGCAGAATGTGGATCCCAGGTTTTTCTATTTTGGCTTTACCATTGCAGGACTTATTTCTTCCTCAAAACCCGACCGTGTCACACACACTGAGGAAACAGAGCAGGCTTTCCTTAATCTTAAGGATAGTCTGACAAGAGCACCTGCATTGGGAATACCAGATTACGAAAAACTTTTTGATTTATATTCTACAGAGGCTAATGGCTGCGCAGCAGGTGTCCTCACACAAAACATGCTGATGCTAGTAGACCCTTGGCATACTACAGTGCACAATTGGACACTGTGGCAAGATCACTACCAACGTGTTTAAGAAGTGTAGCAGCAACTGCTCTTTTGGTCAGTAAGAGTGAGGATGTAGTATTAGGCCATGATTTATACACCCCATGCTGTATCTGCTTTGCTGAATTCTGCCCAAACCAGACATGTTTCCTCAGCTAGGTTCGCGAAATGGGAACTAGCTCTAATAGCACCTGCATATAACACCATTAAATGGTGCAGTACGTTAAACCCAGCAATGTATTTGCCATATGTGCCTCAGGATGCACAAGGGGTGGAGAGAGGTGAGTCGCTGGTGGAAGGTGTGTTTTGCAGGTATACTGATGCTCATGTTCGTATGGAATATTTGAATCAGACCTTTACTGCAAGACCTGACATATGTGATACACCTTTAGAAAATGTAGATGTGACATTTTACATGGATGGGAACTGGATGACACTGGATAGTTATGTACAGGTGATGCTGTTGTAAATGACGAGGACTTTATAGAAGCCGAACTCCTTGGTCCACCTCACTCGGCCCAAGTGGCGGAGCTAGTGGCACTAAGAAGAGCGTGTGAGTTGGCAGAAAGCAAATCTGCGAACATATACACTGACTCTAGGTATGCCTCTGGGGTCGTACACAATTTCAGAGCTCTATGGCGTCTTAGAAATTTTATGACAGCAGCAGGCACACAAGTAGCACACTCAAAACATATAAAAGGGCTATTGACAGTGATCCAAATGCCAAAGGCAGTGGCCGTCTTCAAGTGTAAAGCCCATACATGTGAGGATTATCCGGTGTCACTGGGCAATAAGGCGGCAGACTAAGCTGCCAAATGGGTAGTAGGGTTAAGAATGAATACACAGATTGATGAAATGATGATGTTTCAAACTATTGATATGCAGAAATTAATTGAGATGCAAAATTTGTGTTCCATTCAGGAAAAGGCAGTCTGGAGATCCAAGGGATGTGGGCAAGAGTCCTACCCAAGCTTGGCTGAGGCAGCACATGGTCTGACTCATCTAGGTAAACAAGGTATGTGCAAGTTGATCAGAGCATATTGGTGTGCACCAGGCTTTTCTTCTCAAGCTGAGAAAAGGGCAATGTCCTGCCTGACCTGCTTGAGAAACAATGTCGGGAAGAAAATACCGACTGAGCCATCTCTCATCCCTCCGACAGACGGACCTTTTCAGGTAATACAAATTGATTTCATCCAAATACCACCCTGCAGGAAACTCAAGTATGTATTAGTTTGTACAGGTGTGTTCTAATTGGGTAGAGGCATATCCAGCTGCCACTAATACTGCTGCATTTACTGCTAAAAAGATCATTCAGGAATTTGTATGCAGGTACGGTATCCCTAGAATCAAAGAAAGTGATAGGGAGACAATCTCATCTGATTGTAAGTCCACAGGAAGACTTGAAGAGTAACAATGAGGTTACTGTAAAGTATCTTATAACAATGAGTAAACAGTTGAAGCAGCAGAAATTTAAATTGTTGTCACCTGATATGCAAGAAACACACTGTCACGATGTTGAACCTGGAGAATTTGTGATCTGAAATTTCTTACGTTCAGGTTGTCTGACAGATAAGTGGGATGGTCCGTATGAAGTGTTGCTGACAAGTATGACATCTTTGAAAGTGGCAGAGAGAGATACCTGGGTCCATTTCACTCACTGCAGGAAGGTCAACTATCTGGTGGAGATACAAGGAGGAGTCGAGGCAAATAACACAGAACTGTCAATTGCGAGCTTGTTGCGGGAGAGTTAAAGACTGCAGTGAGATACCTGAGCTTGGGAAATTTAAAGCCCATTATTCCAGCAATGGAGTGGCGGGCTTGGGTTGCGTTCCTATTTTCTGCCAGAGTTCTCATCATCCTTGTTTGGTTCGGGATGTCTTGTTTCTGTAACTGTGGACAGATTATGGAGGCAGAGATCGATGGTGATACCGATGGAGTTGAGTCGGGAGAAGCAGCAATACATTCACAAGGGCGGTGTCTGACCAAACTCAGTACAGTAATTAAGAGATCTGTCATTCTAGAAACTCGAAGTCAGTGTGAAGGTCAATTGTCTGAGGAATACTATATGTGTGCAAACTGTGGATCTCTAATTGATGAAAAGTGCATCCAGCGATGCCAGTCCAACAGTAACCTGTATTTGGGTGAGCATCCTTTAGAGGATTACCATTTCTTAGTGGCTAAGGTCTTAAACCAGACTGAGTGTTGGGTTTGCACTCATGTGCCTCAGGGACAACATAATGTAAGTTTAGTACCACTCCCGTTAAATGTCTGAGGTTCTTGGATTACTTAAGGGGAAAATGCTGGACGGGAAATTCGTTAAGTCCAAGCCTCCAAATTTTAAGCTCCATCAGTACCAGGTGGATAGATCCCTGTTATGTCTAAACATCACCAATTCCAATAAACCAGGAAATTGGGAGGTATCCGGGAACAATCAGACAATGACCTTTTCACACACAGCTGATAATCAGTAGATGGTGGACTTATGTGCAATATTACCAGTGGTAGACACTTCCGGTATAAGTATACACTTAGTTCCACCAAGGTAATGGTTGGCAGAGTACCAGAAGGGTACTGTGCAGTTATTGTACAACCTAAAACATGTATTAGTCAAATGGGAAAATCTGCGGTAGGATTGAGGTCAGAGAATTGTGTCCGATGATAATGATGCATTCTATCCCTTATGTACTCCCAGTTGATGTGTATTTTATATGTGGAAGGAAAGAGGTTATGATGCTTGATATTCATAAAAACACTCCATCACCATATCTTCACACACAGGGCCTGATTCTGAGCCGGACGCTCTGAAAGAGCGCTCGCTCTGAATCAGGGCGTTTTTTTTATTTTTTTTGGTGCGGCCTCCGGGCCGCTCGCATAGTCGTGGGTGACCGCTAGCGGGTCTGAATCAGGCCCTGAACCCACTCATCTCTACTAATAACATAAATGGATGATCATGATGATATTCAAATAGTAGAAAGTAGAAAGCGTTGTAGAATATAAAAAAGAAAATTTTGACAAAAATTCACTATCTCCATGTATGCTTATTGCAAGGCTCTGTGCACAGAACACCATATACAAGTATATTTATACATTAGGAACAAATAGAAAAAAAAGCCAATTTTAGGCCCAAATCCCAGGATGCCACTGATCCCTATCCCAGGATTGGCCTCCCTACCAGGCACATATACTAATGTTATCACTAGAGATGTGCGCCAACTCTCGTGTTTTGGTTTTGGATCTCCCCTCCCTGGTTTTGGATTTTTTTTCCTTGGTAATTTGTTTTCGTGTTTTGGATCTGGATTTTGTTGTTAAAATAACCATAAAAATGGGTCTGTTTTTGTTCCTACGGTATTATTAATCTCAATAACATTTATTTCCAGTAATTTCCAATCAATTTTGACCACCTCACAATATTATCTGCTTTATCTAGTTAAGGCCAAAAGGTTGCATCCAGCTAACTGGCTGATTAAGCTAAGTGACACAGTGGGCGGCACTAACTTGTGGCAGTTCAGTTTCTAATTTCCAACATGGATACAGTGTGTTATACAGTGTGGGTTGGATACACCAATAGTGCACTTACTGTGACTGCAGTGTCGGCACAGCAGGGTTGCTGACAGGGTCCTCAGTACAATGAATGGTGGTGCTGGCAGTGTCTTCAGTGAAGGGTACCGGTGATGTCACCAGTGCGGGGGTACCAGCGATAATTTTAGTGCAGGTTTGCTGTCTGCGTCAGCAGTGCGGGGGTGCCAGTGGTGTCTTTAGTGCAGGTTTGCTGGCTGTGTCTTTAGTGCAGGGGTTGCTGGCAGTGTCCTCAGTATATGGAATGGCAGTACGGGGGTGCCAGCGGTGTCTTTAGTGCAGGTTTCCTGGCTGTGTCGGCATAGCGGGGGTGCCAGCAGTGTCCTCAGTGCAGGTTTGCTGACTGAGTCGGCATTGCAGGGTGTCGGCAGAGCCGGGGTGCCAGCGGTGTCCTCAGTGCATGTGTGCTGACAGTGTCGGCAATGCAAAGGTACTGGTGGTTATCTCAGTGTGGGAGTGTCGGCAGTGCAGGGGTGTTCTCATTGCAGGGTGTCGGCAGAGCGGGGGTGCCAGCGGTGTCCTCAGTGCATGTGTGCTGACAGTGTCGGCAATGCAAAGGTACTGGTGGTTATCTCAGTGTGGGAGTGTCTGCAGTGTGGGGGTCGCTGACGGTGTACTCTACGTGGGGCTGGCAGTGGGGGATGCTGCCAGTGGGGGTGCCGGCAGTGTTAGGTGGCGGGGGATGGCGGGCGCCATCTTTTTCTCTCTCCTAGTGCATTTTCAATGGACTTAATGCTTATTGGCTGAAAGCCATGACACATGGCTCTTTCAGCCAATCAGCGTTAAGCCCACTCAAAACTAAACCTCACGACCCGACAGCGGGGTCACGAGGTTTTTGCCTCGGGTGAGGGATCCGGGGCAGGCAGGGAGATCCGAGCTGCGCTCAGATCGCTCCGGATCCCCAAAATTTGGGTGGGTTCGGGTCTCTGAGATCCTAACCCGCTCATCTCTAGTTATCACCTGGCGCAAACCTGGCACATATACTACTGTTATCTCCTGGCATACACCTGGCACATATAATACTGTTCAGTGGCGGCTCCAGAGGTGGGGCTGCAGCATAGTCCTAAATAAAAATAGAGGAGCCACACCAATTGCCAGTGAGTCCCAGCCGGCGATGATTTGCAGCATTTGGAAGAGCAGTTATTGTAGCTCCCTTATCTGAATTTTGGACAGTGCTGCAGCCCCACCTCTGGAGCCGTCACTGCTACTGTTATCTCCTGGCGTAAGCCTGGTACATACACTACTGTTATTTCCTGGCATACACCAGTCACTTATGCCCTTGAGGCGTACATCAGGAGAGTAGTATATCTATAATGAGTGTGGGGCACATGGGCCCCACACCGCACACTCTGCACCCATAGTATTACTTACCACTCAGGAGTCCCACTTCGGTGCAGGGTTCTGGTGCTATAAAAATGACTGGAAAATGGCCGCCGCAGCCATTTTCCCATCATTTGCGCATGAGCAGTACAGGGAAAATGGCCGCCACGCCCATTTTCCTGGTGACCTGTGCATACTCTATAGACTCTGGGTGCACTCTAGTGCCCAGAGTCTATAACTCCAGTGCTGGTCATGCACAGCTCAGTGTGCTGCCAGCCGCCGGACAGAGAGGAGGGGGCCTGTGTCGGAGACTGCACATGGGCCCCTTCCTCTCTAGAAATGCCCCCGGTACACCTGGTACATATACTACTGTTATCTCCTAGAGTAAATCTGGCACATTTAGTACACATATACTCATACTTGCCGACAATCAGTTCCCTCCTTCCGGGAGGGAGCTGATTGTCGGCTAACAGCGGGGTGTGTGCCCGGCCATTGACGTCACGGTGGGGTGGATCGCGTCATCATGGCCCTGCCCCCTCATCACAATGCCGTTATTTTCGGCATTGTGAAGCAGGGGGCGGGGCTACAATTACACGATTCAGAATGAATCGCATCACCGAGATCCCCCCCCCCCCCCCCCCCCCCCCCCCGGCTGTTGAGGTTTTTAGTTTATTCTGGTTGGAAGTCGGGAGGATTGCTGGCTGCCGGGAGGCCAGGAGCAGCACCCGAAAATCTGGAGGCTCCCGGCCAAATCAGGAGGGTAAGCAAGGCTGCATATACTACGGTTATATCCTGGCGTAACCTGGCACATATACTACTGTTATCTTTTGCAGGGAGGTGGGGACGAGGCAGATGTTGCACCTGCATTTGTGGAATAAAGTGCATTGTATTGTACATCAACCCCCTAATGCATAATTTTCAAAAGCTAATCGGGCCAGTGAACTACATATGTACAAAATAGCCAATGTCTACAGTACATATTTGCCTACCTTTTGGCTGCCTTCTCTGAGAGGAGTCCACCAGGTCATCACTGTGGGGGCAGGGCTTAGTGGGTCTGGGCTTGGAGCTCGGATGAGGAGGACTGATCTGGTGGCATTGATGATGCAATGTCATCATCCCAGCCCCACCCTTGTAATGCAATGCAGAGATTCCCATCATTGTGGAGAAGGGAGCAGAGCCACGATGACGTGATTCCCAGCTAATTGCATCATTGGCTGCATGTGTTGCCCACTTCACATGGAAAGTGGGTCGCCAGAGAACCCCAGCCCCCGGGACACTTATCCAACTTTCTACTTCAGGGTCCATAGGGGGTCCACAGGGTTGACCTTGGGGTTATAGCTGGAACAGGATCCATGGGCACCACACAGTTAAGCTTTTAGCTCCCAGGATGCACTTGGGTCCTCCTCTATACCCCGCCCCCGAGCCACAGGCACCCCAGTGTAAGCTGGTGCCCGGCCGGAGTCGGTCACCGCGCAGGGGGGCTGCAGGAGCAGCCCCCAAAAGCTTTTATTTTAAGTTAAATTTTATTTATTTTTAATCTATTTTTACTACAGACGGCAGCGAAGGGCTGTCTGTACAGACGCCCACGCTGCCGCTCTGATCCCCGACTGGCGCCGCGACGCCAGTACTGATCTGGGGATCGCGGCGGGAGGACAGAGTCCGTACTAGCCGGACTCTGTCTACCTCCCAGGACTGCTGCCGGAGTCGCCGGGGATGCAGGTAAGCCGCGCGTCGCTGGCTAGCGGCGGCGCGCGGAATGCCTTAAATGCAGTCCTTTAGCCTCCGGTCCGGGGGACAGACCGGAGGCTGCTGGCAGTGGCGGCGGGCCCCCCCCATAACCCGTGGGACCACTAGACCACCAGGGATAACCGGCAAGCGGGAAGCCAGCATCCCTGGGGTTAATGGCCAGCCAGGGGAGGAAGCCTTCCCTGTCAGCGGCTCCTCCCCTCAGCTCAGCGCGCCTTTCAGCACGCAGTCTGGCGTCGCTGAGCTGCAGATTCCTCGGCCACTCCTCCTCTGAGGTCTCCAGCGGCCATTTTCCCAGTGGCAGCGCAGATCTCAGGGAGCACGCGGACCGGTCCCCCTGTGTACCTCTCCCCTGATTAAGGACAGCGTACACAGCACTATAGCCCTCCCAGACACTGAATCTGGGCAGGTTGATTGTAGTGTAAAGGTGCAGTGAGTATATCTTCCTGCATGGTATGTGACTTTTTGCTAGTGCTGCCTGTCTGTGCTTATTTTCCGCTTACTGTCAGCTTATACCTATCCCTTTACTTCTCCTACAAGCCCTGCTGGTGTGTGGGGGAGGGGCGTTTCTACTGACCTCACTTATATAGATCACGTATTTGTGAGGTCCGTCACATACAGTTGTGTGCTACTCAGTGCCATATTGTGGGCTGTTGTTCAGCACACCGGTGAGTGCGTTTTACTTCTACCCTGGTGCCAGATATATAATATATTCTGTCATGTCAGACGAGGAGGTTGAGCGCTCAGTGGCTCCGGTGTTGGCCTCCTGCGGACGCTGTTCTGCAGGAGTAGATAGGGAGGATTTGTCACAGGATGGCCTGTGTAGTCGATGCCAGGTGGCTCCTGGCCCATCCAGACCTTCTCTGGCGCAGGAACCACCGTGGGCGATGTTTTCTCAAGTGCTGGTGTCTATTGCGGACCGTCTGTCGGTCCCGACTGCTCTCCCTACTAGGGCGGTGCCCCAGCCGACCATCCCCCATTCCCCGGGTGTCCCGCAGTTATTGCGGAGTCCTCCTGGGTCTCAATCAGTTGGTCCCTTTGGGGGGTTGCCTATGTATATACAGGCTTCCCCTGTGCCGCAGCAGCCTGTGGTACCTTTTCAGGCCCCTATGGCGACGCCTCCACCATGGGTGGATGTGCTCTCCAACTCCGTGCAAAATTTGGCGGCCGCTTCCTCGGCTTTTCAGTCAATGTTGCAGACTGACATGCCTTCTAGGATTTCTAAACGCCCACTCATGGCACGGGCTGCTCAGGTATCGGACTCAGAGGGTTCCTCAGATGATGGGGAGGTCCCTGATGACACTGACTCGGACGCCTCGGTCCAGGAAATGGATACCAAGTCGTCCATTAATGTGCGAGCACTAGTTAGGGCGGTGCGAGCTATTCTTCTTATAGAGGATGAGGCACCGGTTCCTAGGTCGAAGTTTCCTAGTTTCAAAAAAACTAAGGTGGCTTCTGCGGTGTTTCCCCTGTCTGATCAGTTGACGGATCATATGGCGGTAGCTTGGCAGGCGCCCAGTAAGAGATTCCTTCCTCAGAAGCGGTTGGCTTCTAATTACCCCTTCCCTGAGGCACATTGTAAAAAATGGGAAACTCCACCGGCGGTGGATTCCCATGTCACCCGTTTAACTCGGGGCGCCACCTTACCATTACCGTCGATATCCTCGCTGAAGGATCCCACGGACAGGAAAGTTGAGACTTGCTTAAAGTCTATTTACTCCCTCTCCGGGGCGGTGGCCCGACCGTCCATGGCCATTTCCTGGGTGGCCAAGGCCATTGAGGGGTGGGCCAATGCATTGGAAGATACCTTCCCGGACGACGCTCCGGATGTCCAGCGGGCGTTGTTGGGACAAATGAGGGACGCCGCTTCTTACATTGGAGAAGCTTCTTTAGATGCTAGTCTGCTGACCTCGCGGGTATCGGCTGCAGCGGTGTCTGCCCGCCGATCCTTATGGTTGCGGTCCTGGAGAGCGGACTCTGATTCAAAGAAAGGTCTGGAGGCCTTACCTTTCAATGGGGAATTACTATTTGGTCCGGACTTGGACAAAATAGTGGACACCCTGGCTAAATCCAAGTCGGCCTTCCTCCCTTCGGCGGCACTGCCTGCTAAGGTTCGGAGTTCGGCTTTTCGTTCCTTTCGGGTTCAGGGTAAGGCGAAAGGTCAGTCCTTCCCGAGACAGTCTGCGAGTAAGACGGCCTCTAAACCCAAGAAGCAAGCCTGGAGTGCTCGGCGCCCTTCTTCCAAGCAGGAAGATAAACCTGCGGCCTGATGGGACGGGCCTCCCTCTGGGGGACCTCAGAGTGGGAGGCCGACTTCTTCTATTTGCCCAGTGCTGGCACAATACCACCACGGATGCCTGGGTTCGAGAAGTGGTCTCCCAGGGGTACGCCCTGTCTTTTCGGCACAGACCACCCCACCAGTTTTTCTGCACAAGTCCTTCTCAGGACAAGACCAAGGCGTTACAGGTTCAGGAGGCTATAGAGTCCTTGCTGAAAGCAGGGGTCATTGTTCCCGTTCCTCTATCACAACGAGGGACGGGGTATTATTCGTCTCTGTTTCTGGTGCAGAAACCCAATGGTTCTCATCGCCCTATCCTCAACTTGAAGTCTCTGAACAAATTCCTCAGAGTTCCCAAGTTCAGGATGGAAACGTTACGTTCCATCATTCTGGCGATGGAACCGGGGGATTACATGGTGTCCCTGGACATCCAGGACGCCTACCTCCATGTTCCGATAGCATCTTCACACCAGCGGTATCTGAGGTTCGCTATCCTTCAACACCACTATCAGTTCCGGGCGCTACCCTTTGGTCTCTCCACGGCACCGAGGGTGTTCACGAAGATTATGGCGGTCATGGCCGCACATCTTCGGAACCAGAATGTACGGCTGCTGCCGTACCTGGACGACCTCCTGTTGCTGGCGAGCTCCCCGGAGGTACTGCTTCAACATCTCCACCTGACGATCGCTTGCCTGCAAGCACACGGGTGGTTGATAAATTGGAAAAAGTCCTCCCTGATTCCATCACAGCGGATGGTTCATTTGGGAGCCCTGCTGGATTCGCGTCAGCAAAGGATCTTCCTGACTCCGGAGAAGGTCGCCTCACTACAGCTGCGGATACGCAGTTGCCTGAGCCGTTGCCGCCTGTCGGTCCATTCGGCTATGAGAGTTCTGGGGTCCATGGTGTCGACATTCGACATGGTGGAATTTGCCCAGTTCCATTCCCGGCCCCTGCAGGGGCTGATTCTATCAGAATGGAACGGGTTACCTCACCGGATCCGCTCTCAGGTGCTGGTGTTGTCTCCGGACGTTCGGCTATCTTTGGCTTGGTGGCTTCAGACAGCTCATCTGGTCGAGGGGCGCCCATTTTGGGTCCCGGACTGGGTCCTGCTCACGACGGATGCCAGTCTCCGGGGTTGGGGGGCAGTGACCGGCTCTTTGTCGCTTCAGGGTCGTTGGTCAGCGGAAGAAGCACTTCTCCCCATCAACATCCTGGAACTGCGGGCAGTATACAAGGCCCTGCAGTCGTCCGGCCCCGCTCTTCACGGAAGGGCGGTACAGGTGCAGTCCGACAACGCCACCACGGTGGCGTATATCAATCACCAAGGCGGAACTCGCAGTCAGGCAGCGATGTCGGAGGTGTCTCGTATCCTGTCTTGGGCGGAGGGTCACATTCCAGTGATCTCGGCGGTCTTCATCCCCGGAGTCCTCAATTGGGAGGCGGACTTCCTCAGCCGTCACGACGTGCATCCCGGGGAATGGTCGCTTCACCCAGAGGTGTTTCAGCTACTCGTGGACAGGTGGGGACTGCCGGAGCTGGACTTGATGGCCTCCTGTCACAATCACAAGTTGCCCGTTTACGGGTCAAGGACAAGAGACGCAGGTGCAAGTCTGGTGGACGCGCTGTCGCTGACATGGACGTTTCACCTGGCGTATCTGTTTCCTCCGATATCCCTGCTTCCTCGGGTTCTGCGGAAATTCAAGCAGGACGGCGGCATGCTCGTGCTGGTAGCTCCGGCCTGGCCCAGACGTCCTTGGTACTCCGATCTGAGGAGCCTCTCCATCGACGTTCCGTACCTTCTTCCTCAACGTCGGGACCTGTTGTCTCAGGGGCCCTGCCTTTACCCGGATCTGGGTCGGCTGTCTTTGACGGCGTGGCTCTTGAGACAGCCGTCTTGAGGTCTCGGGGCTTCTCCAGTTCGGTTATTGGTACGATGCTCAGGGCACGCAAGCCTGCTTCAGCACGGATTTATCACAGAGTGTGGCACACTTACTTTCAGTGGTGTGAGTCCAGACTTTATGATCCTCAGGTGTTCCGAGTTTCTAGGATCTTGGAATTTCTTCAGTCAGGATTGGATCTCGGCTTACGCCTTGCATCTCTGAAGGTTCATGTGTCCGCCTTGTCCGTGTGGTTTCAACGGCGGATTGCAATACTACCAGACGTTCACACCTTTTTCCAAGGTGTTATCAGGATCCAGCCTCCCTTTGTGCCTCCGGTGGCTCCTTGGGACTTGGCGGTGGTGCTACGGGTCCTGCAGGGTCCTCCGTTTGAGCCTCTTGAGGCGGTGGAGCTCAAGTGGCTGACATTTAAGACGGTTTTTCTCCTGGCAATTGCTTCGGCCAGGAGGGTGTCTGAATTGGGGGCGCTTTCCTGTCGCCCTCCTTTCCTAATTTTCACCAGGACAGAGCGGTGCTCCGCACTCGTCCTGAGTTTTTGCCCAAAGTGGTCTCGAAGTTCCATATTAATCAGGAACTTGTTGTGCCAGCTTTTCAGTCCCCTGATCTTTCAGCTGGTGAGACTTCCTTAGATGTGGTCCGGGCGCTTAGAATTTATGTAGACCGGACGGCTTCGGTTAGGAAGTCTGATTCCTTGTTTATCCTCTTTGATTTTCACAAGAGGGGTTGGCCTGCCAACAAACAAACGTTAGCCCGTTGGCTTCGTTCCGTTATTTGTGAGGCTTATGCACAGGAGGGCTTACCTGTGCCAGCCTCTGTTAAGGCTCATTCCACTCGTTCTGTGGGTCCCTCTTGGGCTGCTAGACGTGGCGCTTCTGCTGTTCAGCTGTGTAGGGCGGCCACTTGGTCTTCAATTCAAACGTTTTTGAGGTTCTATGCGTTTGACACCTTTGCCTCTCAGGATGCATCCTTTGGGCGCCGGGTACTCCTTTCAGCACAGGAGCGTCCCCGCCCTTAGTTGTACTGCTTTGGGACATCCCCAAGGTCAACCCTGTGGACCCCCTATGGACCCTGAAGTAGAAAACAAGAGATATGGTAAGAACTTACCTTTGTTATCTCTGTTTCTACGAAGTCCATAGGGTCCACAGGGCGCCCGCCCTGACGCACCTGGCTTCAAATGGGCTGTGTGGCTGGTCACCGGTTTTCCGTCTCCTATTGCTGTGAGTATGGTTTCTTGTGTGTTCCAGTCTTCCTTCTCTCTGTTCCATATTCTCCTCCGGCCTAGGCTGCTTACCAACTGGGGTGCCTGTGGCTCGGGGGCGGGGTATAGAGGAGGACCCAAGTGCATCCTGGGAGCTAAAAGCTTAACTGTGTGGTGCCCATGGATCCTGTTCCAGCTATAACCCCAAGGTCAACCCTGTGGACCCTATGGACTTCGTAGAAACAGAGATAACAAAGGTAAGTTCTTACCATATCTCTTGTTTTCCAGGTGACAGAGAGCGCCAACTAATTTTTGGGAGCCTCCCAGCCATTCCAGGAGGGTAAGCAAGTATGGAGTATGCCAACAGCGCTTCAAGATGGTGAAAAATTACGAATGGAAAAATCACTTTGTATATGCCCATGAAAGTCAATGATGTATGTGTGTGGTTGTTGGTTTAGAGTCCATGGGTCTTCAACCTTTGGCCCGCCAGCTGCTGTGGAACTACAGATCCCAGGATGCCCTGACACAGTATTAGCATGCTCTTATATCAAAACGGTGGCAGGGTATGCTCTGATGTGTAGTTTCACAGCAGCTGGAGGGCCAAAGGTTGAAGACCTAAACCTAACCCTCCTCCGCCTTGTCTGTCCGCTCGCGGCGCCCAGCGTTGGAAAAATGACAGGCATCTAGATTTAGACGCCTGTCATTTAACCCTCGACGGGATAAAGCAGTCAGGAAGCCGGCTGTCGGGCTTACGTCAGCCGGCTTCCCGATTGCATCCCATTAATTATACAGATGCTGTAATCCTTAGCGACCAATCCAATTTGACAATCTTCTTGTCTAGAAAATAACAAATATCTAATTGGTTGGTTGCACTAGTTTCCCTAAATACAGAAGGACAGTCCCAGGTTTTTTCAATTCCGTTAAAGTCCCTATTTTTCAAAATTAACCAACTGCACAAATTCATTATACATTATTATTTCCATACTTCATATGGGGTATGCAGTGTGGGGGAGTACTTGAAATAAGGTATGTTATTTAGAAAAAAAAGTACATGTGATACGATGGGCGTTGTAGTTCTCCAAGATCCGATGAAGCATTATTGCTATATGATGCTGGAATTTTTTTTTTAATGCTGGCAACACCATGAGACTGATTCAGAGATGGTTGGTAATGCAGCTGTGATCGCAATTACTCTCAATAGCGGTTGCAGAAATATGCAAATGTTAATCTCAGCCTTTTCTTTGTTTTCCACAGCATACGTTCCTAGCCTTCCCTTTGTTCTCCACAGCATACTTTCCTCACCTACTGTAGCTCAGCATGCAGTTACCTCCCTGTCGATGCCAGTGACAAGCGGCATCTCCTCACACGGCGGCCAGCACAAGTACTAGCTCTGGTAAGAAATAAATGTAAGTATTGTAGGGACTCGGGAGGATTAGGGCTGGCTATTTGTTGCTATTCTCTACTGGGTGGCTCTTCCCTCTTTACTGTATAGTCTTATTTATGTGGTGTTAAAATAGCCAATTACAACACAAGAAACTCCTGCTGTATTGTTGTCTCTAATGACTATCATCTCAGCAATGACTCCTCTGCTGCAAGAAGGTGGACAAGAGAGGGTTTGTGACAAGGTCATAATGTATCCCATTATGACCTTGTCACAGACCCTCTCTTTTCCACCTTCTTGCAGCAGATGGGCCCTTAGAGGGATTTACTGTGATATCCTGCCTAATATATCTATATATATCCATTTTATTATATTGTACATGCAGCCTGCGCCCAACAATAACTTCATGCTTATCGTGCCCATTGCAATATGCTCAGCACTGACCATATTGATACCAGAATATTCAGTCCCTAGACATTCTCACATACACACTATGCCCAGCAGGACCCACAACATACAAATTGTGACCAGAAAATACACATTTTAACCTTAAAACATAGAAGTACACAAATGCAAAATCAAAAAATTGCTCAAATGCAGAAACTTCGACAGTGTGTCCATCTCAGAATCAAATTCTTTAATCCACAGCAGGGATAACCATCAATTGTTTTCTGTTGATGAGTTCATGCCATTGATGGTAACCTCTTCATGGCCATCCCTATATACTGTGGTATTTACTAGTGATTATCTCTTACACTATGCCTGTGTTATTTACCATGAGGTGGCCACAATACCAATGTTTATGCAGCTGAGCAATTATTGGTATTCCGCAAATGCGTTTGAGTCGTATAGTGTATGATTGGTTTAATTATTGTTGCCGCTCGTGGTGAGGATTTTTTCGCAAACTGGGCTGCAAAGGAGGGTAGCGACTCAAGCGCAGGTGTGTTGTGACCATTTCCAGGACATGTCTCAGTCTGCAACTGCGATCACATGTGCAGTGAGAATGGCTCTGGCATCTCAGTTCCCGCAGCCATTCTGCATGACCAAAGAGTTATTCAGAAGTCCAATAATCAACTGACCTGTGACTGATGCTGTTAATTTTTACAGTCACTTGGATTTGCAAAGCCAACAGTGAGTAAACCTGATGATTTAATGATAGTAAAATGGACAGCGTTTGTACTGTGCACGTGGCAATTACTGACTGTGACAGCCGTCGCAGTCCACCCTAATGGCGCACATCCACATGCCAAAATACTGAGCGATTGCACAATTAAATCGTAATCGTGCAATCACTCAGTAATTGTGCACTTGTATGTCAGAAACGACCAGCGATGTGCGCTCCCGCATCGGGTGAACATGCCAGTCAATCTGTCGATAATGACAGATTGGGCATGTTCACAGATGATGGAGGGTGCCTACACTGAATGATCAATCGTTAAGTGTAGGCACAGCACAGACTGTGAAACGACTGCATGATTACAATTACGTAATTGTGCAGTTGTTTTTTGGTCTGCTAGTGGATGTGCTGCTTAAGTCACAGCAGCCGTTTAGGGATGGGGAAGGGGCGATGATGCCCAGTCTTCTTTAGAATGTGGCCATTGTTGGTCCTGTTTTCCAGGCATGCTGAGGCCAGCGTCTGTGCCTTTGATGCAGCTTCACTGACCTTGACAGAATGAAGACACCAGCCATCCTGAGTAAACTAAGATATACTCAGATGGCTGATGTTCATGCAAGGGGTACAATGTCTGCGTCCTTAGATGCAAATTTGGATCACCTCAAACACAACCCTACCCCTTTTATCACACATAACCACAAATCCCATACTATCCACAACCACCATATTACCCACAATCTTTCCCTACCGCTCAACCCACACAAGCACTGTAGGGTGAAGAAGGTAGGACCCCCTAACCAGGGTGTATCTGGATATCCGCATAAGGGATATACACAGTGTGCAGGACATTTCCAACAGTCACCAGCTCCAATTGTAGCCGTAAATGCTGTATTGGAGGGTGAGTGTCAGCGCTAGGGGTCAGGTCATACCTGTAGTCTACAGATAGTCAGGTTAACAGTAAGTACTAGGGAAGAACCGGTGATGATGGTTGATGTAGCTGCTACTAAATATCCTTTTCTTGTAGACACAGGGTGACCAGGTCAGTGATAAAATCTCCCGCCAGCTTGCAGGTGACCAGCGAGACAGTACCAGCAATGGGTGTAACGGGTAACGTGCAACATAATCCTTTAACAAAATCCAGGTCACTATCGGGCCATTGCATACCAGGCATTCTTTCCTCCTGGCAGCAGCGGCTCCTACTAACCTACTGGGAAGGGATTTGTTATGTAAGATGGGATGTGTCATATATTGTACCCCTGATGGTATATTTCTAGATATCCCAGAAAGAGTTGTGCATGATGTGAGGGATATATTGGACACTCCCCAAAGGTTAATGTATCACTCTACTGGTACAGGTAAAAATCCATCTCAGGTAGATCAAATGTAATCCCAAATTCCAGATTCACTTTGGACCAAGTTTGGACAGGGCACTGGATTAATGGCAAACGTAAGTCCTGTAATGGTAAATCTAAAAAGTGGTAGGCAAGCGCCAAAAATTCCCCAGTACCAATAAAAACAGGAGGTAGAATTAGGGGTTTATCCCGTAATTGACCGATTGTTACAGCAGGGAATTTTAGTCCATACAGCAAGTGTAGCCATCAGTCCCATCTTTCACGTGAAGAAGAGTGGTGGGAGGGTTTATAGGCTGGTACAGGACCTTAGAGGGGTTAATGAGGTAGTAGAGAGCCAATTTCTCATAGTGCCAAATCCAGCTGTCATTCTTATGCAGATCCCACCAAATGTAACCCATTTCACTGTCATTGATCTCTGTTCTGCTTTCTTCTCTGTACCTCTTCATCCTGACTGTCAGTACCTATTCGCTTTTACATTTAGGGGTGTACAATACACATGGACACGACTGCCCCAGGGTTTCATAGACAGCCCCAGTATCATCTCCCAGGCCTTACACGACTGTTTACAATCTTTTCAACCTGCAAATGGATCCATTCTAATACAATATGTGGACGATTTATTGTTATGTTCTGATTTGTTTGTCATGTTTAAATGATACTAAACTTTTATTACTTCAACTCTCACAAACAGGACACAAGGTTGCTAAGGACAAACTACAGCCATGCCAGTCCAGGGTTAAATACTTGGGACAATGCCTAACCCAGGGATTATGACATCTGACAAATGACAGAATCCAGGCAATACAGAATATGACACTGCTGCAGAGTCAACAGCAAATTCGTACCACCTTGGGAATGTGTGGATACTGCAGAATGTGGATCCCAGGTTTTTCTATTTTGGCCTTGCCATTACAGGACTTAGTCTTTTCCTCAAAGCCCAATCATGTCATACACAGAGGAATCAGAGCAGGCTTTCCTTAACCTTAAGGTTAGTTTGACAAAAGCACCTGCATTGGGAATAAATGATTATGAAAAACCTTTTGATTTGTATTGTACAGAAACTGATGGTTGTACAGCAGGTGTCCTCACACAAAAACATGGTGATGCCAGTAGCCCGTAGCATACTACAGTGCACAATTGGACACTGGCCAGATCACTCCCAACATGTTTAAGAAGTGTAGCGGCAACTGCTCTATTGGTCAGTAAGAGTTAGGATGTGGTACTACCGTGTTTCCCCGATAATAAGACACTCTTATTTTTTTTTTTTTTTGGTCAAAAAAACTCCATAGAGCTTATTTTCGGGGTAGGGCTTATTTTAATTAACATTGACAGCATCATGCCTTCAGTCTTGCTTTTATCCCCATCATGCCCTCAGTCCTGCTTTTATCCCCATCATGCCCTCAGTCCTGCTTTTATCCCCATCATGCCCTCAGTCCTGTTTTACAATTCTTTACTCACCATTATTTTTATTTCCTCTTTTTTTTTTGTTAGGGCTTATTTTCGGGGTAGGGCTTATTTTGGACTGTTTTTCAAAAGAAAGGGTAGGGCTTATTTTCGGGGTAGGTCTTATTATCGGGGGAAACACGGTAGGCCATGATATGATTGTCTATACTCCCCATGCTGTATCTGCTTTGCTAAACTCTGCCCAAACCACACGTCTCCTGAGCTAGGTTCACAAAATGTGAACTGGCTTTAATAGCACCCGCAAACTTCACCATCAAAAGGTGCAGTACCTTAAATCCAGCTACGTATTTACCATATGTGCAACATGATGCACAAAGGGTGGAGAGAGGTGATTCGCTGGCGAAAGGTGAGTTCTGCAGGTATATTGGTGCACATGATTGTATGGAATATCTGAATCAAACCTTGACTGCAAGACCTGATATAAGGGATACACTTTTAGAAACTGTAGATATGACATTTTACATGGATGGGAGTTGTCATAGACAAACTGACACTGGAGAGTTATGTACAGGTTATGCTGTGGTAAATGACGAGGTCATCATAGAGGCTGAACCTTTAGGCCCACCACACTTGGCCCAAGTGGCGGAACTGGTGGCACTAAAGAGGGCATGTGAATTAGCAGAAGGTAAATCTGCTTATATCTACACTGACTCTAGGTACACCTTCAGGGTAGTACATGATTTCAGCGCTCTATGGCGTCCGAGAAAATTTATGACGGCAGCAGGCACACCAATTGCACATTCCAGACATATAAAAGGACTATTGACAGCAATCCAATTGCCTAAGACAGTGGCGGTAATTAAGTATAAAGCTCATACATGTGAGGATGATCCGGTGTCACTAAGCAACAACAGGGCAGATGAAGCTGCAGAATGGGCAGCAGGGTTAAAAATTAATATACCAACTGAACAAATTATGACTTTTCAAACGATTGACATGCTGAAATTAATTGAGATGCAAAATTTGTGTTCCATTCAGGAAAAAGCAGTCTGGAAGTCCAAGGGATGTGGGCAAGAGTCTTCTGGACTCTGGAGAGATGGACTAGGTAAGCCAGTGGCTCCCAAGGTATACTACCCAAGCCTGGCTGAGGCAGCGCACGGTCTGACTCATTTGGGAAAGGAAGGTATGTGCAAATTGGAGAGAGCGTACTGGTGTGCACCGGGTTTTTCTAATCAAGCGGAAAAGAGAGCAATGTCCTGTCTGACCTACTTGAGGAAAAACATTGGGAAAATGATCCCTACCGAACCATCCCACATTCATCCGACTGATGGACCTTTTCAGGTAATACAAATTGATTTCATCCAATTACCACCCTGCAGGAATCTCAAGTATCTATTAGTGTGCACTGATGTGTTTTCTAATTGGGTTGAGGCATATCCAGCTGCCACTAATACTGCTGCGTTCACTTCCAAGAAAATTGTTCAAGAGTTTGTGTGCAGATATGGTATCCCTAAAATTATTGAGAGTGATAGGGGTACTCATTTCACAGGTGATGTTTTCCAAAATATGTGTAAGCTGATGGGTATTAATAGTCGACTTCATACCCCCTACCGACCGCAAGCCAGTGCCAAGGTAGAGAGGATGAACGGTACTATTAAAAACAAATTGAGTAAAATCATTTCGGAAACTGGACTAGGTTGGCCAGAAGCACTACCACTTGTCCTTCATAGTATCAGGACTTCTCCTAGACCCCTGCTTAATCTGTCCCCCTTTGAAATACTGTTTGGTAGACTACCTCATTTGATTATAAGTCCGCAGGAAGATTTGAAAGGTAACAACGAGGTAACTGTAAAGTATCTTATAACAATGTGTAAACAGTTAAAACAGCAACAGTAGAAACTGAAATTGTTGTCACATGATATGCCTGAAACAAACTGTCATTATGTTGAACCTGGAGAATTTGTTATGATCAGAAATTTCTTGTGTTCAGGTTGTTTGACTGATTGGTGGGAAGGTCCGTATCGTGTTGCTGACGAGTACAGCCTCATTGAAGGTGGCGGAGAGAGATACCGGGTCCATTCCACTCACTGTAAGACTGTCAACCAACCGGTGGAAAAACAAGGTGGAGACGAGGCAGAAAACATGGACCTGTTGATCGCGTGCTTGTTCCGGGAGAGTTAAAAGGTTGCAGTGAGATATCTAAACGAAATAAATTTTTAGGTCCTTGATATGGCAATGGACTGGTCTGCTGTGTTCATTTTTGTATTCTCTTCCAGAGTTTACATCATACTGGTTTGTTCGGGGATTTCTGGTTTCTGTGATGGGGGACCGATAGAGGAGATGGGAGCTAATGGTAGCATTGATGGAGTGGAGTCGAGAGGAGGAGTGCTATGCCAATCAGGGGAGTGTCTGACCAATCTTAGTACAGTACTTGTTAAGAGATCTGCTATTCTGGATACTCTGAGACAGTGTGAAGGTTTATCGTCTGAGGATTATTGTATGTGTGAGTTCTGTGGGTCCTTAATTGATGAGAATTGCATCCAACGGTGTCAACCTAAGTATAATCAGTATTGGGGTGGGTATCCTTTAGAGGATTATCACACCATGGTGGGCAAAATTTTGAACCAAACCGACTGTTGGGTGTGCTCTTGCGTGCCCCAAGGACAGCATAATGTAGGATTAGTGCCATTCCCATTAAATGTCTCTGAAATTTTTGAATTGCAAAAAGGGAAGACACTGGATGGAAAATTTCTTAACACCAAACCACCCAATTTTAAACTCCACCAGTACCAGGTAGATAAAACACTTTTATGTTTAAACATCACCAACTCCAATGAACCATGAGGTTGGGAGGTGACTGGGAATAATCAGACGATGACCTTCTCACAAAGAACTGATCGTGAGCCTATGAATTATGAACAATTAGGTCAAGTGGAAGACACTTCCAGTATAAATATACACTGAGTTCGACCAAGGTAATGGTTGGCAGAGTGCCAGAAGGGTACTGTGCAGTTATTGTACAACCTAAAACATGTATTAGTCAAATGGGAAAATCTGGGGTAGGATTGATGTCAGAGAATTGTGTCCGATGATTATGATGCATTATATTCCTTATGTTCTCCCCGATGATGTATATTTTATATGTGGAAGGAAAGCGTATAAATGTCTCTCTCCGAGCTCCGAAGGTTTGTGTTATTTGGGAAGAGTAGTTCCAGAAGCTATGACCCTCACACATTGTGAAATTCTTAGTATTCATAAAAACACACTATCACCATATCTTCACACACAGTATGAACACAGAGACCAAAGAAATATGATACTTGGTGACGTGCATAAAGCCACACAGTTAATTAGTGAGACAACTGGTGTTCAAGTTTTGGTAGCATTGGATCCCAACATGATCGCTCAGGGTACACTAAATTTTAGATATATCCAAGATCTTGCTAAATTAATAGATAATATCACAGAGATGTATGATGACACATTCAGGTATACAGGTAGGGAGTTGCAAGCTTACAAGAAAGAACTAGTGCTACATAGACTAGTGTTAAATTATTTAACAGCTGTCACTGGAGGGTATTGCATAACTTTGGCCACCCAATTTGGTGTAAAATGTTGCACTTACATTACAAACGATACCAGTGATCCCAAGGAGGTGATAGACCGAAAGATGGATGAAATTCTGCAGTTAAAATGGGAATTTCGTAAGAACCATAATTCTTCAGTGGCTGAAGTAGAGGAGAAGGTAGAGGAATTGGATGTCTTGGTTGAACCCAGTGAAATGGTTCTCAGGTCTAGGAGAGTGGACCCAGGAAATCATTGAGAGCATAGGTAAACTCCTGATCCTCATACTGGTTGTCATCATAGTAATTGGCATATGTGTCAGGTGTGTTCCTACTGTGTTGAAATGTGGAAAATGTAAAGATAAGGTGAATCAAAGGAATGAAATTATGATGGTGGTCAGTAGTAACAATATGAATACTGAGGTAAATGTAGGACTGCATAACAACCCTAAACTAGAAGGTACCATCATATGATGTATAAGATTTAGACATGCATAAAATGTGTTATTAAAATGTTATTTTAAAACATCTTAAATAATGTCCCTATTCCCCCTCAAGACTTCTTTTATAGGATTGGTCCATCCCCACATCTTTCCCATGATCTTCCAACATCCGCTGAGTGCGTATAAGGGTAGTTTTATGTCCCCTCCTAGAGACACATTATTGATGGATTAAGAACCACCTGTGCCATCCCATAAATTAACATTAAATAATATGTCATAATGTAAGCCTAAATTAATTTTAAAATCAGAGTATGATAGCATGTTGTTTGCTATCAAAGGGTGGACTGTCGAAGCCGGATAATTGGCTGAGACAGGATCGGTTTAAAATTAAATCTGCGCAACGCTATTTTGCGAATGGCAATGAGATGCCATTTTGCAACTGGCCGCCCAGTGCCATTTTAGTGAATCTCGCCTATTATAAGTATATACAGCGATGCAATTAGCATCGTGCGATTCCCACGGAATAGAAAGAAGTTAAAAGTCCTCATCACATAAATAGACAGTCAATAAAACATATAGAATGATTAACCCTGCAAAACACGTACCATGGTGTACTCACAAACACGTAGTCGCACAGCGCTAACTAGCATCTTTTCTTGATTCCCCAATACTTACACACTGCACACTTACATAAAAGGTTCCCTAGCATTAAAGTGTAATTTTCAAGGTTTATTCAGTAATTATTAATGTTGTGAAATGTTATTTGATATCTAAGGTTTAGAATATGGTAAGCAGACCGTGTTTGGTGTTGTACTGATCCACTGTGTCAACAGATTTCCGGTATCGGTGAGAAGATCGCAACATGCATCTGCAAATTATGGACTATAGAGAGTTAAAACAGTAAAATGTACTCTGTAATGTTATCAGCTTAGTTAAAGCATGCAGCGGGAAAATCACACAAAGGGCTGTTGGAGGCTGGTTTGTGTACATTCGAATTGACCTATTAACTATCCTGTAACAGAAGCACCATGAAGAAGAACCAATGGAATCATGCCAATCTGTTCTATTGTATTGTCTTTCCCTGTAAGAGTATATATTTGTACTCTCTGAAACCAATCTTGAGTCTTCTTGTTGTGCTGTTGATGGAGGTTTCTATGCTGATGCCGGTATCTGGGTCCAGAGCGCGTGCGTATGTAACAACTGTACCTTGGGTCTGTATGATTCACTTGTGCTAATTGTTTTTAGATCACAGCTTGTAACCATCTGTTTTTATATTGAATAATAACTTTTTGTGCTTTGGAACCACACTCAAAAAGTCTAAAAGCATTTATTTCTTGTGCGACTCATAATGCTGAATAGTGACAATTTTAGAAGGTATAGGAAGGAATCGATTGTTAGAAGGTATAGACAGGCAGGAATCGATATTGGGTACCCTTTGAGGATTGAAGAATTGATAGTTTGTTTCCTTTCTAAAAATAGTCATACATACTAATTTGAGGTCAAGAAAAACTAAAATGATTTTCGAATGTTTTTACTAGCTCTATTTTTGAGCTACACTACTTGCACTATACTGTATGTACATTAGTAATATAGCATAGTGAAAAGCTATTTTAAAATAATCTGATATTTTCTTGATAGAAAATAAATAGTTGTTTTAATTCAGTCAATCACAAATAAGAACACAAAACAAAACATACAGCATACGGAACAAACATACAGCATATGAAAGTACTATCTAATATAGTGGCCTATTCATGGGGGTGCTTTTTCTTTGCTTGTCACTTGTACTCCACTTCTGGGGCATCTCTTGTCACTGTCCAACAGTAGTGATTCACCTACCCTGATATCTTTGTTCCATTGCTGGTGGAGGTGCTCGCTATGCTTGTCACTCAGTTATCTTGTGTGGGTAATCCCGTGAATCGCATATATTTGAATAGGGGAGGGGACAAATAACTGATTCATTTAATTGGGTCATTAGGCAGAACGCAGATTGCTGGTAAGATTCTCTCCATTCGTCCCACTTCACTAGGAATACCCCTAAATCGTCATAAATGGGCTATATCTTGGAACTCAGAGCTAACTGAGCATTTTAAATGTCATATTCATTCTTTGCATGCTGAAATCAATTAGTAGTAACTATTTTCACATCAGAAACATTTTCATTGTTGTGCAGTGTAATTGGTGCAGCCCCTGCCTGGCTGAATTTATAATTAGTGCAGCCCCTGGCTGGCTGAATAATTGATTGGTGGTGCAGCCCCTGGCTGAAGAATTGATAATTGGTGCAGCCCCTGCCTGGCTGAATTGATAATTGGTGCAGCCCCTGCCTGGCTGAATTGATAATTGGTGCAGCCCCTGGCTGCCTGAAGAATTGCTAATTGGTGGTGCTGCCCCTGGCTGAAGAATTGATAATTGATGAAGCTGCTGGCTGAATTGATAATTGATGCAGTTCCTGGCTGGCTGAAGAATTGATAATTGGTGGTGCAGCCTGTGCCTGGCTGAATTGATTGGTGCAGCCTCTGTCTGTCTGGCTGAATTGATAATTGGTGTAGCCCCTGGCTGGCTGAAGAATTGATAATTGGTGTAGCCCCTGGCTGGCTGAAGAATTGATAATTGGTGTAGCCCCTGGCTGGCTGAATTGACAATTGGTGCAGTTCCTAGCTGGCTGAGGAATTGATAATTGGTGGTGCAGCCCCTGGCTGAAAAATTTATAATTGGTGCAGCCCCTGCCTGGCTGAATTGATAATTGGTGCAGCCCCTGCCTGGCTGAATTGATAATTGGTGCAGCCCCTGCCTGGCTGAAGAATTGATAATTGGTGCAGCCCCTGCCTGGCTGAAGAATTGATAATTGGTGCAGCCCCTGCCTGGCTGAAGAATTGATAATTGGTGCAGCCCCTGCCTGGCTGAAGAATTGATAATTGGTGCAGCCCCTGGTTGGCTGAAAAATTGATAATTGGTGCAGTCCCTGGCTGGCTGAATTGATAATTGGTGCAGCCCCTGACTGGCTGAAGAATTGACAATTGGTGCAGCCCCTGGCTGAATTGACAATTGGTGCAGGCCCTGGCTGCCTGAAGAATTGATAATTGGTGATGCAGCCCCTGGCTGCCTGAAGAATTGATAATTGGTGGTGCAGCCCCTGGCTGAAGAATTGATTGCTGCAGCCCCTGGCTGGCTGAATTGACAATTGGTGCAGCCCCTGGCTGGCTGAAGAATTGATAATTGGCAGTGCAGCCCCTGGCTGGAGAATTGGTAATTCTTGGTGTAGCCCCTGGCTGAGGAATTGATAGTTGGTGGTGCAGCCTCTAGCTGAAGAATTGATAATTGGTGCAGCCCCTGGCTGGCTGAAGAATTGATAATTGGTGCAGCCTCTGGCTGAAGAATTAATAATTGGTGGTCCAGGCCTTGTCTGAAGAGTTGATAGTTGACTGTTGATGCAGCCTTCGGGCTGAGTAGTAGTGGAATACAGACAGAGCTATGATTAGTCCTGATGCAACAGCCTTGAGGCCTACAACTCTTGGCAATTTGCGGCCATTACAGCCTTGAGGGCTGGTGAGGAGTGATGACAGCTGGCCTTTGGGCCATGAAGCAGCCTTAAGGGCTGAGAACCCTTGGCTGAATGTCACTGTTGTGCGACTTGTGCAATCAGGTTGACACAACAAGCAGCAATTGGTTCAGAATTTTCTATAAAAAAAATGAAAGGGGCTGTCTGTGGCCATTACAATTTCTGGACATTCATAAGCCATAACATTAAAAATGTCAGACAGCAATGCCCCAACCAGCACATGGAAAGGAAAAAGGTGCAAGATGAAATTGTCCTTGGGCCCTCCAACCCACCCTTTACATTGGTTTGTTAAACAGGACATTCACAGTTTAACAAACCAATCACTTCAGCGACAGGGACTGCCACTTGTGGCTGAAATTATTGGTTTGTTTGGACCCCCCACAAAACAAGCTGCCAATGAGCAGTGAACATTGGTGGCAATGACCCCATACACAAACTGGCTTTACAATACATTAGATTAGATGCTGTCATCATCATCATCCCCATCAGTGTGTGCATCCTCCTCTTCACACAATATGAATTCGTCCCCGCTAAAATCCACCATTACAGACTCAGTCTTTTTTTAACTTAATTTCTGGTAAAGATCTTCATGGAATTTTTAATTTTGATGAATATCATCTTTTCCACATTTTGGGGAAGTAACCACCTACGACGATCACTGACAAGGTTCTTGGCTGCACTGAAAACTCTTTCGGAGTACACACTGGAGGGTGGGCATCTTAAGGACAGCAAAACCAGTTTATGTAAGGGACTCCAAATTGCCTCTTTTTCCTGCCAGTAGTGAAACAGACTGTCTGACATGCCTATTTGGATGCTATACCTAAAATAGTCATCCACCATTCTCTGAATGGTGACCATATCAGACAGTCACAGTAGACATGTCATTAGATTTTGCTAACTGATCGGCATGACCACCAGCAGTGGGTCTCTTAAAACAATTTAGTTTTTCCTGGCAGCTGTAGAAACTGAAGGAGGAGATGCTGCCATGTCATGTTCCGCTTGAGCTGTCAATTTTTTCACCACCAGCCCCTTTGCATCTTTTCAGATTTATGTCCGTTAGAAAGACAGACAGAAAGAAAGAAAGAAAGACACAAGGTATGCTTTAAACCTAGGATCAAGTATGGTTGCCAAAATATAGTGATCTGATTTCAAGAGATTGATCCTTGAATCCTGTTGAAGTGAATGAAGGGCTTGATCTACAAGTCCCACATACTGTACTTAGCGAAATCATTCAGTTTCAGCAACTCCTTCAGTTTCTCCAGCTGCTTTTGCAAAAGTCTAATTAGGGGAATGACCTGACTCAAGATGGCAGTGTCTGAACTAACTTCACATGTGGCAAGTTCAACACGGAAATTATTCTCCACTGCACTTGACTAATGTGCATTCCCGCTCCTCTCCCTATGTCATTACCCGTAGTGTAGCCTTGGATGCCTTTTGTTCTGCTCCTCCATCCACTGAAGCATAGAGGGTAGAATTCCACCTAGTTACTACCTCTTGCTTTAGCTGATGGCAGGACAAATTCAATTGCTGGTGCTGCAATCTTTGACATGCAGTTCCTGAGTGTCAAAAATGCCCAGAAATCTTTCAGGCCACCGAGAGCATCTCCTGCATGCCCCTGTCATTTAAAAAAAAAAATGTTGCACCATCAGATTAATTGTATGAGAAAAACATGGGATGTGATCGCATTCACCCACATGTAATGCTCTCACAATATTGCTGGCATTGTCAGAAATCAGAAATCCTGAGGAGAGTCCAAGTGGGCTAAGCCATTTTGCAATGATTTCCCTGAGTTTGTCTTAGAGGTTCTCAGCACTATGCCTCTTACTGAAACTGGTGATACACAGAGTAGCCTGCCTTTGAATAAGCTGGTGTTTCTTAGCTGCTGCTGCTTGCACTGTTGGAGGCAATACACCTACACAGTGGGCTGTCACAGTCATGTAATCTTTAGTTTGTGCTGTCCCACTTGTCCACATATGTGTGGTTAAGTGGACAGTGGGCACAACAGCAATTTGGAGGACATTAATAAGTTTTTTTTTTTTTTTTTTAATGCCCTTGTATAGATTGGGAATTGCTATTCTAGAGAAGTGGAATCTAGAAGGCATATTGTAGTGGGGATACAGGACCTTCATTCACTGAGTAAAACCCACTGCATTAATGGCAGACACTGGATGCACATCTAATACCAGCATAGTTGTTATGGTGTGAGTAATCCACTGTGCAGCTGGGTGTTTGCTGTCATACTTGTTCGCCAATGCAAATGACTGTGTGACAGTCAATTGTTTGATTGAACTTCCTGAATAAATAAAAATAGTCTTCTTCCTGGTCCCCTTCTGGGATGAAGATCCACTTATAGCAACAGCAGCAGCACCAGGCTTAACACTCAAGTATCTTTCTGAGGAACAACAAATAGGAGAGGAGTCAGTCCTTATGATATTGGATGCAGGACTACTTCTGATCAAGAATGAGGATGTTGATGCAGGTGTTGGTGGTGGATATTGCAGGCGCTTGGATCCAGATAGAAGGGAGCAGCTTGGTGACACTGAACTGATTGCTGTTTGTTTGTTTTTGTCCCCAAAGTTTCAATACCCTTTCTGATTTGATGAATGCGCTGCAAGTGATGTAACAGAGAGAAGGTTCCAAGATGGTTAAGGTCCTTACCCCTACTCACTGATACTTGGCAATGGTCGCAAATGGCTTGGCAAATGTCCGGATTTGGGTGGAAATAATTCCACACATGAGAAGTGGATTTTTTGGTCCTTTGCCCAGGCATGGCATCAATGGGATTTTTCCCACCATGGGCAACAACAACTTTTGCCTGATTTACAGTTTTTACACAAACATCCTCGGCATCAACATCCTCATGATCCTTGTTATCGCCAACTAGATAAATATCCTCCTCCTCATCCTCCTTGTGCACCACAGAAGCATTCTTGATTTCTACGTCAGAAGGCACACAAATGGTGGAAGGAGGATCCTCTTCAAGTACAGTATTGCTAGAAAGGTTAGGCTCACACATGGCAACAGCGGATACACTTGGACTGTCCTCAGAGATTTGTGATTTTTGAGAGCATACTGTTGGTTCTGGTGTCTTACTCATCATAACAATTTTTATTTATTTTATACCTCTCCTAAAAGCCGAGGGGCTTAAATTATTAGAACCATCAGTCATCATAAATACAGGCCAATGCCTTATCCTTTCCTTGCCACTTCATGTAGTGAATAGCATATTGCCAATTTTTTGTTTCTCTAAAGCTGACCTAGATTTAAATTTTTTTTGCTTTAACAGGGTCAAAGTTGATTTTTTTTTTTTGCCTGATTTAAGCCCTGGTACATCGGTCTTCATAGATGACGATGACGGCCTTGCATCATCATCATGACTGCTGCCAGCAGCTACAAGACTGGCATGTGGATCTTGCTCACACACACACAAAAAAATTGATGGTTTTATATTTTTTGGCAGCAGCCCTTGACAGACAGCAGCACAGCACCCCTGCACAGCTACGCAGATGACAGGTGTGGCTAACATGCACACAAAAAATAGTTGGTTTTATTTTTATTTTCTGGGCAGCAGCCCTCCTTGACAGACAGCAGCACAGCACCACTGTGCAGCTATGCCGATGACAGATGTGGTTAACAGGCCACACAAAAAAAAATGTTTATTTTTTTTTTTATCATGAGTGAACACCTGAAGAGGACAGCAGCCTCTTAACAGACAGCAGCACAGCACCCCTGCACTGATGACAAGAGTGGCTAGCACACACTAGGGGTGGGTGAAGAGCACCCACTGGACAACACAGCACTATAGCAAGCCAGCCCCTATGGGACAGGACAATGATAGCCAGTCAGCCCAAATAGACACGACAACAGCCTGTCACAAATCCTCACGGAGACCCCAGATTCAGACCCTGTTACTTACCTTTGCAGGTGCTCACCCGCAGCATCCTCAGCGCTCACATGGGGCGGCAGCGGCTCTTTCCTCCTCACCGGGCTCTGTCCGGGCCACCTCTCCGGCATCTGCTGTCTTTTCCGGCTCCGGAATCTGAGGGAATAGACAAAAGCGCTCCGGTCCATGGGCCGGGCATGTTGGATTGCCCATGTGACTCCGCCTCCACCAATCAGCCTTCAGCAGCCTAAATAAAAGGATTCCTGCTGCAGCAGTTAGTTGCCAGTGCAACTAGTTTCCTTAGCTAGTCTAAGTGAGCCTCCTCACTGTGCTCCCCAGAGCTTTTCTATTTCTCAGCCACTCCAAGTAGCTTCCATGCTACTGCCATCACCTTACGGCTCCCTAGCCGTTCCAAGTAGCTTATGTGCTACCGCCATCACCTTATGGCTCCCTATCCGCTCCAAGCAGCTTCCGTGCTACCACCATCACCTTACGGCTCCCTAGCCACTCCAAGTAGCTTCCGTGCTGCCACCATCACCTTATGGCTACCCAGCCGCACCAGGTAGCTGTGTGCTTCTGCTGTCCTCCATTATACCTAGAGACCAGTACCCACCGGCCGTTCCTCTTGTAGGATTCTCTTGACTATTTGTTCCTTCATGCGTAGAAACTTCATCAGACCCAGCCTTCTTCTGAGAGCACCTGTATCTAACCAAACTGATCCAGGAACACAGCCTCAACCACCTTCGATTGTGCCAGCCAGCCAGCCCCTCTATAGACAACAGCCAGCACTTATGGACAACAGTAGCCAGCCCCTATGCACAGCATCAGCGTGCAATTAATAGTATAACAACAGAACTGCACAGGTGCCAGCTCCCTCCCTCTTCACTCTCCACAGCAGGAATGAAAAATGGCAGCGATCGCCGGACATTTATAGAATCCAAAACCCGCAAGAATCCGACAGTGGGATGATGACATTTTGCCTCGTTTTCAGATCCGAGTAAGGCGGGAAAATCCGAGTTGACTCTAATCTGCCTTGGATCCCCAAAGTTCGGGTGGGTTCGTTTCTCAGGGAACTGAGGGCCTGATTCAGAGCTGGACACTCTGACAGAGCACTCGCTCTGAATCAGTGCTGGCCTTTTGTTTTTTTAGAGTGGCCTCCTGGCCGCTCGCATAGCTGTAGGTGACCACCCACAGCTATAGCGAGCGGCCAGGAAGATGGTCGCGATGGTCAAGACCATCGGGCTTGCGACGAGACCCTTGTGGTAGGGTCTCATTGCCGCAAGACCTAGAGTGCTTTTGGCTAAAACAGAGCCAAAAGCACTCCCACTGACATCACTTGTAATGTCAGTGGGGCCGGCCCCAGACGGTAGGCGTTCACATGGGAATGCCTCCATTTGGGCAGCCACTACCCCGGCCCGCCCTCCAAAGGGGGGCGTGCTGTCACTCAACATCAACAGCATGCCCCCTTTGGTACGAGACCCGGAGCGACGGTTTGCCCGTTGCTATCTGGTTCTCGTGCATGCGCACTGGGCCACCATCGACCCGCTCGCGAGTGGGTCTGAATCAAGCCCTGAACCCGCTCATCTCTACTAATAACATAAATGGATGATAGTGATTATATTCAAATAGTAGAAAGTAGAATGCGTTGTAGAATATAAAAAAGAAAATTTTGACAAAATCACTATCTCCATGTATCCTTATTGCAAGGCTCTGTGCACAGAACACCATATACAAATAGTCAGGTCCATAAATATTGGGACATTGATAGAATTTTCAGATTTTGGCCTCTATTCACCACCACAATGGTTTTGAAATGACACAAACAAGATGTGCTTTAACTGCAGACTTTCAGATTTAAATTGAGGGTAATTACATCCAAATCGGGTGAACTGTGGAGTAATAACAACAGTTTCAATATGTGCCTCCCACTTTTTAAGGGGCCAAAAGTAATGGGACTATCAACTCAAAAGCTATTTCATGGACAGGTGTGGGCTATTCCCTCGTTATTTCATTATCAATTAAGCAGGTAAAAGGTCTGGAGTTGATTCTAGGTGTGACATTTGCATTTGGAATCAGTTGCTGTCAAGTCTCAATATGAGATCCAAAGAGCTGTCACTATCAGTGAAGCAAGCCATCATTAGACTGAAAAATGAAACCAAACCCTTCAGAGAGATTGCAAAAACATTAGGTGTGGCCAAATCAACTGTTTGGAACATTCTTAAAAAGAAAGAACACATCGGAGAGCTCAGCAACACCAAAAGACCCGGAAGACCACGGAAAACAACTGTGGTGGATGACAAAATAATTATTTCCCTGGTGAAGAAAAACCCCTTCACAACAGTTGGCCAAATCAAGAACACTCTCCAGGAGGTAGATGTATATGTGTCAAAGTGAACAATCAAGAGAAGACTTCACAAGAGTGAATATAGAGGGTTCACCACAAGATGTAAACCATTGGTGAGCCACAAAAACAGGAAGACCAGATTAGAGTTTGCCAAACAACATCTAAAAAAGCCATTACAGTTCTGGAACAACATCCTATGGACAGATGAGACAAAGATCAACTTGTACCAGAGTGATGGGAAGAGAAGAGAAGGAAAGGAACTGCTCATGATCCAAAACATACCACCTCATCAGTGAAGCATGGTGGTGGTGGTAGTGTCATGGTGTGGGCATGTATGGCTGCCAATGGAACTGGTTCCCTTGTATTTATTGATGATGTGACTGCTGACAAAAGCAGCAGAATGAATTCTGAAGTGTTTCGGGCAATATTATATGCTCATCTTCAGTCAAATGCTTCAGTACTCATTGGACAGCACTTCACAGTGCAGATGGACAATGACTCGAAGCATACTGCAAAAGCAACCAAAGAGTTTTTTAAGGCTAAAAAGTGGAATGTTATGCAATGGCCAAGTCAATCCCCTGACCTGAATCCGATTGAGCATGCATTTCACTTGATGAAGACAAAACTGAAGGGAAAATGCCCCAAGAACAAGCAGGAACTGAAGACATTTGCAGTAAAGGCTTGGCAGAGCATCACCAGGGATGAAACCCAGCGTCCGGTGTTGTCTATGCGTTCCAGACTTCAGGCTGTAATTGCCTGCAAAGGATTTGCAACAAAGTATTAAAAGGTGAAAGTTAGATTTAGGATTGTTTAGTTTGTCCCATTACTTTTGGGCCCTTAAAAAGTGGGAGGCACATATAGAAACTGTTGTAATTCCTACACCGTTCACCTGATTTGGATGTAATTACCCTCAAATTAAATCTGAAAGTCTGCAGTTAAATAACATCTTGTTTGTTTCATTTCAAAGCCATTGTGGTGAATAGAGGACAAAATATGAAAATTCTGTCAATGTCCCAATATTTATGGACCTGACTGTATATTTATACATTAGGAACAAATAGAAAAAAAAAAAAGCCAATTTTAGGCCCAAATCCCAGGATCCCACTGATCCCTATCCCAGGATTTTGGCCTCCCTACCAGGCACATATACTAATGTTATCACTAGAGATGTGCGCCGACCCTCGTGTTTTGGTTTTGGATTTTTTTTCCTTGGTGTTTTGTTTTCGTGTTTTGGATCTGGATTTTGTTCTTAAAATAACTATTAAAGCAGCTAAAATCGCATAAAAATGGGTCTGTTTTTGTTCCTACGGTATTATTAATCTCAACATTTATTTCCAGTAATTTCCAATCAATTTTGACCACCTCACAATATTATTTGCTTTATCTAGTTAAGGCCAAAAGGTTGCATCCAGCTAACTGGCTGATTAAGCTAAGTGACACAGTGGGCGGCACTAACGTGGCAGTTCAGCTTCTAATTTCCAAACTGGATACAGTGTGTTATACAGTGTGGGTTGGATACACCAATAGTGCACTTACTGTGACAGCAGTGTCGGCACAGCAGGGTTGGTGACAGGGTCCTCAGTACATGGAGTGTCAGGTGGTGGGGGATGGCGGGCACCATCTTTTTCTCTCTCCTAGTGCATTTTCAATGGACTTAATGCTTATTGGCTGTGAGCCATGACACATGGCTCTCTTAGCCAATCAGCGTTAAGCTCACTCAAAATAAAACTGTCGGGTCGCAAGGTTTTGCCTCGGGTGAGGGATCCGGGGCAGGCAGGGAGATCCGAGCTGCGCTCAGATCGCTCCGGATCCCCAAAATTCGGGTGGGTTAGGGTCTCTGAGATCCGAACCTGTTCATCTCTAGTTATCACCTGGCGCAAACCTGGCACATATACTACTGTTATATCCTGGCATACACCTGGCACATATACTACTGTTCAGTGGTGGCTCCAGAGGTGGGGCTGCAGCATAGTCCTAAATAAAAATAGGGGAGCCACACCAATTGCCAGTGAGTCCCAGCCGGCGATGATTTGCAGCATTTGGAAGAGCAGTTATTGTAGCTCCCTTATCTGAATTTTGGACAGTGCTGCAGCCCCACCTCTGGAGCCGTCACTGCTACTGTTATCTCCTGGCGTAAACCTGGTGCATACACTACTGTTATTTCCTGGCATACACCAGTCACTTATACTACTCTCCTGACATACCCCTCAGGGGCATATCTATAATGAGTGTGGGGCACATGGGCCCCACACCGCACAACCTGCACCCATAGTATTACTTACCACTCCGGAGTCCAACTTCGGTACGGGGGTCTGGTGCTGTAAAAATGACTGGAAAATGGCCGCCGCAGCCATTTTCCCATCATTTGCGCATGAGCAGTACAGGGAAAATGGCTGCCACGCGCATTTTCCCGTTGACCTGTGCATACTCTATAGACTCTGGGCGCACTCTAGTGCCCAGAGTCTATAACTCCGGTGCTGGCCGTGCACAGCTCAGTTTGCTGCCAGCCGCCGGACAGAGAGGAGGGGGCCTGTGTCAGAGACTGCACACGGGCCCCTTCCTCTCTAGAAATGCCCCCGGTACACCTGGTACATATACTACTGTTATCTCCTAGAGTAAATCTGGCACATTTAGTACACATATACTCATACTTGCCGACAATCAGTTCCCTCCTTCCGGGAGGGAGCTGATTGTCGGCTAACAGCTGGGGGTGTGCCCGGCCATTGACGCCACATTGGGGCGGATCGCGTCATCATGGCCCTGCCCCCTCATCGCAATGCTGTTGTTTTCGGTATTGTGAAGTAGGGGGCGGGGCCATGATGACGCGATTCAGCATGAATCGCATCACCGCCCCCCTCCCCACCGCTGTTGAGGTTTTTAGTTTATTCTGGGGGGAGGTCGGGAGGGTTGCTGGCTGCCGGGGAGGCCAGGAGCAGCACCCGAAAATCTGGAGGCCTCCGGCCAAATCAGGAGGGGTAAGCAAGCCTGCATATATACTACGGTTATATCCTGGCGTAACCTGGCACATTTACTACTGTTATCTGCTGGTGTACATCTGGCACATATACTACTGTTATCTTTTGCAGGGAGGTGGGGACGATGCAGATGTTGCACCTGCATTTATGGAATAAAGTGCATTGTATTGTACATCAACCCCCTAATGCATAATTTTCAAAAGCTAATCGGGCCAGTGAACTATATATGTACAAAATAGCCAATGTCTACAGTACATATTTGCCTACCTTTTGGCTGCCTTCTCTGAGAGGAGTCCACCAGGTCGTCACTGTGGGGGCAGGGCTTAGTGGGTCTGGGCTTGGAGCTCAGATGAGGAGGACTGATCTGGTGGCATTGATGATGCAATGTCATCATCCCAGCCCCACCCTTGTAATGCAATGCAGAGATTCCCAGCTTTGTGGAGAAGGGAGCAGAGCCACGATGACGTGATTCCCAGCTAATTGCATCATTGGCTGCATGTGTTGCCCACTTCACATGGAAAGTGGGTCGCCAGAGAACCCCAGCCCCCGGGAGACTTATCCAACTTTCCAGATGACAGAGAGCGCCATCTAATTTTTGGGAGCCTCCCAGCCATTCCAGGAGGGTAAGCAAGTATGGAGTATGCCAACAGCGCTTCAAGATAGGTGAAGGAGTTACGAATGGAAAAATCACTTTTTATATGCCCATGAAAGTCAATGATGTATGTGTGTGGTGGTTGGTTTAGAGTCCATGGGTTTTCAACCTTTGGCCCGCCAGCTGCTGTGGAACTACAGATCCCAGGATGCTCTGCCACAGTTTTAGCATGCTCTTATATCAAAACAGTGGCAGGGTATGCTCTGATGTGTAGTTTCACAGCAGTTGGAGGGCCAAAGGTTGAAGACCCCTGGACGCAGGTGTGTTCAACATGCGACCCTCCAGCTGTTGTGGAACTACATATCCCAGCATGCCCTGCCATAGTTCTGCTAATAGGCAATGCTTAAACTGTGACAGCACATGCTGTGGGTTGTGTAGTTCCTCAACAACTGGATGAGAGCAATCTCTTGGGACAAACTTCTCCAGACCTCTTTATGCCTCATCACTGTGCTGCAAATATTAGGACATTTAGCAAGACCTGTGCGCAGATTATTAATTATGGAAGCGTTATGAAATACCGCCGGCCGCATGGCCGGCAGTTCGATTCCCGGCAGCGTGAGGTAGACAGCTGGAGAGATCCCAGCAGCGGCAGCCCGACAGCGCTGGAAATCCCGATCATCCCTAGGTAAGTACTTACTAACCTAACCCCCCCTAACCCTCCTTAGGGGTGCCTAACCCTAATCCCCCCCCTTCCCTGCTGCCTAAACCTAAGTCCCCCAGTGGGGTGCCTAACCCTAAACCCCCCTTCCCCTAGCCTAACCCTCCCGGGGGGTGCCTAACCCTAAGCCCCCCGGGTGCCCTAACCCTCCAACCCCGTGGCTGTCCGCTCGCGGCGCCCAGTGTTGGAGAAATGACAGGCGTCTAGATTTAGACGCCTGTCATTTAACCCTCGCCAGGATAAAGCAGTCGGGAAGCCGGCTGTCGGGCTTACGTCAGCCGGCTTCCCGATTGCATCCCATTAATTATACAGATGCTGTAATCCTTAGTGACCAATCCAATTTGACAATTTTCTTGTCTAGAAAATAACAAATATCTAATTGGTTGCACTAGTTTCCCTAAATACAGAAGGACAGTCCCAGGTTTTTTCAATTCCGTTAAAGTCCCTATTTTTCAAAATTAACCAACTGCACAAATTCATTATACATTATTATTTCCATACTTCATATGGGGTATGCAGTGTGGGGGAGTACTTGAATTAAGGTATGTTATTTAGAAAAAAAAAAGTACATGTTATACTATGGGCGTTGTAGTTCTCCAAGATCCGATGAGGCATTATTGCTATATGATGCTGGAAATTTTTTTAAATGCTGGCAACGCCATGAGACTGATTCAGAGATGGTTGGTAATGCAGCTGTGATCGCAATTACTCTTAATAGCGGTTGCAGAAATATGCAAATATTAATCTCAGCCTTTTCTTTGTTTTCCACAGCATACGTTCCTAGCCTAGCCTTCCCTTTGTTCTCCACAGCATACTTTCCTAGCTAAAACTTCCCTTTGTTCTCCACAGCTCACGCTACCCCGAAAAGCTAACAGAATCTCCCAGTTTCCCTTTTGCCCCATAGAAAATCTAGATTGCGCATGTGCAAGTCTGGATGTGGCGGGGCCCGGCTGGAGTACCTCAAGCCGCGTGACATCATTACACTGAATAGTAATAGGCCAGCCACCACGGGATAGTGGGTAGCGGTGGTCACCTACTGTAGCTCAGCATGCAGTTACCTCCCTGTCGGGTGCCAGTGACAAGCGGCATCTCCTCACACGGCGGCCAGCACAAGTACTAGCTCTAGTAAAAAATAAATGCAAGTATTGTAGGGACTCGGGAGGATTAGGGCTGGCTATTTGTTGCTATTCTCTACTGGGTGGCTCTTCCCTCTTTACTGTATAGTCTTATTTATGTGGTGTTAAAATAGCCAATTACAACACAAGAAACTCCTGCTGTATTGTTGTCTCTAATGACTATCATCTCAGCAATGACTCCTCTGCTGCAAGAAGGTGGACAAGAGAGGGTTTGTGCCAAGGTCATAATGTATCCCATTATGACCTTGTCACAGACCCTCTCTTCTCCACCTTCTTGCAGCAGATGGGCCCTTAGAGGAATTTACTGTGATATCCTGCCTAATATATATATATATATATATATATATATATATATATATATCCATTTTATTATATTGTACATGCAGCCTGTGCCCAACAATAACTTCATGCTTATCGTGCCCATTGCAATATGCTCAGCACTGAGTATATTGATACCAGAATATTCAGTCCCTAGACATTCTCACATACACACTATGCCCAGCAGGACTGACAACATACAAATTGTGACCAGCAAATACACATTTTAACCTTAAAACATAGAAATACACAAATGAAAAATAAAAAAATTGCTCAAATGCAGGAACATCGACAGTGTGTCCATCTCAGAATCAAATTCTTTAATCCACAGCAGGGATAACCATCAATTGTTTTCTGTTGATGAGTTCATGCCATTGATGGTAACCCCTTCATGGCCATCCCTATATACTGTGGTATTTACTAGTGATTATCTCTTACACTATGCCTCTGTTATTTACCACGAGGTGGCCACAATACCAATGTTTATGCAGCTGAGCAATTATTGGTATTCTGCAAATGCGTTTGAGTCGTATAGTGTATGATTGGTTTAATTATTGTTGCCGCTCGTGGTGAGGATTTTTTCGCAAACTGGGCTGCAAAGGAGGGTAGCGACTCAAGCTCAGGTGTGTTGTGACCATTTCCAGGACATGTCTCAGTCTGCAACTGCGATCACATGTGCAGTGAGAATGGCTCTGGCATCTCAGTTCCCGCAGCCATTCTGCATGACCAAAGAGTTATTCAGAAGTCCAATAATCAACTGACCTGTGACTGATGCTGTTAATTTTTACACAGTCACTTGGATTTGCAAAGCCAACAGTGAGCGTCTCAATATGAATCCTGGTGGCTGCAACATGTCTATGGGCCTGATTAAGAGTTGCATGTAAACCTGATGATTTAATGATAGTAAAATGGACAGCGTTTGTACTTTGCACGTGGCAATTACTGACACTGACGGCGGTCGCAGTCCACCCTAATGGCGCACATCCACATGCCGAAATACTGAGCGATTGCACAATTAAATCATAATCGTGCAATCACTCAGTAATTGTGCACTTGTATGTCAGAAACGACCAGCAATGCGCGCTCCCGCATCGGGTGAACATGCCAGTCAATCTGTCGATAATGACAGATTGGGAATGTTCACAGATGATGGAGGGTGCCTACACTGAATGATCAATCGTTAAGTGTAGGCACAGCACAGACTGTGAAACGACTGCATGATTTCAATGGCGTAATTGTGCAGTCGTTTTTTGGTCTGCTAGTGGATGTGCTGCTTAAGTCACAGCAGCTGTTTAGGGATAGGGAAGGGGTGATGATGCCCAATCTTCTTTAGAATGGGGCCATTGTTGGTCCTGTTTTCCAGGCATGCTGAGGCCAGCGTCTGTGCCTTTGAAGCTTCACTGACCTTGACAGCATGAAGATACCAGCCATCCTGAGTAACTTGAGGGATACTCAGATGGCCGATGTTCACGCAAGGGATACAATGTCTGTGTCCTTAGATGCAAATGTGGATCACAGAAGCCGGCAGGAGGTGTATACTTACACAAGACACCTCCTGCTGCATTAGTATATTATCACACAACTGCTCCGTCCAAAGACGCAGCTGCTGTGTGTACTGCGTCCATCTCTGAATCAGGCCTTGTGGGAAATATTCAATTACACTCCTGTGGTATGTACCACTGATTATCTCTCCTACACTATATAACACTGACCGCAGAGGATGCAGGAGGAGAACTCAGGAGCAGATGGCACCAGTAATATTAAAAAAGCAATTAGGCTGCCGTTAAAGTGGTCATGGTTAACACGATTGATGGGCAGCAGTCTGTTGCTGGCGGTGGGTGGAGTCAGTGTGCACAAGCAGCCAGTGATTGGTTGTACTTCACATCATAAGCATGCACCCAGAGTCTGTTTGCAGCAGGCTGAGCCTCTTCACCAGTGGCACTGCCCCCGGGCCATGGCCATTTCCCTCTGATGAACCAATTTTTTTTCTTGTACCAGAGCTGCCTGCCATGACCCGCAGTTAAGCCCCGCCCCTCCCACCATTTGACCTGCCTCATTTTCAAACAGCTGTAAATCGGGCCAGTGACCTGGTCCAACTGGTCTTCCTCCTGAGTACCCCTACTTTGTACTCTCCTCCCCACCTGACCTGGCTCTCTTCCCCTCCCCACCTGACCTGGCTCTCTTCCCCTCCCCACCTGACCTGGCTCTCTTCCCCTCCCCACCTGACCTGGCTCTCTTCCCCTCCCCACCTGACCTGGCTCTCTTCCCCTCCCCACCTGACCTGGCTCTCTTCCCCTCCCCACCTGACCTGGCTCTCTTCCACTCCCCACCTGACCTGGTTCTCTTCCCCTTCCCACCTGACCTGGTTCTCTTCCCCACCAGATCTGGCTCTCCTCCACTCCCCACCTGACCTGCCTCCCCTTGCACTTGACCTGAATCTCCCCCACATTCTCAGGCTCTACTCCCCACCTGACCTGGCTCTCTTCCCCTCCCCACCTGACCTGGCTCTCCTCCCCTCCCCACTTGACCTGGCTCTCCTCCCCCCACCTGAACTGTCTTTCTTCCCCTCCCTACCTGACCTGGCTCCCCACACATGCTTCATCTCTACTCCCCTCCTGACCTGGCTCTCTTCCCCTCCACAACTGACCTGGCTCTCCTCCCCTCCCCACTTGACCTGGCTCTCCTCCCCTCCCCACTTGACCTGGCTCTCCTCCCCTCCCCACTTGACCTGGCTCTCCTCCCCTCCCCACTTGACCTGGCTCTCCTCCACGCTTGACCTGGCTCTCCTCCCCGCTTGACCTGGCTCTCCTCCCCGCTTGACCTGGCTCTCCTCCCCGCTTGACCTGGCTCTCCTCCCCGCTTGACCTGGCTCTCCTCCCCGCTTGACCTGGCTCTCCTCCCTGCCTGACCTGGCTCTCCTCCCTACCTGACCTTGCTCTCCTCCCTACCTGACCTTGCTCTCCTCCCCACCTCACCTTGCTCTCCTCCCCACCTCACCTTGCTCTACTTCCTACCTGACCTGCCTCTACTCCCCACCTCAACCTGGCTCTCCTCCCCTCCCTACCTGACCTGGCTCTCTTCCCCTCCCCACCTGACCTGGCTCTCTTTACCCTACCCACCTTACCTGGCTCTCCTCCCCCCACCTGACCTGGCTTTCTTCCGCTCCCCACCTAACCTGGCTCTCCTCCCCTCCCTACCTGTCATGGCTCCCCCCGATGCTTTGGCTCTACTCCCCACCTGACCTGGCTCTCCTACCTTCCCCACCTGACCTGGCTCTCCTCCCTTTCCCACCTGACCTGGCTATCTCAATAAAGGCAGTCTCCAGTGCCGATGGTGTCCAGCCGAAAAGGAGAAATTGAAAAGTAGTGGAGAAAACGGAAGAAGCAAATAATTGCAGAAAAAAAGGTAAGTGTTTTATTTTAAATATTTATAATATATCTGTTTAATAAGGTAATATGTATATGTGTATTTTTATAAATATTTAATATTTTAAATTAAATATACAAAGCATATATTTAATTAAAAATATTAAATATAGCATTTATTATTATCATTGATGCGGTCATATTCCTGACTGTGGGGATTCCGGCGGTCAGAAGGCAGTTGTTGGAATCCTGACACTTATCAGAATACCAGAGGTAATTACTGGGGTTAGGGGGAAAATTAGGGGTAGGCACTAAGGGAGGGTTAGGTTTAGGCTGAGAGGGGGGTGATAGGTCTAGGCACTAGGGGGGTTGGGTGTAGGCTGCAGGGTTGGTTAGGGGCATGGCCGGTGCAACAATCAGCTGGAGAGACGCTGCTGCCAACTCCATTTTTTGGGTGCCCACTGATATTTTGTTACCAGCGGGCACCCAGCAGCTCCTTCTCTGAAGTGGCAGCCGGAGGAAGGAGCTCACTCCTGAGCTCTGCCTTCCGGCTCCTGCAGTGGGTGAAAGGAGACACTTCATGACATCTCTCCCATATTGTCCAGCATGAGGACCGAGGATGGAGTAGTTAGTGGCAGATGCAGGAGCGTGGCTTCGTTGTGTTGTGTGTGTATGTGTCTCTGACTTTATGTGTAAGGGTCACTACTACTGTGGGAACTGCGTAAGGGGCACTACTACTGTGGGCACAGCATAAGGGGCAGATATCCTGGGGGCATTGCATAAGGGGTGCAGAGTTCAGAGTGGAGATTGAACTGCACTATTGAGTATTATTATTATATTAACGAGTGATATCATTGTCCTGCATGAAACATATCAATTGTTCTAGGAGACAGATCATTGACTGAAATACATCAACCTTTTAAGGGTTTTTATTTTGAGTGTAAAAGGACAAAAATATTATTGTATGTAAATAGTGATTTGTTTGCATACATACCTGCATAGATTTACACATGCTGCAAAGTCCTTTCACTTTAAACACCTGATATTTTATATTTTCCATCAAGGGTATCCATTATAGTGCAGAAGGACAATTATTTTATTGTATGAGAAATGTGACATATACATATATATTATAGACATATTGTAAAGTCCCTTCACTTGAGGCACCGGATATTTCATATATAATAACCCCTCTTGAAACAATATTTTGGATTACCACTTAATTTTTGGTATGATCATTCGTAACTGCATCAGACCTGTGGTGTTGTGAATTTTCTTTCTTCGTACTGTCATCGGTACTGACCTGCAGGAGCCAGGACAGTCTGACCAAAAACAGAAACACTATTATAAGAGAATTAACTACTGTTGTTTATATGTACTCTCATCAAATTCTCCCCTGCACGATGATTAGAAGCAATGATATTTGAAAGCAGATGCATGACTTTATTTATTCTCTCTTTTCACAATACCTGCTACTCATCTATATTTTTTCTCATTGTTATAACTGCCACCAAGGAGGGGAACACTCATTAAGATCACTTGATGCTATTTAGCAGATGAATTAACAGCAGTATCTCATTCCGCGATCTGAGTAGTTCTTTTAACCATACTATTTCTTTTGTCATTTTTTTACACTTATACCACCATATATTATAGGTCATTTGCAGTTTAGAAAATTATGCCTGAATAAATACGCTATATATGTTCGTCCTTCATTACGGTGTCTTTACATAGTTTAGACACTGAGATATTACTGGATGGAATCCATTTTGGCATATCAAGGTTTTGAAGATTATTTTACATCCAGAAACATGTGATTTATGTTGTGTGTGTAACGTCCATGTATTGTCGTATTTTTTCAAGTGATAACATTAAAGACTGTTTTTTATATACATTTTTTGATAAGTTTGTGCCCCCAACAAAGAGTTTTCTTTACTTTCCCTTCATTGACCCTAATGATTCCTGTCAACACTGATACCTTTCTCTACTTATACCTGATCCCACTTATTCCTGTCCCTGTTGGGTATTTATGCCCGGCGGTTAAATACCCAACAGCAGAAGACCAGCAGGCATCTAAATCCCGATGAGTAAGTACACTGTCTAACCCTAATCTCCCCCCCAGTGCCTAATCCTAACCCCCCCATAAGTGCCTAAACCTAACCGCCCCATCCCTGCTGTCTAAACCTAAGTCTCCAGGGGGGGTGCCTAACCCGGTATGCAGTTGGGAAGCCGGTGGACCTAATCCTGACAGCCGGCTTTCTGACTGTCATATTCCGGCAAGTGTCTAAAGTCATTAGACATACGCCGGGAGCCCGACACCTGGCATCCCGATCGAAGGGATGCCAAGCAAGGATAGCCACCATTAGGTTTAGGGTTCCCGGGGGGCTTAGGTTTTGGCGACAGGGAAGGGGGGGTTAGGGTTAGACACTGGGGGGAAGGTTAGGGTTAGGCACCCCTAAGGGAGGGTTAGTGGAGGGAATTAGGTTAGTCAATACTTACCTTAGGGATGATCGGGATTTTCACCCATGTCGGCCAGCCGCTATCGGGATTCATACCAATTTCTCCTAACCCTTTCTACCCTTCCCTAGCCTAACCCTCCCAGGGGCGTGCCTAACCCTAAGTCTCACCCCGGGAGCCCCTAACATAACCATCCTACCCCCACCCATCCCACAACTGTCTGCGCCCACTGCCTGGCTTACTTTCGTTCAGGATGTTGGGCTCCCAGCATAGGTATAATGACAGGCGTCAGTATTTAGACGCCTGTCATTAGTACCCTGCCAGGATTTGACAGTCGGGAAGCCGGCAGTTGGCATTTCGACCATCGGCTTTCTGACTGCATTTCCACAGCAAAAACAAACAGCATGAAATACCTAAGTTGCACACTCGCAGTTCCAAGTCACCGGGAGCTGACACATACACAAGACTGCGGCTCCTTTGATCACTACTTTCTGCTGCCTCAGACTGGCAGCCAGCAACGGAGCTGTAGAGTCTGCCCCAATCAGGATCACTAACCCCGCCCCCACCAGGAAACATATGTTGGACTTGGTGCAATGCAATCTCTAACAAGGCATAGCTGGCCCCCTAAGCCATAGGTAATGTCAGTGTGTGGTGGTGGCTGAGCTGTTTGTAGCTTGGGAGCCTGTTTGGAAGTGTGGTCATCACTTAGTCCATCAACAGAAGTGTCATTATCCAGCATGACAGAGTGCAGGGGGTGGGCTAGGCCCTGGAGGTGGCCTGAGCCCCATAGCAACTGCACCTCTTTAACCCACGGTAGTTATCCCCATGGATGTAGGGGTTGCCCAGTCCAGGGTAATGGTGGGGTGTCTGGTCCAGGGTAGTGGTGTGTTAGGGTGTGCGGTGTGATGTGAAGCCCTGTGTATGGTAACAGTGTGGTGTAATGCCAGGTCCTGCGCATGCGCAGACCACTCACCAGCGGAGATGTACGGTCACCATCAGGTAAACATTTTCTGTCAGACCAAGTAGAATTAGGCACTGTTATATTGTAAAGTACTTTCCTGGCTCCTAGTGAAGTGGCACTGTTGGTAGAAGCACAGAAGTCTGTATGAAGCATACTTCAGTAACCAGAATTAGTAGGATGCTTTCTTTACCATGTTACAATGCCCTACAAGAGCCCACTCAATCTAGAATTGGTTGTTGTTTGTGGCTCCAGCATTTATGTCCTTGGTTATCAGAGTGCATTTTGTGTGAGGTGTAATTTTCATGTGACATTGAGATCATTGGGCATTCACTAGAATGTGTGGTAAGGTGTAACCTCAGCAAATTCTGCCCCTATCATGCCAACCTGCCTGCAGTCTAACCTCTGCTGCCCAGGAAGCGAGCTGTTTATAAATAATATGCTGTGTGTCTGTTGTGATGACTTATTCACTGACTAGATCCAGACAGCAGGACATTTGAAATCAGTGCTACAAGTTAGAGAAAGCTGGTGAGCCTCAGAAGCTCTCATATAACTATTACTCTTTTCTATTAATAAAAATAATGGAAACAGTTCTGCATTAAATAAAATGCTTTAATCCATGAATAGTGTGACCAAAACAGGGAGTTCTGGCATCAGTGTCTGATAAATAGGCTTCCCCGAAATATTTGTCAGCCTCTGCCCATATGGCAACACTTTTCGTGCCAAATGTAATAGACTGCAAGCTGGAGGAAGTGCTGAGATTCCGGCCCTTCGTGTTCTTTATGGTATTGTAATTCTCAGCATGGGGTAAATTTATTACAGACAGAAGCCACCACTTCTCGGCGTGTTTAAGCAGGAAATTTAAAATGGCAAAACTAATCAAAGCAAATAGAGGAAAAATCAATATCCTTATTTAATAATTTTGTGGTTCATATTTTAAGGATTGCTGTCAAATCTACATTAATCTGGTTGCAATTAATTAAACCTTTCTGCAAATTGTACAGTTTTACTGCGTTTTCATAATCTACAAAGCCACAAAATGAGTAAACATGTATATACCACACTGCATCCTACTTTTATGCATAACCACGGACTCAACACACACATAAAACTTACAACAGAGTACAACTATCATTAGATTAGTATTAGATTTGTATGTGTGTATATAATCTACTATATAAAAGCAAAAATTTGTCCTTCTGTCTTTCTATACAAATCCAGTTTACAAGCCACGATCGTGAAATTTGACATACGTAGCGAATTAAAAATTTTTTAAATTGAAATTAATTACGGTTAATTTTTAATTAATGAAAAAACACAATTTGTGCATAGCATTCACCCTCTACAGGTCAGGTACAGAATTACAAAAGGATTTAGCTTATCTACTATTTTTTCTTTTCTATCTTCTCTACTATATCAAAGCGAAAATTTGTCCTTTTGTCTTTCTATACAAATCCACAGTTTACAAGCAAAGATTGTGACATTTTACATACGAGCGTATTAAAACACGGCGGAGGCAACTAAAAAATTTTAAATCGAAATTAATTACTGTTCATTTTAATTGATTTAAAACCACAATTTTTGCTGGATGCTCATTGTGGGGCCTCACGGCATATGGGTAGGGCCTCGTGGCAAACGTTTTGTGTTGTAATTTTTTGTCATGATCTTAATGCCAGAATTCTCAGCTCTCTGACTATATCAAATTACGCAACAACATTTACTTCTTTCTTCCAACTGTGTCAAAATTATGACTTTGCAAGGACCCTGCTGTACTGTGAGCTGCCAAAATATTACACATGGGATGCTTCTCCCAAATATTTTCTGCACAGAAAACAGGGAGTAGCTTTAGATGGTAATCCTGGTATCAGAACAACAGAAGCTCTTGGCCGTGTTTACACTGTAACATAGAAACACAGAATTTGACGGCAGATAAGAACCACTTGGTCCATCTAGTCTGCCCCATTTTTAAACATGTTGTTACCTCATCTCTTATTGATCCTTACTTCTTTTGAAGTATATCCTTATGTCTCATCCTATGCATGTTTAAATTGCTCTACTGTCTTAGCCTCTACCACCTCTGATGGGAGGCTATTCCACTTATCCACTACCCTTTCTGTGAAGTAATTTTTCCTCAAATTTTCCCTGAACCTACCACCCTCCAGTTTCAGAACATGTCCTCTTGTTCTAATACTTCTTTCTTTGAAGAATGTCTCCTTCCTTTACCTTGTTAAAACCCTTTATATATTTGAACGTTTCTATCATGTCTCCCCTTTCCCTTCTTTGCTCCAAACTATACATATTAAGATTTTTTAGTCTTTCCTGGTACATTTTGTGGTGTAGACCTTGTACCATTTTAGTTGCCCTTCTTTGTACAGTCTCTAATGTATTAATATCCTTCTGGAGATATGGACTCCAGAACTGAACACAGTATTTGAGATGAGGACGTACAAATGACCTATACAGGGTATTATCACTTCTTTCTTTCTGCTACTGATTCTTCTCCCTAGGCAACCGAGCATCTGACGCCTTCCTCATTGCTTTGTTACAATGTTTGCTTGCCTTTAAGTCACCTGAAATAGTGACTCCTAGATCCCTTTCCTCTTCAGTAGTGTCCAGTATAGTGCCATTAATACTATATTTAGCCTTTGGATTTTTGAGACCCAAGTGCATGATCTTGCATTTTTTGGCATTAAACTGTAGTTGCCACATTCTTGACCATTCCTCTAGTCTACCTAAATCATCAATCATTTGTTTTACCCCTCCTGGTGTGTCTACCCTGTTGCATACCTTTTTGTCATCTGCAATGTCACAAGTAAAGATATTAAAAAGCACTGGTCCAAGTACAGATCCCTGAGTTACTCCACTGGTAACATTTCCCTTTTGAGACTGCATTCCATTTACTACAACTCTCTGTTTCCTATCCTGCAGCCATGATCTTATCCATACTACTATCTTTATATCCAATCCCATGCTTTCCAGTTTAATTAACAGTCTGCAATGTGGAACAGTGTCAAAAGTCTTACTAAAGTCTAGATGAGCTATATCTATGCCCCCCCCCTGTACATCCTACAAATTTTTAATGCTTCTATCTCTGAAGTATGCTTTACACTGTTACAGGTCATACTTCCTTCGAAGACCTTAGGACTGTTGATGGGGAAGTTTGTCACACTTTTCGTGAGGCCTGCCTAAGGAGAGGTTGGTTGGCGGATGATGTGTAAACAAACATCCTTAAAATCCCGGGTAACGCCGGGTACTCCAGCTAGTATGTATATATATTAGTATTCACTCTAGGTCCAGCAGCAGGCAGGGTACCGGAACTAGAGCAAGGGCACTTCTTTGCACACCTAAGGTATGCACGCACCAGAAAAGGGTGCATGGCCAAAGAAAAGGGGGCATGTCTTTATGATGCATCCCCTTTTCATCATTCTTGGCGGCGTGCCCAGCACTTAGACATGCCAGGCAGGCCCCAAGTGCCACGGTCACTGTTGCTCTGCTGTTTCCACACCCGTGGGTGGAAGACAGAACCCACAGGCTGTTTCACTGTGTGTGTGTTTTCCCAGAATATAAATGTTTTAGACATATATTTGATCTATTAGCCATTTTTCTGTAGTAACTGAAATGTAAAGATAGGAAAGATTGTCAAATAGATAACCAGTGATTGTGCTGAGTGACAAAATAAGTGGGTCCCAGGGATTCTCTATTTAAAAAATAATGGGGTTCTATCTAACCATTTCTGGGTCCCATCATAATTTATGCTTTAGAGCTCCCCACATGCCCCTCAGACCTCCCCACATGCCACCACACATCCCCACACACCCCTAGAATGCCCATCTGATACCCCCAACAGCATCAGACCTCCCAACATGCCCCTTAGATACATGTTTAATGCCTTCATGATCCTACAGGTGATATGACTTGTCTGTAAACAAAAACCATAGTGAATAAGGCATTTGGTAATAAGATGCACATTTACCAAGGAATATGTGTGGTATATCCCAGAAAACAACCGTTTTTTCTGAGGTGGTATGTAAGTATTAAGAACTGCCAGAATGTATGTACAGGGGACCGTAGTAGCTATTCCAGATATCTGCTGCAATCCCCTAGTCTTCATGTTGGTGCTGGCAGGGAGCCTTACAGAAATGGCCACTTCACCACGTGCCGAAGATGCGTTTCTGAAAAGGGATGTGGTCGCTCAGAAAAGGGGGTGTGTCCTTGATGTGCCTTCTTTTAATAACTGTAGTGGGCATGCTCAGCACTCACGGAGATGCTGCGTTGGCCCCAAGCTCTCCTTGCACTGTGTTTAGATACCAGTCACTGTGGCCTACTGGTGGGGATAGCTGTTTTAGCTTTTCACTGTATAATGTTCCTTAGTCACACAGTAGTGCCCTTTACTCACATGACACCACAGTAGTGCCCCTTATAACACATTTATGCCACACAGTAATGCCCTTTACACATATATGCCCACATTATTGCCCCTTACACATTTATGCAACACAGTAATGGCCTTTAGACATTTATACCACACAGTAATGCCCCTTACACACTTATGCCACACAGCAATGCCCTTTACACATTTATGCCCGCAGCAATTTCCTTTACACATTTATGCCTGCAGCAATGTCCTATACACATCTATACCTGCAGTTTACAGTGTCTTTTACACATTTATGCCATGCAGTAATGCCCTTTCTACATTTATGCCACACAGTAATGTCCCTTACACATTTATGCCACACAGTAATGTCCCTTACACATTTATGCCACACAGTAATGTCCCTTACACATTTATGCCACACAGTAATGGCCTTTACACATTTATGCACACAGAATTGCCCTTGACATATTTATGCCCGCAGTAATTCCCTTTACACATATATGCCACACAGCAATGCCTGGTCCTTACACATTATGCCACACAGTAATGCCCCTTGCACATTATGCCACACAGTAATGCCCCTTGCACATTATGCTTCCCCCTCTCCAGTGTGTCTCTCTCTCTCCTGTGCTACTGGGCCGGGTCCCCTATAGCACATTTTTACACGCTACAAAAAGTTGGGGACCCTGTTTTTAAAACTCAGCGGGTCCCTCAGGACACGCTAGCAGAGTATGCTGTCTGTGCATCCAATCACTGGCGGTGGCATCTTCTCCACCAATTACTGCTGGTAGATTCACGCTGCAGCAGCCAATCACCACTGGCAGCATCATCTCCACCTATCACCACCGTGGGCTTCTCCTCAATCACTGCCGGCAGCATCTGATTTAATTGCATTCTAACACCACCCCCTCCCTCCATGCCCACCAGCGCATTCTCCACATGGATGGACTCTGCATCCACCAGTGAGACAGGGACAGCGGTCAGGAGGACTCAGATCTAGAGCTGCTTTGGGGACTCTCAGCATGTACAAGGGTTGTGCTGCTGGGATACCAAGCTTTGATGGGCAATTAACGAGAGGAGAGCCAGAGCTCAGATAGGTCAATCACTTACAACCTATGGTCATCACTGTGCAGAGTGCCTCCTAATCTGACTCTGTAACTATGTGAATCCCCCTAACCCTCCCTGGCTGTAACTGTTGCACCCCTAACACTGACTTTGTAACTGTGCGCCCTCCCCACCAACTCTGACTGTGCACAGCCCCCACTAACCCTGACTGCCTGCAGTCCCCCTAATCCTGAATGTGTAACCATGTGCATCCCACCTAAACCTCCCTGACTGTGGTCACTCCACCCCTAACACTGACTTTGTAACTGTGCACATTCCCCCTCCTAACCCTGACTGGGTGTAGCCCCCCTAACCCTGACTGGGTGTAGCCCCCCCTAATCCAAACAGTAACCATGGGGATTCCCCCTAAAACTCCCTGACTGTGTAACTGACCACTTGGCCTAACACTGCCTTTGTAACACTGCAAACTCTTCCCCCCCTAACCCTGACTGTGTAACTGTGTGCAGCCCCCACTAACCCTGACTGCCTGCAGCTCTGCCTAATCCTTTCTGTGTAACCATGTGCATCCCCCCCTAAACCTCCATGACCGTGTAACTGTGGCCACCCCCCCTAACACTGACTCTGTAACACTGCACATTTCCCCCCCTAACCTTGACTGGGTGCAGCCCCCCTAATCCTGACTGTGTGACTGGGTGTAGACCCCCACTAACCCTGAGTTTGTAACTGTGTGCAGCCCCCCTAATCCTAACTGTAACCATGTGGATTCCCCCTAAACCTCCCTGACTGTGTAACTGTGACCACCCCCCTAACACTTACTTTGTAACTGTGCAAACACTCCCCCCTAACCCTGACTGTGTAACTGGGTGCAACACTCCCTAATCCTGACTGTAAAGCAGGGTACACACTTGACAGATATATCTGCAGATGATGGTTGTTCATGCACACTGATCCACCATCATCTTTCGCGGGTCCCGCTGGTCGGGAGGCATATCCCGCCCGCCTCACCACGCCCTCTACTGCAAATATACAGGCAGTCAGTAGACCACCCATACATCAGCTGTACAGCACAGCCAACATAATATGCCTGTGAACAACATCGTTCACAGACAAATCGCTGGTACACACTGGCCAATGGCCACCCGATATATTGGCCAATCAATTGATTGGCCAATATATCTGCCAGAGTGTACCCAGCATAACTGTGCAACCTCCACTAATCCTGACTGTGTAAAAATATTTTTCCTCTTCAGGGTCCATGGGGTCCACAGCTATTACGTTGGGGTATGTGGATGTATCCATACACCAAACAGTTAAAACAAGCTCTCAGCTCCCAGGATGCTCTGGGTCCTCCCCACATATACCCTGCCTCTGGCTACAGGCAGTCAGTTCTGTTTGGTGTGAGAATTGCACTGCACTGACAGTTGGACTGCTGTAGTAGTCCCAGAGAAAAGTTTTTTTTTTTTACTTCCTGCCATTGCGCAGGTGGAGTGTGCTGTGGATCAGCTGAGTGTCTAATGGGAGACGCACTGGTCGCCTGCTCCATCTACCCCCACCAGCGCCACGACACTGATGTGAAGCAAGTGATTTTGGTAGGTGCACAAGGCCCTGGACCACAACCGGGATGCAGGTAAGTCTGGTTGCACAGCCGCTGATGCTGAAGCCATGTGGTTGTCCATCCTCTGGCAAGGGAGACTGGCTGGAGGACTGCTGTAGTGAGGAGCTGGGGTAGTCTACCTCCCACACTAGACCACCAGGACTTGATGTTTCCTGACAGCTGGGGGAGCTAATGGTGGTGGCCATGTCAGTGAGCTGGGTGGATCCATGCAGCATAGGGGAGGTTTGCTCTCCCTGGCAGAACCTCTCCCAACCCTCACTCCAGCCCTTATATGTTCCCGCATCTGGGTTGCTCCTCCCAGCCTCCAGCTATATGAGTCAACCAGAGACTACTCTTAGGTGTTGTCGATGGCTGTACACTCAGGAGGTTGGGACAATCTCCCTGTATGCCTCCCCCACAGTGACTGGTCATACAGAGCTCTATATGCTGCTAGGCTTCAGGCTGTTCATAGTGGATTAGGAGCTTAGAATGCATATGCTCTTATAATTGGTGTGTGTGTGTGTATATATATATATATATATATATATATATATATATATATATATATATATATAGAGGGAGAGTGCACAGGCCACTTTTTGTGTTTTGGATCTGGATTGGTTTTGACAAAACCACCCTTCGTGTTTTGGGTTTTGTGTAGAGATGAGAGGGTCCAGTTCCCTGACCCGAGCCAAAACCTTGTGACCCCTCTGTCAAGTCGCGAGGTTTTGTTTTCAGCAAGCTTAACGCTGATTGGTTGAGAGAGCTGTCTGTCACGGCTCTCAGCCAATCAGCGTTAAGCCCATTGAAAACACTACAAAATAGGGAAAAGAAGATGGCGCCCGCCGCCTGACACCGCCGGCACTCCCCGCTGCTGATACCCCCCCACTGCTGACACCACTGGCAGCAGCCCCAGCTGCCGACACAACCACTGCCGACATTCCAGCATTGCTGCCCAACGTACTGAGGACACCGTCAACGACCCCCACAGTGAGGACACCACCAGCACCCCTGCACTACCGACAAAGTCAGCAAACCTGCACTGAAGACATTGCAGCACCCCCACTCTGCCGGCACCCTGCATTGAGAACACCCCTGCACTGCTGACAGTCAGCAAACCTGCACTGAGGGCACTCCCACACTGACGACACAGCCAGCAAACCTGCACTAAAGACACCGCTGTCACCCCCCGCACTGCCGACACAGCCAGCTAACCTGCACTAAAGACACCGCTGGCACCCCCGCACTGCCGACACAGCCAGCATACCTGCACTAAAGACATCGCTGGCACCCCCGCAGTGCCGACACAGCCAGCAAACCTGCACTAAAGACACCACTGGCACCCCCGCACTGCTGACATCACCGGTACCCTTCACTGAGGACACTGCCAGTACCGCAGTACTGCCATTCCATATACTGAGGACACAGTCAGCAACCCTACTCCGCCGACACTTCTGTCACAGTAAGTGCACTATTGGTGTATCCAACCCACACTGTATAACACACTGTATCCATGTTGGAAATTAGAAACTGAACTGCCACAAGTTAGTGCCGCCCACTGCGTCACTTAGCTTAATCAGCCAGCTAGCTGGATGCAACCTTTTGGCCTTAACTAGATAAAGCAAATAATATTGTGAGGTGGTCAAAATTGATTGGAAATTACTGGAAATAAATGTTATTGAGGTTAATTATACTGTAGGAACAAAAACAGGCCCATTTTATGTGATTTTAGCTGTTTTTATGATTTTTTAAGAAAAAATCCAGATCCAAAACACGAAAACAAAACATGGAGATGAGGATTTGGCAAAACCAATCCAGATCCAAAACCAAAACACGGGGGTTGGCGCACATCTCTAGTTTTGTGTTTTGGATCTGTTTTTTTTTTTAAAAAAGCAAAAAAACTGCTAAAATCACAGAATTTGTGGATTTTTCTGCTCCTATGCTATTATTAACCTCAATAACATTAATTTCCACTCATTTCCAGTCTATTCTGAACACCTCACAATATTGTTTTTAGTCCAAAGCTGAATGACTATGCTAAGCAACACAAGTGTGCAGCACAAACATGTGGCCCATCTAGGAGTGACACTGCAGTGGCAGACAGGATGGCCCCAAACATTACATAATGCAAAGAAAAAAAAAGGTGCAAGATAGAATTGTCCTTTGGCCCCCCGACCCATCGTTATGTTGTATAAACAGGACATGCACACTTTAACAAACCAATCATTTCAGTGCCAGGGTCTGCCACATGACTATGGCTGAAATGATTGGTCTGTTTGGGCCCCCACAAAACAAGCTGGCAATTAATCTGTCCCTGCACAACCTGGGTCTACAGAGGCAAGATGTCGTCCTCATCCTCCGGATTCCTCACCCTCTTCAGTTTTGTGTACATTGTCATCCTCACAGAGTATTAATTCATCCCCACTGAAATCCACCACCACAGGTCCCTCTGTACGTTCTGGAGGCTGGTCTCCCTGGAAGAATTGATAATTCATTTTGATGAAGATCATCTTCTCCACGTTTTGTGGAAGCAACCTCCAACGCCCTTCGATGACAAGGTTCCCGGCTGCACTAAACACACTGTTGGAGTACACACTGGAGGGCTGGCAACTTAGCTAAAATAGAGCCAGTTTGTACAGGGCCTCAAAATTGCCTCTCTTTCCTGCCAGTACAGGTACGTACTGTCTGACATGCCTACTTGGATGCTGTCATCGATGTAATCATATGCAGTGACAGTAGACATGTCAGAAATTGTTGCCAGGTCCTTCAGTCCAGACCAGATGTCCAAACTTGGTCCTGCCTGCCCTGAATCACCGCCAGTGGGTTGTTTAGGATACCTAAGTTGTTTCCTGGCCACCCCATTTGCTGGAGAAAATGAAGGAGCTGTTGACATCTCACGTTCTGCTTCAGCTGACAGTGTTTTCACCTGCAGGTCTTTGCACCTCTGCAGGCTTCTGTCAGCCACAAAAAGAGACACCACATAGGCTTTAAACCTAGGATCGGGCATGGTGGCCAAAATATAGTGGCCTGATTTCAACAGATTGACCACCCTCGAATCCTGGCAAAGCGAATGAAGGGCTTCATCCACAAGTCCCACATGCCGAGTGGAATCACTCCATCTTAGCTACTCCTTCACTTTCTCCAGCTGCTTCTGCAAAAACCTGATGAGGGGAATGACCTGACTCAAGCTGGCAGTGTCTGAACTGACTCACGTGTGGCAAGTACGAAGGGCTGGAGAACGTTGCACAACACGGAAATCATTCTCCACTGCACTTGAGCCAGGTGCATACCCCCTCCTTTGTCTGTCATAGGTGGATGTATAGGCTTGAATGGCCTTGTGCTGCTCCTCCATCCTCTGAAGCATATCGAGGGTTGAGTTCCACTGTGTCACAGCCTCTTGCTTCAGGTGATGGCAGGGCAGGTTCAAGAGTGTTTGCTGGCACTCCAGTGTTTGTCACGCAGTCACTGAATGGCGAAAGTGGCCAGAAATTTTTCGGGCCATCGAAAGTCTCCTTCATGCCTCTGTCGTTTGTCAGAAAATTCTGCACCACCAAAGTTATTGTGTGAGCAAAACATGGGACATGCTGGAATTTGCCCAGATGTAATGCCCGCACAATATTGGTGGTGTTGTCAGTGTTAATATTAGAATGAACCTCTATACACACCTTCCTATACCTTCTAATGTCCTGCCTATACCTTCTAAGGATGATGCTAATTTGCGTACGCAGTCACACCATAAATAAAGACTTAGACGTGGAATCTGTGGTTCCAAAGCACAAGTGATATTCAGGTAAAAGTTCAGACAGCTACACGCAATTGATCAAGACACAATTTAGGCGAAAAAGGAAATTATACAGACCCAAGTACAGTATACATATGCAGGCGCTTCCGGACCCAGAGATAGGCATCAACAAGAGACCTAAGTCATCTCTCAGACCTTCCATGAGTACCATGACTATCATTCCCCTGTGGTGAGTGCTATCTTTAATATCTTCTATCCCAGTGTACTGGGTGATAGCCTGCAGAGCCCAATCGCAATCATCTTCTGCAGTCTCACTCTCTTTCTGTTTAATGGTGAAAATTTTGTTCCAGTTAACTATTACTGGAAAATATATACCCAGTTGAGTTACAATGTGGGAAATGTTACCTTGGTTTACTTGGTCTGTTTAGGGAACGTCACCATCCAATACACAATCCGTGATACATTTTGTCACTTCGGTATTGCGTGGCAGGCAGGCCCTTAACACCACACGCCAATCTTTATTAGTTGGCTCATGAGAACTACCCAAATTTCTCAAAAATCTTTGACATTTGGCCAATTCCTTTTTGGGATCGGGGAAATCATTTATGATGGAATTTAGTTCTGCTCTTGTCCAAGGACAATGCATTACTACTTCCCTCGTGGGCACTACACCATTCGCATCTGCATTTCCGTTCGGAACAGTTATCGTCCGAATGGGATGCAGACCGGTAGTGCTGCTACCTTTGACCTGGTTACCTGGCTGGGGGTTTTATCTGCTGCTGCTATGTATTGTATTAACTTCCTCTACTGGTGCAGAGTGCGTTAACACTTCCCTTGCTGTTACCGATGGAGATGGCGGCACCACCCGTGATTGTGGTGATGCAGTATCTATCATTTGCACAGCATGGGAAATGGCAGACATTACAATAGGCTCATCATCTATATCATAAACATTTTCTTCATGGTTGCTTAAGAGAGGGTACAAATTGCTTGTTACATTTTTGTGGGTATTTTTGGTAACTGTACTTGCACCTCCATCCACATAAGGTGGGGGAGGTGAGTGTGAACTGCTGGCAATACTCTCCACAATGCTACCTCGCCACACGTGCGAGCCAATTTGCGGCTCGCCCGTATTGCAATTTAGCGTCGTGGATGTATTTTCTGGCAATGCGCTCACGACATTTTTAAGCCACGCATCCCCTTCATGCTGCCACAATTTTAAACATTCACAATATTTTACCTTATTCACTCAAGAATACATCAATCAGATGTACTCTCGGACATTGCTCAGTATCTCCTTATCAAAGCTACCAATTCTAGGAAACGGCCTAACACTCTTTCTTGTCATATTAAACCATAAATCACAATACCTGGTTGCATTGGCACCGTACTTAGTATGCATAATATGTCGTGCTGACCAGAGCAGCGCTTTCAACAGCAGCAAACCTATGGAAGAAATTTCTAGATGCTTTCACTCACCTATTATCTCTCAGTTCACAATCACAAGTTTCCTAGTGCGGCTCAACTACAATGCTCAAATAACCCAACCTAATTATTGAACACTGCAATCACACTGAGAGCCGGTCCCTACAACAAAGACGACATGTACACCTGCTGATGTGTATAGAACGGTAAGCTACTTACCGAGCTACTAGGCCGACTCCTGCGCCTAGTACTTAAGGGTCATACAATACCCTTAACCTTAAGAACCGTGTTACACCCTAAAACAACAAATACTCACTATTACACTCTTTTCCTGTGCAGAAAAATGAAACGTTCTCCCAGACTATGGCAACACCAATCGAGATACTTACAACAATGCTAGCTATCAATAACAAAACAAAATCTCAGCGGCTTTGTTCAACACACGTGGCAGCAGAACCGGAAGTACGTATACACTATTGTGCGACCAGCCGCATACACAATAATGCGACTACCACACAACTGTATAATGACTTTTTAACTGCGTACGCAAAAGTGCGTCTTTGCTGTGCGCAAAGCTGCGACTCAGCCGTGTATTCAATACTGCGGCACCCCTTTAAACATTAGGTTCTATCAACAAAGGAAAACAAACTTTTTCCTCTCTTGTCCCTGGATTCTAGTCAGCTTCCTTTGCTCACACGAAAACGGATAGCGATTTTTCAGCACAAAGCGTTTGCAGGAAAACCCTGCATGTGGCCACTCCACCCTTTGCTGAGACATCGATAGCCATATGTGCCGTGTGAGTAGGTAAGTGACTTCACTCGATGAGCCCCCATCTATTAGAATGAACCTCTATACACACCTTCCTATACCTTCTAATGTCCTGCCTATACCTTCTAAGGATGACGCTAATTTGCGTACGCAGTCACACCATAAATAAAGACTTAGACGTGGAATCTGTGGTTCCAAAGCACAAGTGATATTCAGGTAAAAGTTCAGACAGTTACACGCAATTGATCAAGACACAATTTAGGCGCAAAAGGAAATTATACAGACCCAAGTACAGTATACATACGCAGGTGCTTCTGGACCCAGAGATAGGCATCAACAAGAGACCCCTAGTCATTCAGCATTCGGCACGAAGACTGAGAATCAGCGTTCGTACACTCATATTTATACCCCCCCAGAATAAACAGGCCAATAGGGAAGTCTGTTGTCGATATCATTGGTTCTCAGGGGTGAAGCATCTGTTACAGCACATTTAACAGGCTGGTTCAAACAGACTCTCCCTGCCTCTAACAGCTGGGGGTCTTCCTCTTCACGCCTCCGGCAGCATCCTAACAGTTGTTTCTAAAATATACATTTTGTTGCTTGTAAGTTCTGCGATCCATAACTCGGGAATGCACGATGTGATCTCCCCACCGATAACACCGGAATACTGTGAAGAGTACGCATCAGTACAATTCCAAACACGACTGGTTTAGCATGTATAATACCTTAGTTATCAAATATCTTTATTTCTCAGCATTTAAACTAACTGAACCAACTTAAATCATACACTTTAGAGCTTATAGAACCTTATGTGTAGATATGTAATGTGTTGGTATCCAGGGTTTGATATAAAGACGTATTAATGTGTGTATGAGGAAGGGGTGCAGCTAACTCTCACTGAGTGAACATTTTAGCAGTGTGATGCTGAGCCAGGTAGTTCCACAAGCCCACTCTGTGAGCAGTCCCCCACCCCCCACCTGTCCCAGGCTTCAAAAGAAACTCTTGTGTGAAATGCAAATAACCCAGCTACAAGAGACAGACCTAAGATGACACTCTAATCTTCATTGCAGGAAGCTTGCTAATGTAAGGTGTGTGTGTTCAAGCCAGACCACCTGTAGTGAGGGCAAACACTATCCAGGAAGCTTATCTACACAAGCCAGTTGTCACCTGGCCACTTGCTCTAATGCAATTTTAACATACTATAAAATGATTTCTAAAATATATATCCTTTATAATACGTAAAATCATGAAATAGGCTTCTGATGGATCACCGTAACTTGCTAATAGTATTATCGCCACATGTAGGATCGGTGTAACTTGCTAATAGTATTATCGCTACATGTACTACAGTGTGAGTTTATCTAAAATGGCGCTTAGGAGGCCATCTCGCAAAGTGGAGTCTTGCGGCCAGTCACAAGGTGTCGCTGCGGTTCACTTTTAAACTGATCTTGTCTCAGCCAATAATCTAGTTTCGACATCAGATATCACAAATCCCCAGGAGAGTCTAAGTGGGGTAAGCCACTGGGCGATGATTTCACTCAGTTTCTGTAAGAGGATGTCGACGGTGTGCCTCTTACTGAAACCGGTGATACACAGTGTAGCCTGCCTTGGAATGAGCTGGCGTTTCTGAGCTGCTGCTACTGGCGACGCTGCTGTTGTTGCTGTGTAAGGCGATATATCTACCCAGTGGGCTTTCACAGTCATATAGTCCTTAGTCTGCCCTGTTCCACTTGTCCACATGTCCGTGGTTAAGTGGACATTGGGTACAACCTCATTTTTTAGAGCACTGAGGACACACTTTCTGACATCTATGTACAGTCTCGGTATCGCCTGCCTAGTGAAGTGGAATCTAGACAGGATTTGGAACCAGGGACACACTACCTCCATCAATTGTCTAAATCCCACTGAACTAATGGCGGATACCGGATGCACTAACACCAACATAGCAGTCAAGGCCTCAGTTATCCGTTTTGCTTCAGGATGACTGCTGTTGTACTTCATCCTCCTCGCTAAGGACTGTTGGAGGGTCAATTGTTTAGTAAAAGTAGTGGTGTTACAACTTCCTCTCTGGGATGATGAAAAACTCGCAGCAGCGGAAGCAGTAGGCGTAGCAATGCAGGATCCTCAGGAGGGATCCCGGATAGGAGTCAGTTATGCCAGTGACATGGCCTGCAGGACTACTTCCGATTCTGGCTAAGTAGGAAATTGATGAGGAAGGAGTTGACAGTGTGGTTTACAGGCGCTTGGATACAACAGGACAATGGGATTTAGGTGTCCCTGGACTGCTTACGGTCTTAGCCAAAGTTTCTGAACTTGACAGTAACTTTTTATAAATGCACTGTAGGTGATGTATAAGGGAGGATGTTCCTAGGTAGTTAATGTCCCTACCCCTACTTATTTCACCTTTACATATGGTATATATGGCAAGACAGTTGTTGCCCAGATTTGGATAGAAATATTGCCAGACCAAAGAGGTGGAATGTTTGGTCTTCTGTCCAGGCATGACTGTGATGGGCTTTTTCATCCCATGGACAACAACTGTCTCCCCCAGAGCCTGATTTAAACAAACCACATCACCATCAGAATCCTCCTTGTCAACCTCTTCCTCAGTGCCAGCGACATCAGTATCCTCATCCTGTTGTACTTCAACAGTGACATCTTCAATTTGAATATCAGCAAGTAGACTGTGGGTGCTCCTTCCAGCACTTGCAGAGGGCATGCAAATGGTGGAAAGAGCCACCTCTTCCCATCCAGTGTTGGGAAGGTCAGGCATCGCAACCGCCACCACACTTGGACTGTCCTTGGGGATTTGTGATACCTTCTTAGAACGCACAGTTCTTTGCTGTGCTTTTGCCAGCTTAACTTGTTTGATTTTGTAGTGGGAGGAGGGCTTCCATCGTCATGTGAAGCTGAACCACTAGTCATGAACATAGGGAAAGACCTTAGCCATTCTTTGCCACTCCGTGTCGTAAATGGCATATTGGCAAGTTTACGTTTCTCCTCTGTTTTAAGGTCATTTTCCTGAACTTTGTCATTTGGGATTTTATATTCCCTCCACTATGACATTAGGCATCGGCCTTGGCAGACGACATTGATGGCATTTTATCATCTATGTCATGACTAGTGGCAGCAGCTTCAGCACTAGGAGGAAGTGGTTCTTGATCTATCCCTATTTTATTTTTATCGGACAAAGTTTTGTCCTCCATATATGTTATATTGATATATACGTGAGGCTAAGGCGCACACAAACACAGAAAAGAATAATTTTTTTTGAGGGCCCTTTAACAGACGAGCCAGCCGGCCCTTTACTTGACACAGGCGCATGCTTGCTACTTTGTTGATGCACGTGCGGCTACAGCCCACACAATTCACAACACAGAAAAGAAGAATTTTTTATTTTTTGGAGTGCACTTTGGGGGTTAAACCACCCTTTAACAGACTTATGACATAGGCGCACACTTGGCGCTGCTCCTTTGTTGATGCACGTGCAGTTACAGCACACACGGGCCCTGATTCATAGCTGAATGCTCTAAAAGAGCGCTCACTCTGAAAAAGGGTGTTTTTTTTTTGTTTGTTTTTTGGAGCGGCCTCCCGGCCGCTCGCATAGCCGTGGATTAACACCCGCAGCTATTGCGAGCTGCCAGAATGATGGTCGCGATGGTCAAGACCATCATGACCATCAGGCTTGCGACAAGACCCTTGTGGTAGGGTCTCGTGGCCACAAGCCCCAGAGAGCTTCTGGCTCTAATAGAGCCGGAAGCTGTCCCACTGACATCACTGGTGATGTCAGTGGGGCCGCCCACAAATGGCAGGCGTTCGCATGGGAACACCCCCATTTGTGAAGCCACCCCCATGCCACACCTCCAAAATGGTGCAAACTGTCGATCAAAATCGACAGCCGCCCCCTTTTGGTGTGAGACACGGAACGATGAAGTGCCCATTGCTAGGCTTGTCTCGTGCATGCGCACGTCGGAACCGGCTTTGGCATGCGCAGTGGCCTAACATCGACCCACTCGCGAGTGCATAGTGCTTGCGAGTGGGTCTCAATTAGGCCCATAATTCACAAGACAGAAAAGAAGAATTTTTTTTTGGAGTGCACTTTTGGGGTTACACCACCCTTTAACAGACGAGCCAGTCGGGCCTTTACTTATGACACAGGCACATGCTTGGCGCCACTTTGTTGATGCACGTCCGGCTACAGCGCACACAATTCACAAACAGAAATTTTTTTTTTTTTTTTTTTGAGTGCACTTTGGGGGAGTCAGCCGGCCATTGATTTATGAAACAGGCGCATGCTTGGCGGCTAATGCGCACACAATTCACAAACACAGAAACAAAAATAATCATTTTTTTTGCACTTGGGGGGAGCACCCCTGATTGACAGACCACCCCCTGGACAACACTACAGCACCCCTTTAGGACTACAGCCTTTATGGGACACAACACAGCCAGCCCCTATAGACATTGGATTGGACACAGTCCCGATGGACAACTGACTGCACAACACAGCCCAGCCAGCCCCTGTGACAGCAGCACAACACAGCCCAGCCAGCCCCTATGTTCAACAGCAACACAGCCCAGCCCAGCCAGCCCCTATGGACAGCAGCAGCACAACACAGCCCCTATGGACAACAGCAGCACAACAGAGCCCAGCCAACCCTAACTCTGACCCTACCTCTTCACTGTCCACAGCTGGAGTGAAAAATGGCACCGAAGCGGGGACCTTTTATAAATCCAAAACCCGCAAGATCTGACAGTGGGATGATAATGTTTTACCTCGATTTCAGATCTGAGTCAGGCGGGATAACCCGAGCCAGACTCAGGGCCTGATTCAGAGCCGAACGCTCTGCCCAGAGCGCTCGCTCTGAATCAGGGCCCTCCTCCATGAAAATGGAGCGCCCTCCTGGCCGCTCGCATAGCTGTGGGTGACCACCCACAGCATATGCGAGCGTCCATGATAATGGTCGCGATGGTCTTGACCATCATGACCATCGGGCTTGCGACGGAGACCCTGCGGTAGGGTCTCGCTGCCGCAAGCCCTGGAGTGATTTTGGCTCTATCAGAGCCAAAATCACTCCCACTGACATCACTAATGATGTCAGTGGGGCCGGCTTCAGATGGTAGGCGTTCCCATGGGAACACCTCCGTCTGGCAGGCAAGCCCCCAGCACTCCCACCAAAGGGGGCGTGCCGTCAATCAACATCGACAGCACGCCCCCTTTGGTGCGAGACCCGGAGCGATGGAGAGCCCGACGCTCGCCGGGTCTGGCGCATTTGCACAACGGAGCTCCCTCCGTCGTGCGCATGCGCAGTGGGGGAACATCGACCCGCTTGCGAGCGTCCTGCGCTCGCGAGCGGGTCTGAATGACCCCCTCAGTTCCCAGCTCGGATCGAGGGGGTTTAGATTTCAGAAATCCGAACCCGCTCACCACTAATTATATATATATATATATATATATATATATGACAGTACCACACACAGCAGCTTTCAAAAGTCACATGCAATGCATATATATATATATATATATATATATATATATATACCTGTTAACCTGTTACTGCTGTTTCTCCTTATAATCCTCTGCTACAGGTGTGTAGGGTAGTTGGGGGAAGCATTGTCACCTGTGTATTCAGTTATGTTGCATAAGAAATTATGTCTAAAGAGTCTGAAAGACAGGTGGCGGAGGCCCCTGTGCTGGTGTCTTTTATGGCCTGTAAAGTGGGGTTGTCCCCACAGGATTTCATACAAAATGGTTTGTGTGCTCACTGTTTTAGGGAGTCACCACAGCAGTCAAACTTACCAGCCTCCGGACAGGAGCCCCCTTGGCCTTCGTTTTCCCAGATCATGGCGCAGGTCGCAGAATGATTGGCAGCTCCTGCAGCTCCAATGATGAGATATCAGCCGCTGCAACCAGCTATGTTTATGCCCACTATGCTGCCATCCTGGATGAATATGTATGCGCATGCGGGTCAGAGTGTGGCTTCATCTTTAGCAGCTTTTCAGCAGCCGCTGCAAGCAGCTAGATCAATGCTGCCAAAGACCAGAAGACATTCAGCCTCACATGTAGGCCAAGCCACAGACTGTGATACGTCCTCTGATGAGGTGCCTGTTTCCTCTCAGGACTCACTTTTGGTGGAGGAAGGGGATCATTTTCCAGTAACAGATATCCTTTTTTAATTAGGGCAGTCAAAGCTGTGTTGAGCATAGATGAGGAAGAACTACTGCAGAGAAAGGCACCTCTGTTTAAGCACAGAGAGTGGTGAAGGCAGAGTTTCCCAAATCAGAATACTTGTTGGAGCTTTTGGGGGAAGCATGGAAAGTTCCGGATAAAAAGTTCCATCTTACTAGAAAGGTTGTGGCTTTATACCCTTTTCCTTTGGAATAGTGTACTAAATGGGAAGTTCCACTGTCGGTGGATGCGCATGTGGCATATCTGGTTGCCCATACCATCTGCATCTTCTCTTAAAAACTCCATGGATAAGAGGTTGGAAGGCTGTCTTAAGGCAGTCTTCTCACTCTCAGGTGCGGCCACTCACCCAGCTAAGGCTACTGCTTGGGTTGTCAAAGCCATCGAAGAATGGATGAAAACTTTGGTGCAATCCCTGCCAGAAATGTCTAAGGAGCATCTGGAGATTGTCTCCTATGTCAAGGAGGCTTCATCCTATTTAGAAGGGCCAGCCTTGGATGCCGGGATATTATCCTCTAGATCCTGTCTCTGTTGTGGCGTGCAGAGCCCTGTAGTTATGGGATTGGAAGGCGAGTTCAGGGTCTAAGAAGGCTTAAGAATCCCTTCCATTTGCAGGAGGCATTCTATTTGGCACAGAGCTGGACAAAATTTTGGCTACGGTGGCAGCTTCTAAAATGGCTGGTCTACTCTCAGCATCTGTTCCAAGACCAAGAGGTTCATCCTTTCTGACCTTTTGGCTGCAGGGCAAAGTTAAAGGTCTATCCTCAGCTAGAGCCAGTTCTAGCAGCAAACTACTATCTAAAAAACCCTGGCAGAATAAACGTCCAGTTTCCAGGTCATGGATAAGCCAGTGGCCTGATGGGGCAGGCCTCCCCTGGGGGATCCCAGGGTAGGAGGCCGACTTCTTTGGATTTCAGACACCTTGCATCTCACAACAATAGATGCCTGGGTTCGGGAAGTGGTCTCCCAAGGATACGCTCTGACATTCTGGAGAAGTCCCAACCCCCCGAAGGTTCTTTGCCATAACCCAGCCAGTGGGTTCAGTAAAAGCCTTGGCCCTTCAGCAGGCTATACAATCCCTGCTAATGGCAGATGTGATCATCCGGGTTCCAAGGACTCCATTACGGAAGGGGTATTATTCCAACCTATTCCTAATTCAGAAACCAAATGGGTCCTACTGACCTATTTTAAACTTAAAAAGGACTCAAGTTTATTCGGGTGCCCAGTTTTCAAATGGAGACACTGCGATCAAATGTATTGGAAATGGAACCGGGGGACTTCATGGTATTCCTGGATATCCAGGATGCTTATCTGCATATACCAATTGTGCCATCCCACCAGCAGTTTCCGCAGTTTGCTGTGGGGCAGGATCACTTCCAGTTCCAGGCACTGCCATTTGGTTTATCCACAGCCCTTCGGGTGTTTACCAAGGTGATGGCAGTAATGATAGCATGTCTCAGGCACCAGGGCATCAGAATTCTGCCATACCTGGATGATCTCCTGTTATTAGGGCAGTCTCCACAGGAGTTGCAGTATCATCTTGAGTTGACAGTTTCCTGTCTACACAGGCACGGTTGGATCATAAATTGGAAGAAGACGTCACTTCTGCCAGTGCAACAGATGGTACACTTGGGGGTACGCCTGGACTCCTTGGCACAGAGATTTTATCTGCCAGAGGACAAGATTGCAGCCCTACAATTGCAGATATGCAAATTGCTTCACAACAGGTGGGTGTCTGTACACTCAGCAAAACGGGTGCTGGGGTCAATGGTGTCCACCTTCAGCATGGTGGAATATGCCCAATTTCACTCCCGACCATTGCAGCAGTTGGTCCTCTTACTCTGGAACAGGGAATAATGATCAATAAGATCTCAGAAGATCCATCTCTCACCAGAGGTGTGGTTGTCCCTGTCGTGGTGGTTGCGGACAGTCCATCTCAACTAGGGTGGCCCATTTTGGATTCCAGAATGGGCACTCCTCATGACTGATGCCAGTCTTCATGGCTGGGGGGCAGTGACAGGTCAGGACACTTTTCAATGAAAATGGATAAGGGCAGAGAGTTGTCTGTCCATAAATATCCTAGAACTGATAGAGCCAAAAGCACTCCTGGGCTTGTGGCAGCGAGACCCCACTGCAGGGTCTCATCGCAAGCCCAATGGTCGCGATGGTCTTGACCATCGCGACCATCATTTTGGCCGCTTGCTATAGCTGTGGGTGGTCACCCACAGCTATGTGAGCGGTCAGCAGGCCGCTCCAAAAAGGAGCAGGGACGGCCCTGATTCAGAGCAAGCACTCTGTCAGAGCGTCCGGCTCTGAATCAGGGCCTGAGAGTGGTATTCTAAGAGCATGGTTGCAGGCTAAGGGAATACTGCAGGGCAGACCTGTACAAGTACATTTTGACAATGTCACCACAGTGGCTTATCTCATTCATCAGGGTGGCACTCGGAGTTGGGGTGCCATGTCAGATGTGTCAAAGATTCTGGTCTGGGCAGAGCATCACATTCCAGCAATATCAGCCATGTTCATATCAGGGGTCCTAAATTGGGAAGCTGACTTCCTGAGTCGGCAGGATATAAACGCCGGAGAGTGGGCTCTTCATCCACAGGTATTCCAGAGCCTGGTGGACAAATGGCGTCTTCCAGAAAGAGACCTCAAGGCACAACCATAGGTTGCCCAGGTATGGGTCCAGGACCAGGGATCCATTGGCCAAATTTGTAGACGCTCTGACAGTAAGGTGGAATTTCAATCTAGCGTATCTTTTTCCACCTCTGGTTCTTCCCAGGGTCATCAGGAAAACAGTGTGGTGATACTGATAGCTCCCGCTTGGCCCAGATGCCACTGGTTCACCAATCTACAGAGTCTCTCTGTAGACACTCCGTGGCCTCTTCCTCTAAGGCAGGACCTGTTAGTACAGGGTCCCTGCTTGTATCTGAATCTTCCTCATCTGTCTTTGATGGCATGGCTCTTGAGGCTTCCATCCTTAAGACAAAGGGGTTTTCTGATTCGGTAATACAGACAATGTTGAGGGCACAATAACATTCCTTTGCCCGCATTTATTATAGGGTTTGGCACTCATTCTTTCAGTGGTGTGAACTGAGAAAATATTGACCCTAAGGTGTTTTTAGGGTCTCTCGAGTGCTTTCCTTTTTTCAGTCAGGTTTAGAGCAGGGTCTCCGTCTGGCCTCCCTGAGAGTTCAGGTTTCTGCACTTTTGGTCTGGTTTCAGCACAGGATTGCCCTGCTGACTGATGTATGGACATTTTTTCAGGGTGTTCTAAGGGTTCAGCTAACGTTTTGTTCCCGTGGTAGCCCCGTGGGATTTGACATTAGTTCTCAGGGCTTTATAGGCTCCCCCTTTTGAACCCTTGAAATCAGTAGACCTTAAGGGGTTGACAGCAAAGACAGTTTTTCTTCTTGCTATTGCTTCATGCCTGTAGGGTCTCTGATTTGACAGCTCTTTCTGTCTGCTCCCCTTTTTTGATATTCCATCCGGATAGAGTGGTATTGCGTACTAAAGCGGGATACCTTCCTAAAGTAGTATCACGTTTTCATATAAATGAAGAAATTGTGGTCCCAGCATTTCAGACTTCAGGTCTCTCTGGATGTTGTTCATGCGCTACATATTTGTGGATCACACCAATAGCTTGAAGAAGTCCGATTCTCTCTTTATGCTGTATGGCTGTCATAAGCATGGCTGGCCAGTCAATAAACAGACTCGTAAGATGGCTTCGTATGACAGTTTCGCAGGCATACACTCAGGCCGGTTGCATGGTGCCAGACTCAGTTATGGCACATTCTACATGGTCAGTGGGACCTTCATGGGCAGCTTGCTGGGGTGCCTCTGCATAACAATTGTGCAACACGGCCACATGGTCTTCCGTCCACACCTTTTCAAGTTCTATGCATTTGACACCTTCGCCTTTCAGGATGCATCCTTCGAGCATAGGATTATTCTTTCTACTGAAACACAGGAACGTCCCCACCCTTAGGGGTACTGCTTTGGGATATCCCCAACATAATAGCTATGGTCAATATGGACCCCGAAGAAGAAAATAAGCGTTATGGTATAAGGGTACTGCCTTTGAACCTCTATATACCCCTGCCTATACCTTCTAATATCCTTCCTATAAATCTCTAAGGATGACACTAATTTGCATACGCAGTCATCCAGTAAATAGACTACAGACTTAGAACATGTGGTTCCAAAGCATAAAGTATTATTCAAGTAAAGTACAGCAGTTACACATTGTGATCCTCATATAATCTTAGCGCAGAGAGATTATACAGACCCAAGTACAATTATACATATGCAGAGCTCTCTGGTCCAGATGTTAGGCATCAGCAAGAAACCCCTCATCAATCAGCATTCAGCACAAAGACTAGGAACCCAGGGTCAGCACACACATTTATACCCCCAGAAATAAACAACCTAAAGGAGAGGGCATATGCTACAAGGCATTTAACAGGTCAAATAGACACAACCCAGCCTCTAACAACTGGGGGTCTCTGGTTTCCTGACTCATGCAATAATCCTAACAGTTGTTCATATTATGTACATTTTGTTGCTTGAAGTCTCTGCGGTCCATAAGTTGAGAATGCATGATGCGATCTCCACACTGATGGTACCGGAATACTTTGAAAGAGTACGCATCAGAACAATACCAATCACGGCTTACTTATCATGTATAAAACCTTAGTTACCAAATAATCTTTATTTCACAGCATTATGCTAAATGAACAAACTTAAATCTTATACTTTAAAGCTTATTAAACCTTTTATGTGAATATGTAATGTGTACGTATGCGGGGTGTGATGTAAAGACGCTAGTTAACTTGGGGCAGATGCGTGCGCATGAAGCTAATAAACAGCGTTTTCATACAGGATCTTATGCATTCGCTAATATGCAATTGTGCGTATTGTGTGTATGAGAAATGGTGCACTTAAATCTCACTTAAACTAAGTGAACACCTAGCAGTGTGGAATGCTGAGCATTATATTTCCACTACACCCCCTCTCAGCAGCCCCCACCCTTCCCAGGCTCAAAAGCACAGTCCTTTGTTCTCCCAGGTTCTTGTGTAAATGCAAATTAGCACAGCTACAAGACCCAAACCTCAGATAACACTCTTGGCTTTGAAGGTATTTTATTGCAGGAAGCCTGCTAATGTAAGGTGCTACAAACGACCCTCTTGCTGTATTCGAGCAGGGCCACCTGGAGTGAGAGCAGACGTTATGTCCAGGAAGCTTATCTACACAGGCTAGTTGTCATGTGGCCATTTGCTCTGTTTAGCTAAAGCAATCTAATTTTGAAAATATATCCTTATGGGGAATTATAATAATATACACTTTATCCAGAGCACCAAAACTACATAGTCATGAAATGGGCTTTTGGTGAATCGCCGTAACTTATGGCGATGGTCACAGATGCAATTGCATGATGCTAATAGTAATATCACCACTTCTACTAAAGTGTGAGTTTATCTAAAATGGTGCTTAGGCGGCCATTTGCAAAATGGCGTCTTGCGATCTAATTTCCAAGATGGCGTCTTGCTGGCAAGTCGCAAGAAGGTGTCGCTGCGATTCAATTTTAAACTGATCTTGTCTCAGCCAATAATCCAGCTTTGACAGTCCACCCTTTGATAGGAAACAACATGCTATCACAATCTGATTTTAAAATATAATTTAGGCTTACATTTATATACTATTTAGTGTTATTATGGGATGGCACAAGGTGGTTCTTAATCCATAAATAATGTGTCTGAGTGGGGACATAAAACTACTGTTATACGCACACCATGGATCTTGGAAGATCATGTGAAAGGTGTGGGGATACACCAGTCCTATAAAGGCAGTCTTGAAGGGGAATTGAGACTTTACATTATCTGAGGTGTTTTTAAAAATAACATTTCAATAATACATTCTATGCATGTCTAAATATAATACATTAAATGATGGTATTTCCTAGTTCAGGATTGTAATGCAGTTCTGTATTTACCTCGGTATTCAAACTGACCACCATCATAATTTCGTTCTTTCGTTTTACTCTATTTTTACATTTTCCACACTTCAACACAATAGGAACACACCAGACACATATGCCAATTATTATGATGACAATCAGTATAAGGATTAAGAATTTGCCTATACTGGCGATCATTTCCTGGACCCATTCCCCTAGACCTGAAAACCATTTCACTGGGTTCAGCCATGAAACCCATCCTTCTATCTTCTCCCTTACTTCAGCCACTGAAGCGTTATGGTTCTTACGAAACTCCCATTTTAGCTGCAGAATTTCATCCATCTTCCGGTCTATTACCTCCTTGGGGTTGCTGGTATCATTGGTGACATAGGTGCAACATTTTACTCCAAATTGGGTGGCCAATGTTACGCAATACCCTCCAGTAACAGCAGTTAAATAATTTAACACTAGCCTGTGTTGCACCAGTTCTTTCTTGTACGCTTGCAATTCTCTCCCTGTATACCTGAATGTGTCATCGTACATCTCGGTGATATTATCTATGAATTTAGCAAGTTCCGGAAAATATCTAAAGTTTAATGTACCCCGAGCGATCCTGGTGGGATTCAATGCAACTAAAACTTGAAAGCCAGTTGTCTCACCAATTAACTGAGTGGCTTTGTGCACGTCACCAGGTATCATATTTCTTTTGCCTCTGTGTTCATATTGTGTGTGAAGATATGGTGACGGTGTGTTTTTATGTATACTAAGCATTTCAACATGTGTGAGGGTCATAATTTCTGGGACTACTCTTCCCAGGTAACACAAACCTTCGGAACTCGGGGAGAGCCACTTATACGCTTTTCTTCCGCATATAAAATATACATTAACAGGGAGAACATAAGGAATGGTATGCATCATTATCATTAAGCACATTTCCCTTGCAAACAATCCTATTTCTGGGTCTTCCATCTGGTACATGCAAATTTCTGGCTGTATTATTTTAGCACAATAACCATCTGGCACCTTACCAATAATTTCTTTGCTGGAACTCAATGTATACCGATACCTATAATGTTTCCCACTAGATTTAATTGAGCGTAACAGATCATGGTTTATGGACTCATTATCAGCTCTTTGTGAGGTCATCGTCTGATTATTCCCCGTCACTTCCCAACTCCCGGGTTTATTGGAGTTGGTTATGTTTAAACACAAAAGTGATCTATCTACTTGGAATTGATATAGTTTGAAATGAGGTGGTTTGGATGAGAGAAATTTTCCATCCAATGTTTTCCCTTTTTGTAATTCTAAAATTTCTGTGATATTCAGCGGAAATGGCACCAACCCTCCATTATGCTGTCCCTGTGGCACATGTGAACACACCCAGCAATCAGTTTGATTTAACACTTTGCCTACCATGCTATGATAATCCTCTAAAGGATACCCACCCCAGTACGGGTTATATTTAGGTTGGCACCGTTGGATACAGTTCTCATTAACTAGGGACCCACAAAGCTCACAAATACAGTAATATTCAGATGGTAAACCTCCACACCATCCCCGAGTATACGGAATGACAGCTCTCTTAACAATAACAGTACTAAGATTGGTCAGACACTCCCCTGATTGGCATTGCACTCCTCCTGACTCCACTCCATCAGCACTGCCATTAGCTCCCATTTCCTCAATCAGTCTCCCATCACAGAAACTGGATACTCCCGAACCGACCAGGATGGTGAACACTCTAAAAGAGAATATGAAAATGAACACAGCAGGCCCGTCCATTGTCACAACAAGACCTGCAAATTTCTCTTATGTCAAGTATAGGTATCTCACTACGACCTTTTCAATCCTCCCAGAACAAGCTTGCGAGTGACAGGTCCACGCTATCAGCCTTGTCTCCGACTTGTTTCTCCACCGGTTGATTGACCTTTTTGCAGTGAGTGGAATGAACCCAGGTATCTCTCTCAGCCACCTTCAAAGATGTAGTGCTAGTCAGCAACACCTGGTACGGACCTTCCCACCGATCAGTCAAACAACCTGAACGCAAGAAATTTCTGATCATAACATATTCTCCTGGTTCAACATCATGACAGTTTGTTTCAGGCATATCATATGACAACAATCAGTTTCTGCTGCTGTTGCTTTAACTGCTTACTCATTGATATAAGATGCTTTACAGTAACCTCGTTGTTACCTTTCAAGTCTTCCTGTGGACTTATAATCAAATGAAGTTGTCTACCGAACAGTATTTCAAATGGGGACAGATTTAGAGGGGGTCTAGGAGTGGTCCTTATGCTATGTAGGACCAAAGGTAACGCTTCTGGCCATCCTAGTCCAGTCTCTGCCATGATTTTACTTAACTTATGTTTAATAGTCCTGTTCATACTTCATACTCTCTACCTTAGCACTGGCTTGCAGTCGGTAGGGGGTGTGAAGTCGGCTATTAATACCCATCAGCTTACACATATTTTGAAAAACATCACCTGTGAAATGAGTACCCCTGTCACTCTCGATGATTTTAGGGATACCGTACCTGCATACAAATTCCTGAACTATTTTCTTGGCAGTAAATGCAGCAGTATTAGTGGCCGCTGGGTAGGCCTCAAGCCAATTAGAAAATACATTAGTGCACACTAATACATACTTAAGATTCCTGCAGGGTGGAAATTGGATGAAATCAATTTGTATCACCTGGAAAGGTCCATCAGTAGGTGGAATGTGGGATCGCTTTCCCTATGTTCTTCCTCAAGCAGGTCTGACAGGACATTGCTATCTTTTCTGCTTGTGAAGAAAAACCTGGTGCGCACCAGTATGCCCTCACCAACTTGCACATACCTTGTTTTGCCAGATGAGTCAGACCATGTGCTGCCTCAGCCAGGCTGGGGTAATATGCCTTGGGGGCTACTGGTTTACCTTGTCCGTCCCTCCAGAGCCTGGAGGACTCTTGCCCACATCCCTTGGACTTCCAAATGGACTCTTCCTGAATTGAACACAAAGTTTGCATCTCAATTAATTTCAGCATATCAATTGTTTGGAAAGACATAATTTTTTCAGTGGGAGATAACATTTTTAACCCTGCTGCCCATTTTGCAGCTTCATCGGCTCTGTTGTTGCCCAGTGACATGGATCATCCTCACATGTATGGGCTTTACATTTAATTACTGCCACTGCTTTGGGCAGTTGGATTGCTTCTAAAAGATGTTTTATGTGTCGGGAATGTGCAACTGGTGTGCCTGCTGCTGTCACGCCATAGAGCCCCAAAATCGTGCACCACCCCGAACGCGTACCTCGAGTCAGTGTAAATGTTAGCAGATTTGCCTGCTACCAGTTCACACACTCTAGTTGGTGCTACTAACTCTGCCACCTGGGCTGAGTGAGGAGGACCAAGAGGTTTAGCTTCTATGATGTCTGTCATTTACAACAGCATAACCTGTACATAATTCACCTGTGTCTGTTTGTCTATGACAACTCCCATCCGTATAAAAAGTCACATCCACATTCTCTAAAAGTGTGTCGTGTATGTCAGGTCTAGCAGTAAATGTCTGATTCAGATATTCCATACAATCGTGCGTATCATGTCCGCTGAACTCATCTCCCACCAGCAACTCGCCTCCTTCCACCCTTTGAACATCATGTTGTACATATGGTAAATAGGTTGCTGGATTCAGCATGCTGCAACGTTTAACAGTGATGTTTGTGGGTGCGATTAGAGCTAGTTCCCATTTGGTAAACCTAGCCGAAGAGACGTGTCTGGTTTGTGCTGAGTTCAACAGAGCAGATACAGCATGGGAAGTGTAGACAATCATATCATGACCCAATACTACGTCCTCACTTTTACTCACCAATAAAGCGGTAGCTGCTACACTTCTCAAACACGTGGGTAGTGATCTTGCCACAGTGTCCAATTGGGCAATGTACTATGCTATGGGCCTACTGGCATCACCATGTTTTTGTGTAAGGACACCTACAGCACAACCATCGGCTTCCGTACAATACAAATCAAAAGGTTTTTCATAATCAGGTATTCCCAATGCAGGAGCTTTTGTCAGACTATCCTTAAGATTAAGGAAAGCCTGCTCTGATTCCTCTGTGTGTATGACACGATCGGGCTTTGAGGAAGAGACTAATTCCTGTAAAGGCAAGGCCAAAATAGAAAAACCTGGGATCCACATTCTACAGTATCCACACATTCCGAAGACGGTACGAATTTGCTGTTGATTCTGCGGCAGTGTCATGTTCTGTATGGCATGGATTCTATCATTTCTAAGATGTCGTAACCCCTGGGTTAGGCAGTGTCCCAAATATTTTACTCTGGATTGGCACGGCTGTAGTTTGTCCTTAGCCACCTTGTGTCCTGTATGCGAGAGATGAAGCAACAAAAGTTTAGTATCATTCAAACATGACATAAATGAGTCAGAACATAGCAATAAATTGTCCACATATTGAATTAGAACTGGTCCATTGGCAGGTTGAAAAGCTTGTAAACAGTCATGCAATGCCTGGGAGAAAATACTGGGGCTGTCTATGAAACCTTGGGGCAATCGTGTCCATGTATATTGCACACCTCTGTATGTGAATGCGAATAGGTACTGACAGTCAGGGTGGAGAGGCACAGAGAAGAAAGCAGAACAGAGGTCAATAACAGTGAAATGGGTTGCATTTGGTGGGATCTGCATCAGGATGACAGCTGGATTTGACACTACAGGGAATTGGCTCTCTACCACCTTATTAACACCTCTAAGGTCTTGTACCAGCCTATAACCCCTCCCACCACTCTTCTTCACCGTGAAGATGGGACTGTTGGCTACACTAGGTGTACGAACAAAAATTTCCTGTTGCAATAATCGCTCAATTATTGGAAAACCCCCTAATTCTACCTCCTGTTTTAGTGGGTGCTGGGGAATTTTTGGAGCTTGCCTACCGCTTTTTAAATTTACCATTACAGGGCTTACGTTTGCCATTAATCCAGTGTCCTGTCCATCCTTAGTCCAAAGGGAATCTGGAATTTGGGATATTTCATCTACCTGAGATGGATTTTCATTTAAACTTGTAGAGTGATACATTATCCTTTGGGGAGTGTCCAACATATCCCGCACCTCATGTGCAACTATATCTGGGATATCTAAAAATACACCACCAGGGGTGCAATATATAACACATCCCATCTTACATAATAAGTCTCTACCCAGCAGGTTAGTAGGAGTCGCAGCAGCCAGAAGGAAAGAATGACTGGTATGCAACGGCCCAATAGTAACCTCTGTGGACTTTGTTAAAGGATAATGTTCCACTTTACCTGTTACACCCATTGTTGGTACTGTCTCGTTGGTCACCTGTAAATTAACAGGAGATTTTATCACTGACCTGATATTCAGTACCAGCTACATCAACTATCATGACCGGTTCTTCCCTAGTACTTCCCGTTAACCTGACTATCTGTAGACTACAGGTATGACCTGACCCCTAGCGTTGGCTACCATTCTCCAATAAAGCATTTATGGCCACAATTGGAGCTGGTGCCTGCTGGACATTTGCTGGTCTCTGTGCATATCCCTTATGGGGATGTCCAGGTCTTCCCTGAATTGGGGTTCCTACTCTTTTTACTGTACAGTTTCTACTTAAGTGTCCTGTTTGTTTACAATTAAAACATGTTCGTGGATCGAGTGAAGACGTGTTGTTGTGAGGTTTGAGCAGAGGGTAAAGGTGGTGGATATGGGTAAGGATAGGGAGGGTAAGGGTATTGTGGGGGATATGAGGTTTGTGAGTAGTATGGAACCTGTGGTTGTATAGGGTTTGTGGAATAGAGCTGTGTTTGTTGTTGCGTGGGGTTAGTGAGGGCATATAACTGTTCAGGTGTAAGTGTGTGTGCAGATGCGAGTGTGTCTGTTGGCTGTGATGTTACCGTCATTCCCTCCAGAGCTTGTATACTGACTGCCATTAGTTTTTCGCTCTGGATCTCTCTCTCTTTGAGATGTTTTTATCATGTTCTATGGCAGATTCATATTGTGACTCCCCTCCAGCCAGGTTGTGAGGTCTTAACCCGAGTCTTTAAATTCTCTTTCAGACCGTCCGTGAGTACCGTGACTAGCATTCCCCTGTGGTGAGTGCTATCTTTAATATCTTCTAACCCAGTGTACTGGGTGATAGCCTGCAGAGCCCGGTCGCAATAATCTTCTGCAGATTCACTCTCCTTTTGCTTAATGGTGAAATTTTTTTTCCAGTTAACTACTACTGGAAAATATATACCCAATTGAGTTACAATGCGGGAAATGTTACCATTGTTTACTTGGTCCGTTAAGGGAACGTCACCATCCAATACACAATCCGTGATAAATTTTGTCACGTCGGTATTGCGTGGTAGACAGGCCCTTAACACCACACGCCAATCTTTATTAGTTGGCCCATGAGAACTACCCAAATTTCTCAAAAATCTTTGACATTTGGCTTGTTCCCTTTTGGGATCGGGGAAATCATTTATGATGGAATTTAGTTCTGCTCTTGTCCATGGACAATGCATTACTACTTCCCTCGTGGGCACTACACCGTTCGCATCTGCATTTCCATTCGGAACGGTTATTGTCCGACTGGGATGCAGACTGGCAGCACTGCTACCTTTGACCTTGTTACCTGGCTGGGGGTTTAATCTGTTGCTGCTACGTATGGTATTAACAACTTCCTCTACGGGTGCAGAGGGTGTTAGCATTTCCCTTACTGTTACTGATGGAGATGACGGCACCACTCATGATTGTTGTGATGCAGCATCTATCATCTGCACAGCATGGGAAATGGCAGACATTACAATAGGCTCATCATCCACATCATGAACATTTTCTTTATAGTTGCTTAAGAACGGGTACAAATTGCTTGTTACATTTTTATGGGTATTTTTGGTAACTGTACTTGCACCTCCATCCACATAAGGTGGGGGTGGTGAGCGTGAACTGCTGGCAATACTCTCCACAACGCTACCTTGCTGCACGTGCGCGCCATTTTGCAGCTCGTCCGTATTGCAATTCAGCGTCGCGGATGTATTCTCTGGCAATGCGCTCGCAACGCTAGTTTGCGTTGCTTGTGCATTTTTAAGCCACGCATCCCCTTCATGCTGCCACAAATTGAAACATTCATAATATTTTACCTTTGTCTCTCGGGAGCGCATCAGACTGATGTGATCCCGGACATTATCTAGTACATTTTTATCAAAACTACCAATTCTGGGAAACGGTCTAACACTCTTCATCGTCATTTTAAACCATACATCACAATACCTTATCGCATAAGTACCGTACTTAGTATGCATAATACGACGGGCCGATCCAAACGGCGCTTCCATTAGCAGCACATCATTGTCTAACATCTCTATTGTTTGCATGGCCCCCATTCTGAGACAACTCCTATGCTTTTCAATAAAGATTTAAACTGATGAAAGACAATCAAGATACTTTCACTTACCTGCGGACAGAGGCGTCACTAGGGCTGGTGTTACCCGGTGGTATAACTCATGGTGACACCCCCCCCCCTCCAAAAAAATAAATAAATTGATATGCAGCTCCACGAACTCTCCCCAAATACCAGTCCAGCAATCACATTTACACAATGCCCCCAGTAGTGGTGCCCCGTAGATTGCAGTGACCGCCAGATAATACAGAGAGCGTCGTAGTAACCGCCAGATAATGTAGAGAGTCACAGTGAATGCCAGATAATGCAGAGACCATCATTGACCCACATATAACACATAATATGAATACACCCCTTACACACACAGAAACACAATAATTATACCCACGCACATACATTAATCACCATCCCCAGCATAGACAGTATTACCTCCCCAAGTTAAAAACAAATACACCCTCCCCCATTGAATAAGTATACCATCCCCCTAGTTCTGATGGGCAATGTCGCTGACGAAGTGTGGGAGCAACCCTCGTCAGTGACATAGCGGGTACACACTGGCCGATATGCCCGATATGTACATATCTTCTAGTGTGTACCTGGCATTAGGTTTAGGGAGGGGAGGTTAGGTTCAGGCACCAAGGGGGAAGGTTAGGCACTAGGTGGGGAGGGATAGGGTTATGCATTAGAGGTGAAAGGGTTAGGCACTAGGGGAGAGTATTAAGGTGTGGGGAGGTTAGGGTTAGACACTAGGAGGGGAGGTTAGTGTTAGACACTAGGAGGGGCGGGTTAGGGTTATGCACTAGAGGTGAGAGGGTTAGGATTAGGCGCGAGGAGAGAGCGTTAGGGGGTGCGGGGAGGGGGGGTTAGGCACTAGGAGAGGAGAGGAGGGTTAGGGTGCTGGGAGGGGGAGGTTAGGTTTAGGCACTGTGGAGGGAGGGTTAGGGATTATGGTTAGGGGTATGGAGAGGGGGAGGGTTAGGCACTGGGGGGGTTAGGGATAGGCACTAGGGGGGAGGTTTAGGGTGCGGGGAGGTTAGGTTTTGGCACTGGGGAGGGATGGTTGGGGGTAGGGAGAGGGTTAGGATACCGACTGACAGGTGTAGGTATCCTAACCCTGTTGGCATGCCGGCATTGGGATTTTAACCACCAGGATCCTGAACGTTGGCATCCCTTACCCATCCCAAAGGAAAAGCTAGGTTAGGTAAGCAAGACATAGTGATTGGGATAGGGAATGAAAACAGAACTCTGCACAGACCAGGCAGTAAAGAGTAAAGACCATGCCAATAAGCCATGAAGTTTATATAAAAAAAAATAACTGACAATATTTCTCCTCCAGAAGCAATTACAGAGATTTAGTTTAGTTAACTTGGTAAAATAATTCATCACTAAATAGGAGATAAAGGACAGGGACAACACAGCCCCTGCAGGCACAGGTCTAACATAACGAACACACACACACAATGACAGGTAATGCCACCCCTCCTCCCTCATTGAATTATTTACATCCCATTACACCTACTGTATACATTCATAATAGAGCATAGTCGCTGTGCTGGCTGCTGCTGTCTCCCAGTTCCTTCTCATCCTCGCTGAATGAGAGGTCAGAGGGTCACGCTGGGAAGAAGCAGGGACCGTGTACAAACTACTTGTCAGTATTCAAGTGTAATCAACAGTGTCTGAATACACTTGAACACTGGCAAAATGTTTTGTAGACTGTCCCTGCTTGTTCCCAGCGTGACGATCTATCAGACAGCAGCAGGAGCAGAAGCTCAGCTGCCATCATCCACCCCAGCGGCTTCAGCCAGGCTGATCAGTAATCAGCCCCCTACCTCTAGCGCTCGCACCCCCGTCCCACATGGAGGAGACTGCATGAGGAGCTCAGCCGCACTTACTGTATAGAAGGCTGCTGCTGGCTGTCTCAGTGTGACATGCGCAGCGGCAGCTGGCAGAAGCAAAAACTGTCTCAGCAGCTGCTGCAGGGAGAGCGCCTCTCCAGCCTGGCATCTCCCTGCTGAGCGGGGGGCGGGGATGAGTCGGATTTTGGTGTCACCTCCTTGGAGGGTGACACCCGGTGCGGCCCGCACCCACCGCACCCCCCTTGTGACGCCACTGCCTGCGGACAATTTAAACGACAGCACCCACACACCTGGATAAGATTTGAAAAAGGCAACTTCCACACCCAGATAAGATTTAGTAAGGCAACTTCCACACCTATGGAAGTTTAAGTAAGCTACTTCCACACACCTCTCTACAATAAAGACAACATGTACACCTGCTACTGTGTATAGAGTGGTAAGCTGCTTACCGAGCGACTAGCACTTAGCCCTTAAAGGTCATATGGTACCTCTAACTGTAGGGAACAAGTTACCCCTACCAACAAATACTCACTGTTACACACTTTTTCCTGCACAGAAAAATACACGTTAACCCAGATATTGATAACAATTGAAAAATGTAAACCTCAACGGCTTTATTTAAACACGTGGCAGCACAACCGGAAGTACGTATATGCTATTGTGCGACCAGTCACATACACATTAATGCGACTACCACACAACCGTATGACAACTTTTTAGCTGTGTACGCAAAAGTACGTCTTTACTGTGCGCAAAACTTCGACTCAGCCGCGTGCTCAATACTGTGGCACCCCTTTAAACGTTAGGTTCTATCAACAAAGGAAAACAAACTTTTTCCTCTCTTGTCTATGGATTCTAGTCAGCTTCCTTGGCTCACACGAAAACGGATAGCGATTTTTCAGCACAAAGCGTTTGCAGGAAAACCCTGCATGTGGCCACTCCACCCTTTGCTGAGACATCGATAGCCATATGTGCCGTGTGAGTAGGTAAGTGATTCTGCCTTTGAACCTCTATATACCCCTGCCTATACCTTCTAATATCCTTCCTATAAACCTCTAAGGATGATGCTAATTTGCATACGCAGTCATCCAGTAAATAAAGACTCCAGACTTAGAACATGTGGTTCCAAAGCACAAAGTATTATTCAAGTAAAGTACAGCAGTTACCTGCTATGATCCTCATATAATCTTAGCGCAAAGAGATTACACAGACCCAAGTGCAATTATACATATGCAGCGCTCTCTGGTCAAGATGTTAGGCATCAGCACAAAGACTAGGAACCCAGGGTCAGCACACATATTTATACCCCCAGAAATAAACAACCTAAAGGAGAGGGCATATGCTACAAGGCATTTAACAGGTCAAATAGACACAACCCAGCCTCTAACAACTGGGGGTCTCTGGTTTCCTGACTCATGCAATCATCCTAACAGTTGTTCATATTATGTACATTTTGTTGCTTGAAGTCTCTGCGGTCCATAAGTTGAGAATACATGATGCGATCTCCACACTGATGGTACCGGAATACTTTGAAAGAGTACGCATCAGAACAATACCAATCACAGCTAACTTATCATGTATAAAACCTTAGTTACCAAATAATCTTTATTTCACAGCATTATGCTAAATGAACAAATTTAAATCTTATATTTTAAAGCTTATTAAACCTTTTATGTGAATATGTAATGTGTAAGTATGCGGGGTGTGATGTAAAGACGCTAGTTAACTTGGGGCAGATGCGTGCGCATGAAGCTAATAAACAGTGTTTTCATACGGGATTTTATGCATTCGCTAATATGCAATTATGCGTATTAATGTGTGCATGAGAAATGGGGCACTTAAATCTCACTTAAACTAAGTGAACACCTAGCAGTGTGGAATGCTGAGCATTATATTTCCACAAGCCCCCCCTCTCTCAGCAGCCCACACCCTCCCCAGGCTCAAAAGCACAGTCCTTTGTTCTCCCAGGTTCTTGTGTAAATGCAAATTAGCACAGCTACAAGACCCAAACCTCAGATAACACTCTTGGCTTTGAAGGTATTTTATTGCAGGAAGCCTGCTAATGTAAGGTGCTACAAACGACCCTCTTGCTGTATTCGAGCAGGGCCACCTGGAGTGAGAGCAGACGTTATGTCCAGGAAGCTTATTTACATAGGCTAGTTGTCACGTGGCCATTTGCTCTGTTTAGCTAATGCAATCCAATTTTGAAAAAATATCCTTTAGGGGAATTATAATAATATACACTTTATCCAGAGCACCCAAACTACGTAAAGTCATGATATGGGCTTTTGGTGAATCGCCGTAACTTATGGCGATGGTCACAGATGCAATCGCAGGATGCTAATAGTAATATCGCCACATGTACTAAAGTGTGAGTTTATCTAAAATGGCGCTTAGGCGGCCATTCGCAAAATGGCGTCTTGCGATCTCATTTCCAATATGGCGTCTTGCGGCCAGTCGCAAGATGGTGTCACTGCGATTCAATTTTAAACTGATCTTGTCTCAGCCAATAATCCAGCTTCGACAGGTATAACATACCTTCATTAATTCTTTTTCTTCGAGGTCCATGGAGTCCGCAGGACACCCACCCTAGCGCACCTGGTGTTATTGGGTAATTCTTTGTATCTGAGTTTTTCCCTTTTCTGTGAGAGATTAAATCAACAAGATGTTCCCATGCGTTCCTAATGGGAGTTTTTGTTCCACTATGAAACAAAGTTATAGTTCAGAAAGTGTATTTAAATGTCCAAAGAAATTCAGTTCAATATCCAAAAGTAGTATTTTCACTTTTAGATGGATCCACCAATTGATATAGGTGGCTATATTACACCACTGTGAATATGAGTATAAAAAATCCTTAACGTTCAAATAAAAATATAAACAGTTCACTGCAGATCATCACTCCAGATACTTTGTTATATTCCTGCTTCCAAAGTGGCTCCTCTTTTATGCAGTCTCCTCACAGCATATATGCATGTAAAACAAAGAGAGGGTTGCCACCATAGCATAAAATCATTTACACTTTATTTGGAATATAAAACAGACAAATGGATGCTTACTGAATTTGACCTTTGGAGAAAGGTACACTTTAACATATTCAATTATGAAGCAAAAACTTTAGAACCACATGGATTAAATATAGACTTTGAACTTAAATGGTTCCTATAATTGAATAGTATATATGCCTATGTTCTTTTTATGCCTTATAATTGAATATTCATATGATCTTTTATGCCTTTTACAGTATTTTAGATTTAAGAATTTTATGTATTATTACCGATATTTTACCGTCCGGTGTATTTTAAGATCTTTATTTATTTTATTTTCTGGTTTCCTATTTTAATTCTCTGTTAATGTGCATTTTATGATAGTAGTATTTTATATAGGGTAGTTGTAGGTTTTATATAACAATGTTCCCATTGCATAATTACAATCACAAGAGACTACTTATATACACACAAGAGACTACTAAACCAGGTTTTATTCATATGTTGATAAACTTCATGCCATTTTTTACTGTATTTTAGCATGTAACATAGCCACATAACCCCAGCGCATCGGGAGCTCCATACGAGCACTACACACTGCCTTTCAATGGGTGGAACGCAGAGCCGCACCACGTTATGCGGAAGTGGTGACTGGAACGTTCTGGCTTGTGGAATGCATCACGTTATGCACCAGCGCCGGAACGCAAGCACTTCCGCCGGTCACCCTCCGCACTGAGCTGATAGACAGCTCCAGAAGTAAAGTAAGTGGTACTAACAATTAACATATAATTAAAGGCGGACTTTTTTATCCTATATATATCTAGTCTAGGGGTGTGCACAGGCCACTTTTCGTGTTTTGGATCTGGATCTTTCTTCGTGTTTTGGATCTGAATTGGTTTTGCCAAAACCACCCTTCCGTGTTTTGGGTTCTGGGTTTTGTGTTTTGGATCTGTATTTTTTTTAAAAAAAGCATAAAAACAGCTAAAATCACAGAATTTGTAGGTTTTTCTGCTCCTATGCTATTATTAACCTCAATAACCTTAATTTCCACTCATTTCCAGTCTATTCTGAACACCTCACACCTCACAATAGTGTTTTTATGTCCAAAAGGTTGCACCGAGGTAGCTGGATGACTATGCTAAGCGACACGAGTGGGCGGCACAAACACGTGACCCATCTAGGCGTGAAACTGCAGTGGCAGACAGGATGGCAGTTTGAAAAACTAGGCCCCAAACTGTACATAATGCAAAGAAAAAAAAGAGGTGCAAGATGGAATTGTCCTTGGGCCCTCCCACCCACCCTTATGTTGTATAAACAGGACATGCACACTTTAACAAACCAATCATTTCAGTGCCAGGGTCTGCCACACAACTGTGGCTGAAATGATTGGTTCGTTTGGGCCCCCACAAAACAAGCTGGCAATTAATCTGTCCCTGCACAAACTGGCTCTACGGAGGCAAGATGTCATCCTCATCCTCCTCATCCACCGATTCCTCACCCTCTTCAGTGTGTACATCCTCATCCTCACAGAGTATTAATTCGTCCCCGCTGGAACCACAGGTCCCTCTGTATGTTCTGGAGGCTGGTCTCCCTGGAAGAGTTGATAATTCATTTTATGAACATCATCTTCTCCACATTTTGTGGAAGCAACCTCCTACGCCTTTCGCTGACAAGGTTCCCGGTTGCACTAAACACTCTTTCGGAGTACACACTGGAGGGGGGGCAACTCAGGTAAAATAGAGCCAGTTTGTAGAGGGACCTCCAAATTGCTTCTTTTTCCTGCCAGTACAGGTACGGACTGTCTGACATGCCTACTTGGATGCTGTCACCGATGTAATCCTTTAACAGACAGACGCACGCTTGTCGCTGCTGCTTTAAGGATGCAGGTGCGGCTACAGCCCACACAATTCACAAAGACAGAAAAAAGAACAATATTTTTATTGTTTGTGTAGCACACTTTGAGGGTGTCACCACCCTTTAACAGACAGATGCACGCTTGTCGCTGCTGCTTTAAGGATGCAGGTGCGGCTACAGCCCACACAATTCACAAAGACAGAAAAAAGAAGAATATTTTTATTGTTTGTGTAGCACACTTTGAGGGTGTCACCACCCTTTAACAGACAGACGCACGCTTGTTGCTGCTGCTTTGAGGATGCTGGTGGAATCTAGACGGGATTTGGAACCGAGGACACACTACCTCCATCAATTGTCTAAATCCCACTGCACTAATGGCGGATACCGGACGCACGTCTAACACCAACATAGCAGTCAAGGCCTCAGTTATACGTTTTGCTTCAGGATGACTGCTGTCGTACTTCATCCTCATCGCTAGGGACTGTTGGAGGGTCAATTGTTTAGTAAAAGTAGTGATGTTCCTACTTCCTCTCTGGGATGATGAACAACTCCCAGCAGCAGCAACAGCACTAGGAGGCAGTGGTTCTTGATCTTTCCCTATTTTATTTTTATCGGAGAAAGTTTGGTCCTCCATTTATGTTATATTGATATATACGTGCGGCTAAAGCGCACACAAACACAGAAAATATTTTTTTATTTTTGCTGGAGAGTAGTGCACTTTGTGGGTTACACCACCCTTTAAGAAATGAGCCAGCCGGCCCTTTACTTAAGACACAGGCGCACGCTTGGCACTACTTTGTTGATGCACGTGCGGCTACTGCGCACACAATTCACAAACACAGAAAATATATTATTTTTTTAGCACTTGGGGGGAGCACCCCTGATGGACAGAGCACCCCCTGGACAACACTACAGCACCCCTTTAGGACTGGGACACTGCACAGGACTTTGGAGTGGACACAGCCCCTATGGAGAACTGACTGCACAACACAGTCCAGCCAGCCCCTATGGACTTTGAAGTAGTGGACACAGCCCCTATTAACAACAGCAGCACAGCACAACACAGCCAGCCCCTATGGACTTTGAAGTAGTGGACAACAGCAGCACTACACTACACTACACAGCCCTAACTCCCACCCTCCCTCTTCACTGTCCACAGCCGAGTGAGAAAATGGCGCCGACGCGGGTACCTTATATAGGATCCAAAACCCGCGAGACTCGGAAGGCGGGATGATGACGTTTTGCCTCGATTTCAGATCCGAGTCAGGCGGGAAAAGTAGAGCCTGACTCGGATCGGACTCGGCTCGGGGGGGTTCGGATTTCAGAAATCCGAACCCGCTCACCCCTAATCTAGTCACTCCGGATTCACTACACACCTTGACAAAGACCTAAAAAGCGGTTGAAACGCATTGGTGATTGTAAATTTGGAGCGCACCCTGACTGGGAAGGTAACGCTCTATAGGGGGAGCACAATAATACCCCTATATGTGTTAAAGTGTACCTTTCTCAAAAGGTCAAATTCGGTACGCATCCATTTGTCTGTTTTATATTCCAAATAAAGTGTAAATGATTTTATGCTATGGTGGCAACCCTCTCTTTGTTTTACATGCATATATGCTGTGAGGAGACTGCATAAAAGAGGAGCTACTTTGGAAGAAGGAATATAACTGAAAGTATCTGGAGTGATGATCTGCAGTGAACTGTTTATATTTTTATTTGAACGTTAAGGATTTTTTATACTCATATTCACAGTGGTGTAATATAGCCACCTATGTCTATTGGTGAATCCATCTAAAAGTGAAAATACTACTTTTGGATATTGAACTGAATTTCTTTGGACATTTAAATACACTTTCTGAACTATAACTTTGTTTCATAGTGGAAAGAAAACTTCCATTAGGAGCGCATGGGAACATCTTTTTGATTTGTTTGCTGGTATTAGGGTGATCTGTGATAATCACCATTGTTCCAGTGCTGCCCTATTTAATGTGGATCGCTTGTGTTTAATCTATCTTCTGTGAGAGATTAGTCTAGAGAACAAGGCTTCTTCCTTCTTATCCTTTTGCCTTCTCCTGGTTGGGCTTTTATAACAAACTGGCTGCCTGTGGCCAGGGGCGGGGTATATGTGTGGAGGACCCAGAGCATCCTGGGAGCTGAGAGCTTGTTTTAACTGTTTGGTGCCTGGATACATCCACATACCCCAACATAATAGCTGGGATCCCATGGACCTCGAAGAAAAAGAGTTAACGAAGGTATGTAATGCATAACTCTTATTATCCTCCCTGACTGTGTGACTGTGTGCATTCCTTCCCTAACCCTCAACTGTGTTGCTGTGTGTATTTCCCATTTCCCTTGTCTGGTAACTATGTGCACCAGCCACCTTACCCCAGCACTGCCTGTCCCTAACCTCTTTCTTGCCCCTAATACGGCCCCAGCTATCTAACATAACCCCTTCCCTACCCTTAGTACTGCCTACCCCTAACCTTTTCCTTGCTACTAGCACTGTCGCAACTGCTGTCTGCACTTACCCCTCTCTATCCCCAGTTCTACCTGCCCTCTGGTTCCAGCTCTATCCCAACTTCTCCCTGCCGTTACCCCAAGCTCCACCCAACTGCTGCTTGCCTGCCTACCCCTAACCTTTTCCTTGCTACTAGCACTGTCGCAACTGCTGTCTGTACTTACCCCTCTCTATCCCCAGTTCTGCCTGCCCTCTGGTTCCAGCTCTATCCCAACTTCTCCCTGCCTTTGCTCCAAGCCCCACCCAACTGCTGCTTGCCCTTAACCCCTTCTATCCCAACTGCTACCTGCCCCTAGCACTGTCCCAACTGATGCATGCTCTTGCCCTCCACAATTAGTGAAGGGACTCAAAAACAGTGGAGTAGGACCCCCATTTAGTAAAGTGAGGGGTCCCTGATACCCACAATTTTTTTCACTTAGCACAATCACTGTAATGGCCCTATTTATATGTGGAGGCCTGGAGCTGTAGCTCCATCCACCCCATTGTTAATTTGGCCCTGCTGACAGGAGAACAACCGCCCCATGTTCAGCAACTGGGAAACTCCTGTCTTCTCGGCTACCAACCAGCTAGAGCAGCGGTTTTCAACCGGTGTGCCGCGGCACACTAGTGTGCCATGGCCGGTTGTGAAGTGTGCCGCGGGGCTGTCAGAGCCACCGGGCACATTTTACTGTACTTCAGCATCCCGGGCTGCAGAGCTCTTCTGGGAGATTCAGGCGCGACCGGGTAGTGACCTGCAATGATGCGGCGGCGTGACATCACAGGTCACGCACGCCGTGTTGTCCACTGCCCTCCAGCCCGCTCTGCCAGCCAACGCCCTGCGCCAATCAGCCAGCCCGCGCTCTGTCCAGGCAGGCTCTGCAGCCTGCCTGGAAGCCCGCCCGCACGCGATCCTGCTGCAGTGTGAGTGACAAGGGGGGAAGAAATGTGGGTTTTGTGGGGACCAGACATTTTTTCTTCTTCGTGGGTACCAGCCATAGTTTATTTTTTCGTGGGAACCAGCCATATGTTATCCATCCATATATTTACATATTTAGTGGGGAACAATGTGTTTTGTTTTTTGTTTCTGTGGGGCCAGCCATAGGTTTCTTTTCTGTGGGGAGCAATTCTGTGGGGCGCAATGTGGTATGGTTGTGTTTTTTGTGGGGAGCAATGTGTTTTTTTTTTTTTCTGTTAGGCCAGCCAATGGGATTGTTTTATTTTTGTGGGGGCCAATGTAGTGTGTTTTTTATTCTTGTGGGGGCCAATGTAGTGTGTTTTTTATTCTTGTGGGGGCCAATGTAGTGTGTGTTTTATTCTTGTGGGGGCCAATGTAGTGTGTTTTGTTCCTGTGGGAACTAATGTAGTGTGTTTTTTCATAGTCCGCGCACACCGCATTGCCGGATAGTGTGCCTTGGCAATTTTAAAATCTTGTGTAGTGTGCCACGAGTTAAAAAAGGTTGAAAATCACTGAGCTAGAGGATTCACCTCAGGGGATTAACAGAGTGGGTCCCAGCCAACAAGACCTCCCCTCCTCAACTTTTATTTGACTCCTCCTCTCTCATAAATACGGTGAGGGAAATATTACATAAAAATCCAAACATACAGTGCGCATTTGAAGATGCTTTTATCACACTTTACAGAAACACACACTATTTAGATTGCCAGCAATCAATTTACAATTGTGATTAAACCAACTCAGGGATACTTAATGTGACATTCTCATCTGCAGAATACAAGCTTTAACTAGTGGCAAGTTATGAGAAAACATACCTCTATATAATAACTTAAACCAAAATACTGGCTAATTTTACAAAACTATAGGAAAGAATTATTTAAAATACTGATGTAGACTAGAATAACTATGCTTACCTAAACAACAGGGTGGATTGAACGTAGGCTTTACGGGTTGATGTATGTAATTTGTGTGTACATGTGGTAGGGAATATAGATTTTGAGCTTCACTGGGGCAGGGACAGATGTGAATGGCCAAACATTCTCTGTAAAGCACTGCTGAATATGTGTGCTATATAAATAACTGGTAATAAATAAAATTAAATAAAAATGTAACAGGAATTGTGCAGCTAGGGTCACTCAGGAATGGTGATCTCTCATACTGGTCTCCACAGTCTGTTGGACATGGGCTATGGCCAAAGTGCTGTTCCATGAGCTTGTCATCCAGAAGTGATCAATCTACAAGTCTTGGGTGCTATGAACATTATGATGTACTGTATGGCATCACCTTTATGCTCAATGTACTGTATGACATTCAATGGAATGCTGTCAGTACATTATGGCAGTCACTGGGATGCTGTCAGTGCTGTATGGTGATCATAAGATACATTCTTTGCTGTATGGTGGTAACTAGGATGCTTTAATGTGTGGAAGTCCCTGGAATGATCTCTGGGCCTGATTCACTAATGTTTGCAACTGTGATTATGCATGCAATTGCCCGATTGTTGCTTTGTGCACATGCGTAGGCATCACAGTGCACGAACTAGCCACTGCGATCGGGATTGCATTCACAGTGACTACGCAGACCCTTTGCAGAGTGATTGACAGGAAGTGCCATTTGTGGGTGGTGACGTGGAGTGATTGGCAAAACACAGGTGTGCCAGTGCACTTGTATGCCGTTGCAGGGCCATGCATAATTTATCCACTATGATGGCCTACGCAGCCGGAGATCTCATAGCATGGAAGTTAGCAATTTCTGCATAAAGGTCAGAGCTTATGCAAGTGTGCGTAAGGCTGTGTGGTACTAGATTGTACTGATGGTTTTGCAGTCTTGCTAAACATTACGGATGTGTGCCAAGTAAAGTGGGCATCCTTGTGTAGTGTGGCAAGGGAAAAGCGATCGCAATGGATTAGCATACTATCGCAGTTGAACTGAGTGCGAAATTGCAGTTGCATACGCAGTTGCGATCCATAGTGAATCAGGTCCTCTGCACTTTATGATGGTAACCAAGCTGGTCCCTATAGTTATGGTGGTGACTGAGATGGTCTCTGTACTGTATGATGATCATTGGGATCAGGGACATAGCAAGACCTATGGGGGGCCTGTAGCAAAATTTTCAAACTCCCCCCCCCCCCCCCCCCTGGTGTTTAGCATATAGTAAGCATTATAAATTAAATAATATATATCTTTTAAAATGATGTAGTGCCCTAATCCTAAATGTTTATGCTATAACATGGTATATAAGAAGGCTATGGTTCACTAATTGATCTGATAGTGAGGCGAGATTGAGGCAGAGATGGCTGGGCCAGTGACAGCAGATTAACCACAGCAACACTCACAGGCAGCCTGGGGCATACAGCTGCCCCATTCTTCACACCTACTGTCTGAGATCTGCTGCAAAACTGAACAGCTGCATAGGCAATTATTGGGTGTTCAATCTTTGTCCAGGTCTCCAGTAGGATTGTGTGAACAGTGTGGTCTGGAGCTGGATCCTCAGAGGATTGGAGAAGTGTGTATCCATCTTAAATCATGCAATGATGTATCTGATGAATAATTTGCTTTATCCATTGCTTTTATATTCAAAACTGCTGATAAAATGGAGGGAGGTGTCTGAAAGGGAATGGATGACAGGCCAAAATGTATTATAAAGTCCTTACCTGAAGTTGTTGTTCAGATTCTTTTTCTGAAGATGTTGCTGTTCTGGACTTTATTGGAAGATATAATCCAAAATTCATATCAGTAGTTGTTATCCAAAGTAGCCTAAATAAAGCAGGAACTACTCAAAGAGCATCAGTGTAAGACAAAATGTCACCACAAAATGGCTGCCATTAACTGGGCATCCTTTATATAGGGCTGTGACATCACTATGCATGCAGGTAGCAGCTAGAGATGGCTGTAGCTTAGATCAGCTCTGGGTCCAACTGTCCTGCAACAGCACTCTGGTGAGAATAGAAAAGCTGGGGCTCAGGAGATGGCAGTGTAACTCGGTGTAGAGAGAGGGTCAGGCCCCAGAGGAGGCCTGTGCCCTGTAGCAGCCAAAATCTCCACACCTACTATAGCTACACCCTTGACTGGGATTCTGTTTGTGCTGTATGGCAGGCACAAAGATACTTTATGAATTGTATGGGTGTCACATTGGCTTTTTGCTAATAATAATATAATAATAATAAGGCAAATTGTGTATATATATATATATATATATATATATATATATATATATATGTGTGTGTGTGTATATATATATATTATATATATATATATATATATATATATATATATATATATATTAGAGATGAGTGGGTTTGGATCTCAGAGATCCGAACCCACCTGAATTTTGAGATCCGGGGCGAGAACCGGATCTCAAACCGAGGCAAAACCATAGAGACGAAATCTCGTGGCTCACGAGCTTTCACCTCTATGATCTATGTAGTATATAAGGGACCACGCGGTGGATGCCATTTCACTCCGGCTGTGGAGACTGAACAGGCAGGGTTGGTAGTGTAGGGCTGGTAGAGGTGCTGGTGCTGTCTGCTGTGTCCTGGGCTGGTGCTGATCCATTCTGGGTTGTTGCTGTGCTGTCTGCTGTGTTCATCTGGGCTGGTGCTGTGCTGTCTGCTGCGTCCATCTGGGCTGGTAATGATCCATCTGGGCTGGTGCTGTGCTGTCTGCTTTGTCCTGGGCTGGTGCTTATCAATCTGGGCTGGTGCTGTGCTGTCTGCTGCTGCGGCCATCTGGGCCCAAGTTCTGGACCCCCCCCCCAAAAAAAAATAAAAAATATATATATTGGCAATTTATTTTCTGTGCGTGTTAGGCTTAGCCGCATAGAATACAGCAAGTTGCAACCTAGTGCTGCCCGACTCCAGTCGTCATCAATCTGGGCCCAAGTTCTGGACCTGAAAAAAAATTGTGTCTTTATTTGTCTAAAATTTGTTTGTCTGTGTATGCGTGTTAGGCTTAGCCACACAAGATACTGCAAGTCAGCAATGCAACCTAGTGCTGCCCGACTCCAGTCGTTAAAAATCAGTGTGCCGGGCCCAAGTTGTGGACCGACAAAAAAAATCAAATTTTTTTCTGTGCGCCTGACTGCACGTGTGTGAATTTTGTAACCGCACCTTGGCTACACTTTTGGTGCTTGTGACACTTCCTCAAGACCACAGAAAATATGGAGGGCTGTCACATTACAGGAGAGCAAGGCCAAGAACCACATGTTGTAGCTGCCACCAGCAGTGCAAGGCCGTCAACTTCCTTGTCCTCTATGAAGGCCCATGCCCCAGGGCTTAAGTTATGCCATCGTTATGGTAAAGCTACTTTTACTGAAGTTAAGAAAAAAAAATTGAAAGGAAATTTGCCTTTAGATAAACAAAAAATTGGCAAAATGCCATTCACTCCACGAAGTGGCAAGGAAAGGATAAGGCCTTGGCCTTTCTTTATGAAGACTGCTGGTTCTGATAGCCCTTCAGAAAAAAACAACTGTCTCTCCTGAGAAATTGAAATCACAAATCCCTGAGGAGAGTACAAGTGTGTCCGTGGCTGCCATGTGTGAGCCAGACCTATATACTTGTGTACTGGAGGATCCTCCAAGTTCCAACATTTGTGTGCCCTCTGTAAATGTTGGGAAGTGCAGTCAACATCTTGCAGATATAGTCAGTGAGGATGCTTCTGTGTAATTGCACATGGAGGAGGAGGATATTTTGATAGTTGAGGGTGCTAAGGATGTTGATGATGATGGTGATGAGGATGTTGATGCTGAGGCTGTCCTTTGTGTAAGTATGGCAACAGCAGATTGAAAAAGCCAAAGCCCATTGTTGTAATGCCGGGGCAAAAGACAAAAAAAATCCACTTCTCACGTGTGGATTTATTTCCACCCCAATCCGGACAACAGTTGTCAAGCCATATGTAACCGTTGCCAAGCAAAAGTGAGTAGAAGGAGGGATCTAAACCACCTAGGAACCTCCTCGTTACGTCACTTGGAGCGCATTAATCAAATATCTAAGTGTATGTCATCTAGTTCCAAAACTGAAAATGTAACAAGTCCAGCGTCACCTACCTGCTCCCTCTCTGTGGGATCCAAGCACCTTCGATCTCCAACACCAATGCCTACATCAACATCCTCATTCATCATCGGGAGTAGTCCTGCTGCATCCAATGTTTTTATTCGAAGCATGATTGACTCCTCTCCTATCAGTGATTCCTCAGAAGGATCCTTGATGACTACGCCTGCTGCTGCTGTGAGTGGATCTTCATCCCAGAAGGGGAACAGGGGGGTGACTACTTGTAGTGAATCCTCAAAAAAAAACAATTAACTGTCAAACAATCATATGCAAGGGCAAACAAGTATGACAGCAAGCATCCAGTTGCACAGGGGATTACTGACACCAAAACAGCTATGCTGGTATTAGATGTGCGTCCAGTATCCGCCATTACTGTAGTGGATTTTCAACAGTTAATTGAGGTCCTGTGTCCTCGCTACCAGATCCCTTCTAGATTCCACTTTGCTAGAACAGCAATTCCAAGTCTGTACAAGGACATTAAAAATAACCTTATTAATGTCCTTAGAAATGCCATTGAACCCACTGTCCACTTGACCACTGATATGTGGACAAGTGGGACAGGGAAAACTAAGGATTACATGACTGTGACATCCCACTGGGTAGGTGTATTGCCTACAACAGCAGCAGCAACATCTACAGCTGATACAGAGGCAGGCTACTCTTTGTAGAACTGGTTTCACTAAGACATACTGCTGAGAACCTCTTAGAAAAACTCAGGGAAATCATTGCTAAATGGCTTACCCCACTTGGACTTTCCTCTGGATTTGTAATTTCGGACAATGCCACCAATATTATGAGAGCATTACATATGGGCGAATTCCAACATGTCCCATGTTTTATTCACACAATTAATTTGGTAGTGTAACTTTTTTTTAAAATTACAGTGGTCATGCAGGAGATGCTCTTGGTGGCATGCAAAATATCCGGACATTTTAGACATTTGGCGACCGCTTGTCGAAGATTGCATGACCAGCAGGTACTGTTAAATTTGCCCTTCCATCAGCTTAAGCAAGAGGTAGTAACTCGGTGGAATTCTGCCCTCTATATGCTTCAGCGGATGGAGGAACAGAAAAATGCCATCCAGGGGCTATACAACGGCCTATGACATGGCCGTGGAGGGGGAATGCACCTTACTCAAGCGCAGTGGAGAATAATTTCCGTGTTGTGCAAGGTTCTCAAACCCTTTGAATTTGCCACATGTGAAGTTAGTTCAGACACTGCCAGCTTGAGTCAGGTCATTCTCCTCATCAGACTTTTGCAAAAACAGCTGGAGAAACTGAAGGAGGAGGTGAAACGGAGCAATTTCACAAAGTATTTCAGACTGGTGGATTAAGCCCTTGATTCACTTAACCAGGATCCAAGAGTCGTTAATCTATTGAAATCTGAAAAATATATATTGGCAACCATTCTGGATCCTAGGTTTAAGTCCTACCTTATGATTTTTTTTTCCAACACACCGAAATCTAAAACTGTGCGAAGAGCTGTTGGTAAAAAAAATTGTCAGCTGCAGCCGCACATGAAACACCATCATCTCCTTCTTCAGTTTCTGCAGCTGCCAGGAAAAAACAAAATTTTCCTTACAGAATGCCTGCTGGTCATGCTGATCATTCCCCAAAAAATTACATCTGGTTGGGCCTGAGAGAACTGCCTACTAGTGACATGTCTTCTACCGTGACTATGTGTGATACGGTTTCCTTTCACAGAATGGTGGAGGACTATTTCAGAGATAACATCCTAATAGGCATGTCAGACAGTCCCTTTCAGTACTGGCAGGAAAAAGAGGCAATTTGGAGTCCCATACACAAACTGGCTTCGCATTACTTAAGTTGCCAACCCTCCAGTGTGTACTCCGAAAGAGTTTTCAGTGCAGCTGGCAACCTTGTCAGCGATCAGTGTAGGAGGTTACTTCCTCAAAATGTGGAAAAGAGGATGTTCATTAAAATGAATTACAAATTCAATGAGGAAGACTTCTACCAACAATTACATCAAAAAATTACAGAGGCGCCTATGGTGGATTCCAGTGGGTACAAATTATTATTATGTGAAGAAGAGGACGTACACACTGATGGAGAAGACGACGACAACTTGTAATGTAAAGCCAGTTTGTGTATGGGATCATTTTCATTTCTATGTCCAATGCACATTGGCTGCTTGTTTTATGGGGGTCCAAACAAACCAATCATTTCAGCTACAATTGGCAGTCCTTGTTGCTGAAATTATTGGTTTGTTAAACTGTGAATGTCCTGTTTGGTATACAACATAAGGGAGAGTGGGAGGGCCCAAGAACTATTCCATCTTGCACTTTTTTCCTTTCCATTATGTGCTGTTTGGGGCATTGCTGCCTGACATTTTAAATTAATATTATGGTTGGTTTAGGAACCAATGATTTGTTTTTAAATTAATTTAATATTAATTTTACAGCCAGGGGCTGCACCAATGAATCTCTTTTAACTAATTATTCAGCCAAGGGCTGCACCCAATGAATTTTTTTTATTCATTTTGCAATTTTACAGCCAGGGGCTGCACTAACTATCAACTATCAATTTTTCAATCCTCAAGGGTTACCCTAACCATTATCTTTGCACAGTCCTCAACTCTATTTATCACTCAGTTTTGAGCCAGCTAGCTGTATGCAACCTTTTGGCCCTTTAACTAGATGAAAAAAATCTATATTGTGAGGTGGTCAAAATTGACTGGAAATGAGTGGAAATAAATAAATAAATCTTATTGAGGTTATTAATACTGTAGGAACAAAGGCCCATTTTATGTGATTTTAGCTGTTTTTTTTATTTTTTAAGAAAAAATCCAGAACCAAAACATGGAGGTGAGGTTTTGGCAAAACCAATCCAGATCCAAAACCAGGGGATATCCGAATGCAAAACCAAAACATGGGGGTTGGCGCACATCGCTTATATATAAAAAACATTGTAGAGACTGGCACTCCACTTAAGTCAAATATTTTTTCATATAGTGTATTTTCTTTTTTTTTTTCTTTTTTTTTTCTTAACACATAATTCGTTTCTCTAACATATAATCCGTTTTTTATAACTTTTCTAAAAATTATTTTTTCAGCCCTATTCTTCCTTTTTTTCTCTTTTTTACTTCTTATTTTTGATGTTTTGGTTTGATATATAACAGTCCCATGCCATCATATTATACTATATCCCTTTATAGGGTCAAGCCTTGTTTTCAGCCTTACACAGATTTTATGCAGCCATATACAGCATTGGTCTAGTGAAACATTTTTGCTCTGGGGATCAACACTATGCTGCTTTTGTTATATAATAATCCATGACTTGCTGTATGTTGTGCTTACTTTGTGCCACCCCTAGTTTAGTGTTTATTGCTTTCAAAGATTGTTTTTTGATGCCAGTTTTTTCTGTAGAGTTGGGTTAGTGATCTTGTCCATCACTATGGTTACCAGATGCAGCCTGGTGTGTGAGGACACCGCACGCCCCAGCAGCGGGACACAGCTTGATGACGTCACCTCCCAGGCATTGGCCTCTGATCGTGCTCTACACGGGTGAGTGTTTCTTCTTTTCTGTCTATATAAGCATATGTGCTTGCACTTTTGGTTGATCCCTGAGGAAAATCTCCAATAAAGGAGATTGAAACATCGGCTACATGATGGTCTAATTGTCCTTTAATATAATACTCTGTTGAAGTTCTGCGAGTGCCACCATATATTTCAACGGTGTACACCACACCTGGAGTGCCAGTCTTTACATTGTTTTATATGATACATTTCCAGTTGGATTTGTTACAAGGCACCCATTGTCTGTTTCTCTTGGAAGATATTTCCCTCTAGTGTACATTAGAGACTTTATGTTGTATATGTTCCAATGTTTTTAAACTAACACTATCTTTGTGTGGTGGACACTAAAAGCGTCTTGGGCCTTTTGGTTTTTTCATTGAGGATAAACTTCTATCTGTGAGCATAGAAAAATGGCTGAAGGATGTGGATTTATGAACCTTACATTACCGATTGGCGACATGTTAAGCTTTTCAGATTCAGAGGCTGAGAGCTTGTATTTTAAGGATACTCTTTCCACTACTACAGGGGCTGATTCATTGGAGGATTTGTATTTCACCATTTTCAAATTGACGAAAAAAGAAGTAGATTTCACTTACACGGAGCAACCCTCTCCGATTACCAGAAGGAGAGAAAGATCCCGAGAGGGTTCCGTGTTCACAATACCCCCACTATCGGCCACCATAATGTCGAATTTTGACGACGTTGCGTAGCCATTTTAAATAAATGTTCCCTGTATCTGATTCTTCTGGTCATCGAGGAATCAGCCAGGGAACTCAGCAATATAAGAGAAAAAATCAAATCCTTTGAGGAGACACATTTGGCCCAACGAGCACAAGACAAACCTCCAAATGGTTGGATAAGCTGAATGCACAGGTGGAGGCATATAAATATGACCTCATTAGATTTAAAAAAGAAAAGCTTCTAAAAGTGAATAGAGATTACAAGTAACAGTGTGTACCCTTGGGCTACTGTGAAACCTCTGGGGCAATTGTGTTACAGGACACTACTGTTTATTGCAGAGAAATATACAGACAATTGGGTGATAGCAAGGTATACAAACAATTGACGAATGACCCTACATCATTATATAAGGAAGAACTAGATGGTATTTTAACCACGGCCATGGAACATAATTTGATCACTAAAGGACTTTCAAATCATTAATACAGGAACATCCAGTGGTACCATTGTTTTATACCTTGCCAAAGGTTCATAAAAATCTTGCCTCCCCCCGGGTAGACCGATTATATCGGCATGAAATTCGCTATGCAATGCAATTTCTATATATTTGGACTACTATCTACAATCACTAATTCAGGAGGAACCTACATTACTTAAAGACACAATGTCTTTGCTCATTAAACTCCAATCTCTTATTAACTTACCCCCTATTAGTCTACTATGTACCATCGACGTGACTAATTTTTACACCAGCATTCCCCATGATGAGGGCCTTGTAGCTATGTCAGAATATCTACACAATAAAGAAACATAACTTTTCTTAAGTTACTGGAGCAAACTCTCAGTAGAAATTATTTTTACTTTGATGGTAAGTACTTCCTCCAACTACAAGGCTGCAGTATGAGATCAAACGTGTCTCCTTCTTTGGCAAACATCTATATGTTGAAAATTGAGAAACTCTTGTTTTTTTTACAATCCGGATTTCTTTAAACATATGCAATTTTTTACTCATTATAAGCATATGTGATTGTATTTTTGGTTGATTCCTGAGGAAAATCTCCAATAAAGGAGATTGAAACTTCGGCTACATGATGGTCTAATTGTCCTTTAATATAATACTCTGTTGAAGTCCTGCGAGTGCCGCCTTCAATACCATATATATATATATATATATATATATATATATATACAGCATACAAAAAGCGGCGGCACTCGTCAAAAATGTAGTCGAAAAGAATGGGTCTCAGACCATCAGTAAGGATTCAACGTTTCAATCTTAATAGATTTTCATCAGGAATAATTTACAGTACAAAAAACACTTACCTAAATACACTTCTAAAACACCCCGAGTGTGCTGAAGCCCGAGTCCATCTGAAACACGTGTTGACGTCATCACGTTGCACAACGCAAGCGGATGTGACGCCCACCAGTCAGAAGTTACTGTGGCAACAGTAAACAAAAGACAGTGAGCCCTGCACCACATGAAACAAACATAAATAACAAGACAGCAGCGGAGAAAAACATTAATAAGTATCAAAATATCCAGCAATGCGAAACAATAGACAGAGCGATTGCACTGATAGACAACACATAGTCATATATAAATATTAAAGAAAACATGTCAGACTAAGACTCTCATTCAAACCGTACGGATGTACGGTATTCAGAATGTGAATCCAGCGTGCTTCACATTTTAACAGTGCTTTAGCTCTGTCTCCTCCCCTCAGACTGTCAGGCACAAAGTCTATCATTTTATAATGTAACGTAGATAGAGCATGTTTGTGTTCTCTAAAATGCCTAGCAACAGGCTGCTTATCATCTCTACCCTGCAAAGCTAGTCTAATGGATGACCTATGTAAGGCTATTCGTTCTTTGAATTGCCGTGTAGTTTTCCCTACATACATGTGTCCACAAGGACATCTGATATAATATACAACATACTGACTAGAGCAGGTAAGGACATGTCTGATTTTGAATTTCTTTCCAGAATAAGGGTGTACAAAAGTGTCACCCGTTTCAAGGTAGCCACAGGTAGTACAACCAAGACATTTGTAATTGCCCGGTTTTTTCATCAGAAAATGGGTAGATTGAGTGGTTTTTCATCCGGAGATATCCGTATGTACCAGCCAATCACGTAGATTTTTTCCACGCTTATAGCATGGTAACAGACTTACATTCTTAAGTAAGGGCAGCTCTCTATCAGCATTAAGCATAGGCCAAAAGTGTTTAGCCGAATTGACCAATTTTTTGCTACCAGCAGAGTAATTATTGACCCACACCAATTTATTGTCAGTATTACTCTTAGTGGTAGAAAAAAGAGTCCGTTCCTTGGCAACTGCCATCGCTTTATTGCGGGCTTTGTTCAATACAGGCAAGGGGTAACCCCTATCCAAGAAATTTTTAGTCATCAGATCCATTTGGCGACTTTCATCTTCACTGTTACTACAAATCCTCCTCACTCTCAAATATTGAGAGAAGGGCAAACCACTTTTTAGTGAGATCGGATGATGACTGGAGGCTAATAGTAGATTGTTCCGATCGGTGATCTTCTTAAATATTGATGTGGAAAGCCTGCCCTCCTTTTGTGTAATAAGTACATCTAGGTAATTGATACTCTGAGAATCAATCTCATAGGTGAATTTGATGTCTGGATCACTAGCATTAACAAGTGTCATCATTTCTAGGAATTGATCTCTACTCCCACTCCAAAGTACAAATACATCATCTATGTATCTTGTGTACAACTCAATATACTTTGAGAAATTACTATTACTAAGGAATAGATCTTTTTCTACACTAAACATAAAGCTGTTCGCATAGGCTGGGGCTGCGCATGAGCCCATTGCACAGCCAAAGACCTGTAAATAGAGAGCATTGTCAAAAATGAAATAATTTTTTGTCAAAATTAGTTGTAATAGTTCCAAAAAAAATGCAAGATCCGGACCCGTTAAGAGCTGGTTGTTCGTCAATAGATGTTTCATTGCAGACAAACCCCTGCTGTGCGGGATACTCGTATAGAGGCTTATTACGTCAATCGTGCATAACCAACAACCAGATGGAATGTCACCCAAGTCTTTAATCTTCTTCAGAAAAGAGGTGGTATCTTTCAGGTATGTACTTTCTGCTTGGATTACAGGTTGTAAATAGAAATCTATATATTTAGACACATTGTAAAAGATGGAGTCTCTAGCCGAAATAATCGGCCTTCCTGGTGGGTTTCGTGCATCTTTGTGCACTTTCGGCAAGGTGTAAAAAATAGGTACTACGGGTGATTCAGGTAACAACGCTGTCATCGTGTATTTGTTAATCCATCTATTGTCAACCGCAAATTGAAGTACAGAGGATAATTATTTCTTAAATACAACTGTAGGGTCTGCCTGAAGTTTCTTATAAACAGAACAGTCTAACAGTTGTTTGTACGCTTCTGTCCTATAATCAGCAATGTCCTGCACTACAATACCCCCACCCTTATCGGCGGGGCGTATTATAATGTCTTTATCATTGCTCAGAGATTTAAGAGCCAACATCTCTTTTTTAGATAAGTTGGGATGTTTGTTATGATGTGAAGTAGAAATATCTACAATAGTTTGCTCCATGATTTTTGAGAAAGCCTTGATGGTATAATTCTGAGAGACTGGGTCAAAATTAGATTTTGCTTTAATAGGACATTTTTGTAAATCCGTTCTGGGTATACTAGGATTTTGGCCAAAATAATCTTTCAATCTCAATTGTCTCCCAAGTCTGAAGGCATCAATTTTACTTTCAAAAGAGTTAAATTGTACCGTGGGGACAAAGCTTAAATCCTTGCGCAGAATGTTATTCTCTTCCTCAGATAATATCCTTGAGGATAAATTATATATTATTTCTTTTTCTTTATCGGCTGTTTTTTCTTTCCTTTGGCATTGTCCACCCCTTCTTGTGTAAACTCTATACCCGGGTCTTTGCGAGCCCGGGTAGTCACCCCTAAAGGGGGTCTGCGGGATGATGAACTGCCACTTATACCAGCACATTCTTAATCACTTGATAATCCTCCACTCGAGGTATCCGTGTCAAGTGGAAAACGTCTACGACGTTTAGTTATATTGAATCGTTGCTTAGAAGGGTTAAGGGCCCAAGAATAGACTTTCTTCTCCTCGTAATCTCTGTTGACAGTTTCTAATTTGTTCTGTTTGAACTTGATGAGATCTTTTTTGTACTTGTCAACCTGAACACCCAATTTCGTCAACCAATCACCAGTAGTGTCTCCCGTTAATTTAGTTAAATGCAATGACTCGAATGATTTAATCCTCTCCTTTACCACATTAAGTTCTCTTGCGGATTCTTCCACCACAAGCAGAATAAGGTCAAATGACGCTTTATTAAGGATGGCTGCCCACCTACGGAAGAATTCTGGATTAAAGCGACCAATAGTCGGAATATTGCGTATACGAAACCCTCTGGGAATCTTTTTTGTCCTAAAATAATCCGACAATGTCACTCCATGCAAAAAAAAGTCAGTCTCACGTTTTTTTAGTTTTAACAATTGTGAGAAATAGTATTCAATAGATTCGTCTCCAGCCGTCGTTGAGAGGTTTTCTTTAAATAGGATATTTTCTGCATCAGAATCCGAGAATGTGAGTAAATCACCCAATGGTAATTCCACATCAGCAAATCCAATAGCTCCCTGCTGTTCTGACATATCCACAAAAAACACACAAAAAATGTTCCAGATGAACAGGCAATCCAGAAATCGGGATTCCAATAAACACGGGTAGGTGCCTCAGCAAGAGGACATAATAATGCAATATCATGTACCCATACATATAGCACAGGCTTGGCACTCTTCCACCACAGGTATACTGGTGGTGCCCTCCGCAATGAAAACAATACAGCATACAAAAAGCGGCGGCACTCGTCAAAAATGTAGTCGAAAAGAATGGGTCTCAGACCATCAGTAACGATTCAACGTTTCAATCTTAATAGATTTTCATCAGCGCTACCATAAGCACTGTGTCATGCCAACAGTAAAGCATCCTGAGACCATTCATGCGTGGGGTTGCTTCTCAGCCAAGGGAGTGGGATCACTCACAATTTTGCCTAAGAACACAGCCATGAATACAGAATGGTACAAAAACATCCTCCAAGAGCAACCTCTCCCAACCATCCAAGAACAGTTTATGGAGATATATATATATATATATATATATATATATATCTCCATAAACTGTATATCCAAAGTCAGAATGGCACTGACAAAATCATAGTCTTGCTGGGGTGCATTATCTCAGGCATTTAAGTTAAGCATAATCCCAAAACAAAGCCAGCATATATCCAATTGTAGAGAGAGCACTCACCAGTCTTCTTTTTATGCCAAAGATAAGGGTTTAATTACTCACATATTGTAATGTACAAAGCGGTCGACATTTCGGGCCCCAGGCCCTTTATCAAGACCAAAAGATCAAAACATGCATCCCAAGCACAAAACACACATCACTTATGGGTCTATATATACCACACATGTTCATCATACCACACCCCTTCTTAGCAAACCAGGAAGTGCAGGTAAATAATAGGGTTATATAAACATTGTCACATATCCTGCTAAAGTTGTATGCAAAATTACTCATCAAGGGTATAGTTATATCCAATTTACAGGAAAAAGTGTAATTATAAACCGTATATAGAACAGGGACATAATGACCACCATATTTATGTTCCGATTCACAGGGACATGTACTTATCGTGGACTTAGAGTTTTCGTTCCTTAAGGATATGGCCAGTGTCCTTCAGGTAAGTATTAGTGGATTTTACAATGCGTTGTAGGTAGTGGTCCACAAACTGGGCCACTGATTGTAGGAAAGACCCTCTCGCTGAGATAATGGGACATCCAGGGGGGTCAGTGAGGGATTTATGAATCTTTGGCAGTGTATAAAGAATTAGACAAATTGGATGGTCCACAGTCAAAAAAAGCCAACGCATCCTCACTGATCCACACCTGGGCATGTCCCAAACTCAGTAGGTCATCAACTTGTCTCTTAAGTCTAATAAGTGGGTCAAAGTATATTTTCATATATGTATCGGTCTCTGACAGTTGTTTTTTGATGTCCTGTTTATATTTGTCAAAATCTTGTACCGCCTTTATCGGCATTGCGGATTACAATGGTGGTATCATCACATAATGACTTTAATGCCTTTCTCTCTGATTTAGATAAATTATCGAATGGTTTTTGGACTTGTGCCTCTTCACAACATTCTTGATCAACAATTCTTAAAAAAGGTTTTTAAACTAGCATTATTAGAAAGAGGGTCAAACATGCTAGAACGTTTAAAATATCTAAAAATATTTTCTGTTAAGACCAGATATGCGCCCAGAAGCCCAGGACAGGACGAGCTGGCTATCTCATCACAATGGCTGCTTCAAATGCCTGGGATGCATCTGATTTACAGATTAACCTGCCAATTGGTTCATGTAATCTACTTTTTGACTTGCCCCTGCGGATTGATGTATATAGGCAAGACCATCCGTACTTTTAGAGAGAGGATATCACAGCACCGATCTTCCATCAGACTTGCCTATAATACAGGTGCCACGGATAAGCCTGTTTCTTTACATTTCCTCAAGATGGGACATCAGGTGTCCACCTTACGCTAATAATTATGCTTATGCTCATTGACTGAATCCCTCCCCCGGGTAGAGGAGGTGACAGAGATCTACTACTCCTGAAAAAAGAAGCCAAGTGGATCCATATATTGGACACTGTAGCCCCTAGGGGCCTGAATGAGATGAACCTTTTGAATATGTTCATCTAAAAACTAATATAATGTTTTCAGCTCCCTCTCCTTATTTTCATATTTTATTTTTTGTTTAGATTGATGTTTCCTGTTTTAAGTGTTTTTTTTTATTCAATGATCCACAACTTTAGTAATATTATGACTTATGATTTTTGTATAGATGTGTGTTTTTTAAGTAAGGAATTTGTATATGTACACCATCACTAGAGTCAGTGATATACCAGACATATTTCTATGTTGTTCTCTTATTCTGGCCTTCTAAGCTAATAAGTGATCCCTATGACTCTGATAAGAGTTCTGATTTGCGCTCCCTGTCTGTGGAGCGCATGAGGTCACGTTGACTGTTGGCTGTAGAGAACCTAGCCACAGCCCATGACGGAACTTCCGGGTTGCGTTCCATGAGTTTGGAATGCGACTGCTTGGAAACAGCATGGCTAAGTCTGCGATCCTGGGTTATGAAGTGATCACTAACGGAAACATAAGCTATATTTTACAGGTATAGTCTGTAGGTGCGGATAAGCCTCTATGAGCCATTACAGCTGATTGTATAAGTACTGTACATGTTCTGAAATATCCCCACACCTACCAAGCAGAGCCATAACTAGACTTTTTGGTGCCCTGTGCCAGAAAGAGCATTGGTGCCCCCCTCATTTTTCAAAGGGACATAATGCACCCAAAAAAGGGCCATGGCTTCATGGGGAAGGGCCAGGGAAGAGATAGGAGAGGCCAGGAGATGCTTGGGATGAAATAAGATGAAGCTACAAGCAAGAATGATAATAAACAGAAATTTGACAGGCCCAAACATCGCCCCCTGACCTGTGGTGCCCTGTGCGATGGCACCGGCCACACTACTCTAGCTACGGCCCTGCTACCAAGCGACGGGTAGACCAGCGATACCATCTTCCTTTCCCAGCACCTCCTTGAGTGGTGTACATTCTGCATGGCAGAGTGCACAGACTACTCTAGAGGGTGAAGATTATTTTTACAATTAGATTTTTTTTAATTCCGTTTTTTTTAATGAGTTGCAAAAAATTGCTCATTCCTTTTTCTTTGTTTTTTTTTCTTCAGAATGACCTTGAGTAAGGTCTATGTGCCATGACTTTGGCTTTTGGACTTAATTTTCCCCTGTATACTGAACGTTGTGACATATGTGTATTTATTGTGTTCTTTATGGGGGCACAGTTTTTATGTTCTGGATCTTTCCCTTTACTTGGTCGATGTTGGCATCACTAAAATGGTCTCTACTGTACATGACCAGTTGTTGAAGTGCCTGATTCTATGTTTCTATTGGAATAGTCCTTTCTGTAGATGCACTCATTGGCCTGGTATGTTTGTATGAATCCTGTCCTAATTTTTTAGTTTGAAAAACAGAAAACTAAAAAAAACAAATAAAACAACCAATGTGTGGTGTCTTTATTTACATTCTGAGGGGTATATGGGGGTGTTTGCTGGTAGAGATTTGGGGTGGGATGCTGTTTGGGTGAGGAGAATAGTTTGTTTGGGTTAGGAGATGGTGTTGTAAAGTATAGTTTGATTTAAATTTTTCCCAAAGGATAATTTTGCCAAACATAATATTACCCATTTATAGGCCTGATGCTAAGGCCACCAGAAAAAGGAAATGTATGCTGCAGTTAAATTGTGATTCTTGTTTGTTATATATTTTAAGGTAAAAGAAATACACACAAATTGTAAGAGCATTGACTGTAGAATAAGTATTTAAACAATTAGAATAATGTTTAAAAAATAGTTTATTTTAGAATGGAATTAGTAATACTTATGTTTATAATAAACTTTAATTTAGAAAATTGAGTTTAAAAAAAAGGACAACATTTGGAAGATAAAACAAAATGTACTTTATTTGATATACATTGTTTACTGGAAAAGGTATTTTTTAGATGCAATTGTCTTGCCATTCTACTGTACCCACACCATTAAATAAATTCAGGTATTCTTCCCTGACCTCTTTGGCACCTCCTGACACCACCATAGGGAGTCAGGATCTGGAGAGTGACGGCCACACTTCACTATTCACCATATTTTTCTGACGCTCCAAAACAGAGGTTGGTACCTGTGTTTGTGACGATGTTTTGTGCCTTAGAAAGTTGTGTAGGCACAGCAAGCCATCACTACCCATTCTATTGTTTCAACCCTAAATGTATTGGAGTATAGAAGATGCGGAACCTACTAAACATGATTCCAAATTAATTTTCGACTGTGCGCCTAGCTCTTGAAAGACGATAGTTAAATATTCATTTTTATTTGCATAAACTCCTCTGGGGATCGGGTTTCATTACATGCTTTTGTTTACCAAAGGTGTCATCGGCTACAAAGACGTAGTTCAAATGATGTTTGCACTGGGAAGCAGGTGGTAAATTCAGGGTACCGGACATCATACACTGGTAGAATTTTGTGTCTTTGAATGAGCCACCATCAGATGATCGCCCATTTTTACCAACATCAATATAAATGAATTCATAGTTTGCATTGACAATGGCCTTCAGCACTAGGCTAAAATAGCCTTTATATTTATAACACAGTGAGTCGGTGGGACAATGCGCACGTTTCCCATCAGTTGCCCCACCATAATTTGGGAAATTCCACTTGTCCTCAAATTTCTGACCAATTGTTTGCCAATCCTCAATGAAAGATGGAAATTATAAAGAAAAAAAACGCAAATTAAAAAACAATATTGCAGAAAAACAAAAACCATTACAGAATTTGTATAAAAAGATATGTAAGCCAAATGCAGTTTGGAAGCTAAATATACTATGACGACAGCACATGAAACACATTTCAGGGGGTTACAGTGGGGTCCAGCAGCATATACTGTAGTATAGGGGCTGCACATGATGTATGACAGATTAGTTCAGACTACGGGGACCTGCAAGTAAATACTATGAGGACAGCACATGAAACACATTTTAGGGGGGAACAGTGGGGACCAGCAGTAGATTAAAAAGCACAATATAAATTGTAATTACCTTGAAATACTGAGCTTTCAGAACCGTAAATATGGCTCGACACATCTCAGGGATGATGCGACCCAAAGATTGCGCTGAGATGAGGGTGCCAAACTTCAAGTCAGCAAGGGATCTGCTGTTTGCCAGGAACTGCAGGGTAGCGATCAGCCTCTCCTCAGGGGGTATGGCCCTTCGTATCCTCGTATCCTGCCTCTGGATATTAGGGCATCACCAGATTCAATAACTCATGGAAGGTGAAGTCATCAGGGTGGTTCTCACAAATTCCCAATAGTAGTGGCATGTGCGAGAGAGAATCTCTCTGCAGCAGCCACTCCTTGGTCCAGCATGAGTGGATCCTTCTCGTCTTCTCAGACCTCTATTAGCCAAAAGCACAAATCCAGCATATACTGTCATCACACGATAGCAATAATATGGATCCATGATGATAAAGAAAATAAGCACAGTTTGTTTAAAGACAAGCCAAAAACAAACCACAGCAAATTAGCAATGTAACAGCGTTCAACAGGTGTCAACCAAACCAAACTAGCCACAGAGCATAAATGCAATGATTAAAATGGCCCCCACCTATTTATTCCCTCATGATAGCCACGCTCACCCCTCAAGAAACATATCTGCCCACTATACACCCCTCATCTGAAACCTGTCAATCATTTTGAATGATATGATATTGGTGATCGTTAAATCAATTGAAAATCATTTGATAATCGTTTGAACATTGTTTAAAAATCAAGGGAAAATTGCTGATAGAATTTGGACAGGGAGTAATCGTCTAGTGTATGTGTGCTGCCCTTAAGTAGGATATTGAGCTCTGTATAACCTGGCCATCCAAGGAGAGGTATAAAGGGGAGACTAACCAAGCCTCCTGAGAAATATTGCAAGTAACCTACATTAAGTGTAAGGTTAACAATGCCAAGTGACCCTTCGCCACTCTCTAACCCCTTAAACTGTTTGGGGGTTAGGAAGAAACAAAAAAATAAAAACTTTTTCCACAGTAGCATACTTCACATAAAATCCTTGCAAAAGGACATTAAAATCAATTACGTAATGCAATATACTGTAGTCTTGCCAAACAAATCAGTTTGGCAAGACTACAGTATATGCATAGATATATTTTTAAAAGGGCATTAAACTCAACTACCTAGACACATCAGTCTGGTAGGATCTACCTGCATATAACAGACTTGCAAAATAGGCAATAAATCACTTTTTTCAATCACTTTAAGTGCCCTCCCAATCTCCACACTGAAACACCCAGGGATCACTAACACCTTGTCAAGTTCCAAATCAATCAACATCAATGAGCTTGCAGATGGCAAGTGATATGGATAATTGAGAACAATATCGATGCTGAATAAAAGAGTTGTTAGTATGATTGTATTCAAAGTAACCTTGCCTTTAATAAAATGTATTTGCTTATAGTTGCAAAGATCTTGAATCTTGCAGCTTCTGCATTAGTTTGAGGAGGAATGTCCAGCTGCTTGCTATTTCCAGCTTGCCATTAGATGGTGGTTAGTGAGCATCCTACGGAATAGGAAATTAGAAATTCTGTACAAAGGTTAAATTATATTTTTAATGCTATAAGTCATAATCATATGATAAGGTGATACATGATCATAATGATAAGTTTGGACATCTTCCATTAGGGGAGTATAACAATTGTTTGATTGGTTTATGTGGTATTAACATTTTGGTACATAAAAGTCTTCAATGATTGATGTCAGTTGACAATAAAATACTTTGCCAGCTCTGTGTATGCTACACAAAAAAAATCTTCAAAGACACTTCATCGTTTTTCTAATCATTGCCATATTATGTGGAGGTCCCACTAAAATATTCCCACCATCAACACACGAAGAAGGAAGGAAGGTGTAGAGAGCAGGGTACATGGATTAATTTGTGGCCACAGGTGAGAACTTGTTTTTCTTACTTCTGCTCCATGTACTCACGCTGTAGCAACCTGCCTTTGTTTGTCATTGTTGGCTTGTCTTGTTGAAGTCTTCTTGGAGATTCTAAGAATGGAACCAAGCTTTTACAGTTTATTTTGAGATTGATTTACAGATGGGCCCAGCTAGTCTGTTGCTCCATACGCCATGTAGCGTGCCATACATCTCACACCACACAATACACCTTGAGTCGCGCCACACCGAATGTTTCATAAGGGAATGTAGCATAGCACTGGAAAAAAATCATAATGTGTAATACAACTTTTTGTCCACCAGGTGCTACTTTTCCTAAACTACAGAGCGCATGCGTCAGATTTCCAATGCATTTTCTGTATCACTGCCTGATGATTGCTGTATGGAATCTCATACTGTAGTACTGTGCATGCCCAGTGGAGCCAGTCGGGAGTCACACACAGTGCATCCCAGACTTAGATACTAGTAGTAGGGTCTGAGTGAAAGAGGGATCTATGGATAACAAACTGACTGTGCATTTAAAGCCGAACACTTGTGGCACTGTCAGCACATTGGCACTGTGGTGTCTGCCAGCTCTGGGATTTGCACATGGAATCTCCAGTGCATGCCCAGTGGAGCTACTCCATATGCCATGTAGCGCCCTGCTAGTCATGCTATGCTGTGGCATATGAAGTCTCAGTACTGTGCATGTCCAGTGGAGCCAGTTGGGAGTCACACACAGTGCATCCCAGACTTAGATACTAGTAATTTTATGACTTAGAAACTACTGTAGTAGTGGGCTCTGTTTGAAGAGGAGTCTCTGTATTACATATGACTGTGCGTTTTAAGGCGCACACTTGCATCACTGTCAGCTCTGTCCCAGAATTAAATACTATAGTGATTTCATGACTTAGAAACTAGTAGTGGGCTCTGTTTGAGAGAGGGGTCTCTGGATTACAAACAGACTGTGTGTTTAAAGCCACACACTTGCGTCACTGTCAGCTCTCTCCCAGAATTAAATACTATAGTGATTTCATGACTTAGAAACTAGTAGTGGTGTCTGAGTGAAAGAGGGGTCTCTGGATTACAAACTGACTGTGCATTTTATGCTGCACACTTACATAACTGTCAGCTCATTCCCACAATTAAATACTATAGTGATTTCATGACTTAGAAACTAGTAGTGGGCTCTTTTTGAGAGAGGGGTCTCTGGATTACAAACTAACTGTGTGTTTTAAGCCAAACACTTGCAGCACTGTGGGCACATCAGTCTGTGGTGGCTGCCAGCTCCGGGAGTTGCACATGAGATCTCCAGCACATGCCCAATGGAGCCACTCTATATGCCATGTAATGCCCTGCCAGTCGCGCTATACTGTGGCAAGTGGAGTCTCATACTGCGCATGCCCAGTGGAGCCAGTTGGGAGTCACACACAGTGCATCAGCTGTACATGACAAGTGTGGATTTTGACATGGCTGGCATATGTAGGCTAGAGGTTTAGATGAGCGCTTTATGCAGAGTGGGCATCACGAGTTTGACACCTGGTAAGGGAATTTTTTTTTATTTCACTACAGGATTAAAAATAAATCCCTTGGTGGTGTGTGAGTTTTGTCATTTATACAGGTATGTGTTGACCAAAAAGACACACTCCCAGCATTGCATAAAGACCAAGCAATTGAAGTTCAGTATTCTTATCCAACCCTACTGAACTCAATACATTGGCCACAGCTTCCCACTACCTGGCATTTCTATGCTACTTTATTCCACTGTACTGCTGATGCACTGTGTGCTCAAAAAAGTGATGTGTGGAGCTCTATACAGTACTAAACGTAGCATCCTGATAGTTGAACTATGCTGTGGTATATGGAGTCTCACAGTACTGTGTATGCCCATTTGGAGATGGTCGGGAGACACACACAGTGCATCCCAGACGTAGATACTATAGTGATTTCATGACTAGTAGTGGGCTCTGTTTAAAAGAGGAGTCTCTGTATAACAAACTAACTGTGAATTTTAAGGTGTACATTTGCGGCACTGTTGGCACTAATCATTACCACTATCTGATGACTTCTCTGGGATAGGGCGGCTCGTCACCTTCAGTTTCTGGAACTGTGGACAAAATGTTTTTAATTTTGCCTCAAAACAATGTGGAAAAATGTCAATAAATTCAGCCTAATAGTGCTATAACTATTATTACACTTTATTTACAGTTTCCACTTACTGTACAGTATGGCTCATGCACACTAGATGATGTGTGTATGAGTCGATATCGTGAGCCACAGGCCCAGCAGTGGTGTTGGTGATGTCAAGTGTATGTACCAAAAACAATGGGGGTGGGAGGAGAGGCCATGCTGAATTCGCCAGCATGGCATCGTTAACAATATCCCCAGATTGGGCTGCATGTACATCCCACTGGGGATATTGTTGATGACATGAGGGAGCGGGAGCACATCATTGGTGATTTACTGCATACACACTAGATGATATGAACAATATATCATTGAACAATATTGTTACCATTCATCAAAATCATCTAGTTTGTAAGCCCCTTAAGACAGGTCACCGAAACATACTGTATAGTACTGAAAAAAATACAGAAATACAGAAATAATTAGTGTGTAAGGAGAAGAGGTTGGAGATGGGTCCTTGGAGTACAGGAGGGAGAGAAACACTGTGAAAAGTAAAAAAGTAGAGATAGAAGACAATGTAGTGTACAGTACTTACGAAGCCTAGAGAGGCAACTGGGGGTGGCTGCAGCCTCCTGGGGCTCCTCCTCCATTTCTGGAACTGTGAAAAGAAAACAATGTCATTTTGTCACAAAACTATTTGAAAAATGTCAATAAATAAAGCCCAACAATATTATTACTGTACTATTATTACACTGTTTTGACAGTATAATACAAGGTGACCAAAACATAATGCACTGTACGGAAAAAAAAGCTGAAGTACAGTACTGTACAGTAAGAATTAGTGTGTAAGCAGACGAGGTTGGAAATGGGTCTTTAGCTCCATACAGTACACTATAGATGATAAGTTGAATGATCTGGATGATAATGACAATCGTCCAGATTGTCGAGTGTGTATGCTTGATGCACCAGTGTGTATGCTAATGATGCACGCTCCTGCCAGGGGCATTTCAATAGAGGAGATGGCCCAGACCCCCTCCTCTTAGTCCAGTGGCTGGCAGCGCACTGAGGGCCTGATTCAGACCTGGTCGCAAGCGCTGAGCGCTCGCAACTGGGTCGATGGTGGCCCACAGCACATGCGCATGACGGAGCCGGCTAGCATCAGGCAATCCATCGCTCTGGGTCTCGCACCAAAGGGGGTGAGCTGTTGATGTTGAGTGACAGCTCGCCCCGCCTGGTGGGTGGGCTGGGGAGGTGGCTGCCCAAACGGAGGCGTTCCCGAGGGAACACTTGCCGTTTGGGCGGTGGCCCCACTGACATCACGAGTGATGTCAGTGGAGAGCTTCCGGCTCTGTTAGAGCTGAAAGCTCTCTGGGGCTTGCGATGAATGAGACCCTATCACAAGGGTCTCATTGCAAGCCCGATGGTCGTGATGGTCTAGGTCACACACAGCTATGCGAGCGGCCAGGAGGCCGCTCAAAAAAAAAAAGCCCGGCCCTGATTCAGAGCGAGCGGCTCTGAAACAGGCCCTGAGCACAGCATTGCACTGATAGACTCTGAGCACTAGAGTGTGCCCAGTGTCTACAGCACATGCGTAGTTCATGGGAAAAATGGCCATATTGGCCATTTTCCCTTTGTTTTTCATACTGCACATGCGCAAGACACCTGAAAACTTGGTGCAGCTGCCTTTTTCCATAAGTTTTTAGACTGCAAACCTCAGCACTGACTTAGGACTCTGGAGTGGTAAGTATAATATAGGTGCAGGGTCTGCACCCATTATAAATACACCCCTGGGTCATGAGGATTGTTAACAATGTCTTTCATCACCTGAACTTGCAGGAGAATCTGACAATAACGTTATCGATATCATTGAGTGTGTACAATATGCTCGTATCATTTGCCTGGGAGAGCCCGGACAAAGACTACACAATATTGCTAATGGAGCATATAGTTTACTGTGTACTTTACTGTACTGTATAAGCCTTTTGGAGTAAATGAGGGAGAAACACATTCTGAAAAGGAAAAAAAAAAAAGTAGAGTGATACTGTAGAAGACCATGTACAGTAGTATACAGGACTTATGGGGCCTGGAAGGGCGGCGGTGGTGGCGATCTGAGGAAAAAAAAACCATAATGTAATTTTGACAAAAAGCAATTAAAAAAATGTCATTACTGTAAATGGAGCCCAACTGTACTATTGCACTTTTTTGGCAGTATAAGACAAGGTGACCGAAACATACTGTACTGTACTAGAAAAACCACAAGTACTGTACAGTAAGAATTCATGTGTAAGCAGAATTGGTTTGAGATAGGTCTTTTGCCGCATACAGTACACAGTAGAAGATAAGTTGGATGATAATGACATTGTTATAGTTCATATAGTTTCAGAACGTCCAGTGTGTATGCATGATAAACACTATACAATATCGCTCATGGAGCATATAGTCTAGTGTGTACAGTATGAGCCTTTTGGAGTAGAGAAGGAAGAAAGACATTCTGCAAAGGGAAAAAAAAGAAGAGAAATACAGTAGAAGATGATGTACAGTAATGTACAGTACTTACGAGGCCTGGAAAGGCGGCTTGGGCCGGCTGCGGCCTCCTGTGCCTGGCACCTCTGACGCCTCACTTACTGCGGAAAAACAAAACATTGTAATGTACATTACGGTAAAGTTTGCTTGTAAACAATTGGACTATACCAAAAATTCCTTCTGTACAACAAGTCTCGACCTGAATAACAACACAAACAAACACAGTATACTGTAGTAAAAATATTAGTCTGTGAAGCTGGCCCAACATGGTATGGTAAAAAAATATACAGTATATACTACATAACTACAGTAGGTACTGTATGCCCAAGTGGTTGCCACCCCACCCCACAAGCTGTGCTTTTGGCTTGCAGGGTGCCAGGATCAGCACCCTGCTGCCAGAATTGCTGCCCTTAGCATACTTTGGAGGCTATAGGCACACCCTGGTGTTTATAATTCTTAAGACTCTCTGGGCAGTGCAATACTGTACTATAGTTTGGAGTAAAGGTGAACCCGCCACCTATTCATAATGTCAGACTTAAAGGGGGCAGGGCTGGCACAGGGCACTGTGAGCCCTAGCTACAGCACTGATTCACATTACTGTACAGTACAACACACAGTAGTGTCCCTTAGGCAGGTTACTGTAGTGCTTATTCATGTCATGTGACAAGGTACTGTAGTGCAACTTTATTCATGTTACAGTATGTACTGTACAGTATCAGGGTTTCGGGCTTTAGATTAAAAGTGTCTAGGTCGACATAGATTGGTTGACATGCATTAGGTCGACTGGAACAAAAGGTTGACTGGGACTCATGATCGACACAGTATTTACCACTGTGGCAATAGATAATGGATAAAATGTCACCAAATTATTTTTGCTGACAAAATATCATTATAGCCACACATACAGTATGTTGGGTCAACTTGCCTTTTGTTAGGATTACTGTACAGTACTTTTGTAATGTTACAGCAGGTGCTTACCGGATAGTTAGGGTTAGGCACAAGGGGAGTGTTAGGGTTCTGTAGAGCGGGTCATACTGTATTACAAATTTGGACCATGTCAACGATGCGACCTAATTACTGTAAATGAGACCATGGTAAACAAGCCCCACGTCAACCAATAGTGTGTTGCCTATTAGTACATGTCGATCTAATGACGCTGGTGAAAATATGGGTATGAGGTACAGTAGCGACTGCCACTCATTGTCAGTTATCCCACACCCTACAGTACAATGTATGTCACAGTAGTGCATTGTATTTGTTACTGTACACTATACTGTAATTGTACAGCAATACTGTACTTTGTGGTCATTGGAGGAGCTATCCTGCTTGCTGGCATTCTTCACATACAGGGGATAGAGAGTTATAGTGATAATCTGTTTCCAAGGTGTTGTCAGGTTGTGGGATTCCTAGATTGCTCATTATTTCAAACCTGATTCCATTTGGATCACATGTTCTGAACTTCCTAAGGATCACAGACCTCTAGTATAAAGTCTGTTACTAACTGTGTCTCAGTGTCTGTGCAATGTTACTTTAAGGTCTTTCTTGGACTCCTGCCAGATACCTGCTGTGCCTGTGGGTTGCTGTGGACTTTGCTATATCTCCGCTCATGTTCCAGCTAAACCTCTGATGCCAGTTACCAGCCGCACTACAGAGCTCAGCATAGCCGTTGCCTAAGTATTGCTTTCTGCTCCACTGCTGTGGTTTCACCTTTTGCTGCACTATTTACTTTGCCTGTGTCTCTTACTCCTGTGGACATCGAACCCATCTTCGTTACAGTTGTCAACTGCACCGTTACAGTTATAATCACCGCATCGCGGGGCTCAACCACGTTCCAGATTCTAGTCACACTGCAGGGCTCAACCCTGTTCCAGAACCACATCGCTTCACAGGGATCAACCCTGCTTCAACCTTCATGGCATCGTGGGGCTCAACCCCGCTCCAGATTCTAGTTACACCTCAGGGCTCAACCCTTTTCCGGAACCACACTGCTTCACAGGGCTCAACCCTGCTTCAACCTTCATTGCATCACAGGGCTCAACCCCGCTCCGCATTCTAGTTACACCGCAGGGCTCAACCCTGTTCCTTAACCTCACGGTATCACAGGGCTCAACCCTGCTTCAACCTCATCACATCACAGGGCTCAACCCTGCTCCAACCTCACCTGTCACCCTGCTCCAACATCAATGCATCACAGGGCTCAACCCTAGTCTGACCTCACCGCATCACAGGGCTCAACCCTGCTTCAGCCTCACAGCATCATAGGGCTCAACCCTACTCCGTATTTCACTGCATCACAGGGCTCACTCTGCTTCGGATCTCCATCACTACAGGGTTCAACTCTGGTGAAGCTCCTCTATACCATCCTGAGATGTTAGCCTCATACTGGACTCGGGTTCCCTACCATATTAGCTCTTCTGTGTTAAAGACTATATATATGGGGGGTTTTCTCCTATGCTCATTATTGCTTATGTGAACCTCTGTGTTGTTGAGACTTTATATGAGACATTGCTATTATATTTCTCCTGTGAATACATTCTATTTACTTTTATTCCGTGCTACCGAGATTTCATGAAAGGTCACTCCTAAAGCCACCCCAGTTTATTGTGCCTAGTAAGCCTGCCTCCTCCCAGGAGTCTCAAGTGTCAGCAGCCGTGACAGTTGCACAGACCTAAAAATGAATCCAGATCTGGAACAGGCTACTGGGGTACAGGTGCTTCCGGGTTTGACCGCTCTTTTGGAAGTACAGGAAAACACTCAAGTTCAAGTTTTGCAATGTCTTCAAGATCTTTCTACAGGTCTTGATAAACTTAAGATTCCTGTTGCAAATACATCAGGGGTTTCTGCTTCTCATTTAGGTCTACCTCTTATGATGGTAAAACATGTAGAGGATTTCTCAACCAATGTGAGATTCATTTTGAATTATTACCTCAAAGTTTTACCACCTCTCATGTTAAAGTGGCTTATATTATGTCATTATTGTCTGGTGCTGCTCTTGAGTGGGCCTCCCCTTTATGGGAGAGAAATGATGCCTTAATGTCTAATTACCAAGCTTTTGTTTCTTCTTTCAAAAGGATATTTGATGAACCTGGAAGATCAGTGGCCGCGTCTGTGGATATTTTGCGAGTAAAGCAAGGAACAGCTCCAGTTGGTCAGTATGTGGTTCGTTTTCAAACTATAGCCGCAGAACTTAAATGGAATAATGAGGCATTAAGAGCAGCATATTGGAATGGTCTCTCTGAGAGACTTAAAGATGAGTTGGTGACTCTGGATCTTCCTGAGAATTTGGATGAGTTAATTTCATTGACTATTAAAATTGATCTGCGTATGCAAGAACGAGGGGTTCAGAGGAGTCGCTCTGACTGTTCTAAAAATTCTCTTTCCCAGTCTCACTCTTTTCATAGTACATGTGATGAGCCTATGCAAATTAATAAATCTAAATTGTCTGAAGTTGAGAAGCAACGTAGGAGGCGTTCTAGTTTGTGCTTGTATTGTGCATCCTGAGAACATTTCTTGGCTAAATGTCCAATAAGCCCGGGAAACGATCACCCCTAGTTGATGGAGGTAAGTCAAACTATGGGAACTTTCTAAAGTTTCCCCCAATAAGGATTGTTTAATTTCTGTGAGCATTCCTGATTTTGGTTCTTTGTGACAAGAGTTTTCTGCATTGCTTGATTCTGGAACAGCTGGCAATTTTATTTCATTGTCTTTGGTTCAGAAATTAAAAATTCCTGTTGTCAAATGAACCCGTTCTTTTTCCCTTTCTGCTGTTAATGGGACTAGAATTTCTGATGGATATGTTACGCATCATGAAAGTCTATGAAGTTGAGGGTAGGAGCTTTGCATGAAGAAAGTTTGGTATTCCCCATTTCTATGTATGATATAGTTCTTGGTTTACTATGGTTAACTCTTCATAACCCTCATATTGATTGGACTTGTTCTCAACTTCTTTCTTGGAGTCCTAAATGCAAATTAAATTGTTTGATTCCTGTGGTACAATTGGCTGAAGTGAAAGTAGATGTTCCACCTTCTCTCCCACAGCCTTGTCATGAATTTGCTGATGTTTTTTCTGAGCAGGCGGCAGACTAACTTCAACCGCATCGTCCCTGGGATTGTCCTATTGAACTTATTCCCGGTAAAATGCCACCCAAAGGTCGAGTATACCCTCTCTCTGTTCCTGAGACTCAAGCCATGTCGGAATACATGCAAGATAAATTATGAAAGGGATTTATCAGGCCTTCTTCATCTCCAGCTGGAGCAGGCTTCTTTTTTGCAAAGAAAAAGATGGTGATCTTCGTCCATGTATCGACTTTAGAGGTCTAAATGAGATCACGTTAAAAAATAAATATCCTTTGCCTCTCATTACAGAATTGTTTGACAGAGTTAAGGGTTCTCGACTGTTTACCAAACTTGATCTAAAGGGAGCTTACAACTTGATCATAGTTAAAGAGGGTGATGAGTGGAAAACTGCGTTTAATACGCGAGATGGCCATTATGAGAACCTCGTCATGCCTTTTGGTTTATGTAATGCTCCTGCGGTGTTCCAGGAGTTTGTGAATGAAATTTTCCGAGATATACTTTATCAGTTTGTTATTGTTTATCTTGATAATATTTTGATTTTTTTCCAGGAATCTTTCTGATCATCGTACCCATGTTAAAGAGATATTAAGTCATCTTCAAGCTAATAAGCTTTATGGTAAGATCTCCAAGTGTGTTTTTGAAGGCCCAGTTATACCCTTTTTGGGGTATATCATTTCCGGTTCCAAACTCCAGATGGACCCTGAGAAGTTAAAGGCTATTCAAGATTGGGATTTGCCCACTTCATTAAGGTCTATTCAGAGATTTTTAGGCTTCGACAATTATTACAGAAAGTTTATCAAAGTGTTTTCAACGATTGTAGCTCCAATTACTGCTATGACAAAAAAAGGGGCTAATCCCAAAGTGTGGTCCCCAGAGGCATTGGATGCCTTTCAGACTCTCAAAGATGCATTTTCCGCGGCCCCCATTCTAGATCAACCTGATGTTGAGAAGCCATTTATGCTAGAAGTGGATGCCTCCACTTACGGAGTTGGGGCTATTTTGTCTCAAGTGGCTGCAGATGGGAGAACCGTGTCTTGTGGATTCTTTTCACAAAAGTTTTCTAGTGCTGTGAGTAATTACTCCATCGGGGACCAAGAGTTGTTAGCTATTAAGTTAGCTTTGGAGGAATGGAGATATTTATTAGAAGGCACAAAGCATCCTATTACTATTTTTACAGACCATAAAAATTTGTTGTATTTGAAAACTGCCCATTGTCTGAACCCACGAAAAGCTCGTTGGGCACTCTTTTTTTTCTCATTTTGATTTTGTCCTCATGTATCATCTAGGTTCATTGAATAAAAAGGCAGATGCACTTTCACGCTCAATGTTGGAAGAGAAAGAACAAAATGAGGATCAAAGGTACCATGTAATAAACCCTCTGGCTTTTTCTCAATTTCCATCTTTCCTGATCCTCCTCCTGGGAAGATATTTGTGGCACCAGAGTTACGAGGTAAACTTCTTTCCTGGGCTCATAATTCTCGTTTCTCTGGACATCCAGGGGTTCATAAAAAGTACTCATTTTTGCAACGTTCCTATTGGTGGTCTTCCTTGAAAAATGATGTCCAAGAGTTTATATGTTCTTGTTCTAAGTGTGTACAACATAAGTCCTCCCGGCAGTCTCCAGCTGGTCCTCTCCATCCACTACCCATTCCCACCCAACCATGGACCCATCTTTCAATGGATTTTATTACAGATCTTCCTTGAGTCTAGGGGGTGTACAGTTATTTGGGTAGTGGTGGATCGTCTTACCATGATGGCTCATTTTTGTCCTTTGGCTCGATTCCATCAGCTCCCAAATTAGCACAAATATTTATCAAAGAGATATTTTGTCTTCATGGACTTCCTTCTGAGATAGTGCCTGATTGGAGTGTCCAGTTTGCTCAGTTTTGGAGGGCTTTATGTTCATCATTGCAAATTAAATTACAGCATTTCACCCTCAGTCAAATGGACAAACCGAAAGAGTGAACCAGGAGTTGGAGACCTTCTTGAGAATGTATATTTCTTCTTCTCAAGATGATTGGATAAATTTCTTGCCTTGGGCTGAGTTTGCTCATAACTTTCATTATTCAATCTGCTACAGGTGTAAGTCCTTTTTTGCCAATTCTGGTCGGCATCCTCGAGTTCCTGAGCTTCAATCAATTCCTACAGTGGACGTTCCAACAGACAAAGCTACACTCCAACATTTTTCAGGAATTTGGAGACAGGTACATAAGTGTCTTAGGAAAGCCTCTCATAACTATAAGGTCTTTGCTGATAGAAAATGTTTGGCTGTTCCTAAATATTCTGTTGGGGATCGTGTCTGGTTGTCTACTAGAAATCTTTGACTTAAAGTACCTACTGTGAAGTTGCTCCCTGGTATATTGGTCCTTTTCGTATTATGAAAATTATCAACCCAGTGGCATGTCAGTTACAGTTACCTCCAACTATGCATGTACCTCACTCCTTTCAAGTCTCCTTGCTTAGACCATTGATTCTTAATCGATATTATGACAGCTTGCCTAAAGTACCTCCCATAACATCTGCTTGAGGTGTGGAGTTTGAGATCGATAAGATTATGGATTCACGTAAGCATCAAAATCTATTACAATACCTTGTAGACTGGAAGGGTTATGGCCCAGAGGAGAGATTTTGGATTAAAGACTCTTATGTCCATGCTCTTAAGTTGATATGTAATTTTCATGCTAAATTCTCTTTAAAACCTGGTGGGTGTTCAGAGACCACCCAAAAAGGGGGGGTACTGACAGGACTGCGACTATTTCAGTACATAAAGATAGATTACTTTTTCCAAAGTTTCTTTGTGGTCATTGGAGGAGCTATCCTGCTTGCTGGCATTCTTTACATACAGGGGATAGAGAGTTAAAGTGATCATCTGTTTCCATGGTGTTGTCAGGTTGTGGGATTCCTAGATTGCTCATTATTTCAAACCTGATTCCATTTGGGTCAAACTTTCTGAACTTCCTATGGATCACAGACCTCTAGTATAAAGCCTGTTACTAACTGTGTCTCAGTGTCTGTGCAACATTACTTTCAGGTCTTTCTTGGACTCCTGCCAGATAGCCGCTGTGCCTGTGGATTGCTGTGGACTTTGCTATATCTCCGCTCATAATCCAGCTAAACTTCTGATGCCAGTTACCAGCCACACTACAGAGCTCAGCATAGCCATTGCCTAAGTATTGCTTTCTGCTCCACTGCTGTGGTTTCACCTTTTGCTGCACTATTTACTTTGCCTGTGTCTCTTACTCCTGTGGACATCGAACCCATCTTCGTTACAGTTGTCAACTGCACCATTACAGTTATCATCACCGCATCGTGGGGCTCATCCACGTTCCAGATTCTAGTCACACTGCAGGGCTCAACCCTGTTCCAGAACCACATCGCTTCACAGGGATCAACCCTGCTTCAACCTTCATGGCATCGTGGGGCTCAACCCGGCTCCAAATTCTAGTTACACCTCAGGGCTCAACCCTGTTCTGGAACCTCACCATATCACAGGCGTCAACCCTGCTTCAACTTAATCACATCACAGGGCTCAACCCTGCTCCGACCTCACCACATCACAGGGCTCAACCCTGCTCGGACCTCACCGCATCATAGGGCTCAACCCTGCTCCGACCTCATCGCATCACAGGGCTCAACCCTGCTCCGACCTCACCGCTTCACAGGGCTCAACCCTGCTTCAACCTCCTAGCATCACAGGGCTCAACCCTGCTCCATCTTTCACCACATCACAGGGCTCAACCCTGCTCGGACCTCACCGCATCACAGGGCTCAACCCTGCTCCGACCTCATCGCATCACAGGGCTCAACCCTGCTCCGACCTCACCGCTTCACAGGGCTCAACCCTGCTTCAACCTCCCAGCATCACAGGGCTCAACCCTGCTCCATCTTTCACCACATCACAGGGCTCACTCTGCTCTGGATCTCCATCACTACAGGGTTCCACCCTGGTGAAGCTCCTCTATACCATCCTGAGGTGTTAGCCTCATACTGGACTCGAGGTTCCCTACCATATTTGCTCTTCTGTGTTAAAGACTATATATATATATGGGGGTTTTTCTCCTATACTCATTATTGCTTATGTGAACCTCTGTGTTGTTGAGACTTTATGTGAGACATTGCTATTATATTTCTCCTGTGAATAAATTCTATTTACTTTTATTCCATGCTACCAAGATTTCATGAAAAGGTCATTCCTAAAGCCACCCAAAGTTTATTGTGCCTAGTAGGTCTGCCTCCTCCCAGGAGTCTCAAGTGTCGGCAGCCGTGACACCATCACTGCAGGGATGGCACAGTGCGCTCATGGCCAATTGTGGCCAGGATCTTTCCCTGGCCTACCTATATGTGAGCTTCTTTTCCTGGTTATTGGAGAGAGGTCGGTCTCTCCACTTTACCAGGATCAGAAGCTCACCTGTGGTGAAACGTCTGCTTCTCACAGCCATGTTACAGACTCTAAGTCACATGACGCACTCACAATGCACAATGCTATGTGCATGCTCATACCATTTATCAGTACTGTACTGTAGCTGCCATCTAAACCCCTTGTCACAGAAAGTGCGTCCTAAACCCAAGTCGAGACACTCAACACATAACTGTATGTGTCTGCAGGGTGCAGTAGTGCCGTCAATATAGTTCTGCAGCATTATTGAGCAGGAAATCACGTGGATTTATTTAAAATTGACAATGTATTTGACTACCTAAACCCCAATACCTATATGTGCATCCAAGACTTGGTTGGTGTGCATGGACCTGACCCACCTCTGTACTTAATTAAAAAAAATACTGTAGTGTACAGCAATGAATCTAAAATATTCAGGATTACGAAATAATAACTGTCTGTGGTGGGAATTGAAACCTGGTCCACTGCAATATAAAACATCCGCTCTACCACTAGACCAAGAAGGATATCACATCCAACTACTGAATCCTTGTGCACTCCATCCATCCACTCCTGTTAATCTTTTAAGCTTACTGTAGAGTACGGGGAGGGGCTGGAGTGGGAACTCGGGATGGTGCTGGGTGCCAAGATACCTACAGAGTATGGGGGAATGTAAACACAATGATGTACACTGTAATCATGAATTTTATTTCTGTGGTAGGGGAAGTGCATAGCCAACCCTGAAGTTACAGGTTATGTAGCCTACATTGTACATGTTAGAAGCGCTGGGGGGAGGGTGGGGAAAGGTAAAACAATTTACCACCAGTACTGTTATTTAAAAAAATATATATATATTTTGCATACCATTTACAGCAATGTACATTACTATACTATACTATAGTAAATGAATCGGCATTTTACACTTGTGATGCTCTAATGTGAACTAATTTGCTGCTAATGTACATATCAGTTATATTGTCATATTACCATAGCTTATTTTTCTAAGTCTTCATTTCAGGATTAAAAATAAATCACTTGGTGGTGTGTGAGTTTATACAGGTATCTGTGTTGACCAAAAAGATGCGCACTCAGCATTGCATAAAGAGCGAACAATTGAAGTTCATTATTTTTATCCAATCCTACTCAATACATTGTCAACATTTTCCCACCACTTGGCATCTCTATGCTACTTTATGCCACTGTACTGCTGAAGCACTGTGTGCTTAAGAAAGTGATGTGCGGCACTGCATATGCCATGTAGCACCTTGCTAGTTACTCTATACTGTGGTGTATGGAGTCTCATAGTACTGTGCATGCCCAGTGGAGTTACACACAGTGCATCCAAGACTTAGATACTATAGTAATTTTATGATTTAGAAACTACTGTAGTAGTGGGCTCTGTTTGAAAGAGGAGTCTCTGTATTACATCTGACTATGCGTTTTAAGGTGCATTTGCAGCACTGTCGGCACTGTGGTGGCTGCCAGTTCCAGAAGTTGCACATGGGATCTCTGGTGCATGCCCATCTGAGCCGCTCCATATGCTATGTAGTGCCCTGCTAGTCGTGCTATGCTGTGATATATAGAGTCTCATAGTAATGCGCACTTGAAATCACTTGGTGGTGTGTGAGTCCTGTCATTTATACAGGTATCTGTGTTGACCAAAAAGATGCACTCCCAGCATTGCATAAAGACCGAGCAGTTGCCATTCAGTATTGTTATCAAAGCCTACTAAACTCAGTACATTGTCCACAACTTCCCACCACCTGGCATTTCTATACTACTTTGACACCCAGCTGTACAGTAATTTATATGAATCCGCCATGCACTAGACTTTGTATTGTATACATTACAGAGTCATCTCTCTTTGTGTATGACCACCCAAGTCCTTTCGCCACCTCCCCCACTATCACGTATTACTATTCAACTCCACTGAGCTCGTTGTATGGCTCACCACCATTCCCCACCACCATTTGCTTCTATTCAATATCACCACATGCTGAGCCGCTATTGACATTGTACACATTGCCTGCTGTAATTCGCACACGTCACATCACATACACGACAGGTGCAGCCATCAACATCACTAGTGTGTGTGGTGTAGAGGTTTGGGTGAGCGCACTGTATTGTGGGCATCCTGGGTTCAATACCTAGAAGGGTAAATTGTTTTTTATTTTTAAATCTTCACTACAGGATTAAAAAGAAATCACTTGGTGGTGTGTGAGTTCTGTCATTTATCTATCTGTGTTCACCAAAAGATGCACACAACATTGCATAAATACCAAGAAATTGAAGTTCAATATTCTTAAGCAAGTATACTCAGGTAGACTCTCCTCAACTTCCCACCACCTGCCATTTCTATGCTACTCTATGCCACCCAGCTGTATTTTACATGAAACCACCATGCACTAGACATTGTATTGTACATATTACAGGGAAGTCCTGCATCATGCTGTCCTGATGCTTACTCATTCCTGACAATATGGTGGCTCGTAACAGGCCATATAGCAGGGGCGAGCTGCGGATCTTGGTCCGTTGATGGGACAGGGCGCTCGCCAACAATCAGGAGAATATGAACGCTGCAATGACATCCTGTACAAATATGGATGGCAACGGACGCTCCGCTCGCTGAAAAGGAGGTGGAGCAATCTAGTGAGAAGGGCTCCCCGGCAGCTGCAGCGGCTCAGGGCCCAAGTGCAGCATAGTAAGTACTGTACAGTATGCACATTAAGCTCATTATATATAGTAGCCAATCAGTATCTGTATTTAAAAGTAAAAATGTTTAAAAAGTATTTAAAATAAATAAAAAAGGGCATGCCCCCCCTTCCATCCCCCCCAACAAAAAAAAGACCTACCAGTAACAGGCTTTGAGGACCCAGTCCTAGTTGTGCTAAATTCAAAACCAGTCCTGGTTGCCAAAATACAGGGGTCAAAAAAATGTATTTACCAAAACCAGCTCTGAACTTTATCTAGTGGGGGAGGGTAATCCCCCCAATAAAGGGGTCCCACTCTCCAGGACACCCTAGTATGATAGCCTAGGGCTATCCACGGCACTCCTGGAGCAGTGGTTGCTGGGTTTATTATGTATAGTGTGGTGCATTTTAAAGAGTTAAAAATACTGTTATTTGGAGAAAAAAATTCTGTTTCTTGGAGAACCACAACTACAAGCATTTGGGGCATTACAGGGGGCGCTGATAGCTGTAGTTTCACAGCAAAAGAAATATTAAAATAAACACAAGACACACACACCATAGAAAGTAAAAGTTTATTAAAACATACAGTACATGCACACACTATCTCACATACTGTACTCACCTATGTATTCCTGTAACCATCAATCTCCTCTTCTCCATGTAGAATCCATAGGGTACCTGTAAAAAAATAAACCATACTCACCTCCTCCTACTGCATGCATAGATTATGACACGCCTCTCACATGCACTGTAGCGGTACACGTCCACTTTAATGCTGTGCTCATACTGTACTGTACAGTAGGTGTTGGTTTTACAATCTCCCTGAAATGCTGTTTCACACCTTAAAGTACAGTAGTTTTCATTCTGACACCCTTGTTACTGTATGTGGACATAACTGTATTGTTTTTTTGAAAGGCAAAGTGGTAGACATCAGAGCCATAACTAGACTTTTTGGTGCCCTGTGCCAGAAAGAGCATCGGCGCCCCCCTCATTTTTCAAAGGGACATAATACACCCAAAAAAGGGCCATGGGTTCATGGGGAAGGGCCAGGGAAGAGATAGGAGAGGCCAGGAGATGCTGGGGATGAAATAAGAGGAAGTTACAAGCAAGAATGATAGTAAACAGAAATTTGACATGCCCAAACAGCGCCCCCTGACCTGTGGTGCCCTGTGCGATGGCACCGGCCACACTACCTTAGCTACGGCCCTCGTAGACGTGATGTATCGCAACAGCTACTGTACTGTATTTTTACTATAATTAAATGTACACTATGCCCTCCTCAATGATTAGGTGCAGGGTACTACATTATAATGAAAACTACAGTATAAGGGCTCTACTCGTGTGTCTTGTGTCTAAGGACATTGCCGCCATGTTTGGCATACTGTACTGTAATGTGTATAAAATGCACTGCTAATGTGTGGCATAATGTCTATAAGGGCCCAAGTAAAGTGTGGCATAATGTCTGTAAGGCTACTGTAAAGTACTCTACAGTACATTACAGTGTTTTTTTGTTAACAGGTATTCAGCAGTAGCAAAGATAGGACAGACAGGTCCCGGTGTCACTGCAGAGATGCCAGAACTGCCTAGCGGGTAAGTTCTGTACAGTCTTTGTTTTTGGTGTTCTAGTATGTGGTGTTCTGGTAAAGATTAGTACTGTACAGTAGTTTTTTTTGTTTCCAGACTGTTTAGAGGAAAACTGATGGTAGTGTTGTTTATCTACAGTGCAGACACCACCACCACCACCATGTTTTTTTTTTGTTTTTTTTTTTAAATGCAGATACAGTACTGTACAGTATGGTCTCCAGAACAACTAAACATCTCACAGTACTTTCCTTTCTTATTGCTTTGTTGCCTTTGATCCCTGCCTTTTAACTCACTTGAAGTCATCAGGCCAAATGTAATAGGGTGAGAGTTAGCAGTAAACCTTCACATTGGCTGAGTTTTATCTTCAAAATAGGGAAACATGAAGATGAGATTTTACATCATGATAGTTTTGCCTGTAAAAACATGGGAGTGTGCATGTTCTCAGACTCTGTTACAATGGGCCAGTTTAAAAAGTGTGAGAGATTACAGGTTTTAATTGTACTTTATTACTATACTTTTCACTTCTTGTGTGTGCACTACAATACTGCTCTCTAGCCTTCATAAGTACTGTACACTACATTGTCTTCTATCTCTACTTTTCTTTCCTTTTCACAGTGTATAGTATCTCTCCCTCCTGTACTCCAAAGACCCATCTCCAACCCAGGGGCATTTTTTGAGAGGAGGGGGCCCATGTGCAGTCTTCGACATGGGCCCCCTCCTCTCTGTCTGTTGGCCGGCAGTGCATTGAGCTGTGCGCGGCCAGCGCCAGAGTTGTAGACTCTGGGCACGAGAGTGTGCCCAGAGTCAATAGTGTATGCACAGATCACAGGAAAAATGGCACAGCAGCCATTTTCCCTGTACTGCTCATGCGCAAATGACGGGAAAATGTCCACCACAGCCATTTTCCAGTCATTTTACAGTGCTGGAGATGTGGGACTCCGGAGAGGTAAGTAATATTATGGGTGCAGGGTTTGCGGTGCGGGGCCCCCTGGACTCAGGGGCCCATGTTCCCCACACACCCTGCACCCATTATAGATATGCCCCTGCTCCAACCTCTTCTCCTTACAAAGTAATTCTTGCTGTACTTGTGCAAGAGTAACATTGTTTTTTTTCCACAGTAACACCAACCCAAAGGGTCCAGCCCCCCCAGCCCAGGAGGCCGCAACCACCTCTCTAGGCTTTGTAAGTACTGTACACTACATTGTCTTCTATTGCTCTACTTTGTTTCCTTTTCACAGTGTCAATCTCCCTCCTGTACTCCAAAGACCCATCTCCATCCTCTTCTCCCTACACAGTTATTCTTTCTGTACTTGTGTAATAGTAACATTCTATTTTGTTTTTCACAGTAAAACTAACCCAAGGCATCCTGTTGTACTGTTGTAATAGTACTGTTGTGCAATACTGTAGGGGTCTTTTTTTCAGAATCAAACTGTCTGTGCCAATATTTTTTTCACAGTTACTCCACCACCTGAGTTCCGGGTCCCCCTTTAGGTAAGGAAGTAGTGACAGTTAAGCTGGCTAAACATTGTACCTTGGTGGATCTGTACCAGCTACAGTATACTGTAGATCTCTGAACAACGTTTTTCACAGACATACTGTATTGCATCAGCTGTACAGCACAGTGAATGTTTGATATACAGTACTGTACAGATTCTGCAGAAACACTTCGTTCTTTGTGTATGGGTGGTCTGCTATAATTTTGCAGTCCCCTCATACTATACAGTTGCTGCATACAAGTTGTGAAATCTAGGGGCCTAATACAATTACAGTATGTCTTTGGGGGACCCATTCCACCCAGGTATTGTACGTAGGTTCCATTGCCTGCATCTGTATAGCTTCACCCTTGACTATATCTCTCAGCTTCACTTCCCATGTATATCTGCCTTTTCCCTACCCCTCTGTGTCTTACAGCCTCATTCCCTACCCCCCTGTGTCTTTCAGCTTTCCATTTTGCCTGTCAGCTTAGCCCTCCCCCTCTGGCTCTGCTTCCTCGTGTTTGTCAGTCCCCCCCCATCCCGTCTTCCCCAAGGGTGTGTGGAACTGGTGGGGACAGATAATGAAATGGAAATGTGGATGAAGAGTGATAACCTGATAGTTCTGGATTACTTACAAACCTTACTTGTTATAAAGAGTACTGAAATAATTCACACAAATACAGATTCTAAAATAAATGACAATGCTTTTACTTAAAGACAGATTAATCATACATATATTTTACCAGTGCAGAGTTACAAAAACATAGGTTATACCAACAGCAGTAGGGAATACATTTAAAATAAATTTGTGACACCCAGTAGAGAATTGCAGGATAACGTCAGCCAATACTTCATACATACGTAACTGTAACAACACCCCTGACCCCCGTCCTGTGCTCTCTCTCCTCTGTTCTCCAACTGCTCCCTCCTCCTTTCTCTGCTCATATTTATACTTTCATTTGTTTAATCATCCAATTAATCCAATTAGTCCAATTAATCTAATTCATATTTGTAGTACTAGGCCCTCATTGGTCATCTGTGCTAAAGACATAATATTGACACTATTTTGTGTTATCTTTTTGTTCCCATGTAGAAATCTGACATGATTGCCCATTTAGCCTTCATTTCTGCTTATTGCAGACAAATGCTATCTCAGTTACCTCATTTCTTTATGTAATAACTGAGAGTTGCTGTCAGCTATTCTGCACATATTAAAGCTTATACATTTTAAACCTATAATTCTTATTGCTAAAACAATGTATATTGCAGTTTAACCTATACATATCTCCGGAGTTAATCGCACCTGCAAAGAAATAGAACACTAATCTCTACACACTTTTTAATACATCATTTAACATGCTTTTAGCTAAAATATAAAACAAAATGGCTGCCACATCAGACACACACTTGCTTACTTTAGAGAGGAAAGGGAAGGCCTTATCCTCAGTAGGCCTGGGGCCATTTGACAAGTGCGGCCTTCCGCAAATCGCACAACAAATATATATTCGCAGTCATTTCTATATACTGTAAATTGCAGTGCAGGAAAATAAAGTTACATAAGAATGCATATATTTTTGAATTGCTGAAGGAATATGTACGTCCACATATTCCTGTTTTATCAGTTACATCCTCTGAACATTCTTCATAACTCCGAAGAAAGTTCATATCTCTCATAAATTGCATCATTTGATTTCTTCTTAATGCATTGGAAAACCTTCTTGAAGCATTTCACTAATATATAAAAAATCAACAACATTATCATGACAAAAAATATTAAACTTCCCAATGTATGCATAATGCTGACAAACCAATTTCTGACCCATGCGAACCAGGTACATCAACCAGGTGAACCAGCTGTCATGAATCTCAGGAATCACACCATCATGTTTATTTGTTCATCAAATGAATTTTTATTAAATCTACAATTAATGTCATTCATCCTTTCTTTTATTATTTCTTTAGAATCAGAAGAATTTGTGATGTATGTAGAACACTTTAACCTATATACACTTTGCAAAGTAACACAATATCCTGAAGTTACAGCTGTAAGGTAGTCTGTGCTGCATTAATTCTGTGTTATAGCTTGAAGCTCTCTTACCACAAATCCAAAAGTAGTGTCATATATGTCCGTGATATTGTTTATTAAATCTCTCAATTCCTGTATCATTCTTTGATTTGCAGTTATTCTCCTTATACCAAATGTTATTATGTTACCAAATCCCAAACCAACCTTATAACCTTGGGACAGTGTAAAGAGGTGTTTGTACTTTTCATATACCATTTGTATCTCTATTTATTTTGTTCTTACACAGTAATTATTTAATGTTTCTTTGAGATCTTTATATTGTATTATCACTGCATCGAGTAGCAATGTTCTTATAAGACTCATTCCAAAATAATTCACCCATAACCATTTATAAGCCCTATGTCCACACACTTAATATAACCCTTGTGGTAGTGTCATGGTTTATTAGACAATGTGTTAGAAAAAGCATTATAAGGAATATTACAACGGGCACTCTTGTCATCCACGCTTTCTTTTTGCTTGTCACATTCTGCAGTACGATGACTATGTTTTATTGTATCCCAACATTCCTTCTGTCATTACACTTTATTAATGCACTCACACATTCTTTCTTATTATGTTTTGTGTATTTAATGATCTCTAAAAGAGCCCCAAACAAGTTTAGTTCTGAAAGGTCCTCTTTATAAGATTGTGTTAGAAATACTGGTTTCCAAATAAGTCCCTTCAGCTCCATTACCACTTTGATAATACACATGATGTTGTTCTGATCATACCTTGGATACTTTGTTCATTTTAAACATAGGGAACCTGTGACATTATAAGGTTCAAGTGTGTGAAGTGTTGTTTGATTTGAGTGCAATGAGATAGAGATTAACATAATATTTCCTGAAAAATATGGTGACTACATACCCAATAATCAGTCAACCTTATTGTTCTTGTTATGAGCTCATTATAAGTGTCCAGGGAAGAAGTGACAGTTTGTATAGAGGTGCTGCCTTTGCACCATTGTATACACCTCTTCTCTGGTTTAAACCACAATATTCACATATACATTTTGGAATTGTGAGTCACACCTCCACACCTTTTCTTCACCATAATTGCTTTTCTTTCCCGATACTTCACCAGATGTACATATCTTATCTCCATTCCTGGTATGAGTCCTTATTTATCTGTATTTTGTTACTTTTATATATTTCTTCCAAACATTTTAACAATTTTTATATATGGACTATTACCTGTGAGTATCAGTAGTAAAATGAGTGTGTACATCTTTTATAGCTCTTAATATGATTTATACCCTGTCCCTTATGATCAAGGATTTCAAAACAGAAGTTCACAGAGTCCACCATTATGACCCCGGCAGTACCCCTAGGATAACTCTACACACTGTCCTCGTCAGCCAACAGTCCTTGACAGGCCTCATTCACTATAAAAAATAAAAAGTTTAAAAATGCAACAAAAATAACTGCCTAAATCAATGGATACACAAAGACTTGATCATCAATAGCCATCTTTCTTTTTGTTTGCCCACTATCCGCAGAACACCACTTAAATTTTCCCCGATTTTGTGGACCTTATCTTGGTCTGAACTGTGGCTCTGATTAGGCCCATTATCAAATAAGTTTGTTAGATTTAAGTCATAGTCAATGTCTTTATCTGCGTCTTCTCTTTCTTCAACTGACCTCACCACCAGGTCGGAAACCTTCTTGCAGTAAGATGCGTGAATCAAATTGTCCTTTTCAGCCACATCAAGGTTGTTCGCAGAACCTGGAATGGGCCTTGCCATCGATCTATGAGACAACCAGAATGTAAGAAATTTCTCACCATTTGGGGTAAATTAACTAAGAATCGAGTCTGGGAGAGTTTGCTTTTTTTTTTTCAACTCGATTGGCTTCACCTAAACTCAGGTGATTTGAAGCTCCTGACACTCTAAAATTTACAAAGAAGGGAGTTTAGCTGAGAGTGAGATGGTCGATGGTGAAGCAGAACGAGATTTCTCTGCCGAGTAGCTGGTTTTGCAGGAGATGACTCACTCGAGTTTGCAGTTTCTTCTCTCTGCAAAACTCTCCCGAGCAAGCAGCCTGCACATATCAGTGAGATAAGTGTAAGCTGCTTGTGTTGTACCTGTAAAAAAAACGGGTTAAAAGAGGTTAAGAAAAAATGACATAGGGCCCCCCCCTAAAGATTAACCAGCCCCAGGCTTGTGGCTTGCCAGCCTGTCCTGGTATCTAAGATTATGGGGAACAAAATGTGTATGGTTCCCCCGTAATTTAGAAACCAACACCAGGCTGCAGGGATAGTCCTGATTTTAAATATAGGGGGGAAAAAAATGCGTAAGGTCCTTCCTATATTTAAAACCTGCACCAGACCCAAAATGGCCGGGCTGTAATGCCACAGCCCAGAGACCCTTTTACCGGGGCTCTGGGTTCAAAGCATTAGCAGCCCAAGCCGGTCAGGCCAAGGCGGGGATCTCAAGGGAGGTGGGGCCCCCCCAAAAAATTGGTCCCCCCTCTCCCTTAACCCCAGGCTTGGTCTTAGGCCCGGGACTCTTCCCTGCACCCCTGGAGTGTTGGGAACAGGGGTAATAAAGTGGGGATATTTAAGTAAACTATTGTATTTTACAGTGGGACTACAGGTGCCAGCATGCCTGCCCTTTGGCACTTGTGGAACCACAAGTGCCAGCAGATGGGCAGCACCTGTACCCCCACTGTAAAATAAATAGTTAAATAAACCCAAACACACACACCATGCGAAGTATAACTTTATTACACACACCTACCCATTCACACATACTTACCTATACCAGATGACTGGCTCTGCAAAAAAGATTTCATACTCACCTATATCCTGGCACTGGTCTCCGCAGTAATCCATGGACTTTGTAAAACATAAAAATGCACTTATCATACTGATATTTAAATTTATTTTCTATATTCACAGGCAGAAACATACATGGATCACAGCGATCTGTGTATGTTTCTGCCAAACTCTCAGATCACAGGCAGATGTATTTTTTCCCAAGTTTTTACAGGAGAGTTTTCCCATCTCAAGAGAGTTTAGAAACTCTCTGCTTGGTAAATTGCAGAATCCTATCTTCACCAGTGAAAAGGTTCTTGAGTTTTGCTGATGGTGAATTGAAGAGAGTTTGCTAACTCTCCAGTATTGTCCTGTAGCAAAGGAGATCTCTCTCCTGAGTTTGACATTAGTAAATTTGAGAGTGGGTAAAAATGGCCAAACTCTCCAGAGTTTGCAAACTCTCAGCTTAGTAAATTTACCCCTGGACTTCATGACAAGGTCCCTCTGGGAGTCCCTTCATAAGCTTTTCTTGTAAAGTCTTCAGATGCTGTGAGAATTGTATAACATAGTCCGTAGTTAAATCATATGACAGTGACAAGTCTGTTGCTGGACTTACAGTGAGCATAGGCAGTTTTCCAAAAAGTAGCTCATAAGGGGACAGGTTAAGTGGCTGCTTAGGAGTGGTGCGAATGCTATACAAGACTAAAGGTAAAGCCTCCAGCCAACTCGTAGTCTTCACACCCACCTTATCTAACTTTTACTTAATGTTAGTGTTTACACATTCAATTTTGCTTGTTATACCCATATATTGACACATTGCTTGGAATACCTTCCCTATAAAATGTGTAGCTCTGTCACCTTCAACAAAACATGGCATACTATATCTGGACACAAATTCCTGTACTGTGAATGATGCTGTACATGATGTAGGATTCCTGTGACAACATCCGGGTAACTTCTTCAGGAGACTGTGAAGCACAGTACTCACAAACAATAAATGGTTAGATAAATGCAAATCCAGGATACACTGAACCTGCTATTGATAGTGAGATTAGTTGCAGGAGAGACACGGACATCAGTAATGGTCATCGATTGAATCAGCTGAATCAGATTTAACAGTTCACTTCTGGGGAATGTTCATAATCAAATTGTTGATTAGGATAAGCAGGCATAGCTATAACAGTGAGCTTAGACATTAAATCAGAATCATCAGAGACCACAGTCTCTGAGGTACAAATCTTGATATTGTTGATTAGGATTTGCAAACATAAATATAGCAATAAGCTCAGGCATTACATCGGTATCATCAGAGACAATAGTCTATAAGGAACAAATCTTGAATAAAACAGCAACAAGAAAGGAGAATTAAACAACATTTCTGTAGGAAGGAGGTCAGAGGGTTTGGGTAAGGAGCTGTGAGGGCAGGGGAGGAAGAAAAAGGAAAGAGCTGTGAGGGCAGGGGGTGCCGTTGGCTGACTGCCATCCCACACTGTAGGTGTCATTGTGTAGCTTCTTGTTGCCACACTGGGAGAAATTACAGTTGTATGACTCTATTTTTTTTTTGTGCCAATTTGAATAAAATAATTGTTGCTTTTAAAGCTTCTAAACCAGTTAAATGTGCAAAACATTGGTAAAGGTTTTGGTGACCATTTTGGTTATATATTCACACCATTTAGAAAGAAATTTCACAATCTCATCATCATAAAAGTCTTTCATAAATGCATATATACTTGTCATTCATAATCACATATTTTGTTTTATTTTCCCTAGATCCCGCATTGCATTAACATAATTTCCCATCCTCTGCTGCCAAACACTAAACATTTTTTTTTAAATTACTTGGTTATCCCCCTAGCTCTTCACAACTCACTCGATGCCATACACAATAGACTTTTTTTTCTGCTGCAAAATAAAACTCCTATTGTTTTTCTTCTTTCTTTCAACAGCCAATCACCTGACCTTGAAATGGGAGCACTCTCTCCATTCTCAAAGAAGCTTTATACTTGCATTGAGAAACACAACACTCTTTCTAAAAGTATAAGTTTGTTAGTGTGACACTATACATTTTATGGTAATTTACCTGTGTATCATTTGCCGTTCACCAAACCAATTCCTTCACCTTCATTCAAACAACCATTACCATCCAGGTGCTTCACACGCCCTGCCCCTGTACTCTGTAGCTTTATTGTAGGCTACAGTCAACTACCTCTGCACATTCAAATCACTTGCTCATACCCTCTATATCACTTACATAAACTCTCTTCAATCCCATACAAATACTTAGACATGGTTGCTCCTTAAAAAAACAAATGAGATTAACCTATTTTCATTTTAAAATTGTGACACATCTGTAAAAATGAAAACCCCAAAAACCTACCCTGTTATCTGCCTTCATTGTCAGATCAACATCTTCCCTGTGTTACCTTTCCATCATTATCAGATCAACACCTTCAAACGACCCGTAACTAAAAGCCTACCCTGTGCTATCTATCCTTCATTATCAGATTTCTGCAGATCCTTTTCACACTTTATAGCCATGGCCATGGACTTCACTTCTTTGTCTACAATATTACCCCTGCAACTCACATAAACAGAATCACATCTCTCTCCTTCCCCCAATCACTTATGCAGAGTGGGCATCAACCTCGTTAGATCAGCTGGATATATATATATATATATATATATATATATATATACACACACACATGTACAATGGTCCGGCACTCCTATTATAGTCAATGTCAACAGCCTGGGTGCTCCTGCTGCAATAATGTAGAGGTAGTCGGAAAGGTACTTGTAGGAAAGTACTAAACCAAACAGGTCACTCCAGGACTTTGCAAATAAGAATACTTTATGGAAATAGCATATGGATCAATGTTTCGGGACTGCGCAGAGCCCCATTCTCAAGATCACAAACAATTAAAAACATATACAAACACACGCTTATCTTATGTACCTGATCATATCATCTTCATGCTTCCGATGGAGGGAAGTGGCGTCCACGCCCGTCCAGCATCGCTCACTGGTGACGTCATCAACGTGTACCAGAGAGTAGTCATGGCAACGCCTCACTACACAAACACGTCTCACCCTCCGTCCGGGAACCTGAAAAAGTAAACGAATACAAACGTGTGTTTGTATATGTTTTTAATTGTTTGTGATCTTGAGAACCGGGCTATGCGCAGTCCCAAAATGTTGATCTATATGCTATTTCCATAAAAGATTCTTATTTGCAAAGTCCTGGAGTGACCTGTTTGGTTTAGTACTTTCCTACAAGTACCTTTCCGACTACCTCTACATTATTGCAGCAGGAGCACCCAGACTGTTGACATTGACTATAATAGGAGTGCCGGACCATTGTACACATATCTATTGTAGTGCAGTTTGCACCACAGAAGTGTCCGTGCACCATTAAGGGTTAATAGGTAAATTCGCTTACCACAACCTTATTCTTGGTTTACAATATTAAAATATGGAACCTGAGACTGAACTTGGAGCAGTCTCGCACATGCCTAAAGATACTGGCACCATAGGTATTAAGCTTATCACTGGGGACACGTTGTCCTTTACTGACTTGGATGCTAGCAAGATACTTTTTGAATTGGACACAGTGGAGGTTGACCAGGATAACAACATTGAGGATCTATATCATCAGCTGTTAAGACTTAAAAAATGGGAAATTGACTATTTGCTCTATGGTACATCACTATCGGACTACCATCGACAAAAACTCATCCCTAGGGGTTTCAGAGTGAAGAATGTACCAACCATAGGCAGGAACAACATGGAATTTTGCAGGTGCTGGTGCGCAATACTTAATAAATGCAGTTTGGACTTAATCCTTCTAGTTACGGAGGAAGCAGGAAGGGAATTAAAATCAGTCAGAGAGAAGATTAATCAGTTTAAAACTACATATCAAATCCCCCTGCAGGACCCTGAACATACGTCCTGGTGGACTAAATTAAAGACACAATGTGATGCATATAGAAAAGAACTGGTTTCTTTTAAAAAATCTAAATTGCTCACAGTTACTCAGGATTACAAGGAACATCGTGTATATCGGTGGCTCACGGGTTCTGATAATAGATCAAGATTTAGTAGACCCCAAAGCAGGATCTCTTGGAGACAAAGAAGGGAAAGAATAACATAAAAAAGAGTATACAATGTCAAACAGTGACAGCGATTTCATAATAGCAGAGTCAGATGAAGTCTCTAACTCCACGAGGGTCCCTTTAGGGGTCCACACTCGAGGCAGAGGACAAGGGAATATCAACCCACCCAAAGGAGCGGTCAAACAGATAGGATCTACAAAAGAAATTCCCAAAAAGAAAAAATAGTTTTTAACTTATCATTCAGGCCCCTAACCACCATCGAATATAATGTCCTTAATAAAGGCCTTTCGTATATACCGACTAACAAACTTGATGAGTTTGAATGGCAAAAGGACATTCATCAATTAGGTCGTAAGATGAGACTTCGAGAATTTTTTCAAAAACAACCTAGTACAGATACAGACTCTAATGTCTTAGACTCATTCCATAAAAAATACAATAAATCAAGTTTTGATCCCTCTTCAAGCAATCCTTCAATAAAAACCTATGCAAGAATAATGGATCAGGTGGTTACAAAATACAATAAGGCGTCTGATAGGATTTTTTCTAATCTCACCAAACAAGAATATAAAGCTCTTAAAAATTTAAGAGATGATACTAGCATAGTAATACGTCCGGTAAAGGCGGGAGTATTGTAATACAGGACATATCTCAGTATAAACAGGAAATTTATAAACAGTTACCAGCAACTGAAACATATTCCAAATTACCTGGAGATCCTAAAAAACAATTTAAACAGGAACTTGACAATATATTAAAAGCAGCAGCTGAATCAAAAAACATTAGTCCACGTACTCTCTTAGCTTTAACTCAAAACAACCCGGTTGTACAAGCACTATACACCGTTCCAAAGGTTCACAAAAATGCTGTAGATCCCCCTGGCAGACCCATCATTTCTGCCAGGGGATCTCTTTACCAACCAGTTTCAGAATTACTGGATAAACTTATCCAACAGTATGTTGTACAGCAACCGACATATCTAAAGGATACCAATTCATTATTAAAAAAATTAGGAGAATTTACTGATTTAGTTCAACCAATTACTCTATGCACTATGGACGTGTGTAGTTTATACACGTCTATTCCGCACGATCTAGGTATTCAGGCTGTGACAGATTTCTTGAACAATTTAACAGTACCTTTGGAGTTTAATGTGGACTTATATATACAACTGCTAAAACTTACATTGACAAGAAACTATTTTGTTTTTGATGGATCGTACTATTTACAAATAGCGGGCTGCGCCATGGGGTCCCATGTAGCCCCGGTGTATGCCAACATTTTCATGTTTAAATTTGAAAAGGAGTTTTTATTACAAGATCCTAATTACGGTCACCATTTTAAATGGTATATAAGATATATAGATGATCTGCTTGTACTTTGGAGTGGAAGTGTGAATTTGTTCAAAGAAATGATGACTAAAATCAATCTTTCTAATACTCCCATCAAATTCACTTATGAATGTAATGCCAACACCATACACTTTTTGGATGTACAAATCAGTTTGAAGGAAGGAAAAATCAACACATCATATTTTTATAAACCTACGGACAGGAACACATTATTAGAAGCAAGTAGCCACCATCCAAGAGCCTTAAAGCAAGCTCTTCCAAACTCTCAAATGCACAGAGTAGCTAGAATAACTAGCAACAAAGAGGAATTACCTGAGGCCCTTGATGCAGTAGTGGAAAAATTTAGAATGAGAGGTAATAGATTAAAACATCTTTTAAGCATCAAGGAGAAAATCTTAAAAATGGACAGATCTGCTTTGCTAGAGAGTAAAAAAGAAGATGGTAAAGGTGACAAAAGCAATATGTTCATCTGGTCCATGAAATATTCCATGGCAAGCCCGGTTATACCGCGAGTATCAAGAGCCACTTGGCTTATCGTATCAAGTGATCAAGATTTACCGGCTTTTAAAAATACAAGACCCATGGTTAGCTATAGAAGGGGCCGCAATTTGCTTGATATTTTAGTTAAAGCCAATGTCACTAATCGAACACAACAACAGGGTCTCTTTGGACAGGTTAAAAAACCAGGCTGCTATAAGTGTCCGTCTTGTACCACTTGTAGTTATCTAACAACTGGTGTTGAGTTTAACCATCCTCATTCTAATATCACGTATAAAATCAGGCACGTTTTAACTTGCAGCACACAGTTTGTTATTTATTTTATATTATGTCCTTGCAGCAAGTATTATGTTGGTATGACCACTCGTGCATTCAAGGAACGAATGGCCTTGCATCATTCGGCCATTAGACAATCGTTATTGGGAAAAGATATTGAACAGCCGGTGGCTAAACATTTCAAACAACAAAAACATACACTGGCTAATTTAAAATACATGATCATCGATCATGTTCCTCCGAAACCAAGAGGTGGAGACAGAGTACAGGATCTCATGAGATTAGAAACTAAGTGGATTTTACATTTAAACACATTGTTCCCATATGGTTTGAACAAAAAAATTAATTGGAACTCTCTTCAGTAATAGAGACAAAGAAGATCTATGTCGTGTTGGATAACAAGAAGATATAGTTTCATTTGAAAATGGGATAGGCTTCATTGATATATTGGACGATTTTTTAGGGATAGATTGGATATTTCTTTAAGTATTAAATTTGGAATAATGTGTGAAGCTTCGTCTATTGGTGCTTAGTATATAATAGGTTTCAATATTGTATTGATAATAGAACAATACCTTTATTGTAGTAAATTCAGTTAATAGTATTGCACAATGTAATTTTGATGATTAAAAATTATCGTTACCTAATAACAGATATACATGCTAATAAGCAATATGTTACTCGTTATACAGTTCAGGTCTTTAGTCCCGCTTGGGGACTTAATATGTACGTTTACTTTTACAGGCTCCCGGACGGAGGGTGAGACGTGTTTGTGTAGTCAGGCGTTGCCATGACTACTCTCAGGCACACGGCGATGACGTCACCAGTGAGCGACGCTGGACAGGCGTGGACGCCGCTCCCCTCCGTCGGAAGCATGAAGATGATATGATCAGGTATATAAGATAAGCGTGTGTTTGTATATGTTTTTAATTGTTTGTGATCTGCGCAGTCCCGAAACGTTGATCCATATGCTATTTCTTATTTGCAAAGTCCTGGAGTGACCTGTTTGGTTTAGTACTTTCCTACAAGTTTCTTTCCGACTACATATATATATATATATCTCAAGAGTTAGAACTAGCCAACTTCAGTTGTTTCTGTAATTTACTGTACCTTTTTTTTTATTAAAACAGACCAATCTACTCAAGGCCAGGGACCCCCGCTGCTAACTAGAGGTACTGAATAGTGATACTAATTGTAATAATTTTTATTTTATATACAGTATTGTAGCACTCTTTCTTCAGTAGGGCTTAAGGTCCTTAACACACAAAGCGCACACTGTGTATTAGGTACTGTACACTAATACAGAAGTAAAAAAGTAAACTAGAGTGCACAACACAGTAGGCGTCAAGCAAATTTGGTATAGACATTTTGGGTATTAACTTCCATTGACTGTACCTTGGGTGGAATATTGTAGATTAAGCCTAAAAGAGATGACACAAAACACCGTAGGTGGTTGCAGCATCTTATTGCTAGGAGTAGAGTCCCAAAATACATAAGTCAGGTCCATGTAGTTTTTTTTATGCCATTATGAGAGTGCCAGTTGAGCCAGCCATGTTGTGCACAATCAAAAATGACTTACAATATAAGCTGTATGGATAGATCCATGTGAAGTTATGAATATCCTATTTAGGTACATTAGGTTTTATTAAGAGTCAATGACTGTACAGTTCTTGTGAAAGACTTGATTCTGTACTTTTACTGTACCCTTTTACTGTTCTAAACCTGTACTTTTTTTTTCTCACAGAGCAACTCAGATGGATGGTAATTCGGCTGTATGCGGCGGTCATCCGCATTTTTTATTTAGTTTTATATTACATTTAATTTTATTTTATTTTGTATATACTGTACAGTACTGTACTTTTTTAAAGTTTTGTAAAAAAGATAGTTTTTGAAACTGTTTTGAGTAATTTTTTCATTAGTATTAATGCAGTACTTTCATGAAGTTTATATTTATAAATATACTATAATATAAATATATACTATACAGCAGTACCATATCACTCCCTCTGAGCGCTTACCTTTCTCTGCAGGGGGTGGAGGGTGGGTGGGAACCTCTGATGGCATTCTTGGCACACCACACACCACTGCAGGAGATCTCTTCCTGCAGACCTCCAGAGCCAGGAGGTGTGTGGCCGGTAACCCTGGAAGATTCCACCCTGTGCAGAGGCACCGGTCGCACCACCCTCACTGCGGCCCTGCTATACAGTAAATATAAATATATTTATAGTGTGTAAGATGCCACTGGTCTATATCCCGACTGCAGAAGCCCGGCATGGGACTTAAGATAGGCATCAAAATCCCCAAGGAAATAGCAAAATACTGAACACCAAAGGATGCCAGTCCAAATGAGATAAGTCCAGGGCACCCATAGCGTTACCCATGGGGAGGGTTGGGCACCTGTCGTGTTTGTGATGTCTATGAATTAGAGCAGACAATGTGTACAGTGTCAATAGTAGGCCCAGCATACAGCGGCATTGACTAGAAGCAAATGATGGTGGGGGATGGTGGTGAGCCATACAATTAGCTCAGTGAGGTTGAATAGTACTGCATCATAGTGGGCGAAAGTGGTGAAGGAACTTGGGTGGCCATACACACAGAGAGACGACTCTGTAATGTGTACAATACAATGTCTAATGCATGACAGTTTAGCATATAATGTTGCAGGGTGGCATAAAGTAGCATAGCAATACCAGGTGGTGGGAAATTGTGGATAATGTATTGAGTTCAGTAGGGTTGGATAAAAATACTGAACTTCAATTGCTCGCTCTTTATGCAATGCTGAGAGTGTGTCTTTTTGGTCAACACAGATACCTGTATAAATGACAGAACACCAAGTGATTTCTTTTTAATCCTGTAGTAAAAATTAAAAAAAAATGTCCCTTACCAGGTCTCAAACCCAAGATGCCCACTCTGGGTAAGGTGCTCACCCAAACCTCTAGCCTACACATGCCAGGTGTGTCGAAAGCCGCACCTGTTGTGTACAGCTGATGAACTGTGTGTGACTCCCGACTGGCTCCACTGGGCATGCGCAGTACTTTAAGACTCCATAGCTACAGCATAGCGTGACTGGCAGTGCACTACATGGTGTATGGAGCGGCTCCACTGGGCATGCACTGGGGATCCCATGTGCAACTCCCAGAGCTGGCAGCCACCACAATGCCGATGTGCCAACAGAGCTGCAAGTGTGCGGCATAAAACACAGTTTGTAATACAAAGACCCCTCTCTCAAACAGCCCACTACTAGTTTCTAAGTCATGAAATCATCCTGGCATCAGTAAGACTTTAGATTTACTCTCCTGCTCAGTCTGGTGGCGTTCTGTGAACAAAGATGATCGTGAATTCATCCTGGCATGTGAGGTCTGTGCTTGAAATAAAACACCTAGGATGGCTCCTTCTAGTCTGCTGTTGCCTCTCTCCATACTTAAGAGACCTTGGACACACATAGCCATGGACTTTATTGTCAACCTCCCAGTGTTTGCTCAGTGCTCTATCTGGACGGTGGTGGACCAATTTATTAAGATGGTACACTTAATTCCTTGAATAAGCTACCATCTGCCAATGAACTCTCCGGCTTGTTTCTCCAGCATATCTTCTGCCTACATGGTCTACCAGTGGATATTGTGTCGGATCGAGGAACCAAATTTGTGGCACAGTTCTGGAGAGCCTTCTGTTCTTCCTTAGGCATCTGCCTCAGCCTTTCTTCAGGGTACCATCCGCAATCCAATGGGCAAACTGAGCATGGTAATCAGTCTTTGGAGCAATATTTATGCTGTTATGTCTCCAAATGTCATAAAGACTGGATTTCTCATCTACTGCTTGCTGAATTTGCTTTTAACAACTCATGTCATTCAGCATCTTCAGTTTCTCCTTTCTTCTGCATCACTGGTCAATATCCCAGAGCAAATTATTTAGACTCCACCTCGCCTGTTTCGCCTTATGTCTCTTGGTTTCATCGCATTTGGAGCAAGGTTCATTAAAGTCTTTGGAAGGTCTCGCTCCACTCCAAGGAGTCTGCTGATAGACATCGGAGGTCATGTGTCTTCAAGAAGGGTGATTTGGTTTGGCTCTCTACGAAAAACATTTAGCTTCGCCAACCTACTCATAAACTAGGTCCTAGGTTCATTGGTCCATTTCGCATCATTGCTCAGGTTAATTTGGTAGCTTTCAAGCTTCAATTACCCAAGTCTCTTTGCATCAACAACACCTTCCACTGTTCCTTATTCAAACCAGTGGTCAGCTCTATCAAATTCAAGCCTAAATTACCATCTGAACTTGCCTCTATTGTGGTCCACAGTCAATGCAAATTTGTTGTTGAATTCTAAGATTTCAAGGGGTTGTTTGCAGTTCTTGGTCCACTGGAAGGGCTATGGCCCGCAGGAGCATTCATGGGTTCCTGAAAATGCTTTCCACGCCCCTAGACTTACAAGACTTTTCTTTCAGGACTTTCCTGATAAACCAAGTTCTGGGGGTTCTTCAACTCCTCATCAAGGGGGGTACTGTTACAAGTCATGGTCAGGATTTACCTCCTTCTGGTAGTGCTGTTCTAGTTCCATTGGTTGCTAGGCAATCTGGACGCCATAGCATGTCAAGTGTGCTCCACAACATGGCTTGATTTGCTCCTTCCCCTATTTGTACACGCTCACCCTTTCCCACCTCACTGACTATAGCATTCCTTTTGGATCTCTTGGCTCTGCTGCATGGTCAGCATTCCTGTAGCTTTCATCCTTTTGCATTTTATCCAGAGATATCGGCTTCACAGCTGCACCACCAGCTCTGAAGCTGACACTTGTTGACACTCCATTGGCTTCCCAGCAGCACCATCAGCTCCCAAGCTGCTACCGGCTTCGTTGCCACTCCATCGGCTTCCCAGCTACATCATCAGCGCTCAAGCTGCTACTGGCCTGGTTGTCACTTCATCTGCTTCCCAGCCGCATCATCAGCTCCCAAACTACTACTGGCTTCGTTGCCACACTACTGGCTCTCAAAGCCGCATCTCACCACCGGCTCACAAGCCACACTACCAGCTCTCAAAGCCGCATCTCACCACCAGCTCTCCAGCCACCCTACTTGCTCTCAAAGCCGCATCTCACCACTGGCTCACAAACCACCCTACTTGCTCTCAAAGCCGCATCTCACCACAGGCTCACAAACCACACCACTGGCTCTCAAAGCTGCATCTCCCCACGGCTCACAAGCTGCACTAGTGGCTGTAAGCCGCATCTCACCATCGGCTCACAAGCTGCACTAGTGGCTCTAAGCCGCATCTCACCACTGGCTCTGCATCAACTCTTGAAATTGTACTACTGGCTTTAGCCACACCATTGGCATTCATAACCACACCATTGGCTTCTTAGCTGTACTATGGACTTTTCTCCCAGTTTCCAGTATCTTCTGCTATTCTCTGGTTTCCAAATGTAACCGGTGTAAAGCTCTACTACTTTGAGTATTAAGTCCAGGCAGCCACTTAAGTACCGGTGAACATCTTCCATTTCTAAGGGAACAGCAGGTGGCTGTTAGTGGTGGAAGACCTAGCTAGCCTGGGTTCTAGAGGTTTATATGCAACAATCTAGGAATCCGTAACAGTAGGTCAGTATGGAGAACGATCAGCTTTTACATTTTAGTTTCTAGGTTATCTGTGCAGTCTCCCACTTCTGATAGGTCAGCATTAATCTCTTGTATGGAACAGTGCATATCTGAGTACAGATCTGCTCTAAGAGCCATTAACATTTAATGGAGAGTATGGACGGTGGAGTTTCTGAGTTAGAGAAAACTCGTAGGTCTGTCTTGTACAACTGTATTTTAGAAAGCAATGGACCAGAAAGACAAGAAAGAGATCCCTGGTGACGGGTGTCTCTGCTAGCAGGGATAATTTTATAATTGAAGAGGCAAGTGGATGAAGGTGTTATCTAACAATTTTCTTAAAAAAGTAAACATTTTTATGGATGAAGGTGTTATGACCTAAGGATTATAGGAACAATGTTATTTTTAAATGTTGGTAGTCTATTAACTGATATATTTTGTGGATAAGAATGCTATGTCCAATTCTTAAGTTCTAATATATCTTTAACTATAAATATCTCAGGGCCTGATTCACTATGGATCGCTATTCTGCTTATACGCACGCACAGCAGTTGCTAATATCAGCAGTGCTATTTCAATGTTTGCATTCACATTGTGATCACAGCCTGACATAAGGACGCCCACTTCCCCTTACATCCGTATACTAGGGGAACATAGAGAAACAATCTGTAACATTGGAACTATACGCACACTTGCAACAGCCCTGACTGTAATCAGGAGTTGCTAACATCCATGCACGCTATTAGTGCTATGGCTGCTTATGCCCCCCCTACCCCCCCCGTCACCACCCACATATGGCACTTTCAGTCAATCACTCTGCCCTGGGTCTGTGTAGCCTCTGCAATCGCAATTCTGATTGCAATTGCTAGTTCACGCACTGCGATGCAAATGCATGTGCAGAGCGCAACAATCGACCAATTGCGTGCATCTTTGCAACTGCGATCCTAGCTGAATCAGGCCCTCAGTTTCTTCTAAATGTAACATAACACCTTCATAAACTTTATCTTTTCAATTCAAAGACTACCAAACTTTGAAACACACATGGGGCGCCAAAGTGGACATCTTACTCTTTTGGGAGGCATCATAACCCAATTGAAACACAGAGTATAAACAGAAGCAAGCACATATTAATGCAAAGTAGTCATACAAAATGTTAATTATTTAACACATATATTATGGGCAGGAGTAGCAGTTTTCAGCCAAGATGTGTTAAACTCGCAGCATGCCACATGCAGCCCTTATTGCATACTTTTAACGATTCTAGTAAAAGTGCAAAGCGGCCCGGTGGGTGAGTTCCTGTTGGCCGGCTGCCAAGAACGGAGCTCAGCTCTGATCAGGCAGCATTCGCCATTCTGCACATGCATACTATTGTAGAGATGGGGAAAATGTCTTCTGCACATATCCGGCTGCCTTTCTTATTCTGACTCTGCCTCCCACCGTATCCCTCCTGCTCAGGAGCACTGAAGACATCTGCACCCTCAGTGTGTGCCAGCTGCCCGCAAAGAGCAGGAGCTAGAAGAGGAGCAGTCGGCTGTGTTTTATTAAGAAGTAAATTGGAGGGGGGCAAAGGGTTTGGAGGGGGACACAGGGAGCAAGAAGGGATACAGGGGGCATGTGGCTGGACTAAAGGGACAGAAAGGGGCTGAAAGGGACGCATATTCCATGTAAGGCTTACCTATATGGTGGTTTCTCTCTAACATGGAACATGTGTCCCTTCATGCCCCCTCTGTCCCTCCAGATATATGAGGGGGAATATATCTGATATATGAGGGGGAATAACACAGCTCCCAGCTCACCCTGATATGTGTTATTATTATATAGGGGAGAGGGGATCATAGAGTGATATATATGTGGGGTTATAACACAGCTCTTGGCTCACACTGAGTATGTGGTATTACATACCTAGCCTCCCAGTTTCACGGGAGGCTCCCGATTTTTTGGGTAACCCCCCATACCCCCAGAAGGGTAGGCACTTCTCCCACATTCTGCCCACTTCCTAGTGAAGTGGGCAGAATGGGGAGAATTTCCACGGTGATCGTGGGTCCCCGTGTAGGGGCCGGGGTTTAATGCTGTGAGTATGCGTGAATTGCGTCATTTAGCCCCAAACCCTATTTAAATGTAAGCGAATCATGGCAATTTGTCAAGAAGGGGGTGGGACTTAATTATGCTACCCGCCAGGCCCTGCCTCAATCACAACCCACCTGCTTCTTCTCCCCAGGCTTCTCCCGAGGAGGAGAAGCAAAAGGTTGGCAAGTATGTATTATTATTAAATAGGTGAGAGGTGATCGTACAGTGATATATGATGGGGAACAACACAGCTCTCAGCTCACGCTGAATATGTGGCATTATTGTTATATAGGGGAGAGGGGACCATTCAGTGATATATATGAGGGGCAATAACACAGCTCCCGGCACACACTAAATATGTGGTATTATTATTATATAGGGAAAAACAAGTCTCCTGCTAGGTCCAGACTAACAGACTTTCTTCTTGGTTCAGTTTTAAAAGTTATCACATCCAATAAGATTTCTCCTGAAAATGGGAAAATTGGTGGCAGAAAAGAGATGTCAGGTATCAGGAAGAAAACATTAAACTTTATTGTTGTTTTTTCTTAATAAAAACCTTACAAATTGCATATACTGTAAGACTTTTTTTTTCTTAATGCCCACATAAGATTAGACCTTTATTATTTGGCCCAATTGGGATTTTAGGTTTGACATACCTGATGTAGACATTTATGATATACAGAAATATAGTTGACAACTTCAGGAAGAAAGCAAGACAGATGTTATATTGCAAAAGTCCATTAGATGGCATCAAAATACAAGCAAAAAACTGAACAGCATTGATCCAAAACAAAAACAGGTGTTATTGAGTCCATGGGCAGAGAGCAATTATTAAAAGTAAGTGCCGAGTTCATATAGAAAAACAATCTGAAGAGACTTTAAAGAGTCTTTATGCACAATAAACTCTGTATAATAAACAGGCCTGGTAACAGAGGAGTACAAATGGTATACCCGTTCTGGGCTCCGAGGGTCTGAGTGATCAAAATGCTTCAGCTGCAGCTAATGGTTAAGTATAATCTGAGCATGGCGCCGGGTATGCAAAACGTAAATTGATTAACAAGGCCACCCCCAGGGGACCCCCACCACCTGGACTTGGTCCAGTCCCCGTACTCTGGTGCACATATGAATGACATCATTGCGCACAACGCTGCTGCACCAGCCCTTTCCTGTGTCCTGCAACCACGTCTGAGGAGTGGGGAGGGAGGAACAGATGCCACAGCATGAATGGAAGGCACAGACAGTGAGAGCAGACAGCAGCAGCATGTACCACCGCCACTGCAGCACCTCCAGCTCCACTGTCACTGACAGTGTGTTTTTACTTTATTAATTTGAGGGATGTGTGGGTTGTGTAACGGAAGGATTGAAGAGGGGAGGGGGCAGAGATATCAGTGTAATGGGACCCAAGATTTCTGTTGCCAGCCTTGATAACAAATATGTGGAGAAGTAGGGAAGATATAGTAGAAATACCCTGGGACTATTCACTAGCAGAGAGCAGAAAAAAAAAATCTGTTGCTCAATGCTTATTCTCAAGCCTCTTATAGCAACAGGAGCTCCTTGTATTCAATCTTTTTATTTTCTCCTTACACTTATACTTACAATTTTACAATATTATCAGATATAAACTGAGGGTCTATTGAAATGGACCTCCACAGAAGATTACTAAAATATGCACCAACCAGTGGGACAGCATGCACATGCAGTAAATAGATCAACTAGATGTGTCAATATCCAAATGGTGTCAGGGTCTGGGTAGGCGAACACAGAAGGCCAAATGTAATAGGGCGAAAGTTTAGAAAATGTGAGAGTTTAGCAGTAAGCTCTCACACTTTTTAAACTCGGTCTATGTAATAAAAGTCCGAGAACATCAAACTCGCATGTTTATAGACTAAAAAAAACTCTCACGATGTAAACCAGGCCTGGCCAACATGTGGCTCTCCAGCTGTTTTGCCTAATGGCAAAACTGTGGAAGGGCATGCTGGGAATTGTAGTTTCACAACAGGTGGAGAGCAACAGACTGGGTCAGGCCCAATTTAAATTCTCATCCAGATGTTTTCCCATTTTGAAGATAAAACTCGACCAATGTGAGAGCTTATGCTAAACTCTGACATTTTCTAAACTCTCACCCTATTACATTTAGCCCAGAATGTGCTACTAACTACCTACTAATTCATTGAGCCAGCTAAAGGAAGGGGGGAGAATCTCTTCAGTCTATCTGAGGCTATCAATATGACAAGGAGTTGATTGGGTCCACCACAAATATACTTGCTGGCCTTAGGACACCATAGCATGTAAATCTTCTGGTGGGAAAGAGACAGATCTGCATGGCACCCAATCACATGAAGTACACATCTCCCAAATGTGGCCATTATAAGGCAGATGTGGTAGTCCGACCCAGAGTTCAGATGCTATGTCCGGCACTTTATGTTAATTTATCATGGTTTATTCTGTATTTCATGATAATTCATTTATACTCATATGTATATTTCGCAATGGGTTTATGTGTGACTGTTCAACAATCACAATGTCAACTCAGAATGGGAACAGTGTCAGGTGCAAGCCGTAATCCCGACCCATTAATAATGCGATTTAAAGCATTTTAACAGAATCAGCTTTACACCTTCAAGTTGTAAAGTCGACAATATAAAAAAAAATGTAATTGCATTATTAATAAGTCGGAATTACGGCTTCAACCTGACACTATCCATAGAATTTTGGGTCTTTGTCGTATTGTAGCTGCATTCAGAGTCACTTATAGTATCTTGAGGCCTTAGGATTAGTATTTTGTCTCAAGTTGGTATAAAGTCATAGATTAAACATAATGCTGCGTGGCACAATACATGGCGCAGATCACTGGTCCCTCAGGGCCTCATTCAGAGGCGGTCGGAGGATGCAAGCGGTCGCTCAGAAAGTGGGCGGCCGCTTGCATCCTGACCAGCCGCCTCTATTTCGGTCGTTAGGCTGTGGGTTAACACCCACAGCTCTAACGACCGCTAGGGTGATGGTCGTGATGGTCATTGACCATCGCGACCATCGGGGCTTACGACGAGACTCTAGGGTAGAGTCTCACTTGTCTTAAGCCCCGGAGAGCTTCTGGCTCTGTCTCAGCCGGAAGCTCTCCACTGACATCACTAGTGATGTCAGTGGGGCCTCCCCCAAATGGCAGGCGTTCTCACGCCTCCGTTTATGCTGCCACCCCCCCCGGCCCGCCTTCCAAACGGGGCGAGCTGTCAATCAACATCGTCAGCTTGCCTCCTTTGGAAAGAGACCCGCTACGACCAGCGCTGTCGGTCGTAGTGAGTCTCACGCATGCGCACGAAGGAGCCGGCTCCCTCGTGCGCATGTGCACTATACAAACATCGAGGCAGCCGTGCGGTCGTAGACCGTACGGCCGCCTCTGAATACAGCCCTCAGTCTTTTGCCTTTTTACTCAAGTTAGCATCCAAGTCAAAACAGCAATTACATACATGTTACATGAAATTCCAATGCCAGTCAGCGGCGTCACAAGGGGGGTGCGGGCCGCACCCAGGTATCACCCGCCGAGGGGTAACACCAAGGTGCAGACTCCCCCCTCAGTGATAGGAGTGCTGCACTGTAACATTAATTGCAGAACTCGGAACCTGACACTGTGAGGGAGCCGGCACTGCAAACAGGGCAGTCCGCACCTCCGACAGCACCCCCTCCACACTCTTTCCCCCTCCCCCCCCCCCTCAAGTAATAAGAAAGAGACCACGGGGGTTTCTCCCTTCCCACGTGGCCACATCCCCTACCTGCAAAGCCATGCCCCTTTTCAGCAGCTCCGTGTGCACAGTATCCCTCTCCACACAGGGTGACGCCATTGATGCCAGTGTCCAGGGTACTTGTGCATGGTACTTTTGTTGCATCAGTAAAGCAAATAAGACTCAAATTCAGTACAAAACTGTATATAGGGACACATGAAGTGGCTTAGTCGCAAAGTCTATGATATGATTGTGGTACCCCTCCAATTAGGGATGTGCAGGCTCGGATAGGTTCGAGTTTGCACGTTGAGTTAAGATTTTTCCCTCCAAAAAAACGGAACTCAGAAAGAGGCTAAACGTCATCTTACATGGACGAACATCATCATTCCTGGACAAAAGTCCAGGAATGATGATGTTCGTCCATGTAAGATGACGTTTAGCCTCTTTCTGAGTTCCGTTTTTTTGGAGGGAAAAATCCGAACTCAACGTGCAAACTCGAACCTATCCGAGCCTGCACATCCCTACCTCCAATACACATATAATGTTAGGTGTGGAGTAACCGGTTGCTTACCAAACACACACTGTCTCTGGTTCATTTTGGACTCTTCCGGAAGGTGATGATATAAATCCAGGCAATAATGGGCAAAACAGTTGGTACATTTATTCAACAATATTAGTTAGGCTAAATGACAACTCCTACATCAGAGTTATAGTTCAACAATTTACAATGCAATTTGCACACACACTTTAAGACAGGAAAGTACGCTGAGGTCTGTATATTTTATTATGACTGGAACTCTGGAATCTCGGATCCGAATACTGGTAGAAGGGTTAATCAATAGATATGCAAAAAGGCAAATATAAATATGCAATGTCAATACTAGATAAAATATAACTATTATTTTGTGCCCAAACAAGTAATAGTTTCTCGTCACTTAAGCATGCAAGTGAGTGACTAGTTGTTGAAATGTTTGCAAACGGTGCCCGGGTTAATTACTGTGATGACAGTTGTTAACTTCTTATCAGTATTGCTAACTGAAGTTGTTGTTTTTTTTAAATAAAGAGAAAGTTTAGTACCTCCTGTCTCTGTCCTTATGTGGTTCTTGCAGCTGACAAACAGTCGAAATAGCAACTTGAACATACACTGGGCCTGATTCAGAGCCGGACGCTATTTGCGCTCGCTCGTTCAGAAAAAAAGGGCCTGCTATTTAAATTGAGCGCTCGCTCTTTGCGGTCTGTTGACGCCTCTATGTCTGAGCGAGTGAACGAAATATGCACTCGCTATTTTGTAAAGACGCCCCCTGGCCGCTCGCATCCTACGTCATCACCGCTATTTATTTGATTAATCGAGTACATCGAAAGGCATCTGAACTGCTCACAGTGCTTGTGGTTGGATTTTCATGCAGCCAGTTCAGGCTAAGAAACAACCAAGTGACGTGGTCGATGACGCTGCTTTGTTAATTATGCACACCCTTAAAATGCCCCTTTTTGGCATGCCTGCGTTCGGATTACCACTCCCCGTTTTCAAGCACCTTACCCTGTTACCACCCACAAACGCCTCATTCTGTCACTCAAATTAGCAGGAATTCGCTATTTTGCGAGCACACAATTTCCGACCGCAATGACTGGTTCACGCATGCGTATTACAACCCATACGCAGTTGTGCGAACATCGCTCGGAGCAAACGAGCGGACGCTTACGAGCGGCTCTGAATTAGGCCCTCTGTGTTTTCAGTTATAAGGGTGCAATTTGTTTGTGTGTTATGCTGACTAGGCTTCTCTTATTGCGTTATTGTGATGATAACTCCATTACCTTAACGGAGGTGATGCCGGGTCACTGATGGAAATAATGGAGGAATTTACTGCTGTTAAGTAATCAAAATATTTGTAGCTAAAGAAAGCGATTTAGGTTCAGTTTTCTTTGCTAAGTTTTCTGAGACTGCCCTGTGAGTGCTGCGGTTTTCCAACATTCACTGACCTCTCCAAATTACCGTTCACTGTTTAAAACTGTAACAATGTTGTTCTTCCTAAGGCTGCTGTCCACTCCTATATTCCTAACTGGCAATTTACAGGATCGGGTCTGTATCGGGGTTATATACGCTCAGTTTAAAACTCTCTCTATATGTTGCACAAGTTATGCCTAGCTAACGGGATGTAGTCAGGAAGCCAACGGTTTAAATGTTGTCCGCCGGCTTCCCGTCTGTCAAATCCTGGCAAGGTACTAATGTAACCCTGGTTAATGGTTAAATGAAATATTGTGTTAATGACAATATTATGAGATAAAATATATATATATATTTAATGTATGTATAAGTTGTGAGGTAAAACTATGTATACAGATATATGTTAATTTTTTTAACTATATTGTTTATTGAGGTGACTTGTGTATAAATGAATGTACATTTATATAACTTGTGTATAGTATGTATTACAGGTTGAGTCTCTCATATCCAAATATTCCGAAATACGGAATATTTTCAGCATGACTGAGATAATGAAACCTTTGATTTTTGATGGTTTAATGTACATAAACTTTGTCTAAGGCACAAATTATTAAAAAGATTGTATAAAATAACCTCCAGGCTGTGTATAAGGTGTATATGAAACATAAATGAATTTCATGTATGTACACAAACTTTTTTTGATGCACAAAATTATAAAAAATATTGTCTAAAATGACCTGCAGGCTGTGTGTATAAGGTGTATATAAAACATAAATGCATTCTGTGTGTATATTTGGGTCCCATTTCCAAGACATTTCATTATAATATGCAATTATTCCAAAATACGGAATATTCCGATATCCAAAATACCCCTGGTCCCAAGCATTTTGGATATGGGAGACTCAACCTGTAATACCCTTTTGAGGTAAAAAATATGCCCGTGTATGGGATACACATGCACTGTAGAAGGGGCGGAGTGATATGACTGGGAGTGACTTGGTTCCTGTCAGGAAAAGGGTCCCGTTATAGTGAGGTATATAACAGCTGTCCGCAGCAGCTGAGAGGGAGTCAGGAGTTCTCTTCCTTGGTTGCTCAACCCCCCTGTGCCCTGCTGGGCACAGGGGGTGAAGCCGGAGAGGTAGCCTGTCACAGCAGGAGCTGCGACTCTAGTGGGAGTAGCGCGACTCACTCTGCAGGAGAAGTGGCTGACTATGCTGCTGTAAGCCAGAGCCAGTGACTGGGAGTCAGAAGAGGGAGGCTTAGCCAAAGAGGACATAGGTTCAACCTGCTACTGTCTAAGTAATTTGGGGAGCCTTAACCTCTGACCCTGTAGTTGGCATTTGAGGTGTACTGCTGCCTTATTGGGAAATCTTACCCTTAATGAGTTAATTAAGGAAATTACCCATGAGGAAGCTCTGACAGCTAATTGAGAGACACTTCAACATAAAAAAGTTAAAGTTGTGGTTCCCTCCCCTGAAACAATTACCACACATGAAGACCATTTAGTTAAATTAATGAAAGAGCAAAACAAAAAAATGGATCAGCTCATAGCATTGTATCCAAAACTTGTACCTGCCATGAGAGTCCCCTTTAATATGAATAGGGGATTTAGTAGTGGAAGAGGAAATTTCAGGAGGGATGGAAGTGTGACTGCCCGAGGGTGTTTTAGGTGTGGACAACCATGACATAGAGCCCTGGGTTGGGATCATAGCAAATTGGGACCTGTGACACATATTTCAAATCTTCCAATCAGGGAAATGATGGCGGGAGACTTGCGGACCCCTCGCAGTCTCCCAGACAATAGATGTAGATTCGATGGGGAGTGCCCAGTGGAGTAGTTCTATACCGGATGGCATGTTGGGGCCTGCTCCATGGGTAGTTGCACGACTGAAAGGACATCCATGCACTGTGCTGTTAGATAGTGGGTCCCAGGTGTCCATTATTTTTGAGCATGTCCATTATTTCTGTCTCCTCCTCAGGGTCAGCCCACTTGGCTACCGGCTAGCATATACTCCCCCTACTCTGTGCGAGAGCACGACTATATCCATCATCCATCTCTAACTATATAATACTGGTTAACTACACTCCTATTCTCTTTCACATGCCCATATTCCCTGAGGATTAAAGTAATCAGTCCTCCCCCATAACTACAGAGGGATGCTCTGAGGTACAGGATTGGACATACTCTATACTTGTTGTTTACATAACCTATTCACCCCTTAGCCCAATCTATAGGGTCTGTGAGATCCCCATATAATTTAAACTTCTCTTTAGAGTAACTCCATTTACATGCTATTCCCAGGCCTCCCCACTCACAATTTGAGCTATGTTGGCTATTGTGCTAAACCTGCACCTGAGTTACGCATCTCAGCAGTGTGCCTCCAAATGTAACCCCCCTACCTTGATAACGGGACTATAGGTTACTAAGTACCTTGGTGCCTAATATGTTTCTACCTTTAACTTCCTATACTGGTAGTATACCCTTATATCAGTGCCTCCACCCAAGTATTGGTAGTAGGTATGGGCCTACTTGGGAAAACCCACCAATATCAGTATTATAGTCCGATCTCCAAATGTACAGTGAACATATATGATTTAAACGTATTGTACCACTTACACAAACCTTACACAATATGAGTGTATCTCATATGATACTAGTTTATTTCCTTCTGTGATCTTCAATATGATTCATATAGGAATTTATACAAAGAATAAAAGAAAATACAACAGTAACAATCTTTCCATCTACAATGGTAACAAATGTGTATATTGTTTAAGAAATAAAACTTTCTTAAGTATATGAGCTCATATAACTAAAATATTGAATAGTCTTTCATCTGTGTTCATTTGCTGTAAGTAGATATTTTATACTGGATATATATATGCATATATATCTATTTAGTTAAATGAAGCTTCTGTGCAGGCAATATTTCAGTTTATTTCCTGAGCCCTTTACATTAAAGTCATGGACTTAGTAAAACTTCGTATCCTTCCTGTAGCCCTTCTGCAGTTCATTAGCTATATTCCTTTGAAAGGTATGTTCATTAAAAGTTAATTAGATGTTACATTACTTTTGGTCACTAGATGGCGATCTATTTTACAGTCCAGCCATCAAATGCAGCATACTCCAGGACTATACGGAGGGGCAATGTAACAGTGACGTTAGGTGTAGTAACTAAACTCTGGATTACTAGCACAAGCAGGCAGTTATATGGTAGCTATTATGTAGATATATGCCCCTGTTGTTTTGTCCTGCACTATTTCAGCCCCTGTCTCCTGTGTTCTGTATATGCGGTACTGGTGCAATTAATATTCACTCTCACCACTCGATGAGGCAGCGTTGTGATTGGCTGAGGGGGACACTCCCTTCTGCTGCTGCTGCTAAGGAGTTTTGTACACTCCCCCAAATCATCACTGTGACGCTGTGATTGGTGATCAGTGGGAAACTTCCCTTGGTAAGAAGGGCGGAGCTTAATCTGTCACTGTTGGGCTGGCTTCCTGAAGCACTGCTCCTCCGAGGCTGCCGGGACCCTGCACAGCTGACCACCCGACGCTGATATCGCACACACTGGCCACCTAATAAGGTGAGACACAGACTCCCACTCCAGCCACACTCTCCCTGTGCATGGCTGCTGCTGATTATAGCTGTGTGATTATAGCTGCAGCACTGGCACTGAGGGGTGAGCTCTGGGTAAAGACTAGATCCACTTCAGATATTGTACCTGGAAGTGACGTGCACTGAGGGCAGAAGTGCAGTTTCCTGCCCACACAATCCAGCAAAAAAAGAAAGTTAACCCCTCGCAACTTCGCTTCGCTTGCCCCGCTTCAAGCACAGTGGCTCGCTACGCTTGCCACAAGATTATATTCCCCCTCTATGCCCACTTGGATGGTAGGGAATGACGTTGGACACTGGCTGATGACGTCATGGTCAATCTACAGAAGGGGATCTGGCTGCTTCAGTGAGGCTCTGAGGGAGCAAACTGCCAAAAGCCACTGGTGCTATGGCAGCTCTCCCATTTAAACCCCTAGCACAGAGGCATGAGACTGCCAAAGTAGGGGCTCGTGTACCCCATTTCCCACATACAGCATGAGCCTTACAGTGTTAATTGGCAGTCGAGAAGGCTCGAGGTCTACTAGAACCTTCCTACCCCACACAGCTGTCCCAGGCCATGTGTTCATGTGCCCCTGCAGCACATCTCATGCAGCACATCTCCCCCTCCCAGTCATTTCAGTTACATTATTACAACAATATACTTAGGCAATGAACATTGTAAATACATTAAATAACATATTAAACATAGATATATATATTATTCTTTTTTTTTTCTTTAAGATAGATAGAATTTTACCAGATAAATATATTTAAATTATTGGTGTACATATATGTATTGAACTTACATTAAGTTATAACTTATAGCAGTCCCTATATATTTATACACAGGACAACATTTAATAAGCTGCAGTTTGACTGCAGTTTCTATACTATTCTAAACCCCGGCGGTTAGGTGGCAGGTTCCATTCTTCTCTAAACCCCGAGGGTTTGTTGGCGGTTTTGCAGCAGTTTCAAAATGACAGCCCTGTTCTATTCTATTCTAAAATGTGTTTTGACTGTGGTTTGATGGCGGTTTTGCTATCTGCAGATTTACTAAGGCCAAAACCACTGCAAAACTGCCATTAAAACATATTTTAGTATAGAATAGAATAGGGCTGTCATTTAGAAACTGTTGCAAAACCGCCACCAAACCCCTGGGGTTTAGAACAGAATAGAACCCATCACCAAACCACCGGGGTTTAGAATAGAATAGAAACCACAGTCAAACCGCCGCTTAGTAAATTTTGCCCAAGGTGTTACACTAATGACAGGTGTAGAAAACCCTACGCCTGTCATTAGACCTATGCCAGAAGCGCGACACCCAGCATACCGAACGAAGGTAAGCTGGGCACGGACAGCCGTGTGGGGGGGTAGGGTTAGGTTTTAGGGCTCCCCACCCGGGAGGGTTAGGCTTAGGCTAGGGGAAAGGGGGGTTAGGGTTAGGCACTTAGAGGGGGGTTAGGGTTAGGCACCTCTAAGGGAGGGTTAGGGTTAGGGGGGGAAATAGGGTTAGTTATACTTATCTTATTAGCGATCGGGATCTTCCCCTCTGTGGCTGGTGGGAACACATACTACACCCCTAGCTAACTGCTGATAAGAAGTAATTTATTGTAAGTCCACTGCTAAGGCTCTTACTCAGGTCCCCTTCCGAGCAGTTAATGCATATTACTTCTGGAAGGTAGGGAGGGGCTTTTTATAATGAGGCTGCAATAGTGCTTCACTGTGTCAACCTAACTAGCAGGAGTGTTGTGTGATGGGGTCGGTGTCAATCTCTCCTTACCCCTCTAACATGCCTCCGGTCCACCCAGTGCCAGATTAAGGTCTACATGGGCCTGGAGCTGAAATTTATGAAGGGCCTATTGTGTGCTGCTGCAGGCGAATGTGATAACCTCTGTGGCAGTGTGACTAGTGATGTGGGGGCATGCCTAGTGTGTGGATGTGGTCTACACAGGGGGTGTGGCTATATCCATGGGGGAATAATTGCCTCCACTTTTAACAACTTTATAGTTGAGCTATAACAAAAAAGGGTTTTTTTTTGTGAAAGGGCAAATACAGCTGCCATCCGCGGCCTGCGGCACCACTGAAGGCTATGATTATTCATCATCACTCCTCATTGATGCAGCAGCTCCCTATATACACACACACAGAGACATATATATATATATATATATATATATATACACCAATGGGTTGGGTACGGAATGCCAGTGCTCGGGATCCCGCCAGTCAAAAACACCCGATGCCGGCATCCCGACAGGATTAGGATAACAACACTTGTTGGTCAGTATCCTAACCCTCCCACCCCGCTGCCTAATACTAACCTTCCCCCTTAGTGCCTAAACCTAACCCTCCCTACTTAGTGTCTAACCATACTCCTAATGCCTAACCCTTATCCCAGTACTTACAGTCAAGATGCCGGGACCAGGACTCTGACAAGTGTCGGGATTCCAGCGCTGGCATTGTAAGCGCTGGCATCCCGACTATCGGTCTAATGACCGCATCCAATACCAATCAAAATAGCACTCTAACAGCGATTATGGATCACACAGGACCCCCAAGATGCTTTTAAAGTTTCAGAATTCTATACTTAGGGTGTTTCATCATAAAAGAACCTAAAGCCTGGTACACACTAGGTTGACGTTTGGCAGACCCGTAACCTATCTGACGATTGGTAAGTTTATACATATTTGCCAATCGCCTGCCCGATGACCCGGGCTTGACAGCTGCACAGCAGATGGGATATGTCTGTGAACCATATCGTTCACAGACATATCCGCTGTACACACCCGGCGATGCACTATGGATATATCGCCTGTACAGTGGAACGGGGGATATATCTATCAGTCTAAGTTAAAAGGTAATAGGTGAACCGGTGCGCAAACAAAGCTGCAGATGGGAGGTAATCAAAAATAGGAGGTATCCTCACACCTCCATCAACATAACGTGATATATATATATATGGCATCCACACAAATAATCAGCAATCTTCAAGACAACAATATTCACACAAAGATAAAAGAGTGCATGCAAAGCACCAATATATAGCATATACTGAATCCACACTAGTGAGTGGAAATGTATAGTACGCGTATCCACAAATGGCTGTTGGGTGACAATTACCGGATTGGAGTAAAGGAGCTGTTAACGAACAGTCCTTAATAAGCCAGAATGTATAGAGACACAGAAGTAGTCCCGGGAACTGCACTGGTCTGGGCTTGGACCTCCGCTCTCAGGCACTGCACTCCCTGTTCATCCGTGGTTCCCCCGTCTGACACCATGGTGTTGTCTTGAAGATTGCTGATTATTTGTGTGGATGCCATTTTGAACAACTGATTATACAGCTTCAACAACTGATTATACACATACATACATACACATATATATATATATATATATATATATATATACAGTATAGCACAAAACTCCGTTCTAGTGATGTATGACAACACCACATACTGTATATGAGGAAAGGAGAGGCGGCACTCCCAAATAGAATGGTGAATAAAGGTTTAAATGTACTTAAATATCAGTACAGATCTGTACTGATGTGCCGCCTCTTCTTTCCTCATATACAGTATGTAGTGTTGTCATAGATCACTAGAGGGGAGTTTTGTGTGTGTATATATATATATAAATAAATATATATATACACACAAAATACATATATACACTCACTTATATATGTATGTATACAAAGACACACACACACACACACACACCAACCCCCCCCCCCCCCCCCCGCATCAGACGGCCGATGCGGGGTGAATGGTCCAGACTTCGGATCTTCCATCACAGCAATGCAGTGTTGTCGCATTCAAAGCAGTGCAGACAGTGTTCTCATGGATTTTTTTTCCCTGTCTGCACTGCATTGAATCCTGTGGGCCTATTTTAATGGTGGGCCTGGAGCTGTAGCTCCACCCGCCCCATTAGTAATCCGGCCCTGGGTCCACCTCTGGCTCAGCATACCACCTGGAGAGCCACGCCCCTGCACTTGATGCTCCTCCGACTTGGTTCACAGGAAGGCAGGACAGTCTTCACCCCTGGACCGCCCCTCAGCCTCCCAGCTGTCACCTCATCCAGGGAAATAGCTGGGTGGTCCCTCTGATGGCACTGCTATATCGCGGCAGTGTTAGCTCTCCGGCGGCTCCACACGGTGCTGTCAGGTCAGTCCCGCTATCCTTCTCACGCAGACAGCTCTCTGCCCCCGTGTCACCGTTACCGATGTCCCTGAGGTACGGGACACTTTTACACAAGAGCTCCACTCCACAGCACTGGCTCTGGCCAACTCACTAACGGCCCCCACTAGTCCTCCTTATATGTCCAGCGGTTGCGTGCGGAGCTCTTTCCCACTGGTCGTACGTGATGCTCCAGCCCCTGCATTACTTAGCCCTCTATGGGGCTATCTCTCCCCCCCTATATAGCAGCTGCCTTATCCTGGCCCTTGCCATGTGCCTACAAGTCCAGAATGGGTGGCCGGCTCCAATATTCCCTGGGGAGGGGAGTTAACATATATGTAAAACTAACAGCTTTCCACATTTATATAACATTACTGTGTAAATATATCAATTATAATTCTTTAACTGTATATGTAATATATATCAACTGGACAGTGTACACCTTCAGGGGTATCACATGATGGTTTATTTGGACACATCTGTAGACTCTAAATTCTAAGCACCAATTTGTTTTAAAGCAAAAAAATGTTGGATTTGCCTTAAATTTCATATGTGATTTCAATTACAGAGAAAAAAGAACATCCATCACTAACCGAAAAGAGAGGGTCAGGTAGATAAAGAGGTGCAGTATTTGCCAACCTTACTAGCAAGAAATATACAAAGCAATTAAACTGTGCTTAAATACCATTGTTGGGACATTAAATTAACCATATGTAAAAAAATGTATTCTTTTTATTTAAACAATAAATAAAACAAGCAAAAATAAATGCATGACAGTGTTACAATATTGAAATATTCTAACAAGCATCTCATTAGTATACATATACCATACAAATACTTCTTAGAACAAATTGACTATAATCAAAAAGAGAGTTGATCAGGCTCCTCTAGTCAATAGTTAAAATGCAGACAGTGGTCTCAATGCAAAAAAGATTATTCAGCTCCAGTTTTCAATAAGCCAAAAGGACACAGTAGCTGTTGTTAATTGTCCTGATTCCAGGCTATGATTTTGTGAGATACAAAATAGCTAGCATTTATTGCAATTTATATAGAAAAATTGTTTACTGAGGTTCTCTTTAATATGTGCACATGATTTATATATCGTTTAAACTATATATCTGTCTCAGACTATATATTATATCTCAATCGGCCCGCAAATCCATTGCTAGAAGTAACCAGCACAGTGTATGATACGCTTATCCCATTTGTTAAATGGCACCTGATTATATCACCTTAGCTCTTTCTCTGTATAGGTCCTGTATGTGCCCAATTGCTGTCCAGTGTCCCATGGGTATACAATCGGGAAACTGGCTGCCTTAATACCGGCAGACGGTTTCCCGACTGTCATATCCCGGCGAGGGTGAAATGCCGGGCGTGTAGATGTAGACGCCTGACATTTGACCGGCGCCCGGCATCCCTATCGAAGGGATGCCGGGCACCGCGAGCGGACAGCCACGGGGGGGGGGGGAGAGTAAGGTTTAGGGCACCCAGGGTGGACTTAGGGTTAGGCACCCCCGAGGAAGGGTTAGGGTTAGGCACCCCTAAGGAGGGTTAGGGGGTTAGGTTAGTATATACTTACCTTAGCGACGGTCGGGATTTCCAGCGATGTCGGGCTTCCGCTGCCGGGCTCTGCTCATCTGTCGGCCAGGCGCTGACGAGAATCGAACCGGCGGTATTTTATACCGATTCCGTCCCATGGCACTCTAAGTAGTATTAGTCGAGCTGTCCAGGCACAGCACAGCATGACTGTTTGTGCAGTGTAATGCTGCGGCTGTCTCCGGTCCCTGTAGCTGTTAGCGGTGTAGGACTTATAGCGGGCACGTCATAAACATCAGTGTGTGATTTGTAGTGGGTGGCAGGAAAAGTGGAATCCCCACTGCACAAACAGGCTGCGCCTGGACAGCCTGACTATTACTACCCAGAGCTGCCGATGATAGAGACCATTGTACACTGGACCGCAATCGGGCTGATACAGGACCTATACAGAGAAAGAGCTAAGGTGATATAATCAGGTGCCCTTTAACAAATGAGATAAGCTTATCATATACTGTGCTTGTTTAAGAGTCCCCTAGGTGTGCCGTGCAGGTGCAGCGTGACACTTACCTTTCGCACCCCGTGGCTCTCACTAACAATACCTGCAGCTTAGCACCATACACAGTATCTGCGTCCTAGCGCCAAATAGTAACAATAGGGGTACAGTGGCCTAACAGTGGGGGTACAGTGGGCTCAGCCTAATGCCGCACAGTGGTAGTACAGTGATGCAGTGGCCTAACAATAGGGGTACATTGGGCTCGGCCTAACGCTGCACGGTGGTGATACAGTGGCCCAACAATGGGGTGCAGTGGCCTCGGCCTAATGCCGCACGGTCGTGATACAGTGGCCTAACAATGGGGACACTGTGGCCTAACACCGCATGGTGGTGGAACAGTAGCCTAACAATGGGGGTATTGTGGCCTCGGCCTAACGCTGCATGGTGTTGGTACAATGGGTTAACAATGGGACAAAGTGGCATGATGATGCAAACAAAAGGGCCTCAATGAGGGCTTACTTGATCAGCTGACCACGTACTGGACTCCCTCTAGCAACGACCCGTCTCTGGCAATGCCCACACACAACATCCCTCCGGGCTGCATGCGGGGGTTCAAATAACCTGTCGCATGGGCTTCTGGGGTTGGTGATGTGGCAGGCCCTCATTGGCCTGCGGCATTGCCCAGTGATGACATGCCACACCACGTGGGCGCACCTGGCAACGCAGTGTCCGGTACCTAACAGAGCCGCCGGCGTCTTTGGGGGAGGAGGGATGCCCTGGTCTGGACCTCCCACACTCGTTATATCTAGCAATGGATTTGCGGCCCGATTAAGATAGACTATAAATCTGTCTCAGAGTACACATTATTAAAGAGAGCTGGTTTAAATAATGTATAAATCGTGTGCACATGTTACATAGAAACATAGAATTTGATGGCAGATAAGAACCACTTTACCCATCTAGTCTGCCCATTTTCATGTATCTTTTTGGCAACTTCAACCATATTTGCTCCTTACATCTCTCTTAAGGATATTCTTATGCCTATCCCAAGCGTGTTTAAATTGTTCCACCGTCTTAGCTTCAACCACATCTGATGGGAGGCTATTCCACTTATCCACTACCCTTTCTATGAAGTAATTTTTCCTCAAATTTCCTCTGAGCCTACCTCCCTCCAGTTTCAGTGCATGTCCTCGTGTTCTTGTACATCTCTTCCTTTGAAGAATGCTGTAGGCACTGTTTATCATTGTGCGATGCAGGACCATGTCAAAAGCGTACTAAAGTCTAGATAAACTACATCTACGGCCCTCCCTTGATCTGTTACTTTTGTCACCCAGTCAAAAAAGTCAATAAGATTTGTTTGGCATGATCTCCCCTGAGTAAATCCATGCTGTTTGGGATCCTGTAAATTGTTGGATTTGAGATATTCCATCACTCTTTCTTTTAGTAGTGTTTCCATTATTTTTCCTACTACTGATGTAAGGCTTACTGGTCTGTAGTTACTTGCTGCTTCTTTGCTTCCACTTTTGTACAGTGGTATTACATTTGCTCTTTTCCAGTCCTCTAGAATCACTCCTGATACTAGTGACTGGTTGAATAATTCTGTTAATGGTGTTACCAGGACCCCTTTAAGCTCTTTTAGTATCCTTGGATGTATCCCATCCCGCCCCATTGATTTATCCACTTTCAGTTTAGAGAGTTCTGTTAGGACCCTCTCCTCTGTAAATAAAATTTAATGTACAGTACCTCATTTTTATGAATGCCTCTGCAACCTAACTGTGGCCCCTTCCCCTCTATTTCTGTAGTGAATACTGAACAAAAATAATTAATTTAGATGATATGCTATATCTTTGTCTCCCTCGATCATGTACTCACTCTGTCTTAAGTCTAATTATTCCTCCATTTCACTTCCTCCTTTCACTAATACCCCTTTTCCACCTAAATTCTGGGTCTGACCCGGAGTTGGAACAAAGTTCCTATCCGGATCAGACCTGGAATTTTGCCGGCGCTGACTCGGGATATTCCCGAGTCAGCGCCGCTCACACCGCAGTCGGGTCTGCATAGACCCGGCTTTTGCGGAGTGAAAGTGGACGCTTGGAGATGACGTCATCTCCAAGCACCACTGAAGTCGGACCAATCGGCCGGCTAGCAGCGCACTCCAGGTCATCGTGACCCGGAGTGCGCTGTCCCCATAGCAGGGTTTCACGGCCTACGCCCGTGTTAAACCCTGCTAGTTACCTGGGTTGGATTGCCGGGTCACTCGACCCGGCGATCCAACCCTCTGCCCTTTTACACCAGGGAGCTGCCCGGGTTAACCCTTCAAAAACCCGGGTTTTAGCTCCGGTGTAAAAGGGGTATTATATACTTAATAAAAGTTTTGTTCCCTTTATCTACTTACTGGGCCATTTTCTCCTGAGCTTCTACCTTTGCACATCTAATCACCTTCTTAGCCTCCTTCCTTCTGGCAAGATACACCTCTTTGTCATTATTATTTTGAGTCTACTTATGTTTCCTAAAAGCCATCTTTATTAATTTCACACTACTCGATACCTATTTTGTAAACCACAATGGCTTCCTTTTCCTGGTGCTTTTCCTAAAGGGTCCTATCCACTAGGTGACCTGAAAGACTGAACGTCTAGCGTTCAGACCTTCAGGGTGCCGAGGTGCGGTGCCTTCACTGAACGGCGTTCACTGAACTTCATTCAGTGCAGGAGACCGAACCTCCTATCTCTGAACATGCCGAACCTCGAGCATCGTCAGGTTGACGAGCATGTTCAGTAGTCGGGGTCGACAAGGACCCGGCCTGCACACGCATCGCTGACCTTGCCGGCTATCCATTACACGACTTAATGAACAATGCAACCAAAACCTCCTATAATGGATAGGCCCCTTAACCCTTTTAATACAAAGTTCTGTCGCCTTTAGTATAGCATTTTTTATTTTTTCCCACCTCTCCTGCACTCCTTCCAAGTTCCTCCAATTTGCCACTGACTCAATAACACATCTTTCCATCTCTGCAAAGTCAGCCTTCCTAAAATCTAACACTTTTGTTTTGTATGGAATGTTGAAGAGAACCCCCAGTGAACTTTTTTACTATATAAATTGAAATAAATGCTAGCTATTTTGTATCTCACAAAATCATAGTTTGGAATCAGGACAATTAACAACAGTTACTGTGTCCTTTTGGCTTATTGAATACCTGAGCTGAATAATTGTTTTACCATTGAGACCACTATCTGCATTTTAACTATTGACTAGAGGAGCCTGATCAACTCTTTTTTTTGATTACAGTCAATTTGTTCTAAGAAGTATTTGTATGGTATATTTATACTAATGAGATGCTTGTTAGAATATTGTAACATTGTCATGCTTTTTATTTTTGCTTGTTTTATTTATTTGTTTAAATAAAAATAATTTAGTTATTTACATGTGGTTAATTGAATGTCCCAACAAGGATATTTATGCACAGTTTAATTGGTTTGTTTAGTCATTAATTACAGTCATTCAATTTATTATAGATTTTTTAACATAGTGCTGTCTTCATTCAGCTTTTTTTTTTCTTTTCATTTTTTTAAATAAAAGCTTTCTATCCTTTTTTCACAAACATGTTTCTCTCCATGTATTTCTCTGTTTGCTTCTGTTATTCTATTGTAAGTGGTTATAACTTAACAGGGGGTAGCATCCACCATTAGGTGGTTTATGTGTTTGCCTAGCCACTTATTATATGCTTTGTTGACTATATGGAGATATCACACTTCTCAAACACCAGCTGTCTCAATGCGGTTTTAGCGTGTTTTAACAATTCCGCTGGAAGAAATGACAATCTCTAAATTTCTCATTTCTGGATATAAAAAAAATTAAAACAAAATGTTATTTTATGTATCTCTTCTTTAATTTGAAAAAATAGTCTAGACAACACTTATATAGACTCCCATAATTCCTAGTTGCAATATAAAAGACAGTATATTGTATACGTGTAGAAACTGGTAATGTTACTTTACAACTTGGCAGGAAAGAGTCAAAGAGGGCACTGTAGCATGAGCTAATTAAGTGCTGAAGTGAGTTAATGAACACACAGTACAATCTGGTAGCAGCATGATCTTAGCCCATATCATATGTTTTACTCCAATTTGCGATTCCAGTGTTAAAATATAATGCTTAAGTACATTGCAACTCAGCAATTTGGCATGACTGGATAAATAAAAAATGGGAACACACACACCAATATGATCAGAGAGTGCATATTAATTTTAGGTATCAAATAAACCAACTGGAAACATATTTATACCAAACTACTGTAGTTAAAGTACCCGGTGTTGCCCGGGTTTTAAAGCTTCAAGTTATTAAGTTTATTATGTGATGTTGTACAAATTTATCTAGTGGAAAGCCCCGAAAAGGCTCCCTGGTTCAAAGTTAAGCCCGGCACACTCCACCGTGAGGTCCGAGTGGGTCCCCAACCACTCCATTAAGCCTCCCAGACCAATTGCCTCTGTGAAGCTTTCATCCACATCCAGGCAGTGGAAGGCCCTGAATAGGCTCCCCGGGTCAAAGTTCTGCCCAGTGTGCCTGAGTCGAAATTCTGGCCAGCATACACCAATGGGAATTCTGACCGGGACCTCAACCCCCTAGTTTGTCTTCTGGGATCCAATGTTACCACTCTGTAGAGTTTGGGCCAAATACATCCAGTAAATGGCTGAGAACAGTGTAAACCAACAGGAGGTCTGACCGGGACCTGAACCCACTAGTATGTCTTATGGGATAAAATTTTACCACTCTGTGAAGGTTTCATCCAAATTATGCGATACTGTCCAAATCCATCCAGTGGAAGGCTCAGAACAGGCTCTGCTCGGCACACTCCGCCGTGAGGTCCAACTGAGACACCAACCACTCCATTTGGCATCCCAGACCAAAGACCACCCCTCTGTGAAATTTTCATCCAAGTCCACCCAGTGGAAGGCCCAGGACAGGCTCCTCAGGTCAAAGTTCTGTCCAGTGTCCCTGGATAAAAGTTCTGCCCAGTGTACACCAACGGGAGGTCCTGTCAGCACTTTAACCCACTGTATGTCTTATGAGATCCAATATTGCCACTCTGTGAAGTTTTTGTTCCAATTCAATCCAGTGGAAGGCTCAGAACAGTCTCCCTGGGTCAAAGTTCTGCCCAGTGTACACAAACGGGAGATCCAACTAGGACCATAGTCCCCGTAAAACCTGGCCAGGATCCAACTGGACCACCTAGCATTGGTTTCATCCCAATCGGTGCAGGGGTGTCCGAATGCATTAACAAATAGCCCAATGAATTTTATATATTAGATAATGGACCAACACATATGGAAGTGTAGTACATATTTCAAACTGATTTAGCCCCATATCCAATTAAATGAACCCCAAATGTATCAAAATCAGTTTACAGTCCGCAAACTTTTTTGTTTATTTTGACCCGTCCCTTTCAAGCACCTCAAGAGTATTGCCAAATTGATTTGAGCAGCTTCCACTTTATGTTTGCTGTTTTTAGAGGCATAGATGGAACCAGCATCTGGAGGGCATGTAGGTTCTTATAGTGCTAATAGGAGGTCCTAGAGTGACTCCTAAGTAAGCTGGCTCTCATTTGCAAATATGCATGCAACAAATATCTTCAAATTTCTATTACCATATAGTTTTCAAGTATTGTTGCAGGTACAATTTAGTGTGTTGGGTGATATCTTGGGGACACCCCCTTCTGTTTTTTTTTTAGGCCACAAACTGAACAATGCATGCTCAGCTTGATGAAATTGACCATCTGAAACTACAGTGTGTGCGCAGGATAGATATCCTTTGTTCGTATTTATCCAATTGGGAATTTTGAGGTTTAATCATTGTATTGTTCTTAGTTGTTTAGGATATTTGCTACAAGTACAGTAATTTAAGTTTTGAATGTTTATTTTTAAGTTTATTTTATATATGATTTGTTAAATCTACTTGAACTCTACAATGATCGTGATCATACCCTACTCTGTAACCACATTATTTTATATTATTTTTATATAATAAGTGTCAGTGAAGTGTGAGCCACTTACAGTTAATGTATACACAGAGAATGCTGCTCTTCCTGTTTATTTTCCAAATCTAGAAAGTGTGCTGAACTTTGTAGCTGGGGCTCATTTACAGTTGGACATAAGCCAATATTGACAGGCCTCTCATATGGAGCAGTACACCCTTCAGCAGTGCACATAGGTGTTGGTTTCACACTCTCCCTGAAATGTCCTGAGGAACAGTTTTTATCACCTTGAAACGTGTTGGAAAATGTGGAACTCTTGAAAGGACAATTCTGGATGCACTCGGAAACCAGATCAACACCACTGAAGAAAGGTGTTTCTGATACATTGCAACATCTGCTTAACACCACTATATGGTATGAGGTTATTCTGTCCCAGTACCTATTTTGTTCTGTATTATTTTATTTTCATTTCATCTATGGAAATATTTGACATGATATATTTTATTTTTCCTTGTTACTATATGTGTACCATACAAGGGAGCTTATTGGTTGATTTGAAACATAATCCCGGGACATAAAGCAGCCACTACATATTACCTCTCAGACACCATTTTTGCAGAGATTTGCTCCATGTTTCTGCAGAACTGCTCATACTAAAATCTACTTGCACCTGTGCCATGGAGAGAAGAGGTGGTCCGCACGGAGGCTGCACAGAGGCCCCTTACTAATTCTTAATCCGACGACTATTAGAGACGCACTGTACTGTATTTACTGAATGCTATCTAACAAGAGCCTACTTTGATGCACCTGTGAAGTTTCCACATCCTCCTAGGAAGTTTTCTCTCTATGATATTTCCTAACCACATTAGTGTCACCAACCACACTATTTTTTGTTTTGCATTACTTGTATCTGGCTTTCCTAACAAGAACTGATACAACACACTAGTGCTCCACCACTGAAGAAATCACTGAACTGCTGTGAGTTTTTCAATATCCTATGCTAGTGTAGCTACTCCTGTGGGCATAACTGGACTGCCTTGAGTTATTTCCACATCTGCATATTGCATTATGACAAACAGGTGTTCTATTGCTTTGAATAAAACATAGTGTGAATTTACATGTGGAGGACTCCCCTAAATATGAGACTTTTCATGGAAGAATGTTTTATAATATTCAATTGAGTCGCTTCTCGACTTGCAGCTGAAGGGCGTAACTTGATAATAACAGGGCCTTCAAACAGGAGTGTAGCTACTGTGCGTGCTGATGGTGCCATTGCTATGGGGCTCACAGCACATCCAGGGCCTTCCTTGCAACATGGGCCATTACTAGTGGTGGGCAAGCCGTGCAATCCAGAGTAGGGCACTTCGACCTCCTCCGGGCTGCTGTTACCAGATGAGCTGTCTGGTCTTCTGCCACTCTACTCGGCAGGCAGCATTACACAGTATGACGCAGAGGCACACTGTATAAAAGACCCACCGCGATACGGAGCGGCTGCCATTTTTGGAGGAGAGTGGAAAGATTGAGACTCCAGCATCTCAAAACGTGACCAGACGCCGGCTGTGGGCTGCAGACCATTTCTTCTGGCTCCACTAGTCTGCAGCTGGCAATCAGCAGCTGCCTTTGCAGTGCCACTACCTGATTGGGCTACACACTCTGCCTCCTGGTGCCAGTGTTGCCGTGGCTAAGGGCAAGGGAGGGACTGAGCTTTTCTGCTCTGCAGTGCTACCAACGGGTGGGACTTATTATTGTGGGGGCCATTGTGTTTAGTTTTTTAACTGTGAGGGCCAATGTGAACAAAAACTTCATGTTAAGTGCCACTGTTCCATTTTTTGTTCACTCTGTGTGGGGGCTGGCATTCCTCATGTGGTGCTGCTTTCTAACTGGTTGAACATTTTTAGGTTTATTCAGTACAGGTGTACAGATAGGTGCCAGGATATTTGTTTTGTTTTGGGGCCAATGTGTTATTTTTTTTCACTGTGGGGTCATTGTGTTTTAATTTTTTTTCTGTGGGGACCAATGTGTTTAATTTTATTACTGTGGGAGACACAGGCTGCAAATCTGGGGTGTCATGTAGTCTCTTCCAGTGAGGCCATGCCCCTTGTCATGATAAGTTTCCCCATATAAGGAGGTCCAACCCTCTGCTTCCCCTAGTCTGTGGGGGGTGCATTTTGACTGTCCGCACTGGGAGCCATATTGTCTAGAAACTGCCCTGCCTGCATCCAGCTCACCTCACTGGCATTACACAGTGAGAGAACAGAAGTGGCCACTGATCCCACCTGCAAATTATTTCTTAGTCACATGTACACTTCAGCCTGTGACAAGGAAGCAGTTTCCTGCAGGTGTCATTAACACTGTGGGCCCGTCAGACTTGCCAGCAGCAACCCCATCCCTCCTCTGATACAAGTCTTGTCACTGATGCTGGGAGGAGGCGTGGCTGTGCTGAGCCTGCTAGGACTTTCCAGGACTACGGCCTCACCTCATCCCAGCATCAGTGAGGAGAGACGCAGTGCCAAGCTCAGGAGGTGAGTAGTGTGGGGCGAGGGGGGTTCCATGGAAAATTTGCTATGGGGCCTTCATAGGTCTAGCTATGCCCCTGCCTTTGCACATAGGCTAGGTTCAGGAAGGAGTGTCAAGGGTGTGTCAATGACAATGCAGAATTTTACCTGTTGTCAGATGGGTAATTTGCATCAAGGATAGGCTGATGCAAGTGCACTCTGATATACACATTTATTTCCATGCAAGCAATTTTGGAACAATTACAGCCAACTTGCTTTCAGCCATCCATCGGCACAAATGCGTATTTCCAGGGCCATAACTAGGGGTGTGCGGTGGCATCGTCACTGCCCTCCATGGCCTGAGCTGATGTTCTCAACTGCTTCCATAGTCTATATATTGCTGGCCGCCTGCTGCGCTAGTGGTGCACCCTCCTCTTCAAAACTCCATCTCACTGCTCCCTTTGTAGCCACAGGACAGCAGCAATCATCTGATTGCTTATATAACTAGTGAGCACGGCCCCTCAGTTTTGTAGCTCCTGGGGCCATCATGCTTCACAGGGAAGCGCTCCCAGCATACTACAACTCCCAGCATACACCGCATCAAGAAGCAAAACATCCCACCCAGAGTGAGGGAAGAAGCAGCACAGGTGACTGTGACAGTATTTGCCCTCTCCCCAACAGTATGTATGTATTGTGGAAATATCATGCTAGGTGGCAATAGTGAGCCATGTATTCTGTGTGGGGCTGGAGGAATCCGCCCACACAGGGTAGAAATAGGAAATGTGACCACACCTAGAGGCTGCCTTGTGGAAAAAGCTCAGATGAGGGCTAATGAGGCAGACCAGTCAGGGTGCTGGAGGAGACATCCAAGTGGGACCATGGCAGCTACAGAGCCCAGTGCGCCTGGAGGCCAGTGGGGGCCAGGCTTGGCCAGTGTCCAGACCTACTGTCAGGCAGAGAGCACAACAAATCTATGGCACTGCTTGTGTGACTTTGTGGAAGTCAGGCCAGTGTCCATACCTGCAAGCCAGCCAGAATTTCTGTGAAGGCCAAGAGGCTATGTTTTTATAATCAGGGTTCAAGCAGTGAGGTAGTGCCCTGCATGAGGGGCTAGGTTGTTTATTTTTTTGTTCCTGAAATGCTTACAGTAAAGCACCATTTATTTTCATTTGAACCTAAAGAGCTACATGTGGATCTTTATTATGCACCTACTCACTGAACCATTGACCCCCTCTGCAGAGCTAATTACCCCAGATATATCACAGTATGGGGAAGCAGGCTAAATATGGGGGTGCAGGGAGCACCAACTCGCATTTCATTACTCAGGTAATTAGAGGGCATAGCCAGTGTCTACTATGGTGCCAATAATGCAGCTTCTCCCCCAGATGGGCACAAACCTCTCCTATTTACATTAGGGTATAACAATAAAGTGTTATAAAAAGTATATATAAACACTAAAAGAGATTATATTAAATAGGATCACAAATAACAAAGGAGAGTTCCGGTTTATAAAGCTTGCAATCTAATATAGTGTAAATGTGATGTAGGTTATGTCTTCAGTCTGTGAGGTGTCTGGCAGTATTTGCTAGATATATTCTAGCTATAGTTGTGTGGAAATACTTGTCTCAGCTGCTGGTGAATCAAAACTACCCTATCAAAAATAATACACTACAAAAACTTCAGCGCCTGTTTTGCACAATCAATATATCCTTTTGGATCTTTTTCCCCCACACCTGCAGCAGATAATTAGAGGGATTGTTAACCTCTAGAAAAATTTGCAATATTTAAGAAAATTACTGCGCTGGTGTGACGAAAATACCACTCATATAATTTACATATATAAAACTTTTATATTATTTATTAAATTAACAAGTAATAAAAGAACAAGTATTAAAACACGCACATATAACTATACACTTGGTATTACTATATACTAGCTTCCTATAAGTTAAAAAAATAATTATCAGTACCAGCTTTCAATTAATTACAAAGAAATAAACTCATATAAAAATTAGTTACATTATATTGTTGCACTTCTACCTCTATTCATAGCTGCTCACAGTAAACAGCAATTCAAATGCAGTAGAAGTTCTATACGTCTTTTACACCGACTTAAAAATCCCGGGTTGATGCACGTGAACGCGCATCAACTCAGGATTTTTGTCGGTGTAAACGAATCAACCCGGGTCCAGTGACACGGGGATCCAACACAGCTGGCTTGCAGGGTTGAGCACGGGTCATTCCCATGTCACCCTGCAGTGTAAGCAGCGCGACCCAGGTCACGATGACCCGGGTCGCGCCGCATGCCGCCCGATTGGCCAGCTTCATCTCCAAGCGTCCACTGCCGGATCGACCAGAATAGAGCAGCGCACTCCACCCGCCCTCACTGCTTCCGGACTGCTTCGGAGTAAGGTAAGAGTGTCGCGGAGGGGCAGGGAGGGTAAGAAGCGCTGCTCACCTGTGCCGGAGAGCCGGGTCAGTGCTGACCCGGGCATAGCGCCTCAGTGTATAAGGGGGTCTGATCTAGGTTGGAAACGTGTTCCAAACCCCGGGACAGACCCGGGACTTTGGTATAAAAGGGTTATAAATATATCTTTAGTATGAAACCTCTTATTTGTTCGACAAAAAAAGTTTGACAATTTAAGAGCACTTTTAATGGCAAAGGGCTTGAAATATCTTTAGTTGTTGTACTGCTACTCCAGCCCTTCAGAGTATAATTAAGGCTTCCAAAAACTACCAAAAATGCCCTTATTATAATCCACAGCTCTGTACGGGATTCAATTGGGAAACCGGCTGCCGTAAGCCCGTCAGCCGGCTTCTCGAATGCTTTATCCCGGCGAGGGTTAAATGACAGGCGTCTAAATCTAGACACCTGTCATTTTTCCAAAGCTAGGAGACCGGCGCTCAGCATCCCAATCTAAGGGATGCCGGGCGCCGCGAGCTGACAGCCGCATGGGGGAGGGTTAGGTTTAGGGCACCCAGGGGGGGACTTAGGGTTAGACACCCACTAGGAGGGTTAGGCTAGGGGAAAGGGGAGTTAGGGTTAGGTACCCCCGGGGGGAGGGTAGGGTTAGGCACCCCCCAGGGGACTTAGGTTTAGGCAGCGGGGAAGGGAGGGTTAGGTTTAGGCACTTAGAGGGGGGATTAGGGTTAGGGGGGTTAGGTTAGTTTGTACTTACCTAGGGACAATCGGGATTTCCAGCGCTGTCGGGCTGCCGCTGCCGGGATCTCTGCATCTGTCGGGCTGACGCTACTGGGAATCGAACTGCCGGCCATGCGTCAGCCGGTATTACATACCGAATGCTTCTATACTACAACATAGCTTCTGTACAGATTTGAGTTTAAATGGTTTGTGGTATCTTTAATTTGGTGTAAATAGAAATATATTTTGTGATCATTTGTATCTAAAAATCTTCAAAAGCGCAAAGGGTCAATTCAGTTAGATGCCAAGGGGTGAGTTGCCATTGTAACAGTGTGGAAATGCCGCCAATGGCCCTGTACCTTGCCACCCTTGCGGCTGATCTCGCCCCGGACTGCGAGCAAAATTCCATGAGTCCAGCAGTACAGTAAGTAGGGCGTATAGCTGCACTTTTTCCCAAACACATCTAAGTCGCACCTAATTGTATCAACCCCCAGATCTTCAAATGCGGGTAAATAATATAGTGTTTGTGATAAAACATAAATGAGTTTTAAACCACGAGGCCACACCCCTTATTTTGGGCATGCGCTGAAGGAGCGCTACTAATGTCCTTATTGTAAAAATTGGTGAAGGGGGGGGGGGCGATGCTTTTTCTGGCACAGGGCACCGAAACATCTAGTTACGGATAGCGTCTTTCCCTATAATTTTAATTTCTAGTGTACCTAAGTTAACAGAACATGTTGGCATAGGTTCTGTTTAATCTTTGGAGCATAACAGAAAATATTGAATAATCTGAGTACTATAATGGCTCCAGGGGGGCCCACACCACACACCCTGCACCCATATTATTTAAAGCTTGCCTCTCCGAGGTCCCGCGTCGGGTGTCTCAGCGCTGCTCGAAACGCTGAGTAATTTTTCTGGCATTTTGCGCATGCGCAGTGAGGAAATCGCTGGAAAAATGGTGTCCACGCCATTTCCCCGGCGATCTGCGCATGCGCAGTAGACTCTGGGCACACTCTAGTGCCCAGAGTCTACTGATGCTGCACTGGCCGACCAGCCGCATCATTCAGCTGCTGGCCGCCGAGGAGCGAGGAGGGGGCCCCAGACGGGGAATGCCGCTCTTAAGACGCCCCTGGGTATGATCGCATACTGCAATGCTAATATCGCAACCAGATCGCATTACAAATGTGATCATTGATAAATGCTGCCCCACACTACACTAGAATGGCAATAGCAATAATCTAGGGGTGAGTGGGTTCGGATTTCTGAAATCCGAACCCCCCCGATCCGAGGCAGATCCGAGTCAGGCTCGACTTTTCCCGCCTGACTCGGATCTGAAATCGAGGCAAAACGTCATCATCCCGCCTTCCGAGTCTCGCGGGTTTTGGAACCTATATAAGGTACCCGCGTCGGCGCCATTTTCTCACTCGGCTGTGGACAGTGAAGAGGGAGGGTGGGAGTTAGGGCTGGCTGGGCTGTGTAGTGTAGTGCAGAGTAGTGTTGTGCTGCGCTGTGCTGCTGTTGTCCACTACTTCAAAGTCCATAGGGGCTGGCTGTGTTGTGCTGTGCTGCTGTTGTTAATAGGGGCTGTGTCCACTACTTCAAAGTCCATAGGGGCTGGCTGGACTGTGTTGTGCAGTCAGTTCTCCATAGGGGCTGTGTCCACTCCAAAGTCCTGTGCAGTGTCCCAGTCCTAAAGGGGTGCTGTAGTGTTGTCCAGGGGGTGCTCTGTCCATCAGGGGTGCTCCCCCCAAGTGCTAAAAAAATAATATTTTTTGTGTGTTTGTGAATTGTGTGCGCAGTAGCCGCACGTGCATCAACAAAGTAGTGCCAAGCGTGCGCCTGTGTCATAAGTAAAGAGCCGGCTGGCTTGACCGTTAAAGGGTGCTGTAACCCCCAAAGTACACTCCAGTCCAAACCAAAAAAATATATATTTTCTGTGTTTGTGAATTGTGTGCGCAGTAGCCGCACGGGTATCAACAAAGTGGTGCCAAGCGTGCGCCTGTGTCATAAGTAAAGGGCCGGCTGGCTTGACTGTTAAAGGGTGCTGTAACCCCCAAAGTACACTCCAGTCCAAACCAAAAAAATAATATTTTTTGTGTGTTTGTGAATTGTGTGCGCAGTAGCCGCACGTGCATCAACAAAGTAGTGCCAAGCGTGCGCCTGTGTCATAAGTAAAGGGCCGGCTGGCTTGACCGTTAAAGGGTGCTGTAACCCCCAAAGTACACTCCAGTCCAAACCAAAAAAAAAATTATTTTCTGTGTTTGTGAATTGTGTGCGCAGTAGCCACACGTGCATCAAGAAAGTAGTGGCTTGACCGTTAAAGGGTGCTGTAACCCCCAAAGTACACTCCAGTTCAAACCAAAAATATAATATTTTTTGTGTGTTTGTGAATTGTGTGCGCAGTAGCCGCACGTGCATCAACAAAGTAGTGCCAAGCGTGCGCCTGTGTCATAAGTAAAGGGCCGGCTGGCTTGACCGTTAAAGGGTGCTGTAACCCCCAAAGTACACTCCAGTCCAAACCAAAAAAATATATATTTTCTGTGTTTGTGAATTGTGTGCGCAGTAGCCGCACGTGCATCAACAAAGTAGTGCCAAGCGTGCGCCTGTGTCATAACTAAAGGGCCGGCTGGCTTGACCGTTAAAGGGTGCTGTAACCCCCAAAGTACACTCCAGTCCAAACCAAAAAAAAAATTATTTTCTGTTTGTGAATTGTGTGCGCAGTAGCCGCACGTGCATCAACAAAGGAGCAGCGCCAAGCGTGCGCCTGTGTCCCATAAGTAAAGAGCCGGCTGGCTCATTTCTTAAAGGCTGGTGTAACCCACAAAGTGCACTACTCTCCAGCAAAAATAAAAAAATATTTTCTGTTTTTAGCCGCACGTATATACCAAATCGATATAACATAAATGGAGGACCAAACTTTCTCCGATAAAAATAAAATAGAGAAAGATCAAGAACCACTTCCTCCTAGTGCTGAAGCTGCTACCACTAGTCATGACATAGACGATAACATGCCATCAACGTCGTCTGCCAAGGCCGATGCCCAATGTCATAATAGAGGGCACATACAATCCCAAATGACAAAGTTCAGGAAAATGACCTTGAAAAAAACATTTAAATCATCTGAAGAGAAACGTAAACTTGCCAATATGCCATTTACGACACGGAGTGGCAAGGAACGGCTAAGGTCGATCCCTAGTATGTTCATGACTAGTGGTTCAGCTTCACATGACGATGGAAGCCCTCCACCCACTAAAAAAATCAAAAGAGTTAAGCTGGCAAAAGCACAGCGAAGAACTGTGCTTTCTAAGAAGATATCACAAATCCCCAAGGAGTCCAAGTGTGGTGGTGGTTGCGATGCTTGACCTTCCCAGCACTGGACGGGAAGAGGTGGCTCTTTCCACCATTTGCACGCCCCCTGCAAGTGCTGAAAGGAGCACCCACAGTCCACTTGCTGATATGCAAATTGAAGATGTCACTGTTGAAGTACAACAGGATGAGGATACTGGTGTAGCTGGCGCTGAGGAGGAAGTTGGCGAGGAGGATTCTGATGGTGATGTGGTTTGTTTAAATCAGGCTCCGGGGGAGACAGTTGTTGTCCGTGGGATGAAAAAGCCCATCACGGTCATGCCTGGGCAGAAGACCAAACATTCCACCTCTTTGGTCTGGCAATATTTCTATCCAAATCCGGACAACAACTGTCTTGCCATATGTACCATATGTAAAGGTGGAATAAGTAGGGGTAGGGACGTTAACCACCTAGGAACATCCTCCCTTATACGGCACCTGCAGCGCGTTCATAATAAGTTACTGTCAAGTTCAGATACTTTGGCTAAGACCGTAAGCAGTCCAGGGACACCTAAATCCCGTTGTCCTGTTGTATCCAAGCGCCTGCAAACCACACCGTCAACTCCCTCCTCGTCAATTTCCTCTTTAGTCAGGATCGGAAGTAGTCCTGCAGGCCATGTCACTGGCATGACTGACTCTCCTATCCGGGATTCCTCCGGAGGATCCTGCATTGCTACGCCTCCTGCTGCCGCTGCTGCTGCTGGGAGTCGTTCATCATCCCAGAGAGGAAGTAGGAACACCACTACATTTACTAAACAATTGACCCTCCAACAGTCCTTAGCGAGGAGGATGAAGTACGACAGCAGTCATCCTGAAGCAAAACGTATAACTGAGGCCTTGACTGCTATGTTGGTGTTAGACGTGCGTCCGGTATCCGCCATTGGTGCAGTGGGATTTAGACAATTGCTGGAGGTAGTGTGTCCCCGGTTCCAAATCCCATATAGATTCCACTTCACTAGGCAGGCGATACCGAGACTGTACAGAAACGTCAGAAAAAGTGTCCTCAGTGTCCTGAAAAATGCCGTTGTACCCAATGTCCACTTAACAACGGACATGTGGACAAGTGGAACAGGGCAGACTAAGGACTATATGACTGTGACAGCCCACTGGGTAGATGTATCACCTTACGCAGCAACAGCAGCAGCGTCACCAGTCGCAGCATCTCAGAAACGCCAGCTTGTTCCAAGGCAGGCTACGCTGTGTATCACCGATTTCAGCAAGAGGCACACCGCCGACAACCTCTTAGAGAAACTGAGGGAAATCATCGCCCAGTGGCTTACCCCACTTAGACTCTCCTGGGGATTTGTGATATCTGACAATGCCACCAATATTGTGCGGGCATTACATCTGGGCAAATTCCAGCACGTCCCATGTTTTGCTCACACAATAAACTTGGTTGTGCAGAATTTTCTGAAAAGCGACAGGGGCGTGCAGGAGACGCTTTGGGTGGCCCGAAAAATTTCAGGCCACTTTCGCCATTCAGCGACTGCGTGCCGAAGACTGGAGCGCCAGCAAACACTCTTGAACCTGCCCCGCCATCACCTGAAGCAAGAGGTTGTGACGCGGTGGAACTTAACCCTCTATATGCTTCAGAGGATGGAGGAGCAGCAAAAGGCCATTCAAGCCTATACATCCACCTATGACATAGGCAAAGGAGGGGGTATGCACCTGACTCAAGCGCAGTGGAGAATGATTTCCGTGTTGTGCAAGGTTCTCCAGCCCTTCGAACTTGCCACATGTGAAGTCAGTTCAGCCAGCTAGAGTCAGGTCATTCCCCTCATCAGGCTTTTGCAGAAGCAGCTGGAGAAAGTGAAGGAGGAGCTAATACGGAGCGATTCCGCTCGGCATGTGGGACTTGTGGATGAAGCCCTTCATTCGCTTTGCCAGGATTCCAGGGTGGTCAATCTGTTGAAATCAGACCACTACATTTTGGCCACCGTGCTCGATCCTAGGTTTAAAGCCTATGTGGTGTCTCTCTTTCCGGCTGACACAAGCCTGCAGAGGTGCAAAGACCTGCTGGTGAACACACTGTCAGCTGAAGCGGAACGTGACACGTCAACAGCTCCTTCTTCATTTTCTCCCGCAACTGGGGCTGCCAGGAAAAAACTTAGGTATCCTAAGCAACCCGCTGGCGGTGATGCAGGGCAGGCAGGACCAAGTTTGGACATCTGGTCCGGATTGAAGGACCTGGCAACAATTTCTGACATGTCTACTGTCACTGCATATGATACTGTCACCATTGACAGAATGGTGGAGGATTACATCGGTGACAGCATCCAAGTAGGCATGTCAGACAGTCCATACCTGTACTGGCAGGAAAAAGAGGCAATTTGGAGGCCCCTGTACAAACTGGCTCTATTTTACCTGAGTTGCCCCCCCTCCAGTGTGTACTCCGAAAGAGTGTTTAGTGCAGCCAGGAACCTTGTCAGCGAAAGGCGTAGGAGGTTGCATCCACAGAATGTGGAGAAGATGATGTTCATCAAAATTAATTATCAGCTCTTCCAGGGAGACCATCCTCCAGAACGTACAGAGGGACCTGTGGTGGTGGATTCAAGTGGGGACGAGTTAATACTTTGTGAGGATGTACACACTGAAGAGGGTGAGGAATCGGTGGATGAGGATGACATCTTGCCTCCGTAGAGCCAGTTTGTGCAGGGACACATTAATTGCCAGCTTGTTTTGTGGGGGCCCAAATGAACCAATCATTTTAGCCACAGTTGTGTGGCAGACCCTGGCGCTGAAATGATTGGTTTGTTAAAGTGTGCATGTCCTGTTTATACAACATAAGGGTGGGTGGGAGGGCCCAAGGACAATTCCATCTTGCACCTCTTTTTTTTCTTTGCATTATGTACAGTTTGGGGCCTAGTTTTTCAAACTGCCATCCTGTCTGCCACTGCAGTATCACGCCTAGATGGGTCACGTGTTTGTGCCGCCCACTCGTGTCGCTTAGCATAGTCATCCAGCTACCTCGGTGCAACCTTTTGGACATAAAGACACTATTGTGAGGTGTGAGGTGTTCAGAATAGACTGGAAATGAGTGGAAATTAAGGTTATTGAGGTTAATAATAGCATAGGAGCAGAAAAACCTACAAATTCTGTGATTTTAGCTGTTTTTATGCTTTTTTTCAAAAAAATACAGATCCAAAACACAAAACCCAGAACCCAAAACATGGAAGGGTGGTTTTGGCAAAACCAATCCAGATCCAAAACACGAAGAAAGATCCAGATCCAAAACCAAAACACGAAAAGTGGCCGGTGCACACCCCTACAATAATCCAATTGTGGCCTGTTTGTTAATGTACTTATGTTACATATAAAGTTGATACTGCAGGTCTAAAATTACAAAACAGCATTTTTCTTGTTAACTCAGCGTCACCTATATGTAATATGGCCAATAGCAGCACAGAGTCACAGCCTTAAAGCTGTTTAAAAGGCAAACTAATGGGTGTGTAACGGGAGCCGTCTGTCTGGGAGGGGATAGGACAAATTCCTCCTATAGTGTCAGTTACAGCAGGAGGTGTTTGTATGTGTGTTTGTGCAGCTGCTGTCCCCAGATAAGCCGAACAAGATCTCATCTCACTGACCAGTGGGCTCTTCGTGGCACGATTCAAACCCCACCCGCGAGAAAGGGGAGAGTGGGCTCATGGATGCTTTCCAAAATAAAGCGTCAACATAGGAAACTGGGGTCATTGCAGAGTAACCACCTCCCATCGTTCTGATTAAGGAAGTGCCACATCTTGCAGGAAGCTTGCAATTAAGGGCACCACATCTAACTGTGCTACGTCTCACACCAGCTCTGCGGGAAAATGATGCACATTAGTAAAATAAGGGGTTTTACTGTGGATCTGTGCCCCGGTGTCTACGGCGTGCACACTGCCGGGGAGGTGTTGACGGGACAAGTAGTCCTGGAACTGTGCAAGGCGGTGAGGATTTCAGCCCTGGAGGTCTGTGCCAGAGGATTGGCTGCCGTGCACTGGCTGGAGACCCGCAGCATTGGCATGAACACTGTCTACAGCGACTTCACTGCCCACGAGACGTATTTAAGGAAGCGGCATCAGTTGCTACGAGGTAGGTGTGATAGGCAGGATTGGCAGCAGGGCAAGGAAGCTTGCGCTCTATTAATTCTATTTTGTTTGTTTTTGTTAAAGATTAAGGATTACGGTTTACCGAACTGTAGGGTGAAATCCAGATTACTCCCACATCTATGCTATTGATATTTTATTTCGATCCCATTGCATCAGTCATAAGTAGGAGTTTTGCATAAGTGTTCAGTCTAGTATAACCTATTTTATCAGAACTGCTTTCACCTCCAAGTGTCAGATGAATTATCATTGTCATCCAGGAGACAATAGAACTGTGCCCTAACCTGCGTTGGCAGACTATTTTAGTCCTTGGCAGAAAACAATTTCTCATTTCCTCAGCCTTACCAGCTCCTATATATACCTACATGGATATGCTAAAAACTTAAAGATGTTCTTTAGTGACATTTTCACATTTCATATTCATATATTCATCCTACAGTAGTGTTCATTACATTAAAATAATAATAAAAGTACATTGGTTGCACCTGTTCTATCACTGACTTGCATTGACAAAAAAACAATGCAGACAGTCCTCTGAATACAACTGTTGAAGCAGTCCCAATAGCGATCTGTGAGCACAGCGTAAAAACCCAAGCTTTTCAAAGAGATCTTAAGATGGTGTTAGCCCCTTGTAGCCTATGGACTACATTTTGGATCCCTCTTGCAGTCACACATTAGCCCAGAAGTAAAGTGATCGCATAATAAACTATCACTTTTCTAGACATCTTTTCGGAATACATGTCCCAGCATCTGAGACATGATAAATTACCCCAAAAAGGCATTTCAAATCCCTGCAATAAGCGGTAATAGGGAATATAACTTTTTGGGACATTTACAGAAATATTAATAATTATACTCCTTGGGGACAATGTTTGAAACAGTAATCACCACTTTTTTTTTCTGTGTTTTTGACGAGTAAAGGAATTTATTTCTGCTTCTCCACATACAGTATATTAAAACGCAATCCTTAAAGAAAAACAAAAATCAGATTTCTCCAGCAGCACCTTTATTTTTTGCTATTCCACTGCCATAGCCAGCTCTGGTTGCAAAGTGTGCTGTTACTTACTGTATCATGCAACACAGAAAGCCAAGGCATTACACCTATTTATAGTGCCACTGCCGCCTTTGGACACTCCTGCCTTAGTGCTCGTGCATGCACAGCCCTGTCAAAGTTACATTGCGTGTTTTTCTTAAAATCTTGTGCATGCGCATTAAGGCTGCTCAATAGAAATTGCCTATAATATCAGCACTATGATGCGAAACAGAAACACAATCAGGGCCGCATTAAGGCTAGTGGGGGGCCCCAGGACAACTAAATTGCGGGGGTCCCTTCAAGCCACACGGAGCTTCCCCTAAGCCTTCTGTCCTCCTACCCCCAAAGCCTCTGCCGCTGAATTACCTGAGTGACGGCAGAGTTGCTCCCTGGTCCTCTCATCGGCGTTGCGGACGTAATGTGTCACGTGGCGCTGGTGAGAAGACTCGGAAGCCGTTCTCTGCTGTATGCAGCGGCACAGACTGTGCTGCTGCATACATTAACAGCGAATCGCGGCAGTGAGCCTCAATCCGGGAACAGGTGTCACTGGACACCTGTTCTCGGCAGGGTCACACTGACCCTGTGTGGGGGCCCAGGGACGACCGCCCCTGGCGCCCCCTCTTAATCCGGTCCTGGACACAATTGACTATTTCGAGCCAGATTCAAATAGCCGTTGAAGTCGTTTTACGCGTTATGTATCAGCAGGCCAATTCTGCTCAAAACAGCAAACATAAAATGGAAGCTGCTCAAATCAATTTGGCAATACTCTTCAGGTGCATGAAAGGGAGGGGTCATACTAAACAGAAAGGGGAGTATCCCCTAGATATCCTCCAGCACACTAAATTGTACCTGCAACAAATATCTCTGAATTTCTATTACCATATAGTTTTCATGTATTGTTGCAGGTACAATTTAGTGTGGAGGATATCTAGGGGATACTCCCCTTTCTGTTTTTCAATTCTGCTCAAAGCCTATGGCAGTGCGAGTAGAATCGGTCTAAAGTAACTGGCCAGACGATGCACAACCTGATCTGCCAATGGCAGCTCAAATGTAATTGAATCCAACCCTTAAGCCGGGCACACATTACGCAATTATTGGCCCGATACGCTGATTATTGGCAGACGGGATGATAACTGCATACAGTAGTACTGTATATAGCAGCAACAGCGATTATTGGATGGTCGGGCATGAAAAATCTTCCAACATGCCTGATTGAATCAATCATTGGTCGGCATCTGGCAGTGTATGCTCCGCTGCAGCCAACCGCCTAACCTTTCCCCTGCTCTTCACTGGAGAGGAACAGGGAAATGTTTAGCAGTTATCATGTGACCATGCACTGTAACATATCTGACATTTCCCCATTCCCCTCCCCTGTGATGGAACAGATCAAATGTCGGACTCTCGTCCCGGGGAAGCACATACCCTGCCCGATGAGGCTGATTAGCATCTCACAAATTATCGGATCTTTCAGAGATGCCTGACGATTCGGCATCTCTTACAGACTGATGATTTGTGGTCGGTCGCGCAAGTGCGCTAAAGTTATCTGCCCGATCCACCGATATGTGGCGTATCGGCCAGGTAATTGTATAATGTATGCCTAGCATAAGAAATTCGATGTCCACAATACAGTTCTGTCCCTAGAAAGCTGATGCATAATGCATGCTCTTGTCCTCATTTATGAAGTGGAGCAGTAGCTAGATGTTGTGTTTTTTTTTTTTTGTTTGTTTTTTTTTGCTTTTACATTTTTTTTTTTATTAATCGAACTACAGTGCCATAAAATTTGTATGTTTTCCATATCTGCATTTTGAGTTACATGAATCTTAAAATATGAGAAACCTTAAATCTAGTCATGAATAGGTTTAGAGCAAATATACAGCTAATTTCATCATGATACAACTTATGTAGGCTCGTAGTTTCTGCTTTATATGGAACAGATTTCCAGAGGTGGAGCAGGTGCTACAGGTGCCACCAGAGGAGTGCACAGTCAGCAATTGTGACAGTATGCGCTCAATATCCCGACCGATGAGATTTTGGTGGTCAGAATGCCAACCCTGGAATCTGACACTGCTTGGTAGTGCTCTCACTATTTAAGAAGGATCCAGCTAGCGGCTTGGCATCAATCAGTCTGATTAATTTATGGGATGGACGGAATCCTGGCTGAGGAGAGGCTCAGGAACCACAGGGGTGGAGAGGGCCATGATAGGTTGGAACCGGCGTGACTTCAGTGAGTTTGTAACTAAATTTAAAGCAGCAGACCGTTATTAGGCTAGATTTTGCCTTCTAATTGATTGCGACTTTAGATTTAATGCCAAACTCTCTTTTCTCTTGCTGGTTCCATGATCCCTGAACCTATTACATAACCCCCTAATTTATTGGAGGGCATGTCGTGGGTGTCTACTTTCATAGGTGAATGGATAGGAGCGGTGTGGCCGCATAGATGCATCTAACTCTGAATCATACTTGCCTGCTTTTGAAAAATCATTTCAGGGAGATTGTGAAAGCAGAACCAATGAGCGCGGTGGTAAAGTGGGTGTGTACTGCTACATCTGAGAGGCATATCATCAAATTGATTTTCATCCAAATGTAAATGAGCCCCAAAGCAGTTAGTAAGATCTATTTGTGGATTAAAACGCAATGATACTTTACAGAAAATGCATGTAGCCATAGGGATCATTGTGCCTTATAACCAATGCAGGAAAAGTATAGTAATGATCCGTTTTGAATGTATATATCTCTGGTTTGTTTTATATATAACCGCTAAATAATGGGGGTAAGGAGCAATCGGGGAGATTGCTAGACTCTTCAGGGAGACATGGAGATTGCTGCTATTTCAGGGAGTCTCCCTGACAATCAGGGAAAGTTGGCAAGTATGCTCTGAATACAGATGGAGATCTGCATTTATTTCCGAGTATACAATGTAGCCACATCTGCAGCAAACTTGCAAGCAACTCTGAATAATGCCTAGAGTGTTTAAATCTACAAAATGATAATTCACAAATACATTGCAAAACTGCCATTCCATGAAAAGGTGAAGCAAAAGCAAAGTGTGTCTCCTGTCTGTACTGCTGCAAAATACACTTTGAGTCACATTTTGGTGAAACTTATCTATCCTGAAATCTCAGGAACTTTTGTTAAGCGAAAGCAGAAGCAGTGCTTTAGGAAGAGAGGAGCTAAGTAAATTCCACCCAAATATTCTCTGGAATTGTTTTGGGAATTAAAAGCTTTGGTTTTTTTTTCAATTGCATACATTGAACTGTAAACCTTTCTACCTATTTAGATAGGAATATGCAATTGGCTCCTGGTTGGCATTGGGTAACTGGGGATATGGGGAGGTGCTTTGGGAGTGAAGACGACCTATTTACTACAACATACCTTCCATGCCATCCTGATTTCAGTAGGACAGTCACTGCTGGGGGATCTGTCCCACTGTCACGATTGGGACTGACTTGTCCCGATCACTGGGCAATTGAGGGATATGTGTTTGCTCATTTGACACTGTGAATGAGTGTTAAATGCGGGCACCAGTGAAGTTGTGATCAGTGAAGGGGTGGTAGGAGGGGGAAGGTAGAGGGTTTTCATAAAGTCTAGTTGTCTTCAGTACTAAGCACACCACACCTATTCCATAAAGTGGTCACACCCCCTGTCCCAATCAGCTCATCTTAAATGTTGGGGCATATAGATGGTTAACTTATGCATTATATTTCGTGTTCACTCTAGGTCCGGCCCCAGGCAGGACGCCGGACCTAGAAAAGTGGCGCCGAAGGCAAGCTCCCAATAAGGGGGTGTGGCCATGAGGAAAGGGGGCCCTCTTTTCATCACTCTTGGGGGCGTGCCCGGGCACTTACTGTCATGCCCCCAAATTCTAATGTCTCTGTGAATCTATTCAATGGCGGAGATCGCTGCACCGCTAGCATAGTGCATTTCTTTTTTTAAGTGGGTGTGAAGGGGGGGCAGAAAAGAAGCCAAGTATAACCAACCTTGATATCATAACTTTTTAGTGTGGCAGTTCCCGAAGTAAGTGCTGTTGGGAGTCCAGTCTCAAATACAATTATTTGGTCTTTTGAGACTCCCATTAAGTTGAAAATTTGCTGTATTGTAATGCTTGCTGCTCCAAAAGGGATTACAGATGGCTAATTTGGTAGTTTTTGTGACTAATTGGAGCGAAGTACTGTATTGATAGAGAGACCGCGCAGGATAGCACTGCTCTCCTCCCTACAGTGACTCCGGCTGGAAACCTTTAGCAAGGTTGCCACCAGTACTGTACACTAGCGCGACTGTGCGACCTCACGCCATTACTGTGTTGAGCTCCCATAGAGGTGAGAAAACAAAAACAAAATTTATATATACCGCCAGTATCACAACCTCTGTATGTCTCCTACACCGCTGTATATTTTCTTCTGTTCCCTAATAAACCTTCAAGCCTGGATAAGGATCACTGTGTGGCCTAAACTCCATTTCACAATTTTGCTGGTGCCTATTGTAAACCTCCTAGGTTGTATACCAATAGAACATATCAACAGGTTGTGGACCCAGGCATCACAGACGCAAGAGTACCCTGCATTTAAAGTATACAATGAAGTCCTGCATTTGGAACAGCACACATAATGCACATTGCAGCAGCAGCCAGCATGATCTTATAAAGCTGAGAGGTGGAAGTTCACATGAACATGCAGCTCAAGTGTGAAAAAATGTGGAAGATCAAAAGTAATCCAGGTGACAATCCAAATCCTACTAAAGTAAATAAAGCCATGAGAATCATAGGCCTAGTTGTGGAGCAATATGTGTGTCATAATCTTGCCCTTACTCAGAACTCAATCCAAGTTGGGTGGTGGTGACGTTGGTGTTTTGCAAATTACCTAAACAGCAAAATATAACTCGTCTGCCACCACCAAGGAATAAACTCCTCCTACTTCGGCCCTTCGGTTCCACTCACAGAATATACGCTTTGAAAATCAGTAGCAGGTGCCTCACTAGGCCGCAGGTCTAAGAACACAGAATATCAGAACTAGAAATTAAGTTTTAAATTCAAGTATACTTCAGAGTTTATAGGTACAAAAAGTATTGCAAGGATTATTAGGATTATTGAAAGTACACACAGACTACAGACCATTTCAAAGAAAATAAAAAAAAAGTGGAAAACAAAGTTCAGATATCACCTTTGGAATTGAACAATGCTGGAGTAAGGTCTATCTCGGATGAATTTTGGTGCATTCCAGCCAGTCTGGCTCCCTTAAAAGAATAGACGCCTGCTGTCCAGTTTGCTGGGTTAATATACCCATTCTGTTGTGCTCAATTTCCAACAGAAATGGATCCTGAACTTCACAGCACATGGCAGAGGAGACAGCAAGTTTAAATACTTCCCTGATACCAGGTATAATAGTCGGACCTTGTTCCTGTCTGGCAAATGGAGAAGACACAGTGGGCAGTGTGAAATAGGACATCCTCTGGCAGCCTTAGGTTCAAGACAGCCTACAAGTGTGAATTTCCTATTTCCTCTACAGTCCCTGTGGTGCTAACTACACAATAGACTGGCACGTTCCTTTTGGCATGCAAACATTTTGTTATCAACAACTTCCGCTGAACCTTATTTAGGTTTTTGCATAAATGTAAACATTCTGACCTGCTAGGCTGAACATACTCATTTGGTTAGCTGATGCAATTTAAACATGTATACAGTGGATCATCGATCTATAGATCATAACACATACTGTTATTATTGTTAATATGTCCATTCCGATATGAAATGGACTTTATCATTACAATGTGTATCCATAATTCACAGGAAAGTGACAGCAGATGACATGTGGATAGTCCTGCAAACAGCATAGGAAGATAAAATAGGTGCATGCAGGGACATGAATGAGTATATTGATCAGATTCTGTCCATTTCTCAGCAATTGACATCTGTAGGAGACTGCCACAAACTCTCAGATAGAAAGTTTGTGCTTGTCTGTACTTTGGGATTGACTAAAACCCAGTACAGAGGTGCGGAATCTAACATGCTGGCCGTATTCAAACCAAAAAATTGATCCGCACAGGAACTAATTATTTATCAATCTATTCCCCTATTCACATAGAGTACTTTATATCTTATGTGGGGAGGGGCACCAAAGAATAAACATTATAGCAACACGAAAGAAAAGGAACAGGTATTCTTATATAATGCACTCACAGATTATATAAATTCATTATTCTCTTACAGGATTCTGGCTATATCTCATACTTTAAAACTTAACTTTTATTATGTATATTAATACAGAGATGTAATATAAATTGTGGAAAATCACCAAAAAATTTGTGTGTGAGAAAACCTTGGAAAACAATTGTAAAAAATGTACACAAATTAAAAGGTACATAAAATTTATGACTGTTAAATCATATTGTTCAGAATATCATCATTGTTATATAATCTACTATGAACCATCAATATTAAAGGATAATTGCTTGTTATAAGGTTCAGCTTGATCTGAGAACAATCTGAGAAAATAATTTCTTCTTTTTAAACCAATAAACTGATTTTAAACTAATTTATTGACTATTTACTGTCTCCAATATGATCCTTTTGTTAATCTCATCTGTCAAATATCATCACTATACCATAATTACACTGACATCTCCAACAAATTGACCAGTCATATAGTGAATAGGACACCAGTAAATGAAAAAACACTATATGAGTGGTCAATTTGTTGGCTCCACCCACTATGGGTGGACTACGTCTGTGAAATTTAAATTTTAACTTTTTTGGTAGTAAAACATTTATTATTTTTGTGAAGGAACAATTGGTCAGTTTGATGTTTGTCTACACCATTTATCCCCACCTTTGTAGTTTTGCTTTATTTCCAAATAAATATTAGCGTTCCCGCTAGGCTGTTTTAGCGGGGCGCTGCGCCACGCCGCGCCCTGCTCGATTTTCAAAAGGGCAGAATGCACTCTGCCCTTTTGGTGGCACCCCATTAAAACAACCCGCCGTGTGCCGTCCCCACCCACAGGCCACAACAGACATTTTGTGGACCTTCATACAACTGGAGCTGTTGTTTTTTCCTTTATGCTACCTATTGATATTTATTTTTACTATTTATACTAGTATACACATTTCATGTCCTACATTTAACTTGTTCTTTAACATTAAAAAAAAAAAACACTTTTTTTTCTAGATGAAGTGTTTACTTGACATTAATATCTAGGCAGTGTTTATAATCTACTATTGAAAGCAGTGGCGTAAATTCATCCCAGACGACCGTAGGCAAGTTATAATTTGGTGCCCCCCCACTAAAAAAAAAAAGTGAAAATATACCGTATATACTCGAGTATAAGTCGACCCGAATATAAGCCGAGGTACCTACTTTTACCCAAAAAAACTGGGAAAACTTACCAAGTACCTAGTGTGGGAAATGGCAGCAGCTGGTAGTGCCCCCAGTAGTAATTCCCCCGGTTGTGCCCCCAGTAGTAATCCCTCCTGGTAATGCCCCCAGTGGTAATCCCCCCTTTCAGTGCCTCCAGTAGTAATCCCCCCCTGGTAGTACCCCCAGTAGTAATCCCCCACTGGTAGTGCCCCCTGTAGTAATCCCCCACTGGTAGTGCCCCCTGTAGTAATCCCCCCCTGGTAGTGCCCCCTGTAGTAATCCCCCCCTTGCAGTTCCCCCAGTGGTAATCCCCCCTTTTAGTGCCCCCTGTAGTAATCGCCCCCTGATAATGCCCCCTGTAGTAATCGCCCCCTGGTAGTGCCCCCTGTAGTCATCACCCCCTGGTAGTGCCCCCTGTAGTCCCCCCCCCCCTAGTAGAGAGAGACGTGAAAAGAATAAAAAAAAAATAAACACTTACCTTAAACTCCCGCTCCTGGTCCTGCCGCTGTCCGCTCCTCCGGCCGCTTTGCATGGGAGAGACGTCATCATGACGACGTGTCTCCCATCACCCACTGCGGGAGCCGGAAGATGGCTCCCGCAGTGGGAGCAGCAGCAGCCGCTGAGAGTCTGACAGACTCTCAGCGGCTGCTGATTACACCAAACACGCAGCTGCCGGCTCCGGCGGCTGTGTGTTTGGCAGTGTGTAGCGCTGACCGAACTCCGTCCGGTCAGCGCTACACTTGACTCGAGTATAAGCCGAGGGGGTACTTTTTCAGCACATTTTTTGTGCTGAAAAACTCGGCTTATACTCGAGTATATACGGTAAATGGTGCACATCTGTCTGTCTGTCTGTCTATCTATCTGTCTGTCAAATATGCACAAAAACAATTATATGAAATAGCCTTAAATGGGGTAAATATATTTTGCGAGCAATCGAGGAGATGCCCCTTCAGTGCTGGCGCCCGGCGGCAGGCGCCTCCATTATCTCCCATAGTTCTGACCCTGATTGAAAGAATGTCTGGGGGTTTTATACATACTTGCCTACTTTTAAAAAAGCATATCAGGGAGATTGTGAAAGCAGCACCTATGAGCGCGTGTTACAGTGGGCGTGTACTGATAAATCTGAGAGGCGTGTCCTAGACCTGACTTACATCCAAATGTAAACCAGCCCAAAAGCAGTTAGTAAGATCTGTTTGTTGATGAAAACACACTAATACTTTTCGGAAATTCATCGGGATCATTGTGCCCTATAATAACCAATGCAAGGAAATTATACTAATGATCCCATTTGAATGTATATATCTCTGTTTTTTATTATAACAGCTTCATAATGGGGGTAAGGATGAAATGAGGGAGATTGCTAGTCTCTTCAGGGAGACAGGGAGATTGCTACTATTTCAGGGAGTCTCCCTGACAATGAGGGAGAGTTGGCAAGTATGGTTTTATACAGTGGCTGTAGGAAAGACTGAAGGAACAGAACAGATGTCAAAACTATGTGGGCTCTAGTGTTACCAGGTAGTCCCAGACAGCTGCCTTTGTTTAATTAGTTCTTATTTTGATTAAGGAGGAGATGTATCAAACATTCTAAAAAAGACAGAAGGCGAAGTTATACAGAGCAACCAATTGGCTTCTAGCTATCATGTATTGAGCAATTCTGCCTGCAAGCAGGTGGGATAATTACTGACCCAGCATAATTAAAGACCTTCACAAAATATGACTTGTTGGTGTACTTGAGAACTGAAGTTGAGAAAACATTCTATAAAATGATAGGAATCTTGTTGCTATGGGCAACTTCTCCACGTATCCGCTTTAGAAGGTTTGGTACCTTTTTTCTCCAGTGTGAAGTAAATCTGGATGCATACACTGAATAGAGAACTACAGTAGCATTTGCAGTTAATAGGGCATTATACAAAAATATTAGAGATGTGCGTATTCGGTTTCCTTGAAACTGAATCCACTCGCATTTGTTATCCAACGGGGTCCGAGTCTCGATTCTGTTATCTCTATTTTGCTCGGATCCCAAAACGAGGCATAACTGCGTCCATAAGCTACAGTCTTCCCAGCTACATACTGTACGTACCCTATTAAAGATTAGAACAGATATTAGAGAGCATCCAATCTAACTTTGGAGCTTAGGTACTCTAAAAGACAGTAAAGCCTGCACCGAACTGGAACCTAGTCCATCCCTAATATGCTGAGTCTGTGGATATTTTAAGATGACAATATCCCCTGTCAAGAATCAAGGATATCCTTGCAGTCTTACTGTTACAGTTCTCGTACGGTTGTGTAAGACCGCAGTACTGCTGACTGAAAACAAGACAGAGTTGAGCAGTGGCAGTCCTTCCACTACTGGAACTAGATAGAGTGAGGTTGCAGGTGAATGGTTACTAGAGCAGATGAAACAGACTGACGCAGCTTGACTGGACTGTGGTATGGAAATGCAGTAGGCACTGGAGAGGTGGGCCATGGCTGCAGAACAGCAAGGACATGAGCCTAAAAGGAACCACAGCAGCAGATGACTCGCAGGCGAATTCTGATCAAGCAGACAGGCACAAGACACAGGAGAAATAATCTCCGCACACAGGAACTGCAGAATGAGGTAAGACTGACTAGAATTCAGGCTTCTGAGCACAGGACAAACATACTCTGGAAGTCAAAAAATATCACCGGCACAAAGTGTAAGGCTGGCTGTAACTTATCAGAAGCAATCCCTGCAAAGAGCCTCCCTAATGACAGGCTAGTATGCAGCAATAAGCTGCACACAGACAAGACAGAATTCCAGCTGCCTGCAACAGCCGGAACTATAATCAAGGCATGATGTAGTGTCCCAGTCGCCATTATGGCTGGGACCTGCCACCAAGATGATCCGCTGCCGCACTAGCATATCTGAAGATGGAGGAAGCTTCAAAGAAATACCTCCCAATAATACATGCAAGGGACTGTTACAATACAACAGACTTTGCCAGAGTGCAGGGGCTAAAAGGAATGCCAAAGAGCAATGGACCAGGCATCCAGGGTTATCTAGATGATATTATAGTCACGGACAGAAATTATACCGAGCACCTAGACAATTTAATAAAGGTCCTTCATCGACTACAAGAATTACAGACTTCAAGTCTATGAAGACCAATCTGAATTACAAAGACTAAGAGCCGTATTCAATATGGGAGCGAAAAGTCCAGCATGGGTTGCTATGGGCAACTTTTCCACTGGTTCACTTCTCCACACTTTTCACTGCTTGATAAATAGACCCCTATATCTGTTCTTAGGACTGTCTCTTTTTTCCAGGAACGGGCTGCCAGAACAGATTGTTGCACTAATAGTTTACAATTCATGTCTGCTGAGTTCCAGAGATTCATTACAGGAAATGGAATTAAACAATTTTACTTCAGCTCCTCACCATCCATCCACCAATAGCCTGGACAAGCGATGCATACAGAGCTTTAAGAGCACTATTAAGGCAATGAGTAAGGGACAATTACCACTTTAGCAAAAGATTGACAAGTTTCTGTTTATATACTGAACAGTTAAGAACTGGGCAATTTCTTGCCATGTTATTTTGAAGGAGTTTGAGATCTCAGCAGGAAGCAAGATTTGGTCAGGTCTCTCAAAAACCCACGTGAGATTTTGTTTTTGGATGAGATTTGCTTGTTCTTAATTTCAGAGTACACAAATGGCAAGCAGGCAAGGCGTCTGCAAAAATTTATTTTTTTAATGTATAAATTCCGCGGGAGAATTGTGGACACATTGTATCGGTCAGATCATTGAGTCCAGTGAGTGAGTTAAATCTAATTTGACCACCATCCTTCCTAGCATGAATTAAATTCTTACCTGTTCCTTCTTTTAAATAAACCTTCTTAGATAAATGACCCAAATAATCCAATTGAGGTTTAACCTGAATGCATTGTGGAGTCTGTGGATTCTCCTGCAGAAGAACAAATCCAATAGAATGCTTCAAAAAGACTGGATTTGGAATTCTATTTAGCATTGCGGTTTTGTTTTTATTTTTTATGTTGAGCACTTCTACTTGATGGGGGGAGTGTGGTGTTTATAGCAGTATTTGTTTTGGACTGTTGGGCAGGGTATGCAGTTAATTTACCGACGCCTATCTTTACCAAGATGCATCCCGAACTAATATAAACGGGGACTGGTAGCTGCAGGGGGGGGTTAGTTTTAGGCACCCACGGGGGGACTTAGGGTTAGGCACCCCTCTGGAAGGGTTAGGGTTAGGTATCACCAGGGAGCGATTAGGGTTAGACACCACTGGGGGTAGGTTAGCGTTGGGGAGGGGGGGGGGGGTGGAGAGGGGAGGGTTAGGGTACTTACCAGCCCCAGTCAGGGTCCTGGCGGACCGGGCTTCCAGCGTCTGTATTTAGTCCGCAATACATCCCGATTCCTTGGGCAGAAGTATATGCTGGAACTTGTTACCTGTTTCTTCCTGGTTCTTGTTGTGTATATGTTTTGAACATAATGTTACATTGCTTCTTTACTGGAGAACAGTATATGCCATACTGTTTGTTCCAATCTGAGTGTGGTGTCACTTACACAGTACAAGCATCCTCTCACGGATGTGACAAGTGAAGTGACAGTACAGCAGGACCATTACCATACTGGCATCTGTGGAGAAGTCTCTGCATCATTAAATTAGGCCTGTGAGGAATATCCTCAGTCATTACCAATAAACCATGATTATGATGTACTTGATCCCTTGTATGTTATGTTGCATCCCCTTGTTTTGTGCCACATTCCCTGATTTGACCTATGCTTACCAACCACTTTCCTCTCGCCTGTTTACGCTGTAGCAGGCTTGCCTACCCTCCTGAGTTGGCCCCCCGGGAAATGCAGGCAAGCTTCCGGACCCACCGCACTAATGATAGAAACCCCCGCAGCAGGGGGAGTGGTGATGCGATTCGTCATCGTGGCCCCGCCCCCTGCTTCACAATGCCTTTAATTTTGGTATTGAGAAGAGGGGGTGGGGCCACGATGACGCGCTCGTGCAGTCATGCCCCCGATACTTGGTCATTGCCCGGCCATGTCCCCCACCGTACACAGGCATCATTCAGCTCCCTCCCGGAAGGAGGGAGCTGAATGTCAGCAAGTATGCTCTGTAGGAGTAGCGAGTGTAATTTGCATCTGAATCTGTATAACGATGTATGCATTTCTATTTTTATTGGGCTCATGTAAAGTACAGAAATGCAAATAATTTGTACAAAATCAATTAATATAAATCCAACCCAGCATCAGCCCTTAAAGTTGATTTACCCTGTTATCATAATAAGTATATAGAGACATATTAACTACCACAAAGCCGAGAGAAGCAGTTCACATAATTTCACATAGGGATCAAATGATGTAAAAAATATATTACATGGATAAATATCAATATTACGACTTCCGTTTCCGGTTATATGGAGTGAGGAGCCGCTGGCTTGAACTCCGACTCCGATCGCCGGGACGTACCTTTTTCTAGGCACCTATCTGCCTCCAATCACCTCCCGCTCCACTCCCCGACATTACCGGCACAGCTTGGACCATTTTGTCACCTCATCCCCGCAGCTCGGACAGCAGCAAAACCGCCAGGAGAAACACTGCGCTACAGGCAATGTGGCGACGGCCGCTGGCCCCGATCCTGCCTCACCCAGGTCTATGAAGCCTGCTGCAGAGGCTTATATCACTACTGTGACCCAGGCATGCTGATCACCAGATTCTACTGTCACATATGTTGATGTAGTGGAGGCAATACAGTCTGCTATGGCACCGCTCCTGTCTCAGGCTGTGCATGATATATCACAGCAATTACAACAACTTTCACAGAGGGTCTCACACACAGAAAATCAAATAGGAGCTACCGTGCATGATGTGTTTTTGGAAGAACTGACCCAAGCCGTGAATGCTGATATCGGTGATCCTCCCTCCCCCCCCCCCCCCCTGGTGCTAAGTTGCATAGAAATATTACGTCATAGGCTACCCACATGGCGACACTGGAATCCTTTGCTTACTGCCTATTCTCATGTTACACTTTACGTTTGAATATGTAATTTTAGTTCCATTCTCACTTATTGTCTCTGATGAGTCACTTATCTAACAATCTATTATTCTAAATTGTTTGTTAACTACTCCTAATAGTTTTATACTTCTTTCAACCTCTAATATGACCGCTCTCACCGTCTCATTTATAAGTTGTCATTTTATAAATAAGTATTGTTTGGTGATGTTTGTTCAATATTTCTTCTGAAGTCCTAGTGATTTTGTTGGAGCTCAACATCATACCTACTAGTTGTCTCATCAAGTTTGTAGCATATTGCTCACACATTTAAAGACTAGCTCCCCAGAAGTACAGTATTGTTACCGGGTCTCCATAAGAAACATGTTTCCATACTATTACATTGCTTTATTTATGTTTTTGTTCCCTTTGTCCTGTCAATCACCCACCCTGACAACTCTCCTTCCCTTTGTTCCCTCACCCCCCCTACATGTATACAACTTTTACTGTGCATTGACTTGTCTATAATATGTATACACTCTCTGATAAGCTATGAATGATCTGAAAATAGGTACTTTAAATATGGGTGGTTTCAAGACTCCAGTAAAGAGGAGAAAAATACTCCTTTATCTTAACAAAATGTAGATCTGGTGTTTCTGCAGAAGACACATCTAATCCCTGAAGAGGTCATGAAACCTAATATGCTCAATTGGCGTGTACTGGGATCCAGCTCCTATAATTCAAAAGCGCGTGGCGTGGTTATATTAATCAAGCGCCACATCCCAGTAGAAATTTTGAAAACTTACACTGATCCGAATGGTAGATTTGTGATTTTGTCTCTCAAAATTAGAGGATGCTCATATCTACACTCTAATATATATGCCTCAAACAAATATTCTAAAATATTTTTTCAAAAACTACTAGCTCTTCTAACCCCTCTCCTCCAAACTCTGCTCATTTTATTTGGGGATTTCAATTTAATCCCGTCTTAGTAGGGATGAGCGGATTCGGATTTACTCAGTTCTTATCGCCACTTTACCGCAAGTTCGGATTTATTTTATTGGCTATCCAAAACACGTGATAGCCGATAGCCAATAAAATGCTGTTTTGAGAACCGAGTAAATCTGAACCCGCTCATCCCTACTTCCGAGATTCTGGACAAATCTCAACAATTACATCACCATCCCTACTTCCGAGATTCTGGACAAATCTCAACAATTACATCACCACCCCTTCCTTACCTAAACTAGGAATCCCATCCATAACCAAACACATTCAATCTATAGATGTTTGGTGAGCCTTACATCCGATTCATAAAGAATATTCTTGCTTATCTGCTGCACACCACACTCTCCATACTGGTATCATAAATGATATTCCCTAACATAAACTCCCAAATAGAAAAAAATTTGATATCTGATCATGCCCTGGTTACAGCTACTTTGCATATTCCTGAACTGTTTGTTTTTTCAAAATCTCGGAAATTCCCATCTTATCTCACAAAATCCATTAAATTCAGAAATAGACTGGAGGCTGCATAGGAGGAATATAAGAATAACAACATCTCCCATCTAGTATCAGATCCACTATTGTTCTGGCTGACGGCTAAATCTGTTATCAGAGGCGTGATAATCTCTTATGTCTCAACTACAAACAAAAAATATGCAATGCAATATATAGACTTCCAGTCATGCCTCACAATAGCTTTTCAGCAATACAAAACTAACCCGACCCCTCACAACTTTATGTTTTGGCGAAGACACATTTTGATGAATATATGGAGTGATTAGGGGAAAGATATCTTTTCAGTGAACATTCATTTCTACAAATTTGGCAATAAAACTGGGAAGCTCCTTACTAATCAACATAATGGCTTCCGTACCCCTATGGTAGTTCACCCACTCAAGTCCCCAGGGCTCTCTCATCATCTAATGAGGAAATAGTCAAAACACTACAATCCTTTTATGCTAATCTTTATTCTACTGCTGATTCTATTACACCTACAGCTCTTCTAGATACTTCATTTACCCAAGACTTTTGGGATATCCTGCCTTGTTCCAAAATTACACCTGAGATGGCCCAATTGCTTTTAGCTCCAATAAGCTTAGAGGAAATACAATATGCTATCCTCCTTAAGAGTGACAAAGCTCCAGGCCCAGATGGCTACAGTGGAGATTTCTACAAAATATTACTTCCTCGAATAGGTGACTCCCTAGTATTGGTACTTAACTCTCTGCTTAATTCGAAAACTTTACCTCCCCACTTTAACTCTGCAATTCTGAAGGTCCTCCCTAAACCTGCAAGAGATCTTTCACTCCCAGGCTCTTACCGTCCCATCTCCCTGTTAAACTTGGATTACAAGCTACTAAACAAAATCCTAGCAGTCCATGTAAAAGTCATTCTCCATCATATAATCCATACAGTCCAAACCGGTTTTAATTAAGGCTGTCACTCAGAAGTCAACATACGGAGAGTACTCTCAGCTATACATACCTCTACTTCTGTTCAAACTTCACACACACATTTCATTTTATCCTTAGCTGCTGAAAAGGCATACGGTTTAATTGTTTGGGAACATTTATTCAAGACTCTTACCCGTTTTGGATTCCCAGACTCCTTCATAGAAATCTTGAAAAATTTATACTTTCAACCCCAAACACAAATTTCATGTAATGGTTTTACTTCTTCCCCAATTTTTATTCAAACAGGAACAAGGCAGGGCTGCCCTCTCTCCCCTCTCTTATTCGCTGTTGCTTTAGAACCCATAGCAATAGCCTTAAAAGCTTCACCTCCCTATGAAGGTAGTAGAGTTGGTGATGTTGATCTGAAAGTATCCCTGTTTGCAGATGACATGCTTCTATTCATCTCAAACCCAGCTACCTCTATACCAGAGATTTTTAATCTGATTAATTCCTTTGGTCTGATAGCTGGATATCGCATCAACATCGCCAAGTCAGAGGTATTGCATCTCAACAAAAATAATTCTACTCCTTTAACACTCCCTTCGTTATCTTCATTCAAAACTGCTTCTTCTAAAATTACTTACCTAGGTGTACAAATTACAGCAAATCTCTCTAAGCTTTACGACAAAAAATTTTCTTCCATGATATCCAAAATTATGACATTTTTACATAATTAGAAACTACTCCCACTTTCTATCTTAGGTAGAATAGCAGTACTCAAAAGCATTATATTCCCAAAAATATTCTATCTGATGCAAATGCTACCAATATCTTTGACCAAAAAAGATATTACTCGATTACATAAGGAAATGACTAGTTTTATTTGGCGTTCCAAAAAGAACTAAAATTGCCATGATTAAACTTATAATACCAAAAAAAGCAGGAGGCATGGGAGTACCAGATTTCGCTTCTTATTCGCTTTCTGTATTGCTCAGATATGCTATAGATTGGATACTAGATAAAAACGCATTTACTGACACTAGATTGGATAAGGCCCATTTTTTTCCATTCTCCCCAGTTGCCCTAGTGCATTCTAAGGCCTCTGATATTACCTCAGGCATTCTCCGAATCCCATTATTTCATGACATCTATTATGCTTAGTTCTCGCTAAATTAAAGGTTTAAGAGAAATCCATTATTCTCTTCTTATATTCCTCTCTGGGGCAATCCGGCATTTTCACCATCTCTTACCAATACAAACTTTCTATTTTGGAGAGAGAAGGGATTGACTAACTCATCCAAAGTATTTAGATCCTGGGGGGAACTGTACCAATTTTCAGACCAATTTTCAGACATTGGAGAGAAATATGATCTCCCAAAGTCGCATTTTACAAGTTTTTACAGGTAAGACACTATGGGGCCCATTTATCAAAGTGCATTTGAGGTAAATTCCCCGAAAACACCTGTTTTCGGGGGTTTACCTCAAATACTTAGTATCCCCCGAATGTATGAAGGAGGGACCGCAGCAGGTATCTCCGATACCTGCTGCGATCCCTCCATTGCCGCCGGCAGCCGCCTCCCCCATAGGTTTCTATGGGGGATGCGATGCTGCCAAATGTATCAATATCAGGAATGCGAAGCATTCCCGATATTGGCCCCAGCAGCTAACGCTATCTAAAGATAGCGTTAGCCACTGTTTCCTATGGGCACTTACCGCATATCAGCCGGCGGAGGGAGCTGCCAGATCCCTCCGCCGGCAATGGGCGCCGCTCATGTGCAGTCCGCGGGACTGCGCATGCGCAGAAGCCCCGACTGCCCTCCGGAGACATCGCAGGGACGGGCTCTTTTCGGAGCCCGTCTCCCTGCATGTCCTGGATAATACATCCGGCAGATAGGATCGCATTTTGCAATGCGATCAGGGGCGATACTGCATGCCCTGATCGCATTGCAAAATGCGATCATTAATAAATGTGCCTCTATATCTACTCCACTACGTCCTACAAACTCACAATCCTCCTCTGTCTCTGACCTCATACAATCAATCATAAGTCTTTGTAAAAAAGTTAATTATAGTGTTAAATATATATACCTGCCACTAACAAATCTCCCAGGTCTGGTGGGGATAGGATAGTCACACAGTGGTAGAAAGATCTTCCCACTCTTGTGTCTACAGATCAATTATTTAGTCACATTACTTCCACAACGAAAATTCTTAATTCTTATCTTCAAGAAGTACACCTTGGTACATTACAAAGGGCATATAGATCGCCTTCACAACATGCTCACTTTACCTCGAATATAACTGGAGAATGCCCCACATGCTCACTGTGTGTCTGCATCCATTTCCCACTGTATTTGGGTATGCCGGAAAATCAAGCGCTTCTGGAACAAAGTTGTGGCCTTTATTAATTATATATTATCATCAAATGTATCACCAGATCCTCTAGCATGTTTAAGTTCCAAGTGGAAAAATTTGCACATAAACTCCTCTAAAACCTCTGCTATCCCAATTGTTACCATGATAGTTACGGTATCAACAAAAGTTCTATTAACACTTTGGAGTTCCAGATCTTCCCCTTCTCTTGCAGAGGTTAAAGTGAAAATGGTACAATTTTTATATTATGATAGAAAATCTGCTCAACCACATATAGAAAAGGGAGTTGTGACCTTCTAAAAGAAATGGGGTATATATATCGACAGTTTAGACAAAATCACCCAAACTCAGATTTTTGAGACAACAGAATGGTACCTTATGGACCCCTAATCTACCACAGTCCTATATGTTGATGCAGGCTTGCCTACACTCCCGATTTGGCCAGGAGCCTCCCAAATATCGGGTGCCGCTCCCGGCCCCCCGGAAAGGCAGGCAAGCCTCCTGGCGGCTGCTGACCCGTCCGGCCCGCCTGCACTAGTAATAGAAACTCCCGCAGCAGGGAGGGGGGGCGGTGACGCAATTCACATTGAATTGCGTCGTCATGGCCCCTCCCCCTGCTGCACAATGCTTTTAATTTTGTCGTTGTGAAGAGGGGGCGGGGCCAGGATGATGCAATCACGCCTCTGGCCCCGCCCCAATCCATAGTAATTGCCCAGCCACGCCCCCACTGTACACAAGCATTCAGCTCCTTCCCAGAGAGAGGGAGCTGAATGTCGGCAAGTATGCGTAGATGCCCTCTATAATACAGACAGTGTCTTAGTATTTGCCTAGATAAAGTGTTCCTTAATATATCCCTACATGCCTCCCTCTCCTCCCTTCATGTTCTTTCCCTCACCATAACACAGTTATTGTCTCTCCCCCTCATCCCCTTTACATATTTTATGGTTCCTGTTAAAAAAATATATATTGCTGATTATTTTTATTTATTTTGAGTATATTGTGCCTCACATTTTTCAAATATTTAATATATGTCTAATCACAACCAGAGCTCTCTTAACAGCAGTGTGGGCTCTGGGCAAAGCAATGCACTGGGGCACCTACCCACCCATTCACGGGAAAAAAATATAATCCGGGAGCTGATTCCCGCTGCTATTCACTTTACGTTGAATAGAATCGTGCCCTGTGATTCACAAATTTTTTTGGAATCACTGGATAAGTGCAGCGCACCTTCTTTTAAGAATAAAAGAAATGTTAACACTCAAACAAAAACTCCACATTGCTGCTAATATCTATATTCAGGACAATGATGACTAATCCAAACCAAAACAGATATATAATTATAATATCTCAAAACCGAATATATCTTTATCTTGTGCTAATGTTAATCACACAAAGCTACACCTCTAGATAAAACCCCCCGTCAGCTAGGGTCAATTACAATATCACAATCACACTCTATTGTTTCTGAGATATATATATATATATATATATATATATATATATATATATATATATATATATATATATTTATTATATACAAAAAAGATACAGGTAATGTGAATGGTGGCACTTACAGCACTTGTTTGATGCAACCGACCCTTATTAGACACACATCATGTGGTTATCAACGTTTCCAGTTTAATAACTGGATAAAAGGTATCCTGACGAAGGTTATTAAACTGAAACGCTGATAACTGCATGATGTGTGCCCAGGATGTGTCCCATGAGTCTGAATGTACCACCTGTATATCAGTTTATAAACATACAGATCCAGATTGTGAAGGCATTCTCAACTATCACTGAGGCATTCTCATTTATCACTGGAGTTATACAATTTTGGATAGTAAAGTGGGTTTGATTTCACACCACCCCATTATGGGGACCCCACTCATAAGAATGGCCTGCTGCTCATGATGACTATGACTATTAGGAAATTTTTTATAATGTAATGTATGTTACATTACATTATAAAAAATGTCCTAGTCATGACGCGGCAAGCGGCTGAGCGGCACAAGGAGGCAGAGCCAGCAGCAGCTGGCCTGGGCGGAGCTGCTGCGTCTTGCGCATGAGGTCAAGCAGACATCTACTGTAGATGTCTGCTTGACTTCATGCGCAAGACGCAGCAGCTCCGACCAGGTCTGGTGAGTACGTCAACCTCAGGAGGGGGCAGGTGCTGGTGACGGGCAAGGGGAGGGAAGGAGGGGGTTTGTATCGCTCACCACCCGCGGGTTGAATCAATATACACAGTGTTTTTTTAAAAAAAACAAAAACACATTTACTAGCAGGCCGGGGCTGCAGGGAGCTGGCGGGCCCCTTGAATTTTCAGGCCCTTGGGCAACTGCCCAACAAACCCAATGAAAGAGACAGCCCTGATCACAACCCTCATTACCTTCATTGTGCTTTTCAAATACAAATTTTTGTTCTAGAGGGTTATATTCCAATATTTAGCTGTTTTAATATACTAGCATTGTATTATTCTGAAAGGTTATATTGATAATACAGCAATCTTCCTATGCTATTTTTCTTTCATTGTACCTTTTTATTTGAAAATCTAGTAAAAAGATTTACAAAAAAAAATAATTTTTACATGGATAAATATCAAACAAAGGGCCCGATTCTGAGAGCAATTCTGTCCATCTAAAATGCAAATGCAGCAGGAGGTGTCTGTAGGAAACACTTCTCTGCTACATCTGCGAACCTAGCGCTGCGGCCGAGGTGGCAGCCTGGGATTACCATTGCGACCGATGGTTGTGATGGTTGCTCCTTTGTCCAGCCTGCAGAAACTGAAGCTTACCGGAGCTTGGCTGGGTCCTGGCAGCTGTGAGGCCAGGAAATCTAAGTTCACCAACGAAGACCCTGGCCTCGTTCCTCGCAGAAACCCGGGGGGGGGGGGTGATATGCACCTCCGATCCACACCACTTAACGCTGCAGCATGTCAATTAAGCTGCGGCTTGGGGGGCTCTCTCAGCAAGATCGCAAGACCCTTTCTGAACATGCGCAGAACATGTCCTGTGCATGCGCAGATCCTAAATCATCAGAGGTGTACACTAACTTGATGGTTATCGTGCCCAAAATTCACATCCAATATCTTAAATTTAAAAATCATTGGTCTGTTTGTATGTCTGTCCAGTTATGCATTCTGACACCCCTGCACGGATTGGGATGAAACTAACGCAAGGTGGTCCAGTTGGATCCTGGCAGGGTTTTTGGGGGGGTTAGGGTCCTGGTCAGACCTCCCGTTGGTGTACACTGGGAAGAACTTGGACCTGTGGAACCTGTTTTGAGCCTTCCAATGGGTGGATTTGGAGGAAACTTCAGAGTGGTAACATTGGATCAGAGAAGACACGCTAGGGGGGTTGAGGTCCCTATCAGACCTCCCGTTGGTGTATGTTGGGCAGAACTTTGACCTGGAACGCTGGCCAGAACTTTGACCTGAGGATCCTGTTCTGGGTCTTCCACTGGAAGGATTTGGATTAAAACTTCACAGAGTGATGGCAATTGGTCTGGGATGCCTAATTAAGTGGTTGGGGTCCAACTCTGATCTCGATCCAGAGTGCACCGGGCAGAATTTGACCCAAGGATCCTGTTCTGGGCCTTCCACTGGATGGATTTGGAAGATATCACATAATTTGGACAAATACTTCAGAGTGGTAAAATTGAATCCCAGAAGACATACTAGGGGGTTGAGGTCCCAATCAGACCTCCAGTTGGTGTACGCTGGGCAGAACTATGACCTGGGTAGCCTGTTCTAAGCCTTCCACTGGATGGATTTGGACGAAAACTTAGCAGAGTGGTAACATTGGATCCCAGAAGACATACTAGGGGGTTGAGGTATTGGTCGGACCTCCCGTTGGTATATGCCGGGCAGTACTTTGACCCGTGGAAGCTGGCCAGACCTTTGACTCGGGGGAGCCTGTTCTGGGCCTTTCATTTGATGGATATGGACAACATCACATAATAAAATGAATAACTTGAAGATTTAAACCAGGGGAATACCGGGTATTTCAGCAAGTGGCTAATAATAATTAAAAAAAAGTAAACGCAAATAGGTCGATTTGACCGAAATTACCCACAAATTATTGGGGAAATAAGTATTCCGTTTTATTCAAAAAATAAACATACATAAAAAACATGAAGGATAAAAAGCGGGAAAAGATCCTCCAATCCGAAGAACTTTGGGAGGTATAAGTACGGCGCACTTTTCATTACATGCCTATCACTGTCTGAGGAGGGATCCTGGTGGATTCAAAATGTGTTGCAGCAACATTCGCATGTAAACCTGGAGGGAGTGTATGGAACCAGAGCCTACCTTGGACTTCATTAAAGTTTACTGCGGTGGTGTCCAGGTGCTGAGACCAGGACCTTATGCTATTTGAGCACCAGCCCACCGCAGCGCCGTTTCTTGGTGAGAAGGCTTCTTTTATTAACCACACTCCTATGTCTGTTAATTTTTATCCTTGATGTTTTTTATGTATGCTTATTTTTGAATAAAACGGAATACTTATTTCCCCAATAATTTGTGGGTAATTTCGGTCAAATCGACCTATTTAGGTTACTAACAAGCGCCAACCCAATAACACGTTATATGTATTTTCAATTGATATACTGACGTTGGATGTTACTTACTTATTCTTAGGAAAAAAGGGGAACATAACATTATATTCAGAGTTGTTGAGGCGGTAGAGGGTACCTGTCTCTAAGCATACCTGGATGTTTGCCATTTGTTTCAAACCCGATCACATTTAAGTGGACACTTACTGCTTGCATATATGTAATTTAAAGGCAACTGAAATTTGATAGCCCAATCCATTCGGAGAAGGCAGGGCCATGAAAACCATTCACCATCTGGAAAACCCACTTCAGCTAACATTAAGAGGCTGTTAACATAAAGCTGAAAATATTGATTCAGCTAATACTTAAGCCATAAGGTGCAAGCTGACCAGACATGTCCTTGGAGAAAGCAAGAGAATATCATTCCCTTACTGTCTTATTGGTCAGATCACATGCGACCAGAAGGAAGCAGTTACCAGGCAGGCCCATAACAGATGCCAGAAATCTGTATCAAAAGAGACACCTTTTGGACAATTAGTATTGTACACTCTTCTAAGCTCAGTTATAACCACCGGCTTCCAGTATACCCTGTGCAGAATTGGAATTTGCTGAAACCTAACATATGCTGTAGCCAATCCTATGATCAATTTCCAATTCACATCATTCAAAACCACCCAAATCAGAGTCACATTTAGGCATGGATTTAATTAGAGGCGAAAAGTCATGCTGGTGAAATGTTTTTGCCGCTGCAATCTTTTTGCCTCATTCGCCTGTTTGTACGTAAAGTTATCGCGTAATTTCATAATGCGCGTACCCACTTTTTGCTCTATTCAATTCCAAGACAGGCGAAAATGGAGAGGTGCGAATGGTGAAACTAGTGAGAAGGACTGATTATTTTGTGGAAATCAGTCTGTACCCCATAAAAACCTAACTGACCCTGAAAATCAATATAGAAGTATATTAATAGACCTAATAAAAGTATTTTAGCTTCTTAAATTGAGTCAAATGGCTGTTATTTGCATAAGTGTGGATAAATTATGAAAAGCTATTTCTTTAGTGAAAAATATTGGCTGTAGTTAAATTGGGGGTTCATTTAAATGAGTACTAGTATATTTTTGTGTCTATAAAGTGCATTATAAAAAGTTTTAAAAATACACCTGCTGCAGCCATCTGCAATTTTAAAAACACCTGTCACATCCATACAGCCCCCCAAAATACCAGACCCAGTACTTTTTACCTATTTTCAAATACTTTTTCCATTTTTGTTTTTTAGGGTGAATTTTTTTTTTTTACATTTTTTTGCATAATTAGTCATTAGGGGGTGTCCAAAGGGTTCTGAATCATGTTCCCACATTATTAGTTAAAAATAGGGATTTTGCACATCTTTTGTCCTGCATTTGGGTTGAGAAACTTTTTCACCTGTTTTTGACTATGGAGTTTGCGAAAATGTGCTGGAATTGAATAGGTCAATACTTTGGAATGTGTTGAAAACATTGCATCGGCGATCGCTTTTTGCTGATTATGGATTTTCGCTTCTAATTGAATATGGCCTTTAGTATGAAGCGGCTGTAAAAAAAATGTAGTGGTCCATTGCAGGTGAAGACATAGTTTCTCCAGCACAGGACAGCCAGGTTTAATTGGAATAAACATGGGATTTGTCACCTCCAGGGGCATTACAATTTTCTTTTGGTTGGGAGGGCGAAGATATAATTTAATTTTGGCGCCCTAATAGCAGAATGCTGCCCCCTCAGGGGCAGCTGGAGTAACCCCTCACACCACCTACCTGATGACAAAGATCAGAATGCCTGAAGGGATCTTTGATTTTGCTGATTTGGCCTCTGTATGCAAACTTCACAGCACTCTGTCTCCTCCCTCATAGACAAAACACACTGGCCAATATATAGAGCGAGCATGTCGGTGGGTGTGTACCACCTGATATGTCTGTGAATGAGGTCATTCAGACATATCGCATCGGTTGTGCAGCACAGCAGATGGCCGATATCTGCAGATATATCTGTGCATCTGCTGGTGTGTACAAGCGACCTGTCGATCACCCATACACATGCTGCAGGGACCCAGTGGGGAGTGACAGCTCAACTGGGCGGGCAAATTTAAATGCCCGTCCAGTTGTGACGTCAGGCTCTACACATCAGGGCAGACAATTGGTGAGTTCATATACACTTACCAATTGTCAGATAGGTCAGCCTAGTGTGTACCCAGCTTCACTCAGTGCTACTGTGCAGCTCCAGGAACACATGCAGTCTATAGTGCGTCCCTGTATAGACAATTTATCCAACAAGCACTGAAAAAGGATGAAAATGGTTACCTGCATGATACTAAGAGTTGTAGTTTGGCATAGGCTTAGGACTCTATCGCTACGGTGCCCTGAACCTCACTCTAGACTACAGAGACCATCATGCAACACAAAGCCAGCTGCTTTCCTATATTTATAAAACCAGAGAAATGATTGAAAGGTAGCCTAATAATAAAACTCTTGTGCCTAGCAGGGACCCCATCGGGCCATTGGTGACATAATGGTCTGGGGCATCCTCCCCTCCAAATCATCCCTACAAAAATAATTTTTCCAGATAAATTAAACAAGCCCACCTCACTCCTAAATTGTAGACTCCATTAAAGTGTAGACGTGCTGGATAATGATGCAGCATGGGCAGGCCATATTACAGTGCACAATGCAGTCCATGACCAGGGTCTTCCACCTATATACCCTTCACACTTCCCTCTCTGCAGCAATCAGCGTCACACAATCAGCCATAGACCAAACACAGTGGGCCTAATCGAGTTTGCAATACAAGTTTGTTTCATAATGCTAATGTGCAGGACTCGCTGCAAGATATTGTGACTTGATTCTTCAAAAATCGACCTGGGACAAGTGCATGAAAAAGTTGGGAAGCAATTCTGGACCCCAATAAATTGACAACTGCGATAGCAGGATCATATATAATTAATGGTTGAAGCATAGTTTATAGTGCCATACTACCTGTTTACTTAAACTCGCAGTGCAATGTATGTCCATTGATCAATCTGCATTTTAATCTGCTGACCAATTGGTTACGTCTAAATTCCCTTCGCGGAGAAGACCTTGACGTCATCAGCTACTGTCCAACTTCATTCCCTACCATCCATGTGGGCATAGAGGGGGAATATAATCTTGTGGTGAGCCACCGAGCCCGCGAGGGGACAACTTTCTTCTTTAGGTGGTCTTAATGGGCATGGAACTGCGCCAAAATTCACGTCACTTCCAGGTCCCTAACGTGAAGGGGAAATAAGCTCTACCCTGACCAACTGGCTCAGATGTAGGCCAATGTCTTAATCAGCCACATTATTTCTTAACAATCAGTCTTAAGGGCAGCTCTCTGAGGGTTGCAGCTTGATGTGGATCTGCACGAAGTGTGGATAAACTAAGTGTGCTTTCTGAACAGTTAAAAATACAGTTGAACAAACATTGAACAACCTCTAAGACCAGGTAATTATAACATCATTTTTCAAAAGTAGTATGTTTTTTTACAAAACATTCAAAGTTTAAAAAAACACAATGTATCAAAAACTTTTTATAATCTCACACCATGGAATCATCTCTAAGGCTGTTACATCCTTTACTCTCCCTGCAGCTCATCCTTCTGTACATATTGCCGCCTCATTAATCTACTATCCTATTATGAACACACATGAGCTTTTAACTTCTCTATACACATTGACAATAACATCCACAACCTGTCACCATAAAAATCTTTCATACAAATCCCACAAATCTATTTATATTTCTCTCTTGCTGCTTCTATTAGCTGGTGACGTATCACCAAATCCAGGCCCTACCCAAATGCCACACCCACAATGGACTATAAATCAAGCTAACCTCATAAACATTGCGTGTCTCCCTACACCCTCCAAGTCACTAAAATGTGCCTTATGGAATGTACGCTCTGATTGCAAAAACCTAACATCCATCCATGACCTCTTTATTTCAACTAACCTCAACCTGGTGATAACAGAAACATGGCTTACACAATCAGACACTGTCTCCCCTGCTGCACTTTCACACGGTGACCTACATTTCACCCACACCTCTAGGCCTGGTAATAGTAAAGGTGGTGGGGTAGGCATATTACTGTCCCAATCTTTCACAGACACAGTTCTCCCATAGGTACCTTCACTTACATTTACATCATTTGAAGTACATTCTATCAGGACTGTCACCCCTTTCTCTCTGCAAGTTGCTGTTATCTATCACCCATGGGCCACCCCAACAATTTCTGGAACATTTTTTCTGCCTGACTCCCTCACTTCATATCCTTAGACATCTCCATCATTATGTGTGATTTCAATAATCCCATTGACAGTCCACAATCTCCTCATGCCTCCAAACTACTCTTTAACCTCCTGTCTTGGCCTCTCCCAATGGACTGACTCCTCTACTCATCAGGATGGCCACTACCTTGATCTTGTGTTCACCAGACTATGGGCCTGATTCAGAGCCGGACGCTCTGACCAGAGTTCTCGCTCTAAATCAGGGCCCTCCTCCATGAAAATGGAGCGGCCTCCTGGCCGCTCACATAGCTGTGGGTGGCCACCCACAGCATATGCGAGCGGGCAAAAAGATGGTCGCGATGGTCTTGACCATCGCGACCATCGGACTTGCGATGGAGACCCTGCGGTAGGGTCTCCCTGCCACAAGCCCTGGAGTGATTTTGGCTCAATCAGAGCCAAAATCACTCCCACTGACATCACTAGAGCGGTGGGAAGCCCGTCGCTCCCCGGGTCTCGCACACGACGGAGCTCCCTCCGTCGTGCGCATGTGCAGTGGGGAACATCGACCCACTTGCGAGCGTACTGCCGCTCGCGAGTGGGTCTGAATGACCACCTATGCTCCGTTTCTAGGAAAAAGGATAGTATTGTTCTTAATGCGCTATTACAAAGCAGCCTAAATTTAACAATTCAAAAGGATCACACCATATAATCCTTCACATAAACTGCACAAAAAGAAACAAATTGTACATAAAGGTGCTAAAATAGACACTACTTCCCTGGAAATATCCTTCACATTGAATATCCTCGTGTGATACAGTAACAAACAGAGTATCAATAAGTTTAAAACAGTGAGGTGAATAATTTCATATGCATTAATGGGGTTGCCGCCCAAACAGAAGACTCACACAAGATCGTGAATAACAAGCATATAATATCACCAGTAATTCAGAATAATGTGTACATCACCATAGCCCCTTAAAAATTCACTCACAGACTTATGAGTAAATCGTGCGTGTCTGGTGGGTCTTTACTCCTCCTCTCCTGGTTCAAACCGAATAGAACCAATTTTATATAGCTTCCCAGATGTCCAATGATGTGGATATACCAAAGGAAAATTAGGGAATTATGCCACAATAGCCAGACATAGCTTGTCCATCACATAAGCAAGCCACCATTTCTTCTTATACATAACGGATATATATCCATTTATTTGTGTCAAACTTTGTCGACACACTTTTTGAGAGAATCCTGATAAAAAATTTGGAAAGTTTTTCCTCACAAAGGCTATGTGTTGTATATCATAGGAAAGGGCATAAAAAACACAGTAAAATTACACCACTCCCACCTCTTAATTAGGAGAGCTGCTATGGCGATTTGAAAATATATACTGGTTGTGCTTTTTTGACAGATTTTTGAAAACTTTACATAGCCATATTTTGGAAACGGCATGATATATTTTATATAATATTTTTTATTCTTAGACTATATATATATATATATATATATATATAATATATATATATGAGCTGGTGAGGTAAAGATTTAACAAAAAGTGTGATTTGACATGGAATGTTGCTACACCCACCTCACACACTTTCTTATCTCGCACAACTTATTGGACCCGCTTCAGTCCAGCTTTCATTCCCAACACTCCACAGAGACAGTACTGACTAAGGTAGTAAATGATCTGGTCATTGCCATGGCTAAAGGCCATTACTCACTTCTAATTCTTCTAGATCTCTCTCCTGCTTTTGACACTGTTGACCACTCTCTTCTCATACAAACACTACAATCCCTAGGTTTTTAGGACACTGCTCTTTCTTGGTTCTCGTCCTACCTATCTAATCGTTCTTTCGCTGTTCATTTTTCTGATGCTGCCTCCTCGCTACCTCTCAGTTGATCTCTCTATCACTGTTGATAGAGACTCAATCTTAGGTCCTCTGCTATTCTCAATCTATACCACCTCTCTTGGCAAACTAATCAGCTCTTTTGGATTTCAGTACCATCTGTTTGCGGATGATACTCAAATCTACCTATCCTCCCCAGATTTATCACCATCTGTACTGGTCCAGGTCACTTAATGTCTTTCTGCAATTTCATCTTAGATGTCATCCCGCCACCTCAAACTTAATATTTCTAAAAGAGAATTAATTATATTTCCACCGGGAAATAACTTACCAACCTGATCTCTCGATCACTGTTGATGGCATCTGGGTGGGTGTATTGATATTTTTCTCCCAGAAATGACTAGGTGCGTGTCCAAACAAAATAGTGTCCAAACAAAATAGTGCCTCATCTAAAGTCAAACAGATCATTTACAATAATTTTTCTGTGTCATATATATGTATCAGCGCTGTGTTTATATTGTTCAAAGATGAAGCTAAAAATGACTTCTATATGGCTTTAGATAAAAAATGCATTCACAATTTGACAAAGTCAGAAATGGTATATAGCTGGCTCCAAAATATTCCAAAACACGTCACCTATCCCATACAGGCAAAAAAGCACTGTCCCAAAAATATTTTCCAACTAGCCAAAAAAAACTAATTAATACTAGTCCTCTTTGAAGAAAAGTCCAAACAGACGATTTTCCATAAAACACAAATCTTCCAAAAGAAGAACAGTCTCTTCCACTTCAATAGTATAAAATTTATGCACAAAAAACGAAGGGGTATCTTACCGGACCTGTGGGGACCCAATCGCATATGATGTAATCAGCTTTGCCTCTGTCGGTGAGTATAGAGATATAGAGAAAATCCTATAGTACCTGATATACATAGGATGATGTAGCCTCTCAAGCGGTAGATGTTATGTGAAGCTCTGCTCTCACCCGAGACTGAACCGCTTCTCTATACACTCACCCCGGCTTGTTGGTAAATCTAATAAGCAGGGTGGTATACTCGCGTCTCCTCGCCCGCGGCTCCAGCTATATGTATAATGCGAATCCTCGTGGGTCCCGTCTATGCCGGTTCTCTAATAAAATAATGTTTAGAGAACCGGCATAGACGGGACGCACGAGGATTCGCATTTGTGTTTTAAAGGATACAGTGTTTTCTTTTTATTTTTTCATTTTGATATTTTGTTACATTAAAGAATTCTTCTTGGTTTTTTATGCTAAATCGTCTGTTTGGACTTTTCTTCAAAGAGGACTAGTATTAATTTTTTTTTTTGGCTGATATATATATATATATATATGACACAGGTGTGCATACACCATTTATATTTTTGATTTGGAACACCGGGCTGTAAGGTGTAGGTGTCAGGTGCAGCAGCAGTGTGGAGCGCTCTACTAGAGACTTTATTTATAAAGTAAACAATAATTTTTTTATTTTACAATTAGACCCTATTCTTAAAAAAGAGTTGGTAGATCATCCCACGGTCATTTTTAAAAAAGCAGACAATCTACAATCTAAACTCGCACCTAGTCATTTCAGGGAGAGAAATAGCAATACACCCACCCAGATGCCCTCGGTTATACCTTGGGCCACCAGACCAATAGGATGCTTTAGATGCAACCACAATAGATGCACCACCTGTAAGTTCATAACCAATAGGGAAAATACATATCCAATTAAATCTTTTGTAAATTGCGAGACAGAATATGTGGTATACTTACTTTCATGTCCCTGCAAAAAGCAATATATTGGACGCACTACCAGAAAATTTAAAGTGAGATATCTTGAGCATTGTCGAAATATAAAGAAGAAATATTTAAACCATAGTCTGTCACGTCATTTTGCAGAATCACATAACTCTGCTCCAGAACGCCTGACTGCTACTATAATAGAGCAGATTGGATATACAGAAAGAGGAGGTGATAGATTTCGTAAACTATGTGCAAGAGAAGCGTATTGGATTTATATAATGTATACACTTTTTCCTGAAGGACATAATGAAAACATTGAATTAGATTTTTAATATTCAGCTCTATCTCTGTTTATTCAACATTACATTCTTCATTACATTCTTCATACATATTCCTTTATACCATTTACATTTATATATATATATATATATATATATATATATATATATATTGGTTTTTAGATCAACCATACATTATGTATCCACAAATGATTGTGTAAGTTTCCTTGATTACTAGAATGGGACAATAGACCCAATAATTTTTATCCCTATTTCTACTATGATATATTTAATAATTTTGTGTCTTCATACATACTAAATTGTCTTTGTTTACATGTTCATATGTATCTTAACCATTCAGGAATTATTTGCTTCTAGAATGTGCTACTTATTGATTTGTATTTTTACTACACAATGATATTTTTATACTTCGATATCTTTATTCTTTTTTTATTTTATTATTATTATCTGTATGTTTAATATTATGTTGATATTTATATCTGTTATTTTTGAGAATTTCTTCTATTTATTTTTATGTTTGCATAATGCTTGTACTTGAATTATTGTTTGAGTGAGACCATGGTACGACCATAATTGCCTTTCTTAAATGATTATTGTTGAGAGGTGTGTGATTGTGGAGCCAATATATATTCTGCCAGGAAGTGCAAACTATCTAAGCCCACCTTCTGAAGAAACCGGGAGTGCTGTCCCAGAGAAACGCGTTAAGGCTTTTTTGGGCTGTACACTGCCGTTTAATACACCTGCCTATTTGTTGTCCATTCCTGACTTGGAGAGTCCCAGCCGAGAGGAGACTTTCTAACACCACGCCGGCACTAAGCTAAAACATCAGCAGCTGTATTTATACAAGCCCTATTGACGGCTGGACGAGCCTTCTGCTCACAGGCTGAGCGTTCACAGTGGTGATTTCTCCCTTTACCTTCCGAGCTGGGCCCCGCATGCACTGTCAGTGGCCGTGACTTTCAGCTCTATCCACAACAGCCGTGGTCAGCGTGCACGGACCGAGTGCTTACAGCAGATGTCCTCACGTCAGAGACCGATTCCTGTATAGATACCGGGGCACATGTACACTGACTGTGTGTACTTACTGAAGGTTTGGACACATTTTCAGGCAAAGGTGAGCCGCTTATCCATCTCATTCTACGGCTCTTACTCAATCAGCCTTTTTGGAGATTTATTTAATTAGCCTGCTGCTTGGTGTATATACACTCATCAGTTCTCATTTTATCAGTGGATATTAACATTGGACTTTTTTGAGTGACACTGACTTTATATTTATTCATCATTTAGAGAGATACTTATCTCCAATTCACCTCCATCTCTGAGGAATTGCAGTGTACTCTTAAATTGCTACACACATATTGTTTTTATTGATTGTAACATTGTTATTAAATTGTTTGTATCTTTGTTCTACAAGCGCTACATTTGTTTCTTTTTTCACCTATGTTGATTTTGGTGGGTTGCAGGTCCCACATATTGTAGCAGCTACTTGTAGATCAAATTGTTCGTCGGTTGAGCATATTTGCGCACCATTCCTTTCTTCCCTCTCATCATTACAATCCATCATGAATGCAGCTGCGAGGCTGATCTTCGTTGCCAAACATTGATTGTCTGCTGCTCCACTCTGTCAGTCCCTCCATTGGTTGCCAATTTTCTACCGTATTAAATACTAAATATTTTTACTTACACATAAGGCTATTAACCAAACCACACCAACTTACATCTCTTTACTCATCTCAAAATTTCTCCCAACCCGACCTCTACACTCAGAACAAGATCTGCGTGCCTCATCCCCACGCATTACTTGCTCCCATTCACGGTTACAGGACTTTTTTCAGGCTGCACCAACTCTGTGGAATGCCCTTCCATACACAATAGGACTTTCCTCTAGTCTCCAGACCTTCAAGCGTTCCCTGAAAACTCACTTCTTCAGGCAAGCTTATCAGATTCCAGAACTGCCCACATAATCTTTATAGCTTCCATATCTAATTACATCCCCTTTCACAGTCCACACATAACCTCACACATTATCTTCCTTTCACATCCACCTGACCAGTGGCAGAACTAGCTGCGGTGCAGCCGGTGCCTTGCAGTGGGGCCTGCTGTGGTGCAGAGGCCCATAGCCGCCTGCATCCAACAGCGCCACTGCACCCGCCGCCAGCAGGCCGCCATCATGGGAAGACTGCCGGGACTGGAGTTGCGGACCCGGACCCTGGCTGAACAGAGGGAGTCCGCCGAGGCCCGCCCGCTTCAATCGCCACTCCCTCCAGCTGAGCAGTGTGAAATGGTTAAAAAAGGGCTATTGGGTTGTGAAGTGGTGACGGGGGCTGGACGTAGAGGGAGGTGAAGACTGGGCCAGAGGAAGGTGATGGGGACTGGGGCAAAAGGTGACAGGCTGGAGGCAGAGGAAGGTGAAGGGGCAGTAGAAGATGAGGGAGAAAAACTTTTGCAATCGGCGCTAACAATAATATACTGCAAATTTTTGTGTGCAGCAAATAAAACAAGGGGATTTTGTCATGATTTGATCAAAGCATTTAAGCCTGCACCCCAGCATCAAGGGACCCCATTTTTCTGCAGGTCCCTAACACTAGCATATATGCCCAGCACATCATTACATTGCAGTTAAATGTACTCACCTCCTAGATACATAGGGACACATCTATACAGGGGCTGGCTGTTAGCCACACCCAAATAGGCTTTTTATAGCCTTAATTGAAAGCTGCCATGATAGCACGAGGCAAAATTTAGTTTTGTTTCAAAATTTTGCCTTGTGCTATCATGGCAGCTTTCAATCAAAAAAAGAACGAAAACTTATCCCTGTATTCAATTGTGGCGACTTTTCGACTGTTCGAAAACGCAATGCAATGTTCCCGCCGGAAAAGTTTTGCATATGAATAGCTGTCGAAAAAAAGTGCAAAAAGTACAAACTTAAAAACTAGCAAAATTGACTTTGGGGGGTCTGCAAGTATGGGGGAGGTGTTTTTTTGATTGCAGGTGCTTGCTGAAGATTTTCTTTTTCACGTTTATTAAAACCTCACTTTTGTGTTTTTTTTTTTACCATGCTGGCACCCATTTTCATGTACCTCAGATTTGATGGGACTAGTTATTTTCACCAAAAAACTGCTAAATGCTATTCTTCACCACTTGTTCTCAATAGCTGCTAATTAGCATCTTTGCACATTTAAGCACAACAAATACCTTCAGAAGGTCTATTCGGGGGTGTCTATAGTGATCCCCAATGTTAGTGCATCTTTTGGGGGGTGACAGGCAGATTTCCCCAAAACTGACAGCACTTTTCTCCTGTTTGCGTTTCGCCGGGTCCCGTTTTTGCGTCCTTTGGAATTGAATAGGTTGATGAGCGGGGACGTGCATGAAACTTTTTTCCACTGGTAAATCCAGCGATGATGGCGAAAAGTACGGAATGAGAAAAACGGCTGACTTTTCTTGGCTAATTGAATATGCCCCATAGTGACTAAAACATCAGACTCCACCCGAATACAGACATAGTGACTCTCAATCCCTCCAATCCTGCAATCCATGCAACGGGCTGGATACGGGATGATGGCGCTCGGTATCCAGGCGGTCAGAATCACAACGCTTGCATCCCGACAGGGTTAGGATACCGACATCTGTCGGTCAGCATCCTAAAACCCCTCCTCTCCCTAACCCTCCCTCCCCACTGCCTAAACCTAACCCCTCCCCCAACCCTCCCCCTAAACCCAGTACTTACCGTCGGGATTCCAGTGCTGGCATTCCGTCTGTCTGTATTATAACCGCATCCCCATGCAACAACTAATAATGCAATAAGTGTAACACAATAGGTGCAGTACATATTGTATTCATGCCACGCATGGGAATTATTACCACACACCACTACTCACCCTATGCTGGGCTGGTTAAACCTAGAAGAGGAAGACAAGCTCAGACTTCACTATGTGATGACCAAAAACCAACAACAACAAAAATGTTCTTCTAAAAAAATAAAAACCCAAAGGTTTCATTAGGAAATAAATAAATAGCTGCACATTTAAGCTGGTTTTGTTTAGTCCTATATGAGGTTTCGACAGTATGTATTGTGAGTTGACAAATATGGTCAAAAATAAACATATATTCGGTTTCCCAAAATGTTACCCTCTAATAAGTCAGGTATGTTACATATAGAAGGGTATCCAATTAGCAGCTCTAAAGTAGCGCTGCTAAGTGATCGCAGTGGGGCTAGCCAATTAGATCCGAAGTGCCTCCCAACGCCGGCACTTATCATGGATATTTTACGGGACCTGATGTGTCCCGAAAAATAATCCCCGAAAAGTGCCGTTTTCTTCACCACCTAACTGGTGAATACACATAGGTCCGCAAGCTTATCCTATGTGTTTTCTGGAGAAATATCCTATTCTTTTCGACCTAAATAATAGGATAGGGGGAAAAAAGACATCGGCAAAAAATCCCTATTTTTCCCCCTGATCGCGGTTAATTGGATAACCCCCATAGTTTGTATATGTGTACATACCTCAATGCTTCCTTCATTACAGGGGGCTCCATTCTTCCTCTGCATTCAGCAAACATTACAAAGGCTCAGCAGCAGGCACTGCTTTCTCGCTTTGATACATCCTTCCCATGACCTTGCTGCTTTTCTCCTCCATTGGTCAGAAAAGCATGTGATGAGCTCCACCAATCAGAGCTCAGCACATGACTCGCTGACCTTTTGTGCAAAGTCTCATGGGATCCCAGCAATGCACTGCACTTGTGCACTCAGGGCCTGATTCAGAGCCGGACGCTATTTGCGGACGCTCGTTCAGAAAAAGGGGCTGGCTATTTAAATTGAGCGCTCGCTCATTGCGGTTTGGTGACGCCTCTATGTCTGAGCGATCGTCCGAAACATGCGCTCGCTATTTTGTAAAGACGCCCCTTGGCCGCTCGCATCATACGTCATCTCCGCTATTTATTAGATTAATCGAGTACATCGAAAGGCGTATGAAATGCTCGCTATTCTTGTGGTAGCATTTTCCTACCGCAGTCATGCGAGCAGTTCAGGCTAAAAGACAACCAACTGACGTGGTCGATGAAGCTGCTTTAATTATGCACACCCTTAAAACGCCTGTTTTGACCGTTTGGCACGCCTGCGTTCGGATCTCCACTCCCCGTTTTCAAGCACCTTCCCCTGTTACCACCCACAAAAGCCTCATCCTGTCACTCAAATTTAGCGGGTATTCGCTATTTAGAGAGCACACGATTTCCGACCGCACTGACTGGTTGGCGCATGCGCATTACAAGTACAACCCATATGCATGCGCAGATGTGCGAACATCACTCGGAGCGAACGAGCGGCCGCTTACGAGCGGCTCTGAATCAGGCCCTCAGTGTGCCTGATGCATTCACTGGTACCTCTCTCTCCAATGTTGTGTCCACCCCGCTTACCCTTACCCTGTTCCGGCGCTTATGATCACCTCAGACAGCAAAGTGGGAAAAGAGATGTCGATCTACTCTAAGAACAGCAACATCCCTTCTCTTCCTGGCCAGACTGACATCTCACAAAAATATTAGGTTTATTATGTATTACACAAGCAAGGGGCCCCATTGCAATGGCAAAGAGAGTAGGAGAAAGAGGATAACCTGCTTGGTGCCCCTGGCAAGGAAAAAGGAGCCAGTAACCTATCCATTTACACTTGCTCTTGCTACATGACAGGAATAACTTCTGGATAGAACACAGGACCCAACCTCAAACTAAAGGTGCCCACACACATACCGACTTGCTCCCAATCAGCCGATGTACACGATTTCCCCTAAACTCTCCCTGAACTCTCCAGGCAGTCGTGGTCACGATTTGGAGTTAAAAATGTCCAATCTGACTTAAGATCTATCTTGCAGCCAGTGCATTGTATCCCAGATTGGCTAATCTGCCCTACAGCACGGCAGATCTGAAGATGCGAGGTATGATGAGCGGGGACGCGCATCGGCATCGTGATCAAGAGTAGAAACTCACGATTTGGTCATTTTTTACATGATCTGTCGTCACGATTCGTCGAAATCGGCCTAATTGGATAAAAAGTCGGTATGTGTGTGGGCACCTTAAGGCAGAGCTTCCAATGGAAATTGCAATCAATCGAATCCAAAGCCTTGGCTGTATTGAAAGATACAACTCAACTTTATTATCCTGGTAGTGCAACTGTAAATGCGCATAAAGGTGTTGAAGGTTAGTACTGGTAGACTTTGCCGGGATAAAGCCCATATTGATGTATACATTTTGCCAGTAACTTTGCAAAAGCCGGATGGATAGAATTTTCAATAAGGACATCTGTGGACAAAGGTGAAATGGGCCTGTGAGAATCAGAGAGCAAAATGTATTTTCCCAGCTTGGAAAGCACTAGAATTAGAGCCTCTGAAATAGGGTAGAGACTGAGGGGTAGATTTACTTCTAAAAATAAAGTGTTGCCCATATCAACCAATTAGGCTAATAATTCTCTACTGCATTGTAGAAACACCACGACATGCTTGTTTTAGAAGCTACAGTAAATCTACCCCTGAGCCTCAAACAAAGCAGTCAAAATGTTTAATCACTTGGGGAAAAAAAACATTATTGTTTTATATTCACTTGGGGGTGGAGCTTTTAGCTTTGTGGCTTCAACTCTCTGCAAAGCATCCTCACACAGGGCCTGATTCAGCATGGAAAGCAGTTGCTTAAACACACGCAATCGGTTGATTAATTCGCACTGTGCATATATATGCATCGCAGTGCACAAGCTAGGCGCAGCATTAGGAATTGCGTATGCAGTGACGACACAGACGTCGATACCAGATGCCACCTGAGGCCTCATAGCATGCGCTGAAGTAAGCAATTCCTGAATAAGGACTGGGATTTTCTAACTGTCCGATGTTACTGATTTTTTCACTATGTTGGCCAAGTATACGGATGTGAGCAAGGGGAAGTGGGCGTCCTTATGTCAGGCTGCGATCGCAATGCGAATGCAAACATTTAAATATCACCGCTGATATTAGCAATGCAGTTGCGTGCGTCTAAGCAAATTAGCGAACCGTAATGAATCAGGCCCACATTCCACACTAGAAACCTGTGAGGCCCTCAGCCCGGCGCAAATCCGCGGGGAGGAGCGATCAGCGTGAACGCTTCCTCCCACAGGCATAGGAGATTGCTGCAGTTGCTTGGATTTAAGAGGGGGGAGGGGGGTGCGGGGCCTGACCCGGGCCCCCGCCTCGGCACCCAAAGCAGCCTGGGTTTGGGTAATTAGTACCCGCTCCCCTCCCCCCCCCCCCCCCCCCTCGGCGCCCCTGGATATCAATAAATTTAGGCCAAACAGAGAATATTTTACCAGGATGCTACTGTCACTGTCACATTCCACTAGACACCTATTGTAACCACCAACCTAACAGGCTACATCAATAATAACATGGTGATAGCATCATCGATCTCCTCTTAAGTGAGCGGGGAGACCAAGTATTTTCAACTAGAGGTGGACAACTGAGGTACATCTATACAATCCAGATATGTATCTAGGATAGAAATTAAATAGTGAGCCCAAGTCACGTGCACAACATTAAAAGATTCCCCAAACACATTTGTGGACCATAGTTAATAAACTTGATGGGTATGTTAAATTGAAATCAAAAATGTCCTAAAAAGTAATATGAGTAGGTGCATCTGCATTATATTGGTATTTGTGCAAATACGTCTACTTCTGTATATTTCCAGATGGAAATGGTGCTCTAAAAATATCACTTCAACATCCTGGCTGGTCAAACCTTAGGACCACCTCTTCATTAAGTTAACATTTTAGAATATTCTGCTCATTTCCTCTTGAAGACCTTAATATTTTCCTGAACTTGATGGCACATTGGGACTCTTCAATATATGTGTTCGCTTTTATGTGTTTTTTTTTCTCCCTTTTATTACATTTGTATCGCTGTGCATATCCACACCTGGATTGTAAATGAAAAGCAAAAAAAGCCATCCCATTGTAAATACCTGACAATTCCTGATTAGCAACATCATAAAAATAAGGTTCTTCTGTAGGAAAAAAATGTTTTGCAGCCACCTAAAAACAAGGGACTTTACAGAAAATGCGCCATCTGAACCCTACTAATCTTTGTTTTAAATATTTTTTGCTCACAAAACTTCCTCATATTAGAATGTGAAATATTTGACCCCCTCTTTCCCCACTAGGTGTCACTATATCGATATTTGAATCCAAGATGTGTTTCCCTTTAAAAATAGTACATGATACCACAATAAGGCAAAGGCAGTGTTAGCTCAAATTACCCTCCTTTATCCTAACTTTTTACAAATTCTGTTTGTACTAACATAAATAGAATGCAGAACATGGGCCTGATTCAGAGATGGACAGAATTGCAGAGCTGCACACATGTGGCTGTAGAATTCTGTCCATTTCAAATGCTAATGCAGCAGGAGGTGTCTGTAGGTAACAGACCATACTTGCCTACCCATCCCCCCCCCCTCCCCGATTTGGCCTGGTGCCTCCCGAAAATCTGGTGCCGCTCCCGGCCCCCGGGGAAGGCGGGCAAGCCTCCCGATCCCCTGCGGCAACGATACAAACAACCGCAACGGGGGAGGGGGGTGATCCGATTTGTGCTGAATCGTGTCATTGTGGCCCCGCCCCCTGCTTCACTATGCAGTTAATCTCGGCATTGTGAAAAGGGGATGGGGCCACGATGATGCAATTGTGTGGTAACGCCCCATGCTCCACCCCCAATGCTGCATCATCGCAGTGCCACTCCCCCTTTCTGCCTCCACCATGGAAGCCTGACGGCTCCTTCGCGGAAGCTAAAATTCGGCAGGTATGGACCAGACACCTCCTATCTGCATTTGAGAACCCAGCGCTGCGACCAAGGCCGCAGCCTGGGATCACCATCACAAACATTGGTCGTGATAGTTGCCCCTTTGACCAGCTGAAACTTATCGCAGCCTGACTGGGTCCTGGCAGCTTGCAATGCCAGGAAATCTGCATCTAGCGACACAGACCCTGTCCTCGTCCCTCCCAGAAAATGGGAGTGACACACCCCCATTTCCAGGTATGCTGCCCACCTCCCAAACGCTGCAGTTGGTCGATCAGGCTGTGGCTAGGAGGCACTGTGAGTGTACTTGCAGATGGAGGGCCGCACATGCGCAGTACACATCTGCACGTATGCAGTCCTGACAATGGGAGATGTGCCCTAATCATTGGGTTAGCACCTCTCACAATTTGTTTTTGCGTAGGATGAGTTAAGGTAATATTTTCCAAACAGCTGCATTGTAGACTGTCAGAAAAGGGAAGACTAGGGAAAGACCTACTGTATTTGTGCACAGTGAAGAGAATCAGAGAAATGTTTTCCTAATTAGCATTATTATTGGCCTCTTGGGAGTCTGTCCAATTGAAACTTGCGAAGGTTCAGCAAAACATGTTGAGGGGCCCCTAACCTACAGTAACAATCTACAGAAAAGCTTTCAAATATTATGCAGCAATGTGAAGCTTACAGCAAACAATCTGTTATGTAGATTATCACCATTCCAGTTAAAACATGTTTCAGGGGATCAGCATTTTTTAATACAATGTTTACACAAATCTCATATGTGGAAAACAAGTTTTACTTCACTATTTTCAAAAATTAAAAATAAATGGCTTGTATTAAAATCGTGCAGCATGTTTGGACATAAATGACTTTATGGACAAATGCATGCAAAAATCTTTTTATGTTAATATGCTGCTGAATGAATATACAAATATGTAGCTTGGTGGGAATCTATAGTGTGCCATTCTTGCTATAATTTAGTTTTCTGTGACTGATGTTAAGACTAGTATTTGGTTTAGGTCATAAAGAGCAGTTTAAAATATTTTCTCAAAAACTACTCTCATGCATGCTAGGAGGCAGTGGTGTAACTATAAATTTTGCTCCCCCTGCCCCAAACGTTTCAGACGCCCCCCCACCGAATAAACACACACACCCAAAGACAACGTTTAAGGTGTGTAGTTTCATGATACAGTAATGTCCCTTACACATTATGACACACCTATAATGCCCTTATAACAAATTGACACACCTTAATGCCCCTATAACACATGCCACACCTTAATGTTCCTTACAACACATTATGCCACACAGTAATGCCCCTTACATATTATGCCAAACAATAATGCCATGTATAACACATGACACACAGTAATGCCCTTATAACAATTTATGCCACACCGTAATGCCCCTATAACACATGCCACACTGTAATGATCCTTAAACATTATGCCCATTATAACACATAATGCCACAGTGTCCTCTGTAGAAGTCCTCCTGTAGTAGTGCCCCTTATGCAATGCCCCCTGTAGTTGTGCCTATATGCAGTGCCCCTGTAGTTGAGCCCATATGCTGTGCCCCCTGTAGTTGTGCCCCTTAAAGTACGCCCCCCCCGAGTACTTACCTGAATTCATGCGGCTGTCGCTCCCGCTGCCACACTGACTAGATCAAAGGTTCCAGGAGGCATGGCCGAGCAGACTCCTCACATTGCGGGTTCCGTCCTGACATTACCCGCGCACTACATCACTGGGAACGCTGGCCTCTGAAGTGATCGGAGGCTTCCTTAGCCTCCGATCATTTCAGAGGCCAGCGTTCACAATTGCAGTGGCTAAGCAACGCCCCCCGGCACCCCTAAGCCACCGCGGGGGGCTGCGGGTGCCTTTGTTACGCCACTGGAGGCAGACCATATATTTGAAACGTGTTCTCCTGCTGTGCGATAAAGCTACAGGAAACACAAAGTCTTAAAATGTGTATCCCCAAATGCTTTACACACAATTATATTATAAAATGCTAAAATGCTTGGACTGTAGTAAAATCACGTCACACAGTGAATCCCACAGGTTATCTGGTTGATGTTTTCAAATCCTTTGTTGACTTCAAGGTTATATTTACAAAAGCTTCTACAACGGACAAGTGGTGACGTTGCCCATAGAAACCAATCAGATTCTGTGTATCACTTTCTAGAATGCAATAGAGAAATGATAGCTAGAATCTGATTGGTTGCTATGGGCAATATCACTACTTTCCTATTTTAGAAGGTTTTGTTATTTACAGTTTAGGCTGAGGCAGGGCTGATGCTAGGGTGTTCGATGTTCCCCTGCAAACTATACATTTGCACTCTCCTCTCCTCCATCAGGGACAGGCTGCTGCCAGCTATCTGAAATCTGTATTTAATGCCGTTGGCTGAATAGCCGCCGGATCAAATACCGACAGTAGAACCCCGTCGCACCTAATTCCCGACTGGGGCTGGTAAGTAACCTAACCCTCCCGGCAGCGGAGGGGCCAGTGACGCGATTCTCGCTGAATCGCGTCATCACGGCCCTGTCCCCTGCCTCACAATGCCTTTAAAAACTCTATTGTAAAGAGGGGGCGGAGCCGCGATGACGCGATCGCGTTGACACGCCCCCATGCTCTGACCGAAAATGCACGTCACCGCCGGGCCAAGCCCCCTTTTCGCCGCGACCCGCCCCCTGCCGAGAAAACCCAACAGCTCCCTCCCGGAAGGAGGGAGTGAAACGTCGGCATGTATGGGATAGGGAAGTGACTGGCAAGGGTATATGAGGGATTTCCATTGCTGATACTGGAGGCTGGGTGTTTTCTGAATAGTATGCAGTAAGCTAAAAAGGTATTCCATCAAGGGTACACACCATGGGCCAAATGTAATAGGGTGCAAGTGTACAGGCAAAAACCAACTCGCACCTTCTCGCGTTTTTTGTAGGTGCGAGCTGGTGCCGGGACTTGCAAATGTAAATTTTGAGTTCGAGACCATTACACTATGTGAATGTGTGCGAGTATTTGCCTATGTAAACTCATACCTTTTAATGTGACTAGCATTAAAAGGTGCGAGTTATACAGAAGCCTTCACAGATCAGTGAGGTCCGTGAAGGCTTCTGTCTGTGTGTTTAAAATAAGAAGTATCACTACAATTTAGCAAATAAAATGACGTACCCCCACCACCAGAAGCCTAACCAGCCCCGGGCTCTGTACAGCTTTTCCTGGTTCTTAAAATACAGGGGACCCCTACGCATTTTGTCTCTGCTGTATTTTAAGTACCAGCACTGGACTCTTTCTAGCCCCCCGCTCGTCAGGGGACCCTTTCACCAGGTCCCCTGGCCAAAGCATTACCCCTGACCGCTAGTCAGCCAAGGCTGGGGATCCCTGGGGAGGTGGAGCCCCCCCAATAAAGGGGTCCCCCTCTCCAGGGTACTTTAGGCCTGGGCTAATAGCACTGGGCTATCCCCGGCACCTCTGGGTGGTGAGTGCTGGGTTCATAGTGTAAATGTGGTGTAAAAGATAGAAGTGTAAATATTGTCTTTTGCAATAGAACTGCCTCCCCGCATTGTTGGTAATTGGAGAACCACAAGCACCAGCACGCGGGGCATTACGGGCCCGCTGGTACATGTAGTATACTGCAAAAGAAATATTAAAAATCACGACCACTTCTCCTTGTAGCACCCACGGGTACCTAAAAATAATAAAAAAAAATCCATACTCACTACTTCATTCCATGTACTGTAGGCATCCAGGGGGTTAAAAAAAACAGACCAAAAAATCCTGATCCATTACGAACAGGAGGAGGGGTATGTTTACATAGGGATGTAGTCAGGAAGTCGACGGTCTAAATGCCGACCGGCGGCTTCACGACATCTAATTCCGGCGTGGTACTAATGACAGGCGTCAAAAACTTGACGCCTGTCATTAGCCATACGCCGGAAGACCGACGCCCGGCATACCGAACGAAGGTAAGCCGGGCTCAGACAACCGCAGGGTGGAGGGCTAGGTTTTAGGGCTCCCGGGAGGACTTCGGGTTAGGCACCCCCCCGGGAGGGTTTGGTTTAGGCTAGGGGAAGGGGGGGTTAGGGTTAGTCACCCCCAGGGGGGAGGTTAGGGTTAGGCACCCCCCTGGGAGACTTAGGTTTAGGCTGCGGGGAAGGGGGGGTTAGGTTTAGGCACTTAGGGGGGTTTAGGGTTAGGTACTTGGGGGGGGGGGGGGGGGTTAGGGTTAGGCATCCCTAAAGGAGGGCTAAGGGGTAGAATTAGGTTAGCTATACTTATCTTTTGCGAACGGGATTTTCACCCTTGCCGGGCAGCCACTGTTGGGCCGTGCGGCCGGCGCTAATACCTACTACACCCGTTTACATACCCTTCCTCCACTCGAATGAGTGGGACCCACTTGTGCCCAGTCATTGCAAGAGCTGACAGCCAATCAGCTGGCACCTCTGTAGGAGCTGCCCGCTGATTGGCTGTGCGTGGTCAGCCTGTCTCCCCCATAGACTTCATTGGTATGAAATCTCCATTGGAGTCTATGGCAGGAACCGCTACATTGTATCCTTTGATGGTAACCGCAATTATCCTTGCGGTTACATAATTGGCTACAATAGTAATTGATAGTATAGGCATCTAAGTACTCAATCTAAATACACCACTTTTATTAAAGTGAGTTACATTCTTCTCATTGTGCAGTAAGGTAGCTTTCCAGTCAAAGAGCAAAGTTTTGAAGTAAAATAGATTTAACTGTGCTAAGAAATGTCAGGGTAAGCGACAGTCCATGATTTCAAAATCACTATTTTTGGCCACAGTCAAAATAAGTGAAAGTATGAGGAGAGGGCACAATTTACCAGTTATGCCTAAGGAGCTCATTCAGACCCGCTCGCTAGATGCGTTCGTTCGCACCCTGCGTATGGATATCCAGCGCACGCCCAGCAAGGCAGGCGATCGCACGGCAAGGCATTAGCACGCCCACTATGTCTTGGTGTGCGATCACTTAGTTTTTGCAGACGCCCATCAGCCATTCAAAAGATGCCCACTTGCGCACGTCATCTCCTGGAAGTGCATGAAAACATTGGTACATCGAGCACCATCGGAAGCGATTGCAGCGCTTGAGGTTGACTATACCCTGCCGCAAGCACTGCGATCACTTCAGTGTGATTTTCAACCAGGTGATGTGTACAATGACGCTGCCTGTTAATTATACACGCCTATGAAATGGCGTTGAAGCACTCAGGCACGCCTGTGTTCGCACCTCCACTCCCTCGTTTCTAGTGGCCTGCCCCTGTTACCACCCACAAACAGCCTGTCCTGTCCTGGGCCGGATTGACAATGGGGCGGATGGAGCTTCAGCTCCAGGCCCCTCATTAAAATAGGCCCACAGCATCTTCAGTTCTGCTGTAGAGAGGAATTTTTTTTCCTGCTACAGCAGTAGGCTAGCGGGCATCCAAGACTCCTCCCCCCAACCGCGAGCCGCGATTTCCCCTCCCACCCCTGGATCAAATACTGGCATAAATTGATTACATAGCGGCGCAGAGAAAGGCTTCACTACCCTTCTCTGCACCGCGTACACAGAGTCCCGCGCCTTGTGACGTCACGAAGTGCAACGTCACTTAAGTTCCACCATGTCTACGGTCCGCGGCGGTGCCCAGAAAGAAGCAGTCCGGCCACGTACTATCAGTGATCTCTGTGAGGGCTGCTCGACGGCCAGGGACTGTCCCTCTGAGGTGTCATGCTGGCTGCTGGTGATCGGGGGACACAGAACAGAAGCCTCTTGCTGGCTGCTGCAGTGCTGCTGATAATCAGTTTGCAGGTACTGACCGTGTGTGTGTGTGTGTGTGTGTGTGTGTGTGTTAGTGGTGTGCACCGGCCACGTTTTGGATCTGGGTCTTTCTCCGTGTTTTGGATCTGGATTGGTTTTGCCAAAACCACCTTTCGGTGTTTTGGATCTGTATTTTTTTTAAAAAAAGCATAAAAACAGCTAAAATCACAGAAGGCAAGATGTCGTCCTCATTCACCGATTCCTCACCCTCTTCAGTGTTGTGTACATCCTCATCCTCACAGAGTATTAATTCGTCCCCACTGGAATCCACCACCACAGGTCCCTCTGTACGTTCTGGAGGCTGGTCTCCCTGGAAGAGTTGATAATTCATTTTTATGAACATCATCTTCTCCACATTTTGTGGAAGCAGCCTCCTACGCCTTTTGCTGACAAGGTTCCCGGCTGCACTAAACACTCTTTCGGAGTGCACACTGGAGGGGGGGCAACTCAGGTAAAATAGAGCCAGTTTGTACAGGGGCCTCCAATTTGCCTCTTTTTCCTGCCAGTACATGTACGGACTGTCTGACATGCCTACTTGGATGCTGTCACCGATGTAATCCTTTAACAGACAGACGCACGCTTGTCACTGCTGCTTTGAGGATGCAGGTGCAGCTACAGCCCACACAATTCACAAAGACAGGAAAAAAAAAGAATTTTTTATTTGTGGAGCGCACTTTGAGGGTTACACCATCCTTTAACAGACAGACGCACGCTTGTCGCTGCTGCTTTGAGGATGCAGGTCTAATCTAGATGGGATTTGGAACCGGGGACACACTACCTCCATCAATTGTCTAAATCCCACTGCACTAATGGCGGATACCGGACGCACGTCTAACACCAACATAGCAGTCAAGGCCTCAGTTATACGTTTTGCTTCAGGATGACTGCTGTCGTACTTCATCCTCCTCACTAGGGACTGTTGGAGGGTCAATTGTTTAGTAAAAGTAGTGGTGTTCCTACTTCCTCTCTGGGATGATGAACAACTCACAGCAGCAGCAACAGCACTAGGAGGAAGTGGTTCTTGATCTTTCCCTATTTTATTTTTATCGGAGAAAGTTTGGTCCTCCATTTATGTTATATTGATATATACGTGCGGCTAAGGCACACACAAACACAGAAAATATTTTTTTATTTTTGCTGGAGAGTAGTGCACTTTGTGGGTTACACCACCCTTTAAGAAATGAGCCAGCCGGCTCTTTACTTATGGGACACAGGCGCACGCTTGGCGCTGCTCCTTTGTGAATTGTGTGCACTGTGGCTGCACATGCATCAACAAACACAGAAAATATTTTTTTATTTTGTTTGGAGTGTACTTTGGGGGTTACAGCACCCTTTAACGGTCAAGCCAGCCGGCCCTTTACTTATGACACAGGCGCACGCTTGGCACTACTTTGTTCATGCACGTGCGGCTACTGTGCACACAATTCACAAACACAGAAAATATTTTTTTATTTTGTTTGGAGTTTACTTTGGGGGTTACAGCACCCTTTAACGGACAAGCCAGCCGGCCCTTTACTTATGGGACACAGGCGCACGCTTGGCGCTGCTCCTTTGTTGATGCACGTGCAGCCACAGTGCACACAATTCACAAACACAGAAAAAATATATTTTTTTTTGCACTTGGGGGGAGCACTCCTGATGGACAGAGCACCCCCTGGACAACACTACAGCACCCCTTTAGGACTGGGACACTGCACAGGACTTTGGAGTGGACACAGCCCCTATGGACAACTGACTGCACAATACAGTCCAGCCAGCCCCTATGGACTTTGAAGGAGTGAGCACAGCACAACACTACACTACACTACACAGCCCAGCCAGCCCTAACTCCCACCCTCCCTCTTCACTGTCCACAGCTGAGGATCCAAAACCCGCGAGACCCGGAAGGCGGGATGATGACGTTTTGCCTCAATTTCAGATCCGAGTCAGGCGGGAAAAGTCGAGCCTGACTCGGATCGGCCTCGGATCGGGGGGGCTCGGCAGGGTTCGGATTTCAGAAATCCGAACCCGCTCACCCCTAATATATAATATATATATATATATATATATATATAGGATAATTGTGCAATGAGTCCACTTGTGCTTGACTTCCACTCTTCAAAAGGGTCGCTTCTCTTAAGAGCTTCACCCAGCCCGATATTGTGTATTCTAGGAACAGAAAAGCAGAACACAATTGTAAAGTGTATAAACACTTTATAGTATAAAATAGGGGCGAGCGGGTTCGGATTTCTGAAATCCGAACCCCCCCGTGCCCCCCCGATCCGAGTCCGATCCGAGTCAGGCTCGACTTTTCCCGCCTGACTCGGACCTGAAATCGAGGCAAAACGTCATCATCCCGCCTTCAGAGTCTCGCGGGTTTTGGATCCTATATAAGGTACCCGCGTCGGCGCCATTTTCTCACTCGGCTGTGGACAGTGTAGAGGGAGGGTGGGAGTTAGGGCTGGCTGGGCTGTGTAGTGTAGTGTAGTCTAGTGCTGCTGTTGTCCACTACTTCAAAGTCCATAGGGGCTGGCTGTGTTGTGCTGTGCTGCTGTTGTTAATAGGGGCTGTGTCCACTACTTCAAAGTCCATAGGGGCTGGCTGGACTGTGTTGTGCAGTCAGTTCTCCATAGGGGCTGTGTCCACTCCAAAGTCCTGTGCAGTGTCCCAGTCCTAAAGGGGTGCTGTAATGTTGTCCAGGGGGTGCTCTGTCCATCAGGGGTGCTCTCCCCCAAGTGCTAAAAAAATTATATATTTTCTGTGTTTGTGAATTGTGTGCGCAGTAGCCGCACGTGCATCAACAAAGTAGTGCCAAGCGTGCGCCTGTGTCATAAGTAAAGGGCCAGCTGGCTTGACCGTTAAAGGGTGCTGTAACCCCCAAAGTACACTCCAGTCCAAACCAAAAAAATATATATTTTCTGTGTTTGTGACTTGTGTGCACTGTGGCTGCACGTGCATCAACAAAGGAGCAGCGCGAAGCGTGCGCCTGTGTCCCATAAGTAAAGAGCCGGCTGGCTAATTTCTTAAAGGGTGGTGTAACCCACAAAGTGCACTACTCTCCAGCAAAAATAAAAAAATATTTTCTGTGTTTGTGTGCGCTTTAGCCGCACGTATATATCAATATAACATAAATGGAGGACCAAACTTTCTCCGATAAAAATAAAATAGGGAAAGATCAAGAACCACTTCCTCCTAGTGCTGTTGCTGCTGCTGGGAGTTGTTCATCATCCCAGAGAGGAAGTAGGAACATCACTACTTTTACTAAACAATTGACCCTCCAACAGTCCCTAGCGATGAGGATGAAGTACGACAGCAGTCATCCTGAAGCAAAACGTATAACTGTGGCCTTGACTGCTATGTTGGTGTTAGACGTGCGTCCGGTATCCGCCATTAGTGCAGTGGGATTTAGACAATTGATGGAGGTAGTGTGTCCCCGGTTCCAAATCCCGTCTAGATTCCACCTGCATCCTCAAAGCAACAGCGACAAGCGTGCGTCTGTCTGTTAAAGGGTGGTGACACCCTCAAAGTGTGCTACACAAGCAATAAAAATATTGTTCTTTTTTTTCTGTCTTTGTGAATTGTGTGGGCTGTAGCCGCACTTGCATCCTCAAAGCAGCAGCGACAAGGGTGCGTCTGTCTGTTAAAGGATTACATCGGTGACAGCATCCAAGTAGGCATGTCAGACAGTCCGTACCTGTACTGGCAGGAAAAAGAAGCAATTTGGAGGTCCCTGTACAAACTGGCTCTATTTTACCTGAGTTGCCCCCCCTCCAGTGTGTACTCTGAAAGAGTGTTTAGTGCAGCCGGGAACCTTGTCAGCGAAAGGCGTAGGAGGTTGCTTCCACAAAATGTGGAGAAGATGATGTTCATAAAATGAATTATCAACTCTTCCAGGGAGACCAGCCTCCAGAACGTACAGAGGGACCTGTGGTTGTGGATTCCAGCGGGGACAAATTAATACTCTGTGAGGATGAGGATGTACACACTGAAGAGGGTGAGGAATCGGTGGATGAGGAGGATGAGGATGACATCTTGTCTCCGTAGAGCCAGTTTGTGCAGGGACAGATTAATTGCCAGCTTGTTTTGTGGGGGCCCAAACGAACCAATCATTTCAGCCACAGTTGTGTGGCAGACCCTGGCGCTGAAATGATTGGTTTGTTAAAGTGTGCATGTCCTGTTTATACAACATAAAGGTGGGTGGGAGGGCCCAAGGACAATTCCATCTTGCACCTCTTTTTTTTCTTTGCATTATGTACAGTTTGGGGCCTAGTTTTTCAAACTGCCATCCTGTCTGCCACTGCAGTTTCACGCCTAGATGGGTCACGTGTTTGTGCCGCCCACTCGTGTCGCTTAACATAGTCATCCAGCTACCTCGGTGCAACCTTTTGGACATAAAAACACTATTGTGAGATGTGAGATGTTCAGAATAGACTGGAAATGAGTGGAAATTAAGGTTATTGAGGTTAATAATAGCATAGGAGCTGAAAAACCTACAAATTCTGTGATTTTAGCTGTTTTTATGCTTTTTTTTCAAAAAAATACAGATCCAAAACACAAAACCCAGAACCCAAAACACGGAAGGGTGGTTTTGGCAAAACCAATCCAGATCCAAAACACGAAGAAAGATCCAGATCCAAAACCAAAACACAAAACACGAAAAGTGGCCGGTGCACACCCCTAGTATAAAAGCAATCAGTTACGCTCTGTGTGCCTGATTCAGAGCCACTCGCAAAAAGTGCTCGCTCTGAATCAGGGCGGGCGCTTGTTTTTTAAGTTGCGGCCTCCTGGCCGCTCTCATAACTGTGGGTGACCACCCACAGCTTATGCGAGCGGCCAGGTGATGGTCATCGGGCTTGCGACGAGACCGTTACATTAGGGTCTCGTGGCTGCAAGCCCCAGTGGACTTCCTGCTCTAATAGAGCAGGAAGTCCACCTACTGACATCACGAGTTATGTCAGTAGGGCCGCCCACAAACGGCATGCATTCCTGCAGGAACGCCTCCGTTTGCCCAGCCACCCCGCCTTCCAAACGGGGCGAGCTGTTGATTAAAATCGACAGCCGCCCCTTTTGGATGCGAGCGCCGGAACGAGTGCTTTTTGCGCTCACTCCGGAGCTCGTGCACGACACGTGTGCGCACTGACCAACCATCGACCAGCTTGCAAGCGCTATGCGTTTGCGAGCGGGACTGAATCAGGCCCAGTGTTCAGTTAACCGGCAGGGATTCCGGAACACAGAGTGTTACTGGAGTCCTTTCGGGAAATGGTGCTAATGGGTCCTTGGAGATCAGCGACTGCACCAAGCTTGTTCCATGCTGCTTGTTTCAAACTTTGAATGTATGTAACTGATTGCTTTTATATTATAAAGTTCTTATAGATTACCAATGGTACAAGCAACAGGAGGGTGAGACCGGCACTCTGGACACATAAAAATGATTTAAATAGCATTCTCTTAAGTTGAAGTTTTCAGAGAACTTTTACTTTTCTTTCGTAGGCCTGATTTTATGAACATCTTTTATGCGTCCAGAGTGCTGCTCTCACCCTTCTGTTGCATATATATATATATATATATACACATATACATACATACATACATACATACAGTCATACAGTGGCGGAACGCCCGAAGACAATGGAGTCATTTGCCGCCGGGCGTCAGCCCTGAAGGGGGCACCTGGCTCCATTGTCCCCGGGAGCTGCATGGAGAAGGAGCGCCGCTGATCGGCGCTCCACCTCCATTGGCGTAACTACGGAGGGTGCAAGGGGTGCGATCGCACCCCTGCACCCTCCATTTGCCAGGCGCCCGCTGAGTGTTACCAGCGGGCGCCCGGCTCCTATCCTCCTGGCGGTAGCCAGAGGACGGAGCTCCCTCCGTCTTCCGGGTCCCGCAGTGTACTATGGGAGTGACGTCATAACGTCACTCCCATAGTGACGAGGAGCGGACGTCGGGGACGGAGCTCAGGAGTGAGCTCCGTCTTCCAGGTCCCGCAGTGCACTATGGGAGTGACGTAATGATGTCACTCCCATAGTGCCGAGGAGCAGACACCAGGGATGGACGGCAGCAACACTGGAGCGGGGATAAAGGTAAGTGTTTGTTTTTTTTGTGTGTGTGTGCGCGCGGTGGGGGCCATCACTACTGGGGGCAACTACAGGGGCCTACTACTGGGGGCAACTACAGGGGCTCACTACTGGGGCAACTACAGGGGCCTACTACTGGGGGCAACTACAGGGGCTCGCTACTGGGGGCAACTACAGGGGCTCGCTACTGGGGGCAACTACAGGGGCCTGCTACTGGGGGCAACTACAGGGGCCTGCTACTGGGGGCAACTACAGGGGCCTGCTACTGGGGGCAACTACAGGGGCCTGCTACTGGGGGCAACTACAGGGGCCTGCTACTGGGGGCAACTACAGGGGCCTGCTACTGGGGGCAACTAATGGGGTTCACTACTGGGGGCAGCTACAGGGGCCTACTACTGGGGGCAACTACAGGGGCCTACTACTGGGGGCAACTACAGGGGCTCACTACTGGGGGCAACTACAGGGTCTCACTACTGGGGGCAACTACAGGGGTCTCACTACTGGGGGCAACTACAGGGGTCTCACTACTGGGGGCAACTACAGGGGCCTCACTACTGGGGGCAACTACAAGGGGCCTCTACTGGGGGCAACTACTGGGGGCTCACTACTGGATGTACTGCTTAGGGGGACCACTACTGGGGCATTATATAAAAGGAACTGCATAAGGGGGGCGGCGGCAGCTGGGGCTGGCATAGGTGCTGGGGGGTGGTACATTTTAGTTTGGGGGGGGGGGGCACCAACATTTATCTTGCCTCCGGGCACCTGGGATGAAGTTACGCCACTGTGTGTGTGTGTATATGTGTATATATATATATATATATATATATATATGTTTCAATGGGGAAAGGAGGAGATATCTCTATCTGCTCACTTCTGCTGCAGCCGTCCCGTCCTGCTATGGGGATGCCTTGCTAAAGAGAGATCTTGCAACCCCTCTCTGGTGCAGGACATCCCAAAATGCTTAGCAAATTTTGCCAAAAGAGGAAAGCATGAGATATTAAAGATATCTCCTGTTTTCTACCCACCTGCTCACTCAGCATCCATCTCCATAGATTTACATGGGGACGGTATTTACCAAGATCAAGAAAGCTTTATAGATCTGGCCTGCATGGGCTAACACCATCTTCACCTGCTATATATAGGACTGTCCTACCGAAAAGCGATTTTGCAATCCCTCTCTGGTGGGCTACAGGACGTCCCGAAGTGCTTTGCATCCACAATCACATCACTTCTATCTATAGCACCTTTGCAACTGCTGCTCATGTGCGGCTTTCCAGTAGTCACAAGGGGGTCCGTAGATAGAAGTTAAGTGATTGCGGATACGTTTACTTTCATTTTTTCTCATCATCAGGACGTGCTCTTATCAGAGCCCTTGTCCTAGTGATTAAAATGGATACATACGAGTGGATCAAGAATCTTTATTGCCACAATTTGGAGTCTTATGCTGCATACACACGTAAAGATTTTCTGTCCAACCATCCAACTAGTTGATTGGTTGCAATGAAAATCTGGTAAGGTATGGGAGTAACTGACAATCAGCAATTTGCTCCCAAATGCCGGAAAATGGACAAAAACTGTTATTTGAACAAATTGTTTCGATCAAACATTTAACAAACTTGTCTGACGACCATTTTCATCTATTTTCTGGCATTTAGGAGCAAATTGCTGATCATCATTTACTCCCATACATTACCAGATTTTCATTCCAACCAATCAACTAGTTGGATGGTTGGACAGATAATCTTTACGTGTGTATCCAGCTTTAATTTTGAGGGGTAGCCCACATAATTGAATAGCTATATCCCTATAGCTATTAGTAAGGTAAGGTCTCTCTTGTTGCATATAGAGGGATTTCCCATTCATGACATCACTAGGTTACCCACATAATAGAGGGGTTTCATATTTACATCATCATTAAGTGCCATTTTTCTTTTTTGTCATATTACAGTCACATTAACACACATTTATTTGTAGACTATCACATTAAGCGAAGAGCGGAGGGAGATTGAGGGTTTTTGAAGGTAGGCGCTAGTCACCCCCTCTCCAAATATCACACCCTCTGTGAAGACCACACCCCCACATCATTAGTCACACTCCCGCGGCACTAGTCACACACCCCTGCGGCCGCACACAATAGGCCCTTCATAAATTTCAGCTCCAGGCCCATGTAGACCTTAATCTGGCACTGGTCCTGTCACTCATTCTGCTGGGCAGTCTATGCACAGCGAGCGAATGCCTCCCTATCTCTCACACTGGTTCATGCACGTGCATTGCGATGCATCTGCAGATTGCAAATATTGGCCAGCTACGAGTGAGCGCATCATAGCGAGCGGGTCTGAATCAGCTCCTAAATTCCAGGTGTTAAAATTATAGCAAATCATAGCGAAGGGGACACAGTGAAGAGTAAGATGTGTGATGGTGTTAAGAAGCTAGAGTGCCCTATCCCAGAATATGCAAATGTTCCTATACTCCCAAAATTGATTCGGGTTATGACACTTCAAGCTAGGCCCAGTCTCTCCCACCACCATATATCTCATTTGGCCCTGAGATAGAACAGCTCTATGTATGGTCTTGAAATTGTACTCCTAGAGCATAGCTAAATGTAAAACCTTTAAAAGTGTTTTCATAATAGAGAGCTGCTGAGCCAAAATTAGATTAGATTAAAATTACATTAGAGACAAAATCTGATTGCCAGGAAAAAGCCAATTTACTCCAAGGTTTCTCCGCAGTATGCCATAATAAATTGGAGGACAAATACAGAGCAGGCCCTTAATGCTGGTACTTGTGGTTCTCCAATAACCCATATGCGGGGAGGCTTGCTGGGTCCTCTAGTCCTATAAAAAACAATATTAGTTTATTTCTATTTTTTAAACCACTCCTCATCCACCAGCCAGGGATGCAGGGGATAGTCCTGGGCTTAAGCCCCGGCCTGGGGTGTCCTGGAGAGGGGGGACCACTTTTATTGGACTGACTAGTGTGGGCTGCTGAATGTTTTGGATGGGGGACCCCGTGAAGTGTGTACCTTAGCTGCGGCATTACACCTCAGTTAGTTAGAACTCAGGGCTGGTTGTGGATAATACAGGGGACCCCTACTCATTTTGTCCCTCGTATTTCTACAACCAAGCCTGGTGCTAGTTGCTAAAAATACAGGGGACCCCTATGTCTCTTTTTTCCCCGTACTTACACAACCAGGACCGGCTCACACAGCACAGTGCTGGTTCTGCTTTTAGGGGGTGACCTCACGTCAGTTTTTTCTTTTAACACTTTAAATCCTTTCATTACAAGTTTAGCAGAAGCCTACACAGATCAGTGAGATCTGTGTAGGCTTCTGCTAAACTTGTAATGAAACTTGCATTACAAGTTACAAGCTTTTCCCCAGAAAAATTTGCATGGACTGACATACTCGCACCCTCCAGCTCTCACTCTATTACATAGACAGGAGGGGGAGGAGAGGGATGGATAAGGTAGAGGATTATGTGGACATAGAATATGGGGGATGTGTGAAGTAAGGGTGTTCATGCTGTGGACAAGGTAATAATTGAGATGTAAACTGGAGTGGAGGCTGTGAAATATAGAGATAGTGTGGATTAAAGTTGTTAAATGTTCAAAAATACATGTAAAGAACAGTGCTGCTAATGTATGAGCGCAGCTCCATAAGTGATATATAAAGGAGAGGTGTGTGAGTAGTGGGTGCAGGAATTAGTTATTAAACAAATGATTAAAGTGGATAGATGTGACACAATTGGAAAAGGCAATACAAATTGAATGAGGACAAAATTACAATGTACCCGAGCTGATCCAGTCCGAAGTGTTCTGATCAACAAAGATCAGTCAACAAGAGCAGTATACAGATAGGGAAGTATTTGCAGTGTCAAAGCAGAGAGTGCAGTAAGTATTTGCCTGGATATGCATACAGCAGAAGATGTTGATTTTGTTCATTCACATAAGTATGTTGCTTGTTGTTGTTTAGAAAGTGGTGTGGTTTTGAGTTTCTTTTCCCTCAGTTTTCCTCCAGTTTAACTCTGGCGTAACTCCGACTGAGTTATCAAATTGTATTTACACTTATAATCTGAACACTTTGAATCTTAACACAGACTATGGCAGCCACCGGCTATGCAGCCTGAGTGAGCAGTAATATCTGTATAAAGATGCTAAAATGTAACACACAACAATTAAAGTGCTACTACTTTACTTTGTACATCTCTCATGTAAATAACACAAACAATCTATTTTCTGTCATAGAGATAGATGTATGAAGGACTTAATTTTTACATAACATCAGGTCATCTTATACACACACATTCCGCAGCACATATCCTAACCCACTGCTCCATGCGACTTCCTCACTATCTACCCCTCTGTGTCGCCCCTGTCTGTCTGCCCTTCCCCTTTAGAATGTAAGCTCTCACGAGCAGGGCCCTCATCCCTCACGTGCTTCTCCTCCCCCTACATATAGTATCATTTACTCCTAACTCCCCACAATGGTACCTAACACCTGGTTGCTCATGTCCTGCTGCTTGTGTTTTGCAGCTGAGTTTATAACCTTGTCCTGCATTGTTTTGTATTACTATTAACTGTTTTTCTTGTGTGCTCATTTATGTACTGTGTAAGGCGCTGCGGAACCTTTGTGGCGCCATATAAATAAAGGATAATAATAATAATAGTGTGACTTTAAGTACAGACTTGCGTCATACTTGCTGCTAATTGATACGCGTCCATAGTCGCACTAAAACTTGGACTCTCTTACATTCGCCCACAGTCTTCTGAAAACAAAAACATGGTCTAATGTGTGGATATTGCAGAAAACAAATCATTAATTTTGATGTTGGAATGTAATGAGCACAAATGTAGAAAAATTACCTCCAGCACAGGGGTTAGAGAGCCCTCAGCAGTAAATGGGATTAATACATTTGCAGGTACAGATATGGCTTTAATACGGATGGATGGATAGTTAGATAGTCTATGCTAGCATATGCTTTTTACATTTGGTACATGAATACCAAAGAACTGCTCCCAATACTAGATTTTGCATAGTGACTGTCAAGCCTTACTTGTCAACAATGTAGTAACGGACTGCTCCAGTAGATGGTACTGTAGTCTTAATCTAATATTAACATTCAAACTTAAACACAAGTTGTTGTTTTTTCTCAGAAGTGCATACTTCACTGTTTTCACATTAAACATTTTCTAATTTCAAATGTTTCAGCAATCAGTGAACACTTTAGACCTTCCGGTCACCAACCAGTAACAACATTAAATCTAGAACACCTTAGTATAATAATTAAGCTTTCCCTCTCTACAACCAGCCCAGACATTAAATTAATAATCTTCACATGTAATAAATAGACTTATTTCTCCCCAACCATCTCTGATATTAAATAGTAGTAACAGTTAGTATTAACTGGTTTTAATATTTGCTAAAAAGACATATTTCACTTCAACCAGCCTGAACATTAGTTATTTTTCACAATAAATACTCCGCACATATATTTAACTCCCCCCAGACTACCCCAGCATTATATGATCATCCCATCTGAAGTGATTTGATTCACGCAGTACCAATAAATCTCAACAGAAGTCACAATTACAATTGCTGGAATACTACGGTGAATATAATAGGCCTGAATGGATCTCTGATGTAAAGAGTAGAAAAAGAGTCCACACCAGATGGAAATATGATTATGGAAAATAATAATACGCAATAAAAAAAAAAAACAGCAATATCTTGGATATAGTAGGAAATTTTCCAAATGCATCAAATGTGTTAAAGGAGCAATACCCAATATACTGAGTGTTTTTCATGCAGCATTGTTTTTGAAATATGACCTGCTTTACATGAATCAATGTTTCTCAATACAAATTGCTATTAAAATTCACTGGTTACCAACTCGCTGATTGGTTACAGTTCTGTGTTACATTCTAATACATTGAGCTTAGACATTGTATATAACCTAGTCTCACACTGCCATGAAATTGGTGTTTGCATATTCAGTAAAGTAGAATGAACATTTATTTTGACTAACAGTGCAAGGAACAGTGTCGCCCATTTAATTGAAACCTGATGTATAAGGCTATCTATACGTGTATAATTATCATCCCACTGAACATTTCCCAAGAGCCCCACCCACAATAATTATCCTATGTAAGGGTTTGAAATACAGAAATATTTATTGAATATATTTTTGCCTTAGTACACATACGGACTTTAGTACTGATAAACTACCTTTGGAGTTGACACAATAGCGGAAATGAATTATTTGGAGATGAGTTACCTGACTAAAATAACACCTAACTTAAGTGTAAACCAATAAACCCATTATTTTATTACTTCAGTCAATAAACCCTTTTATCACTCCATTCTTTCGGAGATATTGTTTTCATTTACATTACAAGGTATATGAGTATACGTACATGGTTTTAACAATATCAATTAAAAGCTATATTTTAATTACATGTATTTTCCTATAAGATTGTGCCACAAAAGAGTCTTCTTTCCTTAACTCTGGGTGTTAATACTGGATCTCTGATGTTTAAAGTAAGATCCAACCTTTCCGTCTATGCTTGTCTGTATTACAATTAGGCAATAGAGAAAGTAGGAGAAAAATATCTTGAGATGCATACCCAATGTTCCAATAGGAATACATGTACAGAGCCTGTACAGTGACTGCAAAAACTAAATGGTTGCAAACTAACTATTGCAATAGACCACACACAGCCCAAATGTACAGCCTATATAAATACTACCCAAATCATTGAATATGGCACTGGCCTGGTTATTGGAAGATTGGTTTCCTGGCAACTGGAAGCCCTTGCTATGTGCATGCCTGTATAGGAGTAGTTAGTGTGTTTTTATACACCACAAATAGCTGCAAGTAAGCCTCATATATCCAGTTTTCTCCTGATAATTACAAATGGGTGATAATAGAGTAAAGTAAAATCTACAGTTACAAAGGGGTAGATTTGCAGATAAAGGTAGTAAATAGAGAATTAAGCTGTCCATCATGTGTATGATTAATATAACAGCCATCGCATTATCCATTCTTACAGGATAATCTTCAAAATATTATTGCTCAAGTACAGACAATGGTCTAAGTGCTGTGGAATATGTGTATGCTATATAAATAACTGATAATGCAGCTTCAAGTGACCGTTATTTATTTATTTATTTATTATCACTTAGTAAAACATGTAGTGCAAACCACTGGAGCCCCACGGACTTTCACCTGCAGTCTTTTTGCCCTCGTGTTTCCGTAATATTGAAAGGCAAGTAAAAATGGTAGCTACGATGGTATGTAAGCAGAAGGACCAACACAATTTTAAATGGGTCTTGTGATTGGTCCTCATGTCATCCTTCCTAGTTTCAGCATTAGGGGCCTTTTTATCAAGTCCAATTTTCATAAAATTATGCAGAAACAGCAATTTCTGCATAATTTTATTTATTTCCACTATGTACTAATAGCCTAATGCGTGAAATCTCCAGTAAAAGGCTAATTACCGCTGCAGACCAGAGTCCCCATTAATGTCAATTGGGACTACGGTCTGACCCCTATGTACCAAACTTCAAAAAGCAAAGCCATTCTCAGATGGCATAAACTGCTTTAAGCCTATGGAGGCAATCTCACAAGAGAAGGATCCTACAATCCCTTTCCATGGCCTCCATCCAGCTCCGGAATCTGTGCGCATTCGTCGTGTCAGATCCTCAGGAGGAGTCTTGCACACGTGTGACAGACTCCTCCAATATGCTGGGGATGTACCTTGCAGGGACAGAGTTTATCACTACCATTGTCCTTGCGAGTTAAGGTGCCCACACACATAGTGATCTTCACACGATCAGCCGATGTTTACGATTTCCCTTGAAACTCTCCCCGGCAGCTCTGCACACGATCTCCACACGATCTGCACACGATTTGGTGTGTAATCTTCGAACGATCTCTCCTGCATCCAGACTTTCACAGTGCATCGTGTTCTAGATTGTCAGATCTACTGCACGGCAGATCAGACGATGCGATGTGCGACCAGTGGAGATGCTCATCACACAGTGATCGTGAGTGGGGACTCACGATTTACTCTCAATTTGGCCATATTTTACACGATCTGCCGTTCCAATGTGTCGGAATTGGCCAGATTGGGTAAAATATCGCTATGTTTATGGCCAGCTTTACATTCAGTATATAGCTATAGCTGGGGCATTTATATAAGAACTTAAAAAGTATTTCGCGAGTCAAACTGTTTAATGACCACAATACGTGACATGGACTGTTTTGATTATTAATACATAGACCTCTTAAGCTGTGAAAGGAGTCAAAGAGCCAAAAAAAAAATCTGCATTTATTAGCCCCTAGGGCTACAGCTAAGGGCCTGCACTACCATGTATTTACTAGTTGATAGTGCAGCTTTGTATATAACCTGTTTATCTGTGGACAAGCAGTAATTAGTTTTTCCAGTTTTTAAAATGATATGTCTGTGATCCAATAAATAATTGCTAGGTGTCTCCATTTCTTATCTAAATTAAGATTCCAGCTACTAAATTAAGATTCCAGCTAGTTGGCCAGAATGTGGCGTTCTGCTTTCAGAATTATAGGCAGGTAAGCCACGTTGGGGTAGACATTAAAAATAGGCAGATTACAGCTTATGTTTTCAGTGCCTTTCTGATGAAATGTGGAAATTATGCTTTGGTGTGCAAAACTCAGGTCCCCAGTATCTTTGTACAGAACTGCAAAAATTAATATCTTTTATACTATGTAAATCATTTATGCTATAATGTTTTATTGCAGGGGACAGGCTATAGATATTAGTTGCACTATTGCTATTCACTTCAAAGAATAACATTTTGGAAACTGCATAACATGATTATAAATGGAAATAGCAGCAGTTAAACGTTCCAGTTATTAGGAAATAAAGCACCGCCCAAAACACAGGGACATTTCTGAAGACAGATGCAGCGGAAAGGGCGCTTTATAGCAACTACCACAGCTACAAGCTACAGTGGTTCCGAAACTCTGGGCCTGATTCAGATCCGGACGCTCTTTGCGGACGCTCGTTCTTAAAAAGGGGCCGGATATTTAAATTAAGCGCTCGCCCTTTGCGGTGTGTTGACGCCTCTATGTCTGAGCGAACATCCGAAAAATGTGCTCGCTATTTTGTGAAGACTCCCCTTTGCCGTTCGCATCACACGTCATCTCCATTATTTATTAGATTAATCGGGAACATCGAAAGGCATCTGAACTGCTCGCAGTGCTTGTGGTAGGATTTACTTCCCGCTATCACTGCGAGCAGTTCAGGCTAAAAGACAACCAAGTGACATGGTCGATGATGCTCCTTTACTAATTATGCACTCCCATTAAACGCCGTTTTGACCGTTAGGCACGCCTGCATTCGGATCTCCACTTCACTCCCCGTTTTCAAGCACCTTCCCCGGTTACCAGCCACAAACGGTACATTCTGTCAATCAAATTAGCAACCCCTCGTTTTACGAGCACAAGATTTCCGACCGCAATGACTGGTTTGCACATGCACATTGCAAACCATACGCATGCGCAGTTGAGCGAACATCGCTCAGAGCGAACGAGCGGCCACTTACGAGGCACCCTAACAGTCCAGGTTTTCAGGATATCCATACTTAAGCACAGGTGACTTAATTAGTACCTCAGTTTGATTATATTATTTATGCACAAGCATGGATATTCTTAAAACCTGGACTGTTAGGGTGCCTTGAGGATGGAGTTTAGGAACCCCTGAGCTACTATATCTAACGCAGTTCAAAAGTAAGAAATATTTGGTTGCTGTTTTCTAGTACATTTTCACTGTGCATACATTTCCCCCATTTATAAAAGAGCAAATATATCATACAGTAAGTAGAAAGGTAAAGTTAAACAGAACTGTTTTAAAAAAAAAAAAAAACTGTGGAACATAAAAAGCTTCTCTGGGCGCACGCAATCGGCTGATCGTTGAGTTCTGCGTATGAATCTCAGTGCGCGAACACCCCACTGCGATCGGAATTGCGTTTGCAGTGACTACGCAGAGCCATTGCAGAGTGAGTGACAGGAAGTACTGTTTGGGGCTGGTGACGGGGAGGGATGGTAGAAGACGCGCCAGTGCGTTTGAATGTTGTTGCAGGGGTATGCATACATTATCCACTGCGACGCCATACGCGGCTTGGGCTTGGACTGCATGCGATGAGGTTAGCAAATCCTGAGTAAGGTCAGAGCTTGTGCAAGTGTGCATGAGGCTGTGATGGTACTCTGTTACCAATGGTTTCACAGTCTTGCTAAGTATAGTGTGTAAGGCAAAGTGGGCGTCCTTATGTTAGGCTGCGTATGGCATTGCAATCGTTAGCATATCTTTGCAGTGAGACTGCGTGTGTAATCATTATTGCGATTGCAGTTATGATCCGAACTGAATCAGGCCTCCTGTGATCATGTTGTATCTACATTACATATATTAGAATATATCATGAATAATAAATTGAGTGATGGAACCAATTTATTGAGGATAATAATAACATAGACTTACACAGCATAACATGTCTACTCCTGTGAGACTTGAATTTTGGAGAGTGTTACTTAACTCATCGGAAAATAAGTTAGCTTCCCAGATCCCACTCACTCCACTGGCGAGGAGGGCAGTCTGGTAGCTTTATGATGTTGTTTGTTATGGCTTGATGCCGCAAATTGCATTGTTGCAGCATTCCACAACAATGGGGTGGGGCTGTGATGACGTGAATCCTAGCATCACGCACTTCCCACAAGTACCTTCCTATCAAGATCTCCCGTAGGGCATAATTTAAAAGTATGTAAGTGTTGTTGTTATTATTATTATTATTATTATCATTTATTTATATGGCGCCACAAGTGTTCCGCAGCGCCTTACAAAGTACATAAACAAATTGTAGACAAGCGACTTACAGAACAATACAATACAGGACCAGGACATGGATAATATATATTGCTACATTAGCGACCATAACACCCAGATAAGCAACAGAACATAAGCAGCCAAGTGTTAGGTGCCCTAGTGGTGAGTAAGAAGTAAATTACACTATAGTAAGGAGAAGCACAAGAGGCCCCTACTCGTAAGAGCTTACATTCTAAAAGAATGTTACAGAGGAACATGCAAGTGGCCAGTAGGGAGGAACATGGTAGTTCAGAAGATGAAGAAAAGGTGACTTAGTGGGCGTAGTTTATAGCAATTGGATATGGCCCAGCACCATCTTTGCTACTGTATGTGTAGTTAGTTTTACCCCTGGATGCTTATTAATCAGCCAGTTTCCAGTATATGAGAAGTGGGGGTATGGATATTACTTTTAATGTCCCTCAACAGATTTTCTTACAAAACTGGATTTTAATTACAATTGTGGGAGATATAGAAACCTAATCACAGGACCAAAAAAAAAAAACAGAAATATTGCAGCAAAAGCTAATGCCGGAAAGTAATTTTGGAGTATGTGATGTAATGGCCCTGTATTATAATGGTGAGTTTAGTTGAAGGACAAACACATGACTATGTTGTGCTCTTTGTATATTCCTATCAGGGGAATGAGAGCAAGAGGAAGATGCTGCTGGAATTTCCACGCAGCTGTTTTTATGCCAACATAAACCTTAGTGCTCTTGTTTTTATCATAAAAGGAAGTCACTCTGTATCCTGTAACTCGGCACTAGGGGGTGTGTTTGCATTAGGGATTGGGAGGTTTTACGGCAAACAAATTGTATTGGCTGTGAAATATTTCCCTATCTGTGTCTTTACCATGTTAAGTACTGTAATGTTTTTAAATCCATATGCAGAGAAAATATTCATTTTAGGATCTAAACTTATCAACCTCTATTTTCAAAATTGTGACTCCTTGGATGGACTCCTCTCTTTGTCACTAAATATTTATTTTGGACACCTACATTTATAATTACATTTATCCTGTATATTAGTATTTTTTTTATTTTTATTTTTTTACAGTTTGCTTTTTTTGTTTTAATATCTGTTTTATGATCTTATTTTTGTTAAATTCCAAAATGCCAGTATGTGAGGTTTAACATTTCCGTATCACTAAAACACTTTGCTTATTTGCAGTTGTCTGTACAATACTTGATAATTGCCATAATGTATTTATATAAAACACACAAGCAGCCTTCACATATCTCAGTGATAAGTGCAGGCTGCTTGTTCGGGAGAGTTTGGCTGTGGTCAGACACTGCAAACTCGGGTGAGAAATCTCGATCAGATACACCATCGGAAAACACACTGTCAGCTAAACATGATTCTTGGTAAATTTGAGTGTTTCAGAAGACTAAAATCACCCGAGTTTCAGCGAGTTAAATCGAATTTAAAAATGTAAAAACTGGTAAACTTACCCCGTAGAGTGCAGCTCATTAAATGGCAATATCAGTTTCTCTGGGGAGAAAACTGCATACTGTATGTGTACATGGTGAGCACTAGGTCAGTGATAGGCCAACATATGTCCTGGATTTGCAGCTGTATAGAATGGACATGGCACTACATAGTATTCTAGTGAGCTGGATCTGACATGCACACAAGCACATGCACTGTGGCAATAAATTCAGGTTAACAGTAATTCATTTTCGCATAATTATTACACAACAATAATTACCATTTAATGAGTCAGTCATTTGGCCTAGCTTCAATGGTAATGTTACAGAGTGTGTCTTTTGTCTGTGTATCTATAAATAGTATTTCAAGGAAATAGTGCTTACACCTAATAATAATTTTTCAGGTGGGGTTGTGATACAAAAATAAAATGACAAACTCAACAGAACACTTTCAAAAGATCAACTCCACTACAGATTATTGTGTAATATTGCAGAAACAATTGAGAAAGGAAACTGTCATTAGAATGGGTGAGATATATTCAGTATTCAATATACCATTGAGCATCTCCTTCCTCTGGTACAGTCAGGTGCATAAATATTGGGACATTGACAGAATTTTCATATTTGGCCTCTATTCACCACCACAATGGCTTTGAAATGAAACAAACAAGATGTGCTTGAACTGCAGACTTTCAGATTTATTTGAGGGTAATTACATCCAAATCAGGTAAACGGTGTAGGAATTACAACGGTTTCTATATGTGCCTCCCACTTTGTAAGGAGCCAAAAGTAATGGGACTATCAACTCAAAAGCTATTTCATGGACAGGTGTGGGCTATTCCCTCGTTATTTCATTATCATTTAAGCAGGTAAAAGGTCTGGAGTTGATTCTAGGTGTGACATTTGTATTTGGAATCAGTTGCTGTCGACTCTTAATTTAAGAGCTAAAGAGCTGTCACTATCAGTGAAGCAAGCCATCATTAGGCTGAAAAATCAAAACAAACCCATCAGAGAGAGAGCAACAACATTAGGTGTGGCCAAATCAACTGTTTGGAACATTCTTAAAAAGAAAGAACGCACCGGAGAGCTCAGCAACACCAAAAGACCTGGAAGACCACGGAAAATAACTGTGGTGGATGACAGAAGAATTATTTCCCTGGTGAAGAAAAACCCCTTCACAACAGTTGGCCAAATCAAGAACACTTTCCAGGAGGTAGATGTATATGTGTCAAAGTCAACAATCAAGAGAAGACTTCACAAGAGTGAATATAGAGGGTTCACCACAAGATGTAAACCATTGGTGAGCCACAAAAACAGGAAGACCAGATTAGAGTTTGCCAAACAACATCTAAAAAAGTCATTACAGTTCTGGAACAACATCCTATGGACAGATGAGACAAAGATCAATTTGTACCAGAGTGATGGGAAGAGAAGAGTAGAGTATGGAGAAGGAAAGGAACTGCTCATGATCCAAAACATACCACCTCATCAGTGAAGCATGGTGGTGGTAGTGTCATGGCATGGGCATGTATGGCTGCCAATGGAACTGGTTGCCTTGTATTTATTGATGATGTGACTGCTGACAAAAGCAGCAGAATGAATTATGAAGTGTTTCGGGCAATATTATATGCTCATATTCAGTCAAATGCTTCAGAACTCATTGGACGGCGCTTCACAGTGCAGATGGACAATGACCCAAAGCATACTGCAAAAGCAACCAAAGAGTTTTTTAAGGCTAAAAAGTGGAATGTTATGCAATGGCCAAGTCAGTCCCCTGACCTGAATCCGATTGAGCATGCATTTCACTTGATGAAGACAAAACTGACGGGAAAATGCCCCAAGAACAAGCAGGAACTGAAGACCTTTGCAGTAGAGGCCTGGCAGAGCATCACCAGGGATGAAACCCAGCGTCTGGTGGTATGTGTTCCAGATTTCAGGCTGTAATTGCCTGCAAAGGATTTGCAACAAAGTATTAAAAAGTGAAAGTTAGATTTAGGATTGTTTAGTTTGTCCCATTACTTTTGGCCCCTTAAAAAGTGGGAGGCACATGTAGAAACTGTTGTAATTCCTACACTGTTCACCTGATTTGGATGTAATTACCCTCAAATTAAATCTGAAAGTCTGCAGTTAAAGCACATCTTGATTGTTTCATTTCAAAGCCATTGTGGTGGTGAATAGAGGCCAAAAAATTCTGTCAATGTCCCAATATTTATGCACCTGACTGTATGTACGGTATATTTGTCATATTTGCTCCCAACTGTTTGTGTGTAAAATAAATATATAATGGTGCATTCATAAAGTATTCTGAGATATAATGAACTGTCCTCAGAAATTACATGAGGTAAAAACATACATAAATGTTGCAAATCCATTTCACTTGGCAACAATTGTCTCAAGGGACACAAAGCTTCCTACTGCGTCATGCCTCCTGCATGCATTACTTATCCGATCATCTGCGTGATCCTTGGCCGGCTGAGTGACCATTGGGTCACTCTAGCCAACCGCCGCAGATACACAAAAGAGGCCAGGAACTTTCTGTCAGCTTACGGAGATCCTGGCCTCTTCCCTCCCCCCCAACGGCAGCAACACGCCTTTGTTTTGTGAAAAAGAAGCCATCGCCGCCCCCTACCCTCCCAGAAACGAAAGCAGACTGTCAGTCACTTGGGAGGGGGAGGGGTTACATGGAGAGGGGCAAAGGGAGAGACATATAGAGGGGCCATGGGAGATGCACTAAGCTCTGGAATGTGATACATTGGAAAGTGATAAACTACCAGCTACTCCGCTACTAACTACCATGTTACAGGCTGTGTTTGAAAATTACAGGAGCTGATTGGTTTATCACTTTCCAGAGCTTAGTACATCTGCCCCATTCAGAGGTGACAGTGGAGAGACATGGAAGGGGCTGCAATGAGAGACATGGAGAGGAGTCATTGGAGAGACACGGAGAGGGGCAAATGGAGAGACATGAATATAAAATATTCTTTTTCCTTGGATTTATGTGTATTATTTTTGCAAACAACTTAATAAGTATAATAAAAATTTCTGTCCTGACCTAAATACTTTATTACGCTATTTTGACTTAACTACTTAAAAATGGGACTGCTCAGTAATTATTTTGGCTTAGGGGTGCCTTGAAAAGATTATGGAGACACTATGGGGCATATTCAATTAGCCGCGGGGTTTACCCCGTGGCTAATTGCAGCTCCGGACCTATTCAATTAGCGGGGATACCCCGCGCGCGTGTCAACGCAGTCAGACTTTACCTCGCAACTCATGGAGGTGTGAGGTAAAATCCGTGTATAAACCATCAAATCTGGCTTGGGCGTGGGGAAAAAAACCATTGATTCTGAAGTTTACGCGGAATCAGTGTGTTTCCGCGCGAGTCACGTATTTTCGGCGTGGGAAAAAGGCTATTTTATTGAATAGCTTTTCTCCGCGCTGCAGAGATTTTGGCGGGCAATTGGTCGCGGGGGTAAACAAAGTGCCACTATTTCTGATGAAGATATTTGTAGGACTATAGCTTTACTACATATTTAGGGGCCCATTTATCAAAGTGCATTTGAGGTAAATGTGTTTTCGGGGGTTTACCTCAAATACTAAGTATCCCCCGAATGTATGAAGGAGGGACCGCAGCAGGTATCGGAGATACCTGCTGCGATCCCTCCATTGCGGCCGGCAGCCGCCTCCCCCATAGGTTTCTATGGGGGATGCGATGCTGACGCATTCCCGATATTGACCCCAGCAGCTAACGCTATCTGAAGATAGCGTTAGCCGCTGTGTCCTATGGGCACTTACCCGCATTTCAGCCGGCGGAGGGATCTCCCTGATCCCTCCGCCGGCAATGGGCGCCGCTCATGTGCAGTCCTTGTGACTGCGCATGCGCAGTAGCCCGGAATGCGCTCCGGTCACATCGCTGGGACGGGCTCTTTTCGGAGCCCATCTCCCTGCATGTGCCGGGTCATACATTCGGCCGGTATGATCGCATTGCAAAATGCGATCCTTAATAAATGGGCCCCTTAACCTTTTATTAATGTCAGTAAGGGCCGGATTGGCCATCTGGCAAATGCCAGAAGGGACGATGGCCTCAGGGCCAGCTCGAGGAGGGTTGAAGTGCCCCCGCCCTCCACCCCACGCCACCGGATACATGATCTTAGCTCAGGGAGAGGGAAGGTGTGGCGGCAGTGATGGAAAAGTGCGTTCTGCTCCACCGGGAAGATATGGGGATGCCCCTTTGAAACTTAACCATGACCCCTTCGAGAGCACCTGCGCCTAAGGCACGCGCACAGGGAGGACTACCAGGGCTGATCTACAGCCCCAGTCTGTCCCTGTTACCAGTGCAGTGCTCTGCTAGGGAAAAGGAAACCAAAACAATGACTAAAGAGAGCTTGTGAGGATAGAGTCACTTGGAATTACCCTTCTGCATTATTGTAATGCCTTTTTCAGAAGTAATTTCAGTTTCAGTATTTTTGTGGCACACATGCTACATTTCCTGATTTGTGTACCTTACTAATATCTGTATGATTCCTAATGCCATTATCTGTGCTAAATAGGCACAAGTCTTGTTCGACTAGTGTCTGCCTTAGGATAGCAATGTAACTTTCTCCTGAGAGCAGCAGTGTTTGCAGGGTGTGTTCCTCGTCCTACTAGTACCATTGTACCTGGCCCCAGCCAGCTAGAGTCCAGCCAGCGCCTGCGCAGAACGCTTGTTTTGCAGAAGGAAACTTGGAGCTCTCTCCTGGAATCGGGCGTCTACCGGTAACCACGCCTAGTTTGTTGTCTTGCCACACCCCTTATTGGCTACGACACCTTTGTTGTTCATTCGGTAATCACGCCCACAATACATCTAATAATATAAAGTGAAGTGTCTGGAGTTTAGGTCTCAGGACAATCACAGGAGTTCAGCGCTGCTGTATGAACAGGAGTTGAACACTGATCCTTGCCTCTGGAGTAGTTATCTGTATACAGAGACATCTCGCATTAGTCTAACCTGCCTTGCTGCTAATTTGTTGAGTAGGCTCTAAGACTTGTGCTGAGAAGAATAGGCAGGATGATATTTGACAAAGTGAAAAAGTTCTGTGTTGCCATTGATTCCCCGGACGCAGACACCTCGCCTGTGTTCAGCAGTGGGGACACGGTCACCGGGAAGGTGCTGCTGGAGCTTCTCACTGACACCAAGGTGGAGTCGGTGAAGATGCACGCTGGGGGCTATGCTAAGGTGCATTGGACTGAATCCCGCAGTGCGGGCTCTAGCACGGCTTACACCCAAAATTACAGCGATGAGGTGGAGTACATCAACCTGCGGGAAACCTTACACGGGACTGGTAAGGATGGCTTTCCCACTGTCACTTATTGCTTTCTGCTATGGAGCTTTCCTAAATACTGCTCGTGAATAGTTCGGTTTCCTTCTATAATTACAAACATGGTATAATAGTGGGATCCTATTCTGCATATCTGTTTATTTAGTAAGCTCTGTCTTATTAGGGCGAATTTGCAATGAACTGCAATATCTGTGGATACGTTGTCTATTGTACATGCTGCAAGTGCAGCACAGATGTAAGATGTAAACAGCGCACCCGTGACTGGTAAACTGCTGTGACTTGTGGAAAAGCAGCTTCTAAACTTGGCCACGGTCCCCTCTGCCTACCTCACCCTTTTACACTGTAGCATTATGCCAGCTTATCTCCTGGTCCGCTCCTAGCCCTCTACTATTTTTGGGTTTGTCTGACTCTTGCGGGTTTTTTTTATGGAGTATTCTAGCAGTCAGTGGGTTAAATAGAATTACATCCTTTGCGAAGCAACAGTCTATTGTGTATATCAAAAGTGCAAAAAGAGTATTAAATGCATGCTTTAGTGTTTCTGTAGAATACCTGTGTATGGCATATTATGTGCCAGCTGCTGTGGAGGAGTGAGCTGTGTACTTAGGCGCTACCTCAATGAAGTGTAAAATGATGTGACTAATTTACAGTACTTCAAATGCAAGCTTATTGTGTATAAATGATCAATGCTTGCACCAAATGAGATTGTATGCGTTTGTGATTTTCTACACACCAATTTGCTTATTGCAGAAAAAAAGTGAATTATTTATGCGTGTATTTAAAAACTCAATGCTGTTTATTGCCAGTATTACATTGAAACTATTAAAGTGTGGTCTGTATTTCAAGTATTACTTTCATATATATTTTTTTAACTTATTACTTTTTAGCTTAAACTATTGCAGCAGTTTGATAATGTGGTTTTCCTGTAACTTGTGTTTAAAGCACTTTTGAGCCATTTAAAAGCTACACATGACTAACCACATGTTTAAAGGTACATTTTTAAACAGGAAGTGAACTATGAGGCTGAAATAAACTACACTTGAATCAGGAAATGCTGCAAGAACTAATTCTTATGTACATCTTTCTTTTTCCCATACAGACAACGGGACTCTTAATGTTCTGCCAGCAGGAAGGCACGAGTTTCCCTTCACGTTTCAGCTGCCTGAGTAAGTATACATGTACTCTGTAGGAAGCCACAGCGCTAATCTAAGATTGGTTGCTATGGTTTGTTACAACGTTGTCCTTTTTTTCACCAGATTATTAAATAAGCCTTCAGGTTTTCGGAAGTTACATGTACAACAAATAAGTAAAATGACAAACTGACCGTAGCAGGATTTATTATTTTATGGCTTTAATAGGGATTGCTTGGACTTTGTTCTACATGACTAACTTCACAATAAAACAGTGGCAAGCTCAAAAATATTTAGCAATGTAAAAGAGCTTTTAATCAAACTGCCAGCTGTCATTCTAACATAAAGGACTATATAAAATTTTATATAGACTAATGTGGAATACATTTGTGTTGCATGCGCATTTTTATAGTTCTTATAGCAGCCAAAGCTCATCTCATATCGTTAATATTGTTATGTTTTACAGGTCCTTGGTGACCTCCTTTGAAGGCAAGCATGGATCTGTTCGTTACTGGGTCAAAGCAAAGCTGCATCGTCCGTGGTCCACAGTTAAAAAAACAAAGAAGGAGTTTACTGTGATTGAACCCATTGATATTAACACACCAGATCTGTTGGTAAGATGCATGGCATTTTTATAACAAATTACTTTGGAACTTCTCGTTTATAATAGCTGCTTTTTCTTTGGTTGCTAATGCAATACATACATAGTGATGATTGAACTGATACAGCAAAAATTAGTAGGTTGAGAGAGTACTTAACCTGGCCTCACACACAATTGTTTTGCCTAACAGTGTATTTTTTATTTAAAATGTTATTGGCATCAGAACACGATGTGAGAACTATTGCTTTGCTAAGACCATTTTTCTCTGGCATGTCCATAAATCTATTCACCTGAAATTGCCATGTGTTAGGGCTCTGTCAGTGAGTGATGCACACAAATGGCAAGGGCCGTGGGGCAACGACTATGCTGCACACAGAACTCTGCACACACCCCGAGTTTCGGCCCTGCTCACTGACCACACTGTTTTGATGCCCTCATTTTGATCTTAGAATGACTGGATATTTAGAGTTTTTGGTTTGTTTTACCAAATTGGTCATAGATTTGGTTGTTGTGCATTTGTGAATGTGCCGCTGCACAGGGCCATGATGGTCATAAACTTATAGACTGCTCAGGAGGTTAATCAAACCTTAAGGAGACAAGTGGAGAAGTTGTCCATATAAACCAATCAGCTTCTATCTATGATTTATCTAGTACACTCTATAATATGATTGCGAGAATGTGATTGGTTTCTATGGAAAACGTCTCCACTTATACTCTTTTTAGATGGTTTGATAGATCTCCCTCCTCAAATTTTCGCAGCTTGCTGAGAATTATTACATTGTGCGTAGAAATCAATAAGATCATTTGTCTCTAGTCTCCTCAGGCTGGTACCAAGGAGAAGATTGCACATGCCTGGTACTGTAACCTGGGACAGGTTTCTGTTACTGCCAAGATTGACCGCAAAGGGTACACTCCAGGTGAGTCAGATTATTTTGGATTCTTTGTCTTTTAATATCATAGTGATTAATAGTACTGGATAAGGTCAGCCTACATATAAAATACATTTGTTTATCTAAAAATGATACTTATAGGTGACTACCTCTAATGTCAGTCACGATTTTCAATTTCACACCAAGCACAAATAATTTTAAAGAGGATAAATAACAACTTGATTTCCAGACCGTCTCTGCAGCAGCTTCTCTGTTTATTTAGACACTTGCTCAGCATAGATCTGATGTAGGGTATCCTAATGGAAGTAGGATGTTTTTAAGGATATCCATGCTGGAACACAACCATGGATATCTTTAAAACCTGGACTGTTATGATGGGGACACTCTAGGCCAGGCCTGGCCTGTGGCTCTCCAGCTGTCGTGAAACTAAAAATCCCAGCATGCTTTACCAGTTGATCGGTAGGAGGGTATGCTGGGATTTGTAGTCTTACAACAGCTGGAGAGCCACAGGTTGACCAGGCTTGCACTGTTCATACAGTCAATGAACGATATATCGATCGGTCCACCTGGCAGTCCATACACACAATAGATCTGTGAGAGACTTCTTTCACAGATATATTGCATCGGCCGTGCTGCATTGCAGATGCAATATCTGAAAGAGATCTTTCACATCTGTTTGTGTGTACACACAACAGACCGACCCATATGCTGGCCACCAGGAACCAGTAATAATGACATCACATGTTTCTTCTGGCCAGACATATAGGGTGGTCGATTGGTAAGTGTTAGTGCAAAACCTTGCCAAATCATTACATAGTCATCGGGTTGGCCGATCTAACAATTTGTTGTTCAAATGTGTACCCAACATTAGAGTGCCATGAGCCAAGTTTGGGACCACTGCAATAGTGAATTAGAATGATCTAGTGCCATGGTTTTGCAGGTGTAAAGGATGCCTGAACAAGTGCTCATGCAATCTATATGTATGTATGTTTGTATATTTATAGCTAATAGCAGATCACACATTACCTCCTGTCTGATTTATTTAATCTACTTTTAATTGGAATTAAGAATGTATATTATTTTTATTTCCCAGGTGAGGTCATACCCATCTTTGCTGAGATTGACAACTGTACCAGTCGCGCAGTTGTGCCTAAAGCAGCCATTATCCAGTCTCAGACCTTTATTGCTCGTGGTACCTTAAAACAGAAGAAATCTGTAGTAGCAACACTGGCAGGGGACTCTGTGCCTGCAGGAAAAAGAGAGATGTGGCATGGACGAGCTCTGAAAATTCCTCCACTTGGCCCGTCAATCATACAGTGTCGAATTATTCGAGTGGAATATGCTCTGAAGGTATAAGTTCAGTACCACACATTATCTAGTGTATTTTTTTTTGTTTAAATTGTTTATATAATCTTATATGATTTTCAATAACTCCCTTTTTTTTCTTTATTTTGAATTAGGTCTGTGTAGAAATTCCTGGCTCCTCAAAATTGCTGTTGGAACTTCCACTGGTAATTGGTACCATTCCACTTCACCCTTTTGGGAGCAGAACGTCTAGTGTGGGAAGCCAGTACAGCGTTAATCTAGATTGGCTGCGCATGAGTGTTCCAGAGCAACCAGAACGTAAGTATTTGAATAATACGTACTGGGCTTTTACTTCCATGAAACAAATCATTGTCTAGCTTTGTACAATTGTAGGTGAATGTCCGATTTATATGACTGTTTTTCTAGTAATAACAAAATTTAAAAATGACCATTCAACTCTGTGCGATGACAGGCTACGCACTTCTAGGGGGGATGTGAGGAAAAATCTGCGATGTTGAAGGTCGCAAGTTGCCATGAAAATGATGGCAATTCAGTCATCAATCTGAATTGAATTGCCCCTAAATCTAAAAAACAAAGCCTTGAAATACAGAAATGTGCTCCATTCATGTTATTAATCTTAAAACACTCACTAAAAAACTAACTATGTAAAAGCATAAAGGAAGAAAAGATTCTGTAGTTATTTAATGTATAATGCGGGGTGACGTTTTTTTTTCAAAAATGTTAATTTGGGGTATTTTTTTTCTATTATATCAGCTCCTCCTGAATACTCCTCAGTGGTGTCAGAAGAAGAGGTTCAGAACCATCTTACCCCTCCACGCCATGCAAGTATGGGTTGTATCCTAGAAGGACCATTTTATGCTTACATCCAAGAGTTCAGAAACAGGCCTCCTCCACTCTATTCTGAGGTGAATACCAACTCTGAAAGTGTGTGGTTTGGATACCCCCTACTTCAGAGGACGTTATGTTGTAATAATCTTGTATTACATACTTATTTGGGAAGTACTAACTGATTGAAAAATAAAATAAAGCCAAGTGCAGTGGCGTATCTTTAATGGCGTGCAGGGTATGCGGTGCAAATGGGCTCATACGAGTCGAGCCCAAATGAGTCGAGAGGGACCCATACCGCACATTCTGCACCCATTTTCCGGGCGACCTGCACATGCGCAGTAGACTCTCTGGCACAGCGCCAAAGTGTTTTTGTGCGCCGTTGGCTAGAGAGGAGTGGTCCCGGATGGACACTGCACACTGGCGCCCTCCTCTTAATATGTCTTTGACCAAGTGGATTAGGTTAACAAGATCTGCCTATCTGATGGTAATCAGACATGGTTTCAACTGTTAAGGGTTTAACATTTTCCCTAGACATTATGGGCCTGATTCAGACCCACTCGCAAGCGGCTGTCCGCTCGCAAGTGGGTCGATGTTCTGCACTGAGCATGCGCACGACGGAGGGAGCTCCGTCATGCGCCAGACGCGACGAGCGAAGGAAAGTCGTTCGCTCGTTGTGTCTGATCAAAGGGGGCGTGCTGTCGATGTTGATTGACAGCACGCCCCCTTTGGTGGGCGTGCCGGGGGCGTGCCTCCCTGACGGGGGCGTTCCTAAGGGAACGCCTACCGTCAGAAGCCGGCCCCACTGACATCACTAGTGATGTCAGTGGGAGTGATTTTGGCTCTGATAGAGCCAAAATCACTCCGGGCCTTGCGGTTGAAAACCTCAACCGCAGGCTCCGGCTCGCAGTTTCGATGGTCGCGATGGTCAAGACCATCACGGCCATCAAACTGCACGCTCGTATAGGCTGTGGGTGGTGACCCACAGCTATACGAGCGTCCAGGAGGACGCTCCATAGTTATGGAGGACGGTCCTCATTCAGAGCGTGCGCTCTGCTCAGAGCGTACGGCTCTGAATGAGGGCCTATGTTTTTTATTTTTTTTGCTGCCAATTTGTAACATCCAGTTATCCTAAAGTCTTAATATATGGAAACAAAATATTACATCACCCTGTGTTAGCAAGTACCAGGCTATTCCCAATTTTTGAAGGTCTCTACACAAAATGTTTGTGTAACAGAGATTAGACCGTTAGAAGAGAGAATTATGAAGATTATTTAAGTCAAATGATTGCATGTTTTTGGGTTGCTAAGGGGGCTTTTCTCAGCCACTGCTTCCTTAGAGTGGAATTTGTGAAAACTGTTGTGGTGTTCACATCTATGTTGTATCTTTTTTAGGTTGATCCTAACCCACCTACTGCAGATATTCGTCCTCGTTGCATGACCTGCTGAAGGACAACTCGGGAAGCTGAATTGTATCTACACTTGTCTGAAAGCAGATGAATCTTGCAAAGACTGAAAGTGCACCTTTCCTTCTGCAAACAGTGATGGTTTGCATTAAATCACAGACAGGGCTGGGAAGGCACTTGTGTCTGAAGACCTTTCTGCACAGAGAAATGGGGCAGATCTTCTTGCACGTGTGACATATTTGTCACATTGCTGATCTTTACTACCCTGACGGTATGTGGGGAGAGTCCCTGAAGAGAATAGTTGCAGTTAACTAAAGTTGGAGATGGTATACGGATACCCACTAATGTTGTGGCCAAGTTTTAAACGAGTAACATTGAAGCTGGAATCCTCCTTGGCTATACTACTTTCTCATGGATATCCTGAATAATCTTGCATAGAGAAAACATTTAATTGGTATATGTTGCCAGATTTTGAAAATTTGGAACCATTACTTCATAAAACATTAGTATGGAAAGGAAAACTGACCTAAGGAAAAATAGGATGCACTGTTACTGAATAAAGCTGTTTGTATCCTACTTGCAAAAGTTCGTACCCAGTGTTCTGTATTGGGAGTCTGCTAGAATTGTTGAGCTGGAGACTGTAATCTTTTATATTTCAGCTGAGACAATTTTATTAAACCAAAGTATTTTCACAGACTTGCTGTATGCCAAAAATGTTATAGCTTTTTGTGATCTCCATAAGTCTTTGCACCAAAAATTGTAATGAAGCATTTGTGTGTTTTGAAATTGTAGCCTTCGAAGACCAGGCAAAATAAATTAAAAGCAATAACTTGTCTTAAACCTTGTGTAATCTAGTACAGGAGGTTATAGGCGTATCAGGATATGGTGTGAAGAAAATCTTTTTCCTTTTATCTGAAATGATCAATTTATGAAGGATAAATCTGCAGAAGCCATATGTAAAATTGAAATGTGCCTTTCTAAATTCTGTTCACTTTATGTATTATGGTAATGGAAATATATCTGGGCTATTAAAGGAGTGCAGTTAATATTAGATAATATTTCATCAGAGCATAATTTCACATGTATGTATTTTGTTTTATACAGGCACAAATATACTATTGAATTGATAATCTGTGACTATTTTTGCAGTATTATTGGATGAAAACATTTTTGTTTTGTTTTTTATCACAAGGTGAATTTTGAAATGTAATGGTGCTAACACACCTTTAAGCCTAATGGCAGACCTCATATTTCTATTTGAGCTTTTTTTATTTTCATATAAATGTGTTTGTGTACAAAACTAGGGTTCATATAACAGTCATTCCACAATTTCAGTGTTCAGAATCTGAGGTTTATACTAAACCACTTGTTACAGAAATGTTGCCACTACCTGTATAAATGTTACTTTTGTTTTGAAGAATGTTGTGTTGATATAATAACATTCAAAATTCTTATTGAAGATTTTTCTTCTATTAGTAACTGTACTCACTGTCCAATTGTTGAGCCAAATATTGTACATATTTTATGCATTTGTATTGACCAAATTTATGTTTTACAAATAAAGCATATTGCAATCAGACTGGCTTGATTTCAATAACTGATTTGTTAATGACACATCCACAACAATAAGCCTTGTATCTGAGTGGACAAAAGGGTGTTTTTTGTTTTTCAACTAAATTGGGAAAAAATAAACACTATGGAAAAATATTATAAAAAATATAAATTTTTGATCTGGTACACTCTGGTAGCAAATATTTAATCACACAGAAGGACATTTTTAAGTGTACAACCAAAGGGTGCTTCAACAAGTGGCAATTATTCACACTTTCTATTGATTATAAAATCAATGGACCTGGCCAAGTTTATGTAAGAAGGATAGCTTACATTAAATAATTGTCAACACAACAGGATGGTGCAGTGGGCAGGTGGCGCTGCTGTGTGTCACACTCCCTGCTGTGCTGTGATTGGCTGGCTGTGAGGAGTCATGTCGGTGCGGTGGCAGTAGGGGGTGGGGCAGCCATGTGTCTCCTGGTGTTTCCCCATCATGCTGTGTGGGTGCTTCAATGCAGTGAAGGTCGCAGCTCTCATCGCTGTGGCCGTCGTCCTGGTGCAGCTGCTCTGGGCCTGGCTCATCTCCAAGTCTTACGTCTGCAGGAGGAGATCGCCGGGATGGAGCTGCTACGCGTGCCGAGCAGCAGCTCCACTCTCCAGGGTCGTAGTGCCCAGGGGACAAAGGAGAGATGGTGCACAGAGATTTCTCTGCCAACAGTTCCAACACTACATGCTGGTATCCTTATGATGTCATATATGGTTTTATGCTGTTACAATGTATGATGTTAGATACAATTTTATGCCACATCTCCAATGTCATTGGTGACAGCCCTTCATGCCGCATAAATACATTTTGAAGCGATATAAAGCCATAAACCTGTTACTTTTTAAATTGGCTTCTGCAAATACCAGTATTTCTGGAGCAAAAAAATTATGTTCGCTTTATTCTAGCTTGAGTTCAAGAAATTGGTTGCTAATGGATGTAGCAAAGTATTCCTAAATATCCCCACTATGTTGAAAATGAACCCGGTCAAACAAAACATACCTGCACCAATGTTAAAAATCTCTTAATTCTCAAAAAAATTCTGAAAGATCATTTTACACTGAGTAGCCAATTTTCATTCCAACCAACCAACTAGTTGGATGGTTGGAGGAAAGTTGGTCAGGTGTATGGCCAGCATTACTTGGTGTGACTTCCTGACTCTGGCTCCAAAAATAATACTTCCACCATGGCTGCATTTGTGATGTTCATTCCCTTTTCCTTTATTCTAGAGATTTGTTTATTTTCTTGCCTTATACATACTTGTATGTATTTCTTTTAAGTGGTTTATTGACCCATGAATACCTACAGATGTGTCCTCGGCACAACTGAGCCTCTCTGAAAGGCCTAGCATACCATCTTTCTTTAAATGTTGTGTCTAATTCGCTTTGGCGATGCTTCAAAATACTACTAGAGACACCGGGCTATTATTTTAACCGTACAGGAACTAGTTTTAAACCCGTACAATGTAACAGATGAAGCACAATGGAACTACGCATGAAAAGAACACGCAGCCGCTGCCTCATAGCACTTTGTATACAGATTAAGACTCATTCTCACTCAGATGTATAAATATAGCTTTGTCACTTTCAGTTGTTTTAGTTATATGAATAAGACATTTCGTGCGAGAAAGTCGCTTGGCGCGGCTGAGTTGCCCTGGACCTGGCGCGCAGAGAGGGGACTGTTTTATGCAAAAGAAATCACAGTGTATGAGGAAACATCTGTACTTTTTATAGTACTTGGTTAATGAACCTTTTTTTTTTTTTTATATATTTTTTATATATATATAAGTGGGCAAAATAATTGTAATTAATACATGCCTTCTTTCCCATGGAGTATTGTATGTGTGTGTATATAATGTATACTTACTCCCTCTTCCGTGGCTCACATTTGTCTAATTTTTCCTCCTTATAAAACATTAACTTACCATTATTAAGTCCCATAGGAATTTGTTGAAAACAAATTCCTATGAAAAGTAGGAATTGGTACGTTTAGCTTTTTTCTTTATTCATGTTCCATAAGGAATTATGGGAGATTTGATGGCCTGAACCAAATTCAGATACAAAACTATTGAAATTTAGGGCAAAATTTACTAAGCAGCATGTTTGGTGTGGTTTAGAACTCTCCCAAAGGGTGGTTTTCATGTCTAAACATAATCCACCATTGATCCCGTCAGATTAGAAAGGAGAAACCGCTGTGGCATGTTCTATATGACGGTAGTTTCTATCAAAGCCGCTGTGGATTAGAAGCTGTTCTATTCATGTTCATTTAATGGTGCTTTTCTATCTGTAATTGAAAACATCATTCAATTGACATCATAGAAATAGACAGCTGGCCTCTTCCTCTTTCACTTTGTGGCTTTGTGAGAAGTTAAAGTGAAATAGTATAAAATGCAAAAAGTAGTAGGTGAAAGATATGTAACCCTCGGTTAAAATGAAATAATATTTTTATAGGGGACATGTAGGGGTTTTGGGGAACTATATATATATATATATATATATATATATATATATATATTGATAATGGGACTGTTTCTAAGAATAATGCTGCATATATTTGTTAAGATAATAATATATGTATGCATTCTTTTATTTTATGTAAACCCAAAGAAGTTGTAGTGAACCTTCTTCAAGTGTAATGTGACATACTCTTTGTAGCTTTGCTAGATATTTTTGTTGCTGTAATCCATGGGCGGTGTTTGTGATGGAGACTGAGGTAAGGCTGAGGAGTCCATGGAGCGAGTATCAGAAGCTTCTAGAACTGCCTAATGCACAGCTGCTTTTATGGACTAATGTGCAGTGTGAGGAGCAGGCGGAAAGATAGGCAGAACATAAAAGTGTGAGCTCTGCTCTCCAAGAGTCAGTAAGTTTGGTCGGAGGTGCTACTGACAATCAGGGGAGTCAGTCGGCTTTAAATTATGTCAGGGATTGGGACGTGAGACAAGCGTGACCAGAGGGGTGGAAAAAGATGGGCATTCCTAGAAGTTGACTATGAGGTGGCTAGAAGTGCATGTGCGTGTAATGGGAGTGTCGCGGGCATGTCAGTGAAAGTGGATGCATTCCCAGACGCACAGCCGCAGCCATAGGAGACCAGTATCAGACGGAAAACTGCACCAGGCATAGGGCAATAAAAAAACGCCGGTGTTACAGTGTGCAGAGACACTGCAAGTGGATATCTCAGTCCTTGCACAGGCAGATGCATACTTGTACACCAGGGGAAGGGCTGATACTACTGTAGCAGCTGCGACCATCAGGACCATGATGACATATTGACCTATTAATTCACTTTATTTGATGTTCCACAACCTGTATCAAATAAAAGGACCATTTTGTAGAACCATTGAATTAAATTGTTAAAATAAAATTCTATATAATTGTTCTTCACTTTATGCCTGTTTATTATTATTATTATTACCAGTTATTTATATAGCGCACACATATTCCGCAGCGCTTTACAGAGAGACCATTCACATCAGTCCCTGCCCCAGTGGAGTTTACAATCTATATTCCCTACCACATGCGCACACATACATACACACAGGATAATTTGTGTTGGGAGCCAATTAACCTACCAGTATATTTTTGGAGTGTGGGAGGAAACCGGAGTACCCGGAGGAAACCCACGCAAGCACAGGGAGAATATACAAACTCCGCACAGTAAGGGCCATGGTGGGAATTGAACCCATGACCTAATTGCTGTGAGGCAGTAACGCTAACCATTACACCGTCTGTGCTGCCCTATTCTGAGTGTTATACTTTAGCTTCCTGGTTGTCTATTAAATTATAAAAATGTTGATGAAAAATACATTGGAGAACTATCGGGTAAAAATAACATAAATGGAAGAACATGAAAATACATGCAAGTCCGCAAGTCCAGTAGTGACCACATTTTACTTAGTGCAGCATTAAGAAACATGTCCCCGTATATTGTGAGCCCTCTTACCGCTTTATCTCTCTGTAAATACCCCGTTTTCTTTTATAATTGTATTTGTCCCCAAGTGCTATGGAGTATGCTGACGTTATATAAATGAATGTTGATAAATGTGTTAAAAAATGTCATGTGAGAAGTTATATAAATATGTATGCACCTCAGAATTCAGAATAATCCAATATGGGCAATTTTTAGGGTCCGCATTTGAACCAGTCAGGCCAAACCCCCAATCAGGCTACACAGAAAAGCAATGTAAGTGTAAAGTACTTTTTGCATAATAACTTTCTCCATTTAGATTTTCACACATTTCTAGAAAAAAATAACATATCTTATAAAAAGTGTACAAAATGTGTATTGTATTTACATCAATAAGAGACATTTTACATTTAAATATAAGATTATGTTTGTGAGTTCTTTTGCTGTCGTAAATAAATTGGACATTCAGCATGACATAAGACATAACTAATTCTGATCAGCAGTCTGTGAATTCTTGGTCTATTTGGCAGAGCTCTGGGTTGAGCAGATTTACAGCTGTGTGTTTACAGCCACCTGCTTGTTTTTCTCTCTGCTCACTGTTGCCCCCCTTCACTTCACCAGCTGTGAAGCTGCGACCTGCTCATACAGCAGGGTTAGGTTCTGTGGTGTTGACTGGGTCAACAAAACAAAGTGGCCCTTAGGAGTTATTCTGGATTCCAATCTTACTGGTGCCTTGGTCAGTTGGGGGTTGGGGTAGGCTAAAGATCATAAAGTACAGTAGTACCATTCTACAAATCCTAGGAAGTGTCTCATGGGTTTGGTGACAGCTGTTGCATCCCTATCATAGGGAACATTTTTAACCTTAAACAGTATATGATTGTAGCTGTAACTATTCTAAAACTGTATACTGAATTTATTTAAATGCACCACTTGTATTTTGTATACTAATGGCAGTGCCTAGTACCTGGGCTACTCTTTATGTGTATTAAAATAAGGTTAATAATAATAACAAAAATGCATATAAAATTTGAAAAGTATACAAATGTCTAGGTATAGCTGTCTAGAGAAAATGTCCCAAATTGTGTAGACCAGTGATTTTCAACCTTTTCAACTTGAGGCACACTACACAAGATTTTTAAATTGCCAAGGCACACCATCCGGCGATACGGCGTGCGTGACCAAGGAAAAACATACACATTGGCTCCCACATAAAAATATACACACATATTGGCCTCAACAGGAATAAAACACACTGCATTGGCCTCCACAGGAATAAAACACACTACATTGGCCTCCACAGGAATAAAACACACTACATTGGTCTCCGCAGGAATAAAACACACTACATTGGCCTCCGCAGAAATAAAACACACTGCATTGGCCTCCACAGGAATAAAACACACTGTATTGGTCTCCGCAGGAATAAAACACACTGCATTGGTCTCCGCAGGAATAAAACACACTACATTGGCCTCCACAGAAATAAAACACACTAAATCGTTCTCTACAGGAATAAAACACACTACATTGGCCTCCACAGGAATAAAACACACTACATTGGTCTCCACAGGAATAAAACACACTGTATTGGCTTCCACAGGAGTAAAACACACATACATTGGCCTCAACAGGAATAAAACACACTACATTGGCCTCAACAGGAATAAAACACACTACATTGGCCTCCACAGGAATAAAACACACTACCTTGGTCTCCGCAGGAATAAAACACACTACATTTGCCTCCACAGAAATAAAATACACTACATTGGTCTCCACAGGAATAAAACACACTACATTGGCTTCCACAGGAATAAAACATACTACATTGGCCTCTACAGGAATAAAACACACTACATTGGTCTCCACAGGAATAAAACACACTAGAGAAATAAAACACCATACAATGGCCCCCATAGGAATAAAACACAAATACAATGGCCTCCACAGGGATAAAACACACTACATTGGCCTCCACAGGAATAAAACACACTACATTGTCGCAGGAATAAAACACCCTACATCGGCCTCCACAGGAATAAAACACACTACATTGGCCTCCACAGGAATAAAACACACTAAAGAAATAAAACACAAAGGCCCCCACAGGAATACAACACACTACATTGGCCACTACAGGAATAAAACACACTACATTGGCCTCCACAGGAATAAAACACACTAAAGTACAAGTGCGCTGAGTTGACCGCCGCGGCACACTTGACAAACGCTCATGGCACACTAGTGTGCCATGGCACAGTGGTTGAAAAACGCTGGTGTAGACCATAAAAAAGCCTTATATAAAGAATCTTCAAAATGTGTTATGTTTCAAAGCACTTAGGCCCTGATTGTGAGTTGTGTGCAGAAGTGCATGCAGCAGCATGTGTTGGCGGTCTCCCGTTTGTGACTTTATGCGAATGGGATACAAACTCCTTTCCTTGTGCACATCTGTGTGGACGAATGTGCAGGGACTGAGATGCCCACTTTTAGCATCTGTGGACAATGTAATACCTATTTGTGCGACCTACTACGCCACCATCAAAACTTGCATCAGCCTTATTCTTTATCTGACTATGGCCACCTGTGTGTCTGTGAATGCATCCGCTTGCATTAACACGCCCATGACACTCCAATTACTCAAACACTAAATGGACCATTTTTCCGTGCATTTCTAGACACCTCTCAGTCAAAGCCCAGGAACACCAATCACTTTTCCACCACATTCCTGATACCATCCGTCTTGATCGCTACAGCGCCTTTGTGCGTACGCTCTGTTTAATGCATGCGCCGTACCAGTCTACAGAGATTTTTGGGCAGGCGCAGTTGCCAAATATTGCCTAGCTACTTGAAGATTGGTGTTGCATGTGGATTGTGTGTGTCTCTGAATCAGGCCCTTAATAATCTATTTAAAAATGTTTTGCACACTGACTTTACATTCATTAATGAATGGCAATAACATTGTTTTACTCAGTGAAAAGGCGGTGGTCTGAAACATTCTTTACTATTTGCTTCTTATTCGGATTGTAGACACAACAAAATACCAGCCAAAATGTACAAGAGATACTGGGCTGCGACTTTAATAGCACATGTACAAAATCACAGATAAAGCGGAAACTTAACTTGGAATGAGAAAAAGCCGCTGCCGATGATCGTAGCACTTTGTATACAGACTCATTCGCACACAGATGAACAAATGTTGCATTTCAAATGAATCAGTGGAATCAAACATAGTAGTTGTCGCTTACAGTTTTATTCGTACAAATAAGACGCACATTCTGAGCGAGAAAGACGATCAGCACAGCCGGGATCTGGCATACTGAGATGGGCTGTTTGACACAACTGTGTGAGGACATATCTGTACCTTGTGTATCTGCTAAAAGTAGGACATTAGCATTGGTTCCTACCAGAGGGTGGGTAAGTTGCCGGGACAGTAGTTTGGACAAACATGATAAATACAGCCTTTTAGCTAACACTATAAGCTATAGTACCCCTCTGACATTTGCTAATATCATTATACAGGGTGTTTCACTCGCTATTGGCCAAAAAAGATTTTCTTATAACTTTTAAAGTAATTGACTTAATTCAGTGAAATTTGACACAGCCTCAACTCGTGTCTGTGTGTTACATGCCGATATGAACTGGTACACAGCTGAAGAACACATATATATTGTCCAGACTAACTGGAAAACTGAGACATATTGGCACATAACACATATACACGGGGGAAGATATATGAAGGGGCACCACTGTCATTATCGGTGCTGCTATCTATAACATAGCAGCGCCGATGTACAGGGCAATGTATGAAGGGTCAGTGGCACTGACCGTTCTGACAGATGCTGCTGACAGGTATCGACAGCTGCAGCTGTTGTTGCCCTAACACCACAGCAGGGACAGCACCGTCCCTGCTGCGACAGCTGCTGGCTCCGGGGGCTGCACTTGCAATGCTTGCGAGATTTCGCGCATGCCCATTGGATCCGGCCGGGAAGGGAGACACAGCGCATTAACACTCCCCCTCTCTGGCAGATGAGATGTTCATACATCTCATCGGTAGTGCTTCCTACGTCGCCTCGGTTAAGAGTGCCGCTATAATACATCTACCCCAGACATGATGAATGTGGACGCCCCAGTACACAACACCACTTCCTGAGGCAGGAATACCTACTGACTAGCAGTGGTGGCTCGACAGGTGAGGCTGCAGCACAGTCCAAAATTCAAATAGGGAACCACACCAGCTGCCATCCTCACTGCCATCCTCACTGGCTCCTCTATTTGAACTTTGGACTGCGTTGCTGACTAGGGTGGTGAACAGCTGGCCTTCACTTCGCACATGCATGAACAGCTGACCTGGATGCTAATGGCGAACACTTTCAACACTCGCTATGACTTCCACATGTTTCTCATAGACCAAGGTATGTCTGTGTCACATTTCACTAAATGATGTCAATTACTTTAAAAGTTATAACTTTGGGACCAAGAGCAAGTAAAACACCCTGTAGAACCTGAGTGCACCAGTTACTTTAATAAAGTACTGGTACAGTGTGCACCAGGCTGAAATATAAGGCTACTAATAAATTGTAAATTACTTTGGTGCTACTGAACTAATTAGGGATCATCTATCCATTAAATAATTGATCATTCTGATATGAATACAACTCTTGACTGATATTTTATCTGCCATCTCACAATTTTTATTGGTTTCATTAACTAGTGCAGATTCTTATTCATTTTTATATCAGAGAAATATAAGGCTGTCTTTAAGCTGACCAGACTGCTGGAAAGGTAATAGAGCAAGGATTTTCTCTATCCTAACACATCTTCTCTTATCACAGTTTCCTGTCCAGCCTTCTCCCATCTCTTCCTCAGCAAAGGTCAGTGCCTGGTAGCCAACAGTAAAAAGGCCAGAGATAAAAATCTCCACGTTTTGACAGATATAAGTTTCTCTATGTGCAAGGATGGTCTATTTAGTAAGTATCACGGCGGTAAGTGTGTTGCAACAATACTTGTTCTGTTGGCAACAGCAGAAAAAAAATAGTGAAAATATGCTTTATTCTTTTTCCCAGTAGTCAATGTTTATTATATATTTTGAATTTTTTACATATTTTGATTTATTATTTTAGAATATTTTTTTTTACTATGTCACGCAGTCACATATACCATCACACGCAACAGGCAAAGTGGTTCGTAGATCTTACCGCTCCAAGCCAATTTCGCTCTGCTGCCTCAATGATAGGAGATTTAAAAACGTATCAACCTTATCATTGCATATTAATAAATAGATCACTAAGTCTGCTTTCTCAGAACTGCATGCCTTACTTAGATTAGACTCATGATAACATTATACATGTAAATATAGTGCAATGTGGTATACTGTTTCACTTCCCTGGCAAGTAGGAGAACATATTAGCAAAAGTCAAAACAACTGCTGGTAGAGTTAGACTATTTGCTGGGTACTCCTCCAAACACTGCGGTGACGATACATATTGCTAGAACACTTAGAACACTTATAGAAGGAAATGCAGAGGAAACAGCTTGATACGGGGCTAGTTAACATGCAATGTAACTATTTTGCTGGCAATGTGCTTACAATGTATTACTTCATCGGTTATGGTGTGCACTGTCACGCGGTGGTATCTACAGTATCCTATAAACAAAGGATGTTTGTAGGAGTGAGTGCCTGCAGGGCACACATGAAAGTATTCTGATATGAAAACAAATAGCATTGTTTAAAGATATACACAATGTACTGTTCTAAGTATATTCTCTTCAATAACTATCTATAAGCCTAACTTATACATATATACTATCTTACTTTTATATCCCTAAATCGCACACTTATCTTCTGATTTTTTTATGCTAAATACTGGAGTGACCTTTTGGGCATGTAATTCCTTACAATTTATTTATTTAAACACATACAAACAATTATTACTTTTCCCACAGCCAACTCTCCAGCAGATGTGCTATTAATTCCCCCGGGTCTGCAGCCATATATACAGATAAGAGGAGTTGATCTCTGAACTTGGTTTAAGACTTCTGTGACCTTTTCCCAGTGAATCGTGTTCGCAGAGAGAAAGACAAAGGAGCATATTTAGTAAACAGCCATTCTTGAGGATTCCAGCAAAAAATGAAGTATCCCCTACATGTAAGAAGGGGGAGACCGCAGTAGTTATAGGGTTCTATGCGGGCTGCTAAATTATGAAATTTAACAAGCTCTGAAAGCTATGCTTTCCGGAGCCTGGCCCTGTCAGCGACCCCTATAGGTAATGGTATCCTTGTATGACTCGGACTAGGTCAGAGGCAATAACCCTATTTGAAACTACACTAGCATCAGGAAAGCGATTGTGCAGATCCCCAATGCCTGATGTAGCGAGGGCAGAGCCTAACATAATACAATTAATATTGTATCACTCTGCCCATTATACTATTCACATCTCTTGTTTGAAAAAACAACAAAGAGGAGCGCAGTACCACTACAAAGACTATGGATCTATCCACTTAAATAAAAGAAAAATTAAAAAATGTTCTGCGCTGTGAAAATAGAGCAGCTCAGTGTAAATAGATTTCTAAGATATTGTTAAAATACGAGCGCTGCAAGTATGTGTGTAAAACTGAAAATTGTTAGTAGGTATTAAGTGTCAATAATGTATCTATAAAACTGTATCAACAAGAAATATATAAATAAATGTTATATGACAGAATATGTGTTAAATAGAGCACTTTAAAATATATAAAACATATGAAAAATAAAGGATTATAAAAGCATGTGCTTTTTATAAAGCAATATGATGTTTATAGCTCTTTTGAGGTATTAGTTGGAGAGTCCGTCAGTCTATGTGCAGCAGATGAGTACCCAGGAGGGCATGAAACGCTTTGGAGAAAGCGGAGAGAGAACCAAAGTTCAGCTAACATCCAGCAATACAGGAGCCGCACTGTGTACAGAAGTGGCTGATGTGACACCTTCCGTCCCAGCTGACGAACACCACAAGCGGGTTTACCAGCACACGGCCATGGCAGCAGCAAGGAGAAGACCTACCTTATCACAGAGGAAGCCTAGGAGGTAAGATAGGGAAAGTTAGTGAACATCGCTACCTCCATTGTTTTGGCCTCACTGTGAGTTGTGCTGCTCATCTGTTGCACATAGACTGACAGAATCTCTTACTTGCGATCCTTGCTGAATCAGGTCCTCAGTCCTCAGGACTCCCAACAGTGCATGTTTTCCAGGTCTCCTCACAGAGTCACAAGTAAAATAATTAGCTTCACCTGTGGATCTTTTAAAATGTGTCAGTGAGTAATGAATGCACCTGTACACCTGCTGGGTGACCTGGAAAAAGTGAACTATGTGGGGTCCTGACGACTGATGGCCTGATTCAGACCCGCTCGCAGTCCCGTTGCAAGCCCGATGGTCGCATTGGTCTTGACCATCGCGACCATCTTTTTGCCCGCTCGCATATGCTGTGGGTGGTCACCCACAGCTATGCGAGCAGCCAGGAGGCCGCTCCAAGTTTAGGTAGGAGGGCCCTGGTTCAGAGCGAGCGCTCTGGTCAGAGCATCCGGCTCTGAATCAGGCCCTGAGTTTGAGAAACACTGTTCTAGAAGGTGCTAGATAATTGATAAGTAGAATCTGATTGGTTGCTATTAGGGATGTGCGCTGACCCCCGTGTTTTGGTTTTGGATCAAGATCTCCCCTGGTTTTGGATCTGGATTGGTTTTGCCAAAACCTCACCTCGGGTTTTGGATCTGGATTTTTTCTTAAAAAATAAAAAAAAACAGCTAAAATCACATAAAATAGGCCTTTTTTTGTTCCTACAGTATTAATAACCTCAATAACATTTATTTCCACTCGTTTCCAGTCAATTTTGAGCACCTCACAGCTCACAATATTGATTTTTTTAATCTAGTTAAAAGGCCAAAAGTTGCATCCAGCTTGCAGGTTCTAAACTGATTGATATAATTATTAATAGAGTTGAGGACTGTGCAAAGATGATGGTTGGGATACCCTTGAGGATTGAAGAATTGATAGTTGATAGTTGCTGCAGCCCCTGGCTGTAAAATTGATAAATTAATTTAAAAAAATTAATTGGTGCAGCCTCGGACTGAATAATTAATAAGAATTTAATTTAAAAAGTTAAAACAATTCATTGGGTGCAGCCCCATGCTGAATAATTGATAATAAATTAAGTTAGAAACCAACCATAACATTAATTTAAAATGTCAGGCAGCAATGCCCCAACCAGCACATAATGTAAAGGAAAAAGGTCCTTGGGTATTATGTTGTATAAAAAAAAGGGCATTCACAGTTTAACAAACCAATCATTTCAGCCACAGAGACTGCCAATTGTGGTTGAAATTATTGGTTTGTTTGGACCCCCATAAAACAAGCTGCCAATGTGCATTGGACATGGAAATGAAAATGATCCCATACACAAACTGGCTTTATATTACAAGTTGTCGTCGTCCTCGTCATCCCCATCAGTGTGTACATGCTTTTCTTCACACAGTATTAATTTGTCCCCGCTGGAATCCACCATAGGCGCCTCTGTAATTTTTTTATGTAATTGTTGGTAGAGGTCTTCCTCATGGAATTTGTAATTAATTTTAATGAACATCATCTTTTCCACATTTTGAGGAAGAAACCTCCAACGCCGATCACTGACAAGGTTGCCAGCTGCACTGAAAACTCTTTCGGAATACACACTGGAGGGTGGGCAACTTAAGTAATGCAAAGCCAGTTTGTGTATGGGACTCCAAATTGCCTCTTTTTCCTGCCAGTACTGAAAGGGACTGTCTGACATGCTTATTAGGATGTTATATTTGAAATAGTCCTCCTCCATTCTGTGAATGGAGACCGTATCACACATAGTCACAGTAGAAGACATGTCACTAGTAGGCAGTTCTCTCGGGACCGACCATATGTAATTTTTTGGTGAACGATCTGCATGACCAGAAGGCATTCTGTGAGGAAAATTTAGGTTTTTCCTGGCAGCTGCAGGAACTGAAGGAGGGGATGATGGCGGTTCACATGCAGCTGCAGCTGACAATTTGTTTACCAACAGCTCTTTGCATAGTTTTAGATTTCGGTCTGTTGGAAAAAAACTCACAAGGTAGGACTTAAAAATATATTTTTTCAGATTTCAATAGATTGACGACTCTTGGATCCTGGTGACGTGAATCAAGGGCTTGATCCACCAGTCCGACATACCTTGCGCAATCGCTCCGTTTCAGTTACTCCTTTACTTTCTCCAGCTGTTTTTGCAAAAGTCTGATGAGGGGAATGACTTGACTCAAGCTGGCATTGTCTGAACTAACTTCACATGTGGCAAGTTCAAAGGGTTTGAGAACCTTGTACAACACCGAAAATTATTCTCCACTGCACTTGAGTAAGGTGTATTCCCCCTCCACCACCTAAGTCATAGGCCGTTGTATAGCCCTGGATGGCCTTTTGCTGTTCCTCCATCCGCTGAAGCATATAGAGGTTAGAATTCCACCCAGTTACTACCTCTTGCTTCAGCTGATGGCAGGGCAAATTTAACAGTACCTGCAGGTCATGCAATCTTTGAAAAGTGATTGCCGAATGTCTAAGATGTCCGGATATGTTGCGGGCCATGAAGAGCATCTCCTGCATGCCCCTGTCATTTAAATATTGCACCGCCAAATTAATTGTGTGAGCAAAACATGGGACGTGTTGGAATTTGCCCACATGTAATGCTCTCACAATATTGGTGGCATTGTCCGAAATCACAAATCCCGAGGAGAGTTCAAGTGGGGTAAGCCATTTAGCAATGATTTCCCTGAGTTTTTCTAAGAGGTTCTCAGTGGTATGCCTCTTAGTGAAACCAGTTATGCAAACAGTAGCCTGCCTCTGTGTCAGCTGTCTTTTGGTAGATGTTGCTGCTGTAGAAAATACACCTACCCAGTGGGCTGTCACAGTCATGTAATCCTTAGCTTGCCCTGTCTCACTTGTCCACATATCAGTGGTCAAGTGGACAGTGGGTACAATGGCATTTCTGAGGCCATTAATAAGGTTTTTTTTTAATGTTCTTGTAGAGACTTGGAATTGCTGTCCTAGCGAAGTGGAATCTAGAAGGGATCTGGTAGCAAGAACACAGGACCTCAATTAACTATTGAAAACCCACTGCAGTAATGGCGGATACTGGACACACATCTAATACCAGAATAGCTGTTATGGCATCAGTAATCCGCTGTGCAACTGGGTGATTGCTGTCATACTTGTTTGCCCTTGCAAACATTTGTTTAACAGTTAATTGTTTTTTGGAGGATACACTGCAAGCAGTCTTTCTCCTGGTCCCCTTCTGGGATGAAGATCCACTCACAGCAACAGCAGCAGCACAGGCCTAGTCATCAAGGATCCTTCTGAGGAATCACGGATAGGAGAGGAGTCAATCATGCTTCGAATAAAAACATTGGATGCAGCAGGACTACTACCAATGATGAATGAGGATTTTCATGATGCAGGTGTTGGTGTTGGAGATCGAAGGTGCTTGGATCCCACAGAGAAGGAGCAGGTGGGTGACACTGGACTTGTTATGTTTTTTTGAGTTTTGGAACTTGGTGACATACACTTTGATATTTGATGAATGAGCTCCAAGTGATGTAAAAGGAGGAGGTTCCTAGGTGGTTTAGGTCCCTCCCTCTACTCACTCTTGCTTGGCAATGGTTACATATGGCTTGACAACTGTTGTCCGGATTGGGGTGGAAATAATTCCACATGTGAGAAGTGGATTTTTTTGTCTTTTGCCCCGACATGACAACAATGGGCTTTGGCTTTTTCAATCCATGGGCAACAGCTGTTGCCTTACTTACACAAAGGACATCCTTGGCATCAACATCTTCATCATCAACATCCTCATCATCCTTAGCACCTTCAACTACCAAAATATCCTCCTCCTCCATGTGCAATTCCACAGAAGCATCCTCACTGACTATGTCTGCAAGATGTTGACTGCCCTTCCCCACATTTTCAGACGGCACACAAATGTTGGAAATTGGAGGATCCTCCAGTACACTAGTATTTAGGTCTGGCTCACACATGGCATCCGCGGACACATGTGCACTCTCCTCGGGGATTTGTGATTTTGATTTTTTTTTTGAGCTGTCTTACTCTTCATAACAACTTTACATTTTTTAATGGTACCACCAACACTACTACTACTACAAGCAGAAGGGCTATCAGAATCAGCAGTCAACATAAATAAAGGCCAAGGCCTTATCCTTTCCTTGCCACTTCGTGTAGTGAATGGTATATTGCCAATTTTTTGTTTATCTAAAGGCAACTTGCCGTTTGATTTTTTTTTCTTTACTATAGTAAAAGTAGCTTTACCATATCCATGGCGTGACTTAAGCCCTGGGGCATGGGCCTTCATAGAGGACAAGGAAGTTGACGGCCGTGCATTATCATGATGACTGCTGGCGGCAGCTACAACACGTGGTTCTTGGCCTTGCTCTCCTGTCATGTGACAGCCCTCCATATTTTCTGCGGTCTTGAAGCAGTGTCACAAGCACCAATAGTGTAGCCAAGATGCGGCTACAAAATTCACAAACGTGTAGTCTTGTGCACACCCAAAAAAATATACAAAAGACACTATTTTTTTTTTCTTTTTTCGGGTCCAGAACTTGGGCCCAGAGCACAGATTGATGACGAATGGGCAGCACTAGGTTGCAACTTGCGTTGCTGGCTGTATATTGATCTTGTGTGGCAAAGCCTAATACACACAGACACACAGAAAATAAATAGACAAAAGACACTATTTTTTTTTGTGTTTTTTTCTAGGTCCAGAACTTGGGCCCAGATGGACGCAGCAGACAGCACAGCACCAGCCCAGATGGATCAGCAACAGCACCAAGATAGACACAGCAGACAGCACAGCAGTGACAGCACCAGATGGAACAGCACCAGCCCAGGACACAGCAGGCAGCACAGCACCAGCACAGGTAAGTAGTACTACCTCTCCCAGCCCTACACTACCCACCCTCCCTGTTCATGTTTCCACAGCCAGAGTGAAATGGCGGCCGCCGTGTGGTCCCGTATATACATAGAGACGAAAGCTCGCAAGCCACGAGATTTCATCTCTATGGTTTTGCCTCGGTTTGAGATCCGGGGCCAGCGCGGGAACCGAACGCACGTTCGGTTCTCGCCTCCGATTTCAAACTTCGGGTGGGTTTGCATCTCTGAGACCCTAACCCGCTCATCTCTAGTTGCTATGAGCAACTCCTCCACGTCTAAAAACCCCTAGGTATTTTCTTTTTACATCTGATACTTCCAGCTATTATAAAAATATCAATATTACATCAAGACAGATAGCATATGGCAGATAACATCTGGTTTCTGTATTTGTTCCTACTTGAAGTTTGATCACATATTTTGGTCAGATTGCTCTTTCACTACCCCTGCTTTTTAGGTGCCCAAAGATGGCTTTTATATACAATCTAACCATCTATATGCAGACATGGATGAAAGTGCTTTCATGTACACATCTTCTGTCCAGGTAATTGCTTTTACCAGGTCAGAAGATAAACATCAGCAATGTACAGTACATACTAATTAAACTGCACAAGTGGGATTAAAATTCCTATTTATCTGTGTGAGCAGTATTATAACAGAACATCAAAAGAACATAGCTTTCAATATACCCAGATATGCCCATAACCTCTACAGGCTCCAATAGCTAATGCCATATTTAGACAGAGTTGGCCATTGTAGCCTGTGGGCCACATTTTTACAAATTCTTCAGGCTAGGGATCCAGTCATTGCTGCGCCTGAGCAGTATCAATGCCGGGTTCTAATCAGAATTTTTATACTTTGCAAGGATGGAGGACCTCATTCAGAGTCGGTCGCAAGCGCTGAGTGCTCGCAACCGGCTCGATGTTTTGGTCCTGCGCACGCGCAGCGGCCTCACTGCGCGTGCGCAATCCCCGGTGCGAGAGAGAAACTCTCTCGCTCCGGAGCTCACTACAAAAGGGGTGGCTGTCGATGTTGATCGACAGCTCGCCCCGTTTGGTAGGCGGGCGGGGGGTGGTTTCACAAATGGAGGCGTTCCTGACGGAATGCTTGCCGTTTTGTGGATGGCCGCACTGATAGCAGCAGTGATATCAGTGGGGAGTTTCCTGCTGGTTCAGAGCAGGAAGCTCCCTGGGGCTTGCGGTTGCCGAGACCCAACCTTAGGGTCTCGTCGTAAGCCCTGATGGTCGCGATGGTCTTGACCATCGCGACCATAAACCTGGCCGGTCGCTAAGCTGTGGGTGGTAACCTACAGCTTAGCTAGCGACCAGGAGGCCGCACAAAAAAAAAAGAAGTGCCCGCCCTCATTCAGAGAGTGTGATCACTTCTTGCCACCGCCTCTGAATGAGGGCTGGACTCCTATAGTAGCCTGTGTCCCTGCAAGTGTTTTAATAGATTGCCTATAATTATGTTCTCATTGTAGTGATATGCAGCTATGAGAAATTTTAATTAACAATTCTAAAATGTGATTATAGAAAAAATTTGTCCCTTAGCATTATTCTGATATCTAAGAATAAACATACTTGCCTACGTTAAAAAAACTACACTTGTGTGCATCGTACTGAATAGTGAGTGTGCTGCTCCATCTGAGAGGCATGTCATAAAATAATGCAAACGTTTCACCATATATGTGATTGTGCATTAAAACTACTTTCATCTTAATACCTCCTCTTATGAGGTTCATGAAATTCATCACACAAGCATTTTCTTGTAGCACACAACTTCCTTGTTCCTCTCCCTAGTGTTGGTTGAGAGTGATGACATCATGGCCTGGCCTCAGGGAGATTACTAAACACTCCAGGAAGTCAGGGAATCACCACTATTTCAGGGACTCTTCCTGATAGAGGATTCCCAGTGGAATTTACAATCTATGGGCCTGATTCAGACCCGACCGCTAGATGCGTACACTCGCACCCAGCCAATGCAAATTCAGCCGTTATTTTATCATTTTAGTGGGTGTGGCTGCATCTGAGAGACCAGGGTCAGGGCTCAGGATCACCACCAGGCAAAGGGCCTGGTCAGTCCAGGCCCCCTGCTTAGTCCAGGCTCCATACCCCAATACTCACTGATGACAGCCCTGTGCATATGTACAGTTGCCCAATTGCGCATTTTGTATTTATCATTAGGCAGATTTGACCACATTTCAATCAGCAGAATTTCCCAAATGTTTATTTGGCAGGTCGATCGCACTGCAAGGCATAAGCACGCCCACTATGTCTTGACGTGCGATCGTTTTGTGTATGCAGACGCCCACCAGCCAGTCTAAAGGTGCCCACTTGTGCACATCATCTCCAGAAAAGTGTATACAACCATTGGTACATCGGGTACCATCGGATACGATCGCAGCGCTTGTGGTTGACCATACCCTGCCTCAAGCACTTCAGTGTACCAACAATCCAGGTGAAGTGTACTATGACGCTGCCTCTTAATTCTGCACGCCTCTGAAAAGGCGTTGAGATGCTCAGGCACGCCTGCGTTTGCATCTCCACTCCTCCATTATTAAATGGCCAGCCCCTAACACAACCCACAAACGGCTTCTCCTGTCACTCACTGTGCTGGGCAGTCTTTGCACTAGTTCGCAAACATGCACTGTGATGCGTACGCATGCGCAGAATGTGAAAATCGGCCAGCTACGAGCGAACGCATCCTAGCGAGTGGATCTGAATCGAGCCCTATGTTCCCTCCCACATGCACTAGGGGTCATTTTTTCTTGGAAGCCAGTTGACCTACCAGTATGTTTTTGGAGTATAAGAGGAAACCGGAGTACCTGAAGGAAACCCATGCAAGAACAGGGAGAATATACAAACTCCACACAGGTAGGGCCATAGTGGGAGTCAAACCCACATTGTCAGAGCTGTGAGGCATTAATGCTAACCATTACACCATCTGTACTTGTTTACTCTTCTGAATTTCTGAGACACTCCCAAATTTGCGGAGAGTTTTCTTGCTTGAACCTTCCCCTCTTGGACCACCCTCTCCACAAATCTCCTGGATTTCAGCATTGAAAAATTGTTAAGTATGATGCAATGTGGTTAGGAGATCTTTCTGGCCCATTAGAGGGGTGTGGTCATGCGCCATTGTAAATACTAGGTTTTTTTTCACATGCTGTAGAGTTGCCACATCATTTTAGTGGGTGTGGCTGCATCTGAGAGACCAGGATCAGGGCTCAGGATCACCACCAGGCAAAGGGCCTGGTCAGTCCAGGCCCCCTGCTTAGTCCAGGCCCCATACCCCAATACTCACTGATGGTAGCCCTGTGCATATGTACAGTTGCCCAATTGCGCATTTTGTATTGATCATTAGGCAGATTTGACCACATGTCAATCAGCAGAATTTCCCAAATGTTTATACACCAGCTAAAGTTGCCCAAATGCTGGTGAGTCACAGAAGAATGAAATATCTACTGCATACACACGGGACGATTGACTCCATGAGCGACATTGTCCCGTGGGTCCCTGGCAGGGGCGTGCTCAGTGTCGTTAATGACACTGAGCACAAACACTGGCTGACATCAAGAACGATTTCTTTCAGTGTCAGCCACCATCCGTCATCCCCGAACATGTTCAACCTGACAATATCTATCATCTACAAACGGGAGCGGGCATTGGTAGTTTTCGTTCATCGTTTTGGCCCTGAAACTGAACGATTTTTTGGGCGACTAAACGATAAAGATATTGTTATCATTCAGTAATCCAAAAAATCGCTGCATGTGTACGCATCTTTACACATTTCATCTGTGATTTGAGACTTCAACAGGGGTATTGGTTGCTTGTGCTAGCGCTTAGCACTCTATAATTAACAAGTTGCTTTCTGAAATATGTGTGGCCACTGTTTGGTGACTGCTCAATTCCTGTAATATTTGATTCTGATTTAACTTTTAAATAGTTATGTTATTTAATTTATCAAAGTTCATAATTAACCCTCAGGGCCACTAAGAAATATTGTGGTCCCAAGTACTAGAGGAGGGAATGGCCAAAGAGTGGGAATGGCTCCAGAACAGATTGACTATGGACACTATGGTGGCAGACCACATTGGACATTGTGATTCTACAGCATCTACAGAGCCAAAAGTAGACTAAACATGCACTACTCAAGTTCCTTAACCACTTACTTTGCGATGTGGCATGGAATGCGATGGCAGGCAAGTGGGGTTTCCTTGCTGCCATTGCATTTCATGCGACCGCAGACTCTGCTGCTCTCCATCACCCTGTAAGAGGAAATACTTTACTCCCTTTTGCTGAAGGGGCCGGGCTGTGAAGCCGGCAGTCAGTGACCGCCAACATCACATGCTTTTTGTGTGCCTCAGAATGCTTTGTGATTAACTTTCTGGGACAATCATTCAGGAGGATAGTTGGAGAGTGACAGGAGAGCTGAAAATAACCTCTGATCACAAATCTCTGGACTGACAGAGGGACTTCATGCTCAGAGGGGACTAATCGGTCCCTTTTGAGATGCATGCTACATGCTCCACTGCGCTCTTCATATACATATATTTTTATATATATATATATATATATATATATATATATATTATAAGGGCACGGTAGTGTCCTAATATTAAGGCTGCATCTAAAAAAACAGATTTCTCCATAGAGAATTCCGGAGGGGGGCAGGGTGTTCAAGGGGCTACACTTCCAAAGCTATTGGAGGTATGGATCTGAAATTTGGTATGGCTGGGTAGAACTGTCCCTGGGTGCTGCATGCCAAATTTCAGGGCATAAACATAAAAATTGAGGATTTGGCAGTAATCTAAAGCTCCAACTGTCACTTTTTTCTGACATTGTCAATTAGGAACCCTTTTCTGTTGGAGTCTATGGGGGATTTTTGGGAAGGCAAAACTCAGGGTAGGGTGGAATTTAGACTTGGGGTTTGTTTTATTAGGTATCTGTTGTGCCAGGGTAAGTGCTTTTGTGGTTCAGGTAAATTAGAAAGTTACAGTTTTTAAACTAAGACCTCAAGAATGCACCATTGTAAAGATAGCACTTTTCAACTTGTTGCGCAGCCGCAGTAGGAGCCTCCAGCAGGTGTAATAACTGTGGCTTCACTTGGGTGCACAAAGATGGCCGTTGTTTGCGGGCTTTAGCAGTGGTGGGCTCGGGGGAAAGAAGCTGGTGTTAGCTGCAGCGGGAGCCGGCGGAAAGGCACGGGGGGTAGTGGGCGTTAGCTGCGGCAAGAACCCGGGGACAGTAGCGGGCTTTAGCAGCGGCAGTGCGGGTGGCAGTGCAGATGGTAGTGGGGCAGGCGTTAGGACCCAGGGGTGGTAGCAGCACACAGAATGCAGGCTCCGATCTGGTAGATCCATAATACCTGCTTCTGTGTTTAATTAAAAAAATGGAGTGGCCCCGCCCCCAGAAAAAAACAATCAGCACCGGGCTTTGGAGCCCCAGTACTGGTTGTGCTAAATACAGGGGACAAATGACGTAGGGGTCTCCCGTATTAAGCACAACCAGCACCAGGCTTTTCAGAACCAGACCTGGTTGGCAAAATATGGTGGACAAATGATGTAGAGGTCCCCCATATTTAGCGCTACCAGCACAGGGCTCTGAGTCGGTCCTGGTTTTATAAATAGAGGGGGGAAATGCGAATGGTCCCCCTGTATTTACCAGAACCAGCACCAGACTCCTTCTACCGGGGGGTGATGCCACAGGCAGGGGAGCCCTTTCACTGGGCCTCCCAGCGGCAGCATCACCCCTGACCACTAGTCAGCCCAGGCCTGGGGAGTTGGGGACCCCCCCAATAAAGTGGTCCCCCACCTCAGGGTACCCCAGGTCCAGGCTGATAGCCCGGGGCTATCCCCAGCACCCCTGAGCGATGGGTGTAGGATTGATTATGTAAAGTGTGGTGCATATGAAAATATAAATATTGTCTTTTGCTGTGGAACTCCAGTTCCCAGCAAGCCTCCCCCACATGCTGGTACTTGGAGAACCACAAGTATCAGCATGCGGGGCATTATGGGCTTGCTGGTACTTTTAGTTCCACAGCAAAAGCAATATTAAAAAAACACACAACACTAGAAAAGTACAATTTTATTAAAACATACATGCACACACACATGTACTCACTCATGCACACACTATCTCACATACTCACCTAGTATCCCTGAAGCCAATCTGTCCTCTTCTCCAGTGGGTAATCCAATGGGGAGTACCTGTAATAAAAATTCCATACTCACCTCCTCTTATGTGTGGATCAGGTCCTCTTCACACAATCCAGGGTCTTGTAAAAAAAAAAAAGAAGATACCTGGACCCTCGCACATTAGTAGTGTTCTCTAAGAACACTACTACCCGAATGACAGTTCCGCCCGGGATTTCAGTACTGAAATTCTGATGCGGAGTGCTCATTGGCTGAGAGAGGTGAGCCTTCCGCCTCTCAGCCAATGAGCTGTTCTCACCATTGACTTCAATGGTGAGAACCAAGCATGCCCTTTTCAAATTTCCACCTCAGCGCTATTTTGGAAATTCAAAGATGGCCACCGCGAGCCAATCACGGCTCGCGACATCATCGCCCCGCCCCCTCGGCTGGCTTAACTATAACCAGCATGAGGCCTCGTCCATTCAGGCATCGGCGGGGGAGATGGAGAGACCAACTGAAGCATGAAGACGCGGTGGAAGCCCTGGATGGGCAGTTGCGCAAAAGAGCTTAATGGCCACCGCGCTCCTGGTGATGATGCCATAGAAGTCCTGCGGGAGCGGCAGTCATGTAAAAGAGCTTAAAGGCTGCCGCTCCCCAGGTGAAGGTGCAGCATAATAAAATACTGTGTCTGTTTTATTTTAAAATTTATTTTGCAGGGGTACTATAGGTGCCAGCAGACCCTGCCTGCTAGTACTTGTGGTTCTCCAAGTACCAGTATGCGGGGATGCCTGCTGGGACCTGTAGTATTACTGCAAAAAATAATATTTATATTTTCATACTGTATGCACCCCACAACACAATCAACCCACCACCCACCGCCCTGGGGTGTTGGGGATAGCCCTGGCACTGTCAGCCTGGGCCTGGGGTGCCATCAGGAGGGGGACCCCATTATTGGGGGGCCCCCAGCTCCCCATGGATCCCCGGCCTGGGCTGACTAGCGGTCAGGGGTGATGATGCGGCTGGGGGGCCCAATGAAAGGGCTCCCCTGGCTGTGGCATCACCTCCCCCCGCTAGAAGGAGTCTGGTGCTGGTGCTAGTAAATAAAAAGGGACCCTATGCATTTTTCCCCCCTGTATTTCCAGAACCAGGACCGCCCAGAGCACTGTGCTGGTTGCACTAAATACGGGGGACCCCTACGTCATTAGTCCCACGTATTTTGGCAACCAGGACTGGTTCTGAAAAGCCTGGTGCTGGTTGTGCTTAATACGGGGGACCCCTATGTAGTTTGTCCCCTGTGTTTAGCACAACCAGTACTGGGGCTCCAAAGCCCGGAGCTGGTTGCCTTCTAGGGGGTGGGGCTATGCCTTTTTTTTTCTTTACACATTCAATTTTTAACAGATGTGTAGATGGATCTCACTGCTGCATTCGTGCATCTGTGACTTATTGATTTTTTCAGGTGCATACGCACTTCCAGTGAGCCCTCTGTCGTCCACTGATGCCCCCTTTGCACTGCACTGCTGCCATTGCTCTACACCACCGCTGCTGCCACTACCCCACACGCCTACAGCCGTCTCACATGCTGCACCTCCCAAACCTACCTCCAGTGTGCTGTCCCCTCTTCCACCTGCATTAGTGTACCATTTTGTTGCCCTTCTCCCCTGCAGGTGGCCCAGTTTGCTCATCCAAATGCTGATAGTTAATACATTTTAAAAAAGCTATGAAATTCCATAGACAAAAAAACTTACGGTTTCACATGTCTCATTATGGCTGCTTAGACATGATCTGAAAATTCACAAAACCTATTGATTTTCTGCCACTCAAACTTCAAAAAGCAATGAAATTACGATCATTAAGGCTGATGCCTTAATGGATGTGTTCCTTGTGCAATACAGATATGGTATGCCATCACACCCTGTGGTTAACTGCAGATTCAGCACTCTCACAGAATGAGATTGCTGTCACTCACAAAATGGTGGAGCTGCTAATTTACAGAATTGTGTGCTCATTGGAATACACACATTGTCACGGCTGCCGACACTTGAGACTCCTGGAGGGAGGCAGGCCTACTAGGCACAATAAACTGGGGTGGTCTTAGGAATGACCTTTCCATAAAACTCAGTAGCACAGGTTAAAAGTAAAATAGAATTTATTCACAAAAGAATGATAATAAACAAAGTCTCAAATAGCACAGAGGTTCACATATGCAATAAGAAAGTATAGGAGAGAATCCCCAAATATATATATGCAGTCTTTAACATATAAGAACTAACGTGGTAGGGAACCCCGATTCCAGAATGAGGCTAACACCTCAGGATGACATTGAGGACCTTTGCCAGGGTATAACCCTGTAGTAATGGAAATCTGGAGCAGAGCAGGCCCTGCAGAATAATATAGTTCCGGGACAGGGCCGAGCCCTGTGGTGCAGTGAGAGATGAAGCAAACTTGAGCCTTGTAGGGTAGTGAAATCGAAGCAGAGTTAAGCCCTGTAAGGTGATAACATTCCAGGATAGGGTTGAGCCCTGCGGTGTGGCTAGAGTTCAGAGTGGGGTTGAGCCCGTGATGCAGAGAGGATTGTAGTGGGGTTGAGCCCCGTGATGCGCAGAAGATTGTAGCAGGGTTGGGCCCTGTGGCGTGGCTAGGGTTCGGAGCTGTGTTGAGCCCCGTGATGCAGAGAAGACTGTAGCAGGGTTGAGCCCTGTGATGCGGAGAAGATTGTAGCAGGGTTGGGCCCTGTGGTGTGGCTAGGGTTTGGAGCAGGGTTGAGCCCCATGATGCAGAGATGACACTGTAACGGTGCTGTTGACAACTGTAACAAGGATGAGTTCAATATCCACAGGAACGGAAAGACAACAGGCAAAGTAAATAGTGCAGCAAAATGGTGAAACTGCAGAGAAGGAGCAATAAGCAATACTTAGGCAATCGGAATGCTGAGCCCTGTAGTGCAGCAGGTGACTGACATCAGAAGTTCATCTGGAATATAACAAAGTCCACAGCAATCCACAGGCACAGCGGGGATCTGGTAGGAATCCAAGAAAAGACCTGAAAGCAACATTGCACAGACACTGAGACACAGTTAGTAACAGGCTTTATACTAGAGGTCTGTGATCCTTAGGAAGTTTCAGAACATGTGACCCAACTGGAATCAGGTTTGAAATAATGAGCAATTTAGGAATCCCACAACCTGAGGACACCTGGGAAACAATGATCACTTTAACACTCTATCCCCTGAATGAGAAGCATGCCAGCAAGCAGGATAGCTCCTCCAATGACCACAATGGAACTTTGGCAAAAGTAGTCTATCTTTATTTACTGAAATAGTCGCAGTCCTGACAGTATCCCCCCCCCCTTTTTGGGTGGTCTCCAAACACCCACCAGGTTTCAAAGGGAATTTAGCATGGAAATTATGTATCAACTCAGGAGCATGGCCATCAGAGTCTTTAATCCAAGATCTCTCCTCCAGGCTATAACCCTTCCAGTCTACAAGATATTGCAATTGATTTTGATGTTTACGTGAATCCAGAATCTTATCGATCTCAAACTCCACACCTCGAGCAGTTGTTATGGGAGTTACTTGAGGCAAGCTGTCATGGAATCGATTAAGAATCAATGGTCTAAGGGCCTGATTCAGAGCCGAACGCTCTGACCAGAGCGCTCTCTCTGAATCAGTGCCCTCCTCCATGAAAATGGAGCGGCCTCCTGGACGCTCGCATAGCTGTGGGTGACCACCCACAGCATATGCGAGCGTCCATGATGATGGTCGCGATGGTCTTGACCATCATGACCATCGGGCTTGCAACGGAGACCCTGCGGTAGGGTCTTGCTGCCGCAAGCCCTGGAGTGATTTTGGCTCTATCAGAGCCAAAATCACTCCCACTGACATCACTAGTGATGTCAGTGGGGCCGGCTTCAGATGGTAGGCGTTCCCATGGGAATGCCTCTGTCTGGCAGGCATGCCCCCGGCACGCCCACCAAAGGGGCGTGCTGTCAATCAACATCGACAACACGCCCCCTTTGGTGTGAGACCCGGAGCGATGGAGAGCCCGTCGCTCGCCGGGTCTCGCGCATGCGTACGACGGAGCTCCCTCCATCGTGCGCATGTGCAGTGGGGGAACATTGACCCGCTTGCGAGCGTCCTGCGCTCGCGAGCGGGTCTGAATGACCCCCTAAGCAAGGAGACATGAAAGGAGTTAGGTACACGCATAATTGGAGGTAACTGTAACTTACATGCCACTGGGTTGATAATTTTTATAATATGAAAAAGACCAATAAACCGGGGAGCAAACTTCATGGTAAGTACTTTAAGTCGAAGATTTCTAGTAGACAACCAGACATGATCCCCAACAGAATACTTAGGAACAGCCGAACGTTTTCTATCAGCAAAGGTTTTATAATTGTGAGAGGCTTTCTTAAGACACTTATGTACCTGGGTCCAAATTCCAGAAAAATGTTGGAGGGTAGCTTTAGCTGCTGGGACGTCCACAGTAGGAATTGACTGAAGCTCAGGAACTCGAGGATGTCGACCAGTATTGTAGCAGACGAATAATGAAAGTTATGAGCAAACTCAGCCCACGGCAAAAAATCCATCCAATAATCTTGGGAGGAAGAAATATACAATCCTAAGAAGGTCTCCAACTCCTGGTTCACTCAGTTTGTCCATTTGACTGAGGATGATATGCAGAAGAAAACTGTAATTTAATTTGCAATGATGAACATAAAGCCCTCCAAAACCGAGCAACAAACTGGACACCCCGATCAGACACTATCTCAGAAGGAAATCCATGAAGATGAAATATCTCTTTGATAAATATTTGTGCTAATTTGAGGGCTGATGGAATGCGAGCCAAAGGACCAAAATGAGCCATCTTGGTAAAACGATCCACTACTACCCAAATAACTATACACCCCCTAGACTCAGGAAGATCTTTAATAAAATCCATGGAAAGATGGGTCCATGGTTGGGTGGGAATGGGTAGTGGATGGAGAGGACCAACTGGAGACTGCCGGGAGGACTTATGTTGTACACACTTAGAACAAGAATGTATAAACTGTTGGACATCTTTTTTCATGGAAGACCACCAATAGGAACGTTGCAAAAAAGAGTACGTTTTAGGAAACCCCTGGATGTCCAGAGAAACGAGAATTATGAGCCCAGGAAAGAAGTTTACCGCGTAACTCAGGTGCCACAAATATCTTCCCAGGAGGAGGATCAGAAGAGATGGAAATTGAAGGAAAGGCCAGAGGGTTTATTATAGGGTACCTTTGATCCTCATTTTGTTCTTTCTCTTCCAACATTGAGCGTGAGAGAGCATCTGCCTTTTTATTCAAAGAACCTGGACGAAACCTGAGGACAAAATCAAAACGAGAAAAGAAGAGTGCCCAAGGAGCTTGTCGTGGGTTCAAACAATGGGCAGTCTTCAAATACAACAAATTTTTATGGTCCGTAAAAATAGTAACAGGATGTTTTGCGCCTTTTAATAAATATCTCCACTCTTCCAAAGCTAACTTAATAGCTAACAGTTCTTGGTCCCCGATGGAGTAATTACTCTCAGCACTAGAAAACTTCGTGAACAGAGGGCCTGATTCAGACCCGCTCGCGAGCGCTGAGCGCTCGCAAGCGGGTTGATGGTGCCCTAGTGCACATGCGCACGACGGAGGCTGCTCGAGACCCGGCTAGCGACGGGGAAGCCGTCGCTCCGGGTCTCGCACCAAAGGGGGCATGCTGTTAATGTTGATTGATAGCACGCCCCCTTTGGTGGGCGTGCCGGGGGTGTGGCTACCAGACGGAGGCATACCCATGGGAACGCCTACCGTCTGGGTCCGGCCCCACTGACATCACTAGTGATGTCAGTGGGAGTGATTTTGGCTCTGATAGAGCCAAAATCACTCCAGGACTTGCTGTCACCGAGACCCTACCGCAGGGTCTCGTCGCAAGCCCGATGGTCACAATGGTCTTGACCATTGCGACCATCTTTTTGGCCACTCGCATATGTTGTGGGTGGTCACCCACAGCTATGCGAGCGGCCAGGACTCCCTCCAAGTTTAGGTAGGAGGGTCCTGATTCAGAGCGAGCGCTCTGGTCAGAGCGTCCGGCTCTGAATCAGGCCCAGAATCCACAAGACACTGTTCTCCCATCTGTAGCCCCAACTCTATAAGTGACTAGCATAAATGGTTTCTCAACGTCAGGTTGAACTAGAATATGGGCCGCAGAAAATGCATCTTTAACAATCTGAAAGGCATTCAATGCCTCTGGGGACCATACTTTGGGATTAGCCCCTTTTTTTGTCATAGCAGTAATTGGGGCTACAATCATTGAAAACGCTTTGATAAATTTTCTGTAATAATTGTCAAAGCCTAAAAATCTCTGAATAGACTCTAACTTCTCAGGGTACATCTGAAGTTCAGAACCGGAAATTATATACCCCAAAAAGAGTATCACTGGGACTACAAAAACATACTTGGAGATCTTACCATAAAGTTTATTAGCTTGAAGATGACTTAATACCTCTTTAACATGGGTACGATGATCAGAAAGATTCCTGGAAAAAAACAAAATATCATCAAGATAAACAATAACAAACTGATAAAGTATATCTCGGAAAATTTCATTCACAAACTCCTGGAACACTGCAGGAGCATTACATAAACTAAAAGGCATGACGAGGTTCTCATATTGGCCATCTTGCGTATTAAACGCTGTTTTCCACTCATCACCCTCTTTAACTCTGATCAAGTTATAAGCTTTTTTTAGATCAGGTTTAGTAAATAGTTGAGAACCCTTAACTCTATAAAAATATTCCGTAATGAGAGGTAAAGGATATTTATTTTTTACTGTAATCTCATTTAGACCTCTAAAGTCGATACGTGGACGAAGACCGCCATCTTTTTTCTTTACAAAAAAGAAGCCCGCTCCAGCGGGAGATGAAGAAGGCCTGATAAACCCCTTTCGTAGGTTATCTCACACATACTCCGACATGGCTTGAGTCTCAGGAACAGAGGCCCTGATTCAGAACCGGACGCTCTGACAGAGCGCTCGCTCTGAATCAGGGCGTCTTTTTTTTTTATGGAGCCGCCTCCTGGCCATTCGCATTGCTGTGGGTTCCCACCCACACCTAATGCGAGCAGCCAGGATGATGGTCATGATGGTCAGTGGGGCCGCCCACAGACGGTAGGTATTCTCATGTGAACGCCTCCATCTGGGCAGCCACCCCCCAGGCCCGCCCACCAAAGGGGGTGTGCTGTCACTCAACATCGACAGCACGCCCCCTTTGTTGTGAGATCCGGAGCGATGGATTGCCCGTCGCTATCCGGGTCTCGTGCATGCTGGCTCCATCGTGCGCATGCGCTCTGGCCCACCATTGACCCGGTTGTGAGTGCTCAGCGCTTGCGACCGCATCTGAATCAGGCCCAGAGAGAGGGTATACTCAACCTTTAGGTTGCATTTTACCAGGGATAAGTTCAATAGGACAATCTCAGGGATGATGCGGTGGAAGTTTGTCTGCCGCCTGCTCAGAAAAGACATCAGCAAATTCATGATAAGGCTGTGGGAGAGAGAGTGGAACATCTACTTTCACTTCAGCCAATTGTACCACAGGAATCAAACAATTTAATTTGCATTTGGGACTCCAAGACAGAATTTGAGAACAAGTCCAATCAATACATAGAAATAGGTACAGGTTGAGTCTCCCATATCCAAAATGCTTGGGACCAGGGGTATTTTGGATATCGGAATATTCCGTATTTTGGAATATTTGCATAATATAATGAAATATCTTGGGAATGGGACGCAAGTCTAAGCACAGAATGCTTCTATGTTTTATATACACCTAATATACACAGCTGCAGGTAATTTTATACAATATTTTCAATAATTTTGTGGCTCAAGCAAAGTTAGTGTACATACATGAAATTCATTTATGTTTAATATACACCTTATACACAAAGCTTGAAGGTAATTGTATACAATATTTTTAATAATTTGTGCTTTAAACAAGGATTATGTACATTGAACCATCAAAAAGCAAAGGTGTCACTATCTCAGTCATGCTAAAAATTTTCTGTATTTTGGAATATTCCATATTTTGGAATATTTGGATATGGGAGACTCAACCTGTAATACAAAAACTCTAAACTTTCTTCATGCAAAGCTCCTACCAACTTCACAGACTTTGTTTGCTGTGTAACATATCCATTAGAAATTCTAGTCCCATTTACTGCAGAAAGGGAAAAAGAACGGGTTAATTTGACAACAGGAATTTTCAACTCTTGAACCAAAAACAATGAAATAAAACTGAAAGCTGCTCCAGAATCTAGCAATGCAGAAAACTCTTGACAGGAAGAACCAAAGTCAGGAATGCTCACAGAAATTAAACAATCTTTTTTGAGGGAAACTTTAGAGAGTACCCCTAGTTTGACTTCCCCTCCATCAACTAGGGATGACCGTTTCCCGGCCTTATTGGACATTTAGCCAAAATATGTTCTGAGGATGCACAATACAAGCACAGATTAGAACGCCTTCTACATTGCTTCTCCACTTCAGACAATTTGACTTTATTAATTTGCATAGGCTCATCAGATGTACCATGAACAGAGCGAGACTGGGGAAGATAATTTTTAGAACACTCAGTGCGTTTCCTCTGAACCCCTCATTCTCGCATACGCAGATCAATTTTAATAGTCAATGAAATTAACTCATCCAAACTCTCAGGAAGATCCCGAGTCGCCAACTCATCTTTAAGTCTCTCAGAGAGACCATTCCAATATGCTGCTCTTAATGCCTCATTTTTCCACTTAAGTTCTGCAGCTATAGTTTGAAAACGAACCACAGATGCAGCCACTGATCTTCCAGGTTCATCAAATATCCTTTTAAAAGTAGAAACAAAAGCTTGGTAATTAGACATTGAGGCATCATTTCTCTCCCATAAAGGAGAGGCCCACTCAAGAGCAGTACCAGACAATAATGACATAATATAAGCCACTTTGACACAAGGGGTATCTGAGGTAACAATTCAAAATGAATCTCACATTGGATGAGAAATCCTCTACATGTTTTTGGATTACCATCATAAGAGGTGGGAGTTGGTAGGCGTAAATGAGTATCAAAAAGTTTATCAAGACGTGTGGAACAATCCTGTAGATATTGCAAAACTTGAAATTGAGCATTTTCCTGTACTTCCAAACAGGTGGTCAAACCCTGAAGCACCTGAACCCCAGTAGCCTGTTCCAGATCCGGATTCATTTTTAGGTCTGTGCAAACTGTTACGGCTGAGACTCCTGGAGGGAGGCAGGCCTACTAGGCACAATAAACTGGGGTGGTCTTAGGAATGACCTTTCCATAAACTCAGTAGCACAGGATAAAAGTAAAATATAATTTATTCACAAAAGAATGATAATCAACAAAGTCTCCTATAGCACAGAGGTTCACATATGCAATAATAAGTATAGGAGAAAATCACCAAATATATATATGCAGTCTTTAACATATAAGAACTAACGTGGTAGGGAACCCTAAGTCAAGAATGAGGCTAACACCTCAGATGACATTGAGGATCTTTGCCAGGGTAGAACCCTGTAGTAATGGAAATCTGGAGCAGAGCAGGGCTTGCAGAATAATATAGTTCTGGGACAGGGCCGAGCCCTGCGGTGCAGTGAGAGATGAAGCAAACTTGAGCCTTGTAGGGTAGTGAAATCAGAGCAGAGTTAAGCCCTGTAAGGCAATGAGATTCCAGGACAGGGTTGAGCCGTGCGATGTGGCTAGAGTTCAGAGCGGGGTTGAGCCCCATGATGCAGAGAGGATTGTAGTGGGGTTGAGACCCGTGATGCGGAGAAAATTGTAGCGGGGTTGAGCCCCGGGATGCGGAGAAGATTGTAGTTGGGTTAAGCCCCCTGACACAGAGAAGATTGTAGCGGGGTTAAGCCCGTGATGCAGAGAAGACTGTAGCGGGGTTGAGCCCCGTGATGCGGAGAAGATTGTAGCAGGGTTGAGCCCTGTGGTGTGGCTAGGGTTCAGAGCGGGGTTGAGCCCCGTGATGCAGAGAAGACTGTAGCGGGGTTGAGCCCTGTGATGCGGAGAAGATTGTAGCCCCCCTGGTCGCCCCATTGTGGCAGGTACAAACTCAATACTTTCCAACTTATCACATTATTTAGACTATCTACTTCAACCTTAGGTACAAAGAACAAAATCTTATCTGAAAGATAGTGCATCCATTATTAGAGATCTCCTAGAAATAAATTGGCTCCCTGGGTACAAATTGGTGACAGCTGATGTTACCTCGTTGTATACAATTATCCAACACCAACTGGGTTTGGAAGCCATAAGGTACTTTTTGAATCAGAAAGATATGTCAGAAGATCACAAGAATTTTATTCTGGATGGCATATTATTAATTCTGCCTAATAACTTTTTTTGGTATAATAATGATTATTATTTACAACTGACAGGGACTGCCATGGGCACCAGGATGGCACCAAGCTATGCCAATTTATTCATGGCATGGTGGGAGGACCACTCCATTTGGAGTGGCCATAGCTTTGGTGCCAGCCTGGTGTCCTGGCGTCGTTATATAGACGACATTATATTCATATGGGATGATAATCAGAATCCCTTAGGAGATTTTTGTAATTATCTAAATGAAAATGATAAGGATATTAAACTTACCTTTCATGTTAGTGAAATTTCCGTAGATTTCCTAGATCTCACCATATATATTGAGGATGGGACCATTAAAACAAAAAATTATATAAAACCCACAGACTGCAATGGGTATATTGAAGCCAGTAGTAATCATCATCATAACTGGCTTAATAGTATACCTAACAGCCAATTCCACCGTATACGTAGGAATTGTACGGAAATTAGTGTATATGAAGATCAAGCCAATCATTTGGCAACACAATTCACAAACAAAGGTTATAATAAAACATTGGTTAAACAAGCCAAAGAAAAGGGACATCAATTAGACAGATTGGATATGTTACGAAAGAACCAGAAGGCTATCAAACCCAAAAATAATGAAATTGCGTTTATCACCCGATTCAATAATCAATATAAAGAAATAGAAAAAATAATAACAAGACACTGGGGGATTTTAAATCATGATCCATCCCTGAAATCTTTCATTAGTGGAAGACCCAGGTTCACATACAGAAAAGCGCGGAATATCAAAGATAATTTAGTAAGAAGTGCTATTGCTGTTCCTAGTTCATCTTCTATAAACAAATCGAAAGGTTTTTACAGATGCGGGACATGCAGTATGTGTAAAGTTTGTAAGAGTACTAGTTCAAAAATAACAGAATATAGATCCACTCAAACAAACAGGACCTTTCAAATAGATGATTTCATCACATGCCACACCAAATATTGTATTTATTTACTTGAATGTTCCTGTGGTAGCCAATATATCGGCAAAACGACGAGAATGTTAAAAGACCATCTAGCCGAACATGTGAGAAACATAAGAAAGGGTTTGGAGACACATAATGTTTCGTCACATTTTAAAAAGGAACATCAATGTGATATTAAACATCTAGTGTCTTTTTGTGGCATTAAGACAGTAAAATCTGATTGGAGGACTAACAATAAAGATAGTAACCTTGCCAAAATGGAAATGAAAATGATTTACCTATTGAAATCGCTAGCCCCTAGAGGGCTAAATGTGGATTTTTAATTGAAATGGTTATTATAATTTTTAGTTATCATATATTTTATTATTTGTTTTGTTTTATGGCTTATTTTGGGTGCTTATTTAAAGGACATTTATCTTTTCCCTTATTTTACATCATATTTTGGTCTCCATGGTGATCGATTACCATGTATTAATTATTAACTTCTAGCAATTTTATTTCATCTGGAATAATTATGTTTTTATTTTCTAAGTTCGTTTGTATCCCATGTGAGTTATCATCTTTTGGAATCCATTACTTGAAAGACGTTCCGGTTACCATGGTGATTCTCAAAACATATTACCGGGGGTAACCTGTGCACCATGAAAGATCATCTCCCGCCTAGTACATGGACGGAACTACATATGTGGCTCTATGTTTCCTGGGGACTTTGGAGTAAAATGAAGCCTTGGAACCACGTGACGCTCTCCGATCAGGTGACAGTGACTGCTTCTGGAGCGCTGTCTCCGTCGGCAGGAAGTCGTCATCAGCCCGCTTGCTCGATCCCCCTAGGCGTTTTGGCGCCCAAAAGAACATTTAGACGATCAAGGAGTCACAAAACATGAACTGGATTCACTAATAAAAACGGACTGGACACATTTTTAATATTAAATATAAACCAATTTGGATGTTTATATTGTATTTTACAATTATGGAATTTTAATAATAGATTGGTGTGCTAGGACCAATAGGATATTGATTATAATATATACAGTCTTTCCTCCATTGAAAGGAGAGAGTGGAATGGAATGGATCTCCGTAATTTGTATAGAACTGGTATACATTTATGTCATGTGATCTAGGTTAGGGTATATATACCCTTTAGGTTTTCACATTAATTACACCCTGAGGAAGGACCCATGGTCAGAAACGCGTTGGTGTTTATGTAAAGTATCATTATACTGCATTCTTTTGCTACCTCTTTCCATTATTTTGGAAGAGGGAATTTTGTTTTAAATGTTTTAATTTTTGTTTTTGTTTTTGGAGTTGTCTTCTCCATTTTTTACTATTAAATCCCATTGTCTGTGGCTTCTGGTGGATAACTCCTTTTTTCAACCTGGCATACATGAGAGCTACTGGTTACATATACAAAGAAACCTTTATGGGAACGCTTACACCTGATCCTAGGTGAGTGCTCTTTCTGAGGGGTTCAAGTTGGGACGTTATTCTAACTAGAAAAAGATACCTTTATGTGAAAGCATTATATTTTGTTGAGGTGAGTCTCAAAAGGCAGACTCCAGAACATTTAAAGTATTCCAGTATTCAGAAGTATGACCTACTGCACATCTTCTCTTTTATTTTAAGTGGAATTTTTATCAAGGTGGACATCCTTTAAGCATTTCCCTGGGGATCGCACTTCTTTGGATCACTCTATTTGTCTATCATATGCGATTTTGGAGGAGTGGTGCTCCTAAGAGTGGACTAAGCTGCGGTCTGTGGGGCGCAGGTTGCATTAACCAAAAAAACTTTCTTTTCTCTGTATTGTGCACTGTAGGTTAATGTCCAGCTGCCCTAATATGTTCTCACACAGAGGACAAAGGAATGTACAAATCAATGACATTTTTAAGAATAATGAGGATGAGAATGTATTTGATGACGATGTAGAAACTGCAATGTCTAAGTTAGAAAAATGTCTCCTAAAAGAAGGGAGGATATGGTGGGAAATGATGACATTAGAAAAAGACTGTGCTGAGAAACTCATTCCCAGAGAACTACGGATCGATAAAGTACCATCATTCGATAGTGGTTCACCTGATTTTAAAAGGGAATGGTTTAGAATATTAGATTCATGCTCTTTTTCCCTCATGAATTTGATCATGAGGGAGAAAGGGGTGGAACTACAAAAACTTGAGGAGGAAATTAACATTTATAAAAGTCTTGTTGATCCCTATAAAGAATCATCTAATTTTAAACTTTTAGAAGAACAAAGTATAAAGAAAATTGAGAAGAATGAGAGGGAATTAAGAAATAAAAAAAGAAAGAAATATTGGAGGGATAAAAATGATTACAATAATGGTAATGAACATATGATCACTAAAAAAGAAAGAGTGTATAATGGTGGTAATGTTCAAAATAGAAATATAGAAAAGCGACAACCCCTTAAACCCAAATATAATACTTACGTACCCTCTCCATTGAGAAGGACTGCTAGAGACAACAGACCTAGATATAGGGATAAAAGACTTCCACGGTTCAGAGATGAGAGACCGAATACACAGGAACCGAGGAACCAATATACTACAAACCAGAACTACTCCTCTGATGGTCTATCCACCAGTTGGGGAAGAAGAAAAGACCCATATTTTTCAGATAATTGGAGGAATAGATTTGAACCACTTACTGACAATAATTTTTTATGGTAAAGAGGGTTACCTGTACCCCCCAAAAAAGGAAAAAACGGGGAACAAGGGGGGGAAACATACTCATATAAACAGAAAGAAAAGATCTAAAAGAAAAAATATGAGGAATAGGTCTACTAATGTTGAAAATGGACATACTGATGAAATTCAGAATGTACAAAACCCTATTGAATCTAAGACAAAAATTTATAATTTAAGTAAATATACGTTAAACGAACATGAGACACATATTCTGGAGCGTGGCTTAAAATTTGCCCCATCGAGTCGGTCGAATGACTTTGAAGTATTTATTGACCTCCAAAAATTTATTAGGAAGCTAACACTAAAGACATTTTTTGAAGGAGAAGCCCAAGAAAATCCCCCCGAAAAGAGTGGGGAGGAGATTTCTGTTTTTAAGAAAAAATCCAATTTTTTCCCTGCACATAAAAAAGGTTGTTATATTGAAACCTTTGAACGGTTAGTAAAGGAAGACTTAGAAAGATTAGATCTAAAAACAATTAAAAATAGGAATCTAAATAAAAATGAAAGATTGGCTATTAAAACCCTAAAAGATAATAAAGAAATAATAATCAAACCTGCCGATAAGGGGGGAAGTGTGGTTATTCTAGATGTGGATGACTATAATAACGAGATCATCCGCCAATTAGCTGATACAGAGACATACAAAAAACTACGAACTAATCCATCTATTTCTATTATTAAAAAATTGGAGGTTTTCTTGAATCTCTACACCACAAAAAAAGTCATTACTGAAACAGTACAGGATTATATTCACATAGAGAATCCATCTATACCAGTAATATATGTGTTACCTAAAATTCACAAGAATGAAGAAAGACCCCCTGGTCGCCCCATTGTGGCAGGTACAAACTCTATACTTTCCAACTTATCACATTATTTAGACTATCTACTTCAACCTTTGGTACAAAGAACAAAATCTTATCTGAAAGATAGTGCATCCATTATTAGAGATCTCCTAGAAATAAATTGGCTCCCTGGGTACAAATTGGTGACAGCTGATGTTACCTCGTTGTATACAATTATCCAACACCAACTGGGTTTGGAAGCCATAAGGTACTTTTTGAATCTGAAAGATATGTCAGAAGATCACAAGAATTTTATTCTGGATGGCATATTATTAATTCTGTCTAATAACTTTTTTTGGTATAATAATGATTATTATTTACAACTGAAAGGGACTGCCATGGGCACCAGGATGGCACCAAGCTATGCCAATTTATTCATGGCATGGTGGGAGGACCACTCCATTTGGAGTGGCCATAGCTTTGGTGCCAGCCTGGTGTCCTGGCGTCGTTATATAGACGACATTATATTCATATGGGATGATAATCAGAATCCCTTAGGAGATTTTTGTAATTATCTAAATGAAAATGATAAGGATATTAAACTTACCTTTCATGTTAGTGAAATTTCCGTAGATTTCCTAGATCTCACCATATATATTGAGGATGGGACCATTAAAACAAAAAATTATATAAAACCCACAGACTGCAATGGGTATATTGAAGCCAGTAGTAATCATCATCATAACTGGCTTAATAGTATACCTAACAGCCAATTCCACCATATACGTAGGAATTGTACGGAAATAAGTGTATATGAAGATCAAGCCAATCATTTGGCAACACAATTCACAAACAAAGGTTATAATAAAACATTGGTTAAACAAGCCAAAGAAAAGGGACATCAATTAGACAGATTGGATATGTTACGAAAGAACCAGAAGGCTATCAAACCCAAAAATAATGAAATTGCGTTTATCACCCGATTCAATAATCAATATAAAGAAATAGAAAAAATAATAACAAGACACTGGGGGATTTTAAATCATGATCCATCCCTGAAATCTTTCATTAGAGGAAGACCCAGGTTCACATACAGAAAAGCGCGGAATATCAAAGATAATTTAGTAAGAAGTGCTATTGCTGTTCCTAGTTCATCTTCTATAAACAAATCAAAAGGTTTTTACAGATGCGGGACATGCAGTATGTGTAAAGTTTGTAAGAGTACTAGTTCAAAAATAACAGAATATAGATCCACTCAAACAAACAGGACCTTTCAAATAGATGATTTCATCACATGCCACACCAAATATTGTATTTATTTACTTGAATGTTCCTGTGGTAGCCAATATATCGGCAAAACGACGAGAATGTTAAAAGACCGTCTAGCCGAACATGTGAGAAACATAAGAAAGGGTTTGGAGACACATAATGTTTCGTCACATTTTAAAAAGGAACATCAATGTGATATTAAACATCTAGTGTCTTTTTGTGGCATTAAGACAGTAAAATCTGATTGGAGGACTAACAATAAAGATAGTAACCTTGCCAAAATGGTAATGAAAATGATTTACCTATTGAAATCGCTAGCCCCTAGAGGGCTAAATGTGGATTTTTAATTGAAATGGTTCTTATAATTTTTAGTTATCATATATTTTATTATTTGTTTTGTTTTATGGCTTATTTTGGGTGCTTATTTAAAGGACATTTATCTTTTCCCTTATTTTACATCATATTTTGGTCTCCATGGTGATCGATTACCATGTATTAATTATTAACTTCTAGCAATTTTATTTCATCTGGAATAATTATGTTTTTATTTTCTAAGTTCGTTTGTATCCCATGTGAGTTATCATCTTTTGGAATCCATTACTTGAAAGACGTTCCGGTTACCATGGTGATTCTCAAAACATATTACCGGGGGTAACCTGTGCACCATGAAAGATCATCTCCCGCCTAGTACATGGACGGAACTACATATGTGGCTCTATGTTTCCTGGGGACTTTGGAGTAAAACGAAGCCTTGGAACCACGTGACGCTCTCCGATCAGGTGACAGTGACTGCTTCTGGAGCGCTATCTCCGTCGGCAGGAAGTCGTCATCAGCCCGCTTGCTCGATCCCCCTAGGCGTTTTGGCGCCCAAAAGAACATTTAGACGATCAAGGAGTCACAAAACATGAACTGGATTCACTAATAAAAACGGACTGGACACATTTTTAATATTAAATATAAACCGATTTGGATGTTTATATTGTATTTTACAACTATGGAATTTTAATAATAGATTGGTGTGCTAGGACCAATAGGATATTGATTATAATATATACAGTCTTTCCTCCATTGAAAGGAGAGAGTGGAATGGAATGGATCTCCGTAATTTGTATAGAACTGGTATACATTTATGTCATGTGATCTAGGTTAGGGTATATATACCCTTTAGGTTTTCACATTAATTACACCCTGAGGAAGGACCCATGGTCAGAAACGCGTTGGTGTTTATGTAAAGTATCATTATACTGCATTCTTTTGCTACCTCTTTCCATTATTTTGGAAGAGGGAATTTTGTTTTAAATGTTTTAATTTTGTTTTTGTTTTTGGAGTTGTCTTCTCCATTTTTTACTATTAAATCCCATTGTCTGTGGCTTCTGGTGGATAACTCCTTTTTTCAACCTGGCATACATGAGAGCTACTGGTTACATATACAAAGAAACCTTTATGGGAACGCTTACACCTGATCCTAGGTGAGTGCTCTTTCTGAGGGGTTCAAGTTGGGACGTTATTCTAACTAGAAAAAGATACCTTTATGTGAAAGCATTATATTTTGTTGAGGTGAGTCTCAAAAGGCAGACTCCAGAACATTTAAAGTATTCCAGTATTTAGAAGTATGACCTACTGCACATCTTCTCTTTTATTTTAAGTGGAATTTTTATCAAGGTGGACATCCTTTAAGCATTTCCCTGGGGATCGCGCTTCTTTGGATCACTCTATTTGTCTATTATATAAGATTGTAGCAGGGTTGGGCCCTGTGGTGTGGCTAGGGTTCGGAGAGGGGTTGAGTCTCATGATGCAGAGATGACACTGTAACGGTGCAGTTGACAACTGTAACAAGGAGGAGTTCAATATCCACAGTAACGGAAAGACAACAGGCAAAGTAAATAGTGCAGCAAAATGGTGAAACTGCAGTGATGGAGCAATAAGCAATACTTAGGCAATAGGAATGCTGGGCCCTGTAGTGCATTAGGTGACTGTTATATTCCAGATGAACTTCTGATGTCAAAGTCCACAGCAATCCACAGGCACAGCAGGGATCTGGCAGGAGTCCAAGAAAAGACCTGAAGCAACGTTGCACAGACACTGAGACACAGTTAGTGACAGACTTTATACTAGAGGTCTGTGATCCATAGGAAGTTCAGAACATGTGGCACAAATGAAATCTGGTTTGAAATAATGAGCAATCTAGGAATTCCACAACCTGAGGACACCTGGGAAACAGATGATCACTTTAACACTCTATCCCCTGAATGAGAAGCATGCCAGCAAGCAGGATAGCTCCTCCAATGACCACAATGGAACTTTGGCAAAAGTAGTCTATCTTTATTTACTGAAATAGTCGCAGTCCTGACACACATACAGTCTATGCAACTAAGGTCACAGCAGAAAATAGAGCTGTGCAGATGGGATAAAAGTGGTGTGGATGGGGGGAGGAGACACAGCAGCGTGGATAGGTGAGACACAAAGGTGTGTCGAGGAGGGAAGGTTAAGCAGTACAGAGGGGGGGTGTAACCAAAGTAATGCAGATGGGTGGAAAACAGTGGTGCGGATGGGGGGAAACAGAGTGGCACTGTTTGGGAGGATAGCGACGTGGACAGGGAAGAGAGTGGCATGGACATGGGAAGACAGAGCAGTGCAGATGGGCAAAGACAGTTTGGTGCGGATAAGGGAATACAGACTAGCACAAATAGGAGAACACACAACAGTAGGGATTGGGGAGACAGATTAGTGTGGATGGGTAGGAAGACAAAGTAGTGCGGGTCGGGGGAGGAGACAGAGTTGCACAGTTGCAGGGGACAGAGTGGTGCAGATGGAGGAAGAAACAGTGCCACAGATGAGAGAAAGACAACAACATAGCTGTGGAGAAGGCACGGATGCAGGGCGGTGTGGCTGGGGCAAAAAATTGCTGCGGATGAGGGCACAAAGACTATCACAGTTGAGAGGCCACACAGCAGTAGAGATTGGGGAATATATAGCAGCATGGAGGCATATAGGCGAAGAAAGTGTACATGCATAGACAGAGTATGATATTTTTTTAAAAAGGGTGCTGAAGGTGTATTATAAATTAGATAAATGTATGCAGTGAGAAGGATGTTGGAAGCCAGTGAGATTGTTTTGGTGATCAAATGGGAAGATTGTGGGCACTGAGTGGGATGTGGTAGCCACATAACTGCTCAAACCTCAGTTGCATAGACTGCATGTATGTATTCCAATGAGCACACAATTCTCTGTATTAGCAGCTCCACCATTTTGTGAGTGACAGCAATCTCATTATGTGAGAGTGCTGAATCTGCAGTTAACTACAGGTTGTGATGGCATACCATATCTGTATTGCGCAAGGAACACGTCCATTAAGGCATCAGCCTTAATGATCATAAATTCATTGCTTTTTGAAGTTTGAGTGGCAGAAAATCAATAGGTTTTGTGAATTTTCAGATCATGTCTAAGCAGCCGTAATGGGACATGTGAAACCATAAGGTTGTTTGTCTATGGAATTTCATAGCTTTTTAAAAATTTATTAACTATCAGGGTTTGGATGAGCAAAGTGGGCCACCTGCAGGGGAGAAGGGCAAAAAAATGGTACACTAATGCAGGTGGAAGAGGGGTGAGCACACAGGAGGTATACTGTGTGTATATATATATATATATATATATATATATACTGCTAATGTGTCTCTCCAGCCAGCCCCACTGTGTCTTTCCAGACAGCCTCACAGTGGACCTCATTCAGAGTCGGTCGAAGCGGCCGCACGGTCGTACGGAAAAAGGGGCCGGATAAGCAAATGATTCCCTCGCAAGTTGCGTCCCTAAGTTCGGATCGGTAGTTGGCCGACCAAGGGGAGGAAGCGGTCGGAAGACAAAAAAATACGCCCCCTTCTCGTACGCATTGCACATCATCTCCGGGCATATAAGGATTAATCGAGACCATCGGGAACCATCGGAACTGGTCATAGAGTTTAAAGTTGACCATACCCTCTCTTAAGCTCTACGATCATGTCAGTGTAAAAACCTCCCAGGTCACATGTGCCATGACGCTACTTTGTTAATTATGCACTCCCATAATCCATATGCACTCCCATAAAATGCCGTTCGCATAATCAGGCACGTCTGCATTCGGATCTCCACTCCCCCGTTTTCAAGCACCTTCCCCTGTTACCACCCACAAACGCCTCCATCTGTCCCTCAAACTACCGACCTGGCTGTGTACAAGGAGAGAGAAATTTCTGATCGTAGCGGCTAGTTTGCGCACGCGCATTGCGAACTTTACGCATGCGCAGTATAGCGAACATCGGTGGCGTACGACCGTGCGGCCGCAACGACCGACTCTGAATGAGGTCCCGTGTCTCCTCAGCTAGCTCCACTGTGTCTCTCCAGTTAGCCCCACTGTGTCTCTCCAGGTAGCTCCTGTGTATCTCCCCAGGCCACCCGTGTGTCTCCCTAGCCATCCCCAGTTTTTCCCCAGCCATCCCCACTGTTTTTCCCCAGCTGACCCCACTGTTTCTCCCCTGCCAACCCCACACTGTCTCTCCAAGCAGCCCCACTGTGTCTCCTCAGATGGCCCCACTGTATCTCCCCAGGCAACCCCAGTGTGTCTCCCCAGGCATCCCCAGTGTGTCTTTCCAGCCAGCCCCACTGTGTCACCCAGGTTGCCACCATTTGTATCTTCAGCCAGCCCCAGTGTGTCACCATTGCCAGCCATAGTTTGTCATCCCAACCAGCCCCAGTGTGTCACTCCAGCCATCTCCAGTGTGTCTTTCCAGGCACCCCCAGTCTGTCACCCCAGGCAGCCCCAGTGTGTCTCCCCAGGCAGCCCGATTATGTCTCCCCAGGCAGCCCCAGTGCGTCTCCCCAAGCAGCCCCAGTGTGTCTCACCAGTGAGCCTAAGTGCATCTCTCCAGGCAGTGCCTGTGTTTCTCTCCAGGCAGCCCCAGTGTGTCTCCCCAGCCAGCCCACAGTGGCTTACCTTATCCCAGGTTTTTGTCTTCTTTGTGGCATGGCTCCTTGAGTCCTCTGCCTTTCTGGTGCATGCAGAAGAAAAACAAACAACTTTATTGCAAACTGGGACATTGGGTAGCAGGCTGGAGTGGTATGGATTTGGTGCCTGGCTAAATCATTTGTAGAAGACATTGTTCCAGAGGAATCTGTGGTTTGAATGGTCCTAAATTGCATGGAAAGCCTCCTTGAGGTCTAGCTTTATGCAATGGTCATTTTGGGTAAGAATAAAAGGGACCTTTGCTAGACCATTCTGAATGTGAATGTGTTATGTAATGACTCAGGGCCTGATTCAGATGTGGACGATATTACACAGCTGCAAGGAAGCGGCTGTGCAATACCGTCCAGCAAATTTTTAAATGCTGTCAGGAGGCATTTATAGGAAGCAGATGCCTCCTGACAGCACTTGCAATCTGAGTGCAGTGTCCATAGACACCGCATTGGATCACCATCACGTCCATCAGTTGCGATAGCAGCAGCACCGGCCAGTCTGAGTAAGCTTCAGCTTACTTAGGCTGGCAACTTGTAAGGCCAGGAAACTGCATCCACCTACGCAGACCCTGGCCTCGGCTCTCCCAAAAAATGGGACAAAACGGCCCCATTTCCGGGAACACAGCCACAGAAATCATGCAATCATTCTGCTTCTTGGGTGATCTGCAAGCGAGATCCCATGACCCATTCGCATGCGTAGAATGGGTCCTGCATATGCGCAGTCCCCAAACAATCGGATTAGTACGTAAACCTTCAGATTTACATACTAATCTGAATCAGGCACTCAGGGACTTGACATTTAAAACAGGTCTGTGACAACCATCCTCCTTCCTTATGGGGAAGAGGTGACTGATGCAGCCTTTCTTGGGAGTGTCTGCCAATTCTATTTTGCCAAGATAATGCTATGGTCAAAACTTTGTCCAGCAAAGGGCTGGAGTTTGCTAAGCAGGGAATCTCTGGTGAGGAAATCTCAACTGTGCGAGGGACAAACCTATTTGTATGATTTTTAGAAGCCACTTGTCTGTGGTAATCTCCCTCCACAAAACTATGTGTAAGATATGCCAAGGTGAGAAGGTATTTGTAAATGACTTACCATGCACTCTGTCTCTCCTAGAGGAGTTAGGGATGGTGGAGCAGCACTTCTAGTGCCTCGTATCTTGTAGAAGCCTCCTCTTTGTCCTCAGGTGTACCTCGCTGGTTTTCAGGACGAACTTCTGGCTCCTGCAGAATGATCCTCCTGGCGAAAGGACCACTTGGAGGACTGGTGACCTCTAAGATCTCCAAAAGACTTGCAAATCTTACCTCCATCAATAAATTCTAGGCCAGATAAGTTGGAATCTACAAGGTTAGGGACATCCACTGGCCTGGGAGCTAAATCAGATATACCTGCTCTAGCCAGCCAGTGGGTTCTACGAGTGTTCGATTTGAAATCGAAAGCCTGTCCTACCATTAGGGTCACTCTGCTTACAGCTTTTAGGAAGGCTGCCTTAGAAGCTACTAAGGAGCCTAAAGATCTGCTAGCGGCTCCCTCTATCTCTGCTTTATCCAGTACAAACAGCACAGGGCCAGCAGCGTCTCACACTTTATATTAAAATTTTCAGAGTAATTTGTCAATAGTGTCACTCTGGGTTTTATATCTGATGCATGATGACAGTGCTGGATCATTTTCAGGGGCAAAAAGAGTGCGGATATATGGGATTCCTGTATGACTACAAAGAACCATTTCATCCTCTTTTATGAGGGCAGTTCTAAAGCTAATTGAACAAAATTGTATAATTGGGAACGTTCATTCAGTGCACAGTGAGAGGTGTAAATTTTATTAGGAGGTACTTTTCCCACTAATGCCACTCTGGCCATGTGCAGGTCACTATATTTGCCTCTCCTAGGTAACTTCCTCTGACTCCCCGTCTACTAAAGGGTAACTGTCATCCTCATGCTGGTGAATGGGGGCAGTGAATGCTATTACTCGACTCCTTATAGGAGCGCGCTTGTGCCTAGTGCCAGCCAGTGGCTGGAGATATATGCCAGCCATGTGTAGGAATGGGAAAGAGATGTTTAGTCCTGAACAGGCGTCTCTTGTAGAAATAATACTCACATGTTTACTCTTAGAGGTATACAAGCTTGTGTGGAAAAGGTAAAATGGAGGGTGAGTGATCCTCCTGAGGCACCTTTTCTACTTCAACTGTTCTGACTTTTAAATATTATTTCCCCAGATGAAGAAGAGTCACTGGAGAGCATGTGTCTCTTATTAAAACTACTAGTATTATAATGGTAGTAATATTGGAAACAGATGGATACACAGGCAAAGTATCTGTGTCATCTTCAGACGCTGAGCTAAAATCTGCAGGGAGTGGGCTCTAGCAAACAGTTAATTGCATACGCACATTACCAGCATGCACGCAAGGCAGTGCATGTACAGGCTCACCTAACCGCACTTATGACATGCATGTGTGTTTGTTCACATGGTTGTGCGCATGATTTGCGTGCATCAAGTGTGCGCATGTGCGAATCACATTATCTACGCCAGCCCAATCCACAACTGTGGAGAAGGTATCTTCTCCAGTGGCAGTCAGGAGGGTTGTTCACCTACAGACCAGCTATTGCTAGGTGGCAAACCTCCCTATGAACAAAGTCATATATGTTGCCAAGCTATCTGCCATTCAGAGAACGGGCAGTGTAGCTCTTTGTCTGCAGAACTCAATATAGATATTTTGGTAAATTTAAAATGTAACTTTCATTGTGTATTAGTTAAAAAGTAAAAGTTTGGAGCAATGAATCATAGGGCCGAATTCAATTCAGTACGATGTTCAATAGCTGCGGGAGGGAGTTCCCGCAGCTATTCAATATAACGCGCTGTTTGTCTGGTCGGCAAGCAGGTAAGTATGAGAATGATGGTTCTCGCGACTTAACCTGGGTGCTAAGCAAGCAAACAGCTGTGTGCCCAGCACTTTTGTCAGATTTTTCCTCGCATCCCCAGTGGGGTGCGAGAAGAAATCCTTTAGCCACCCAAACAGCGTAGTGTATTGAATAGCAGCGGAAGCTCCCTCCCGTGACTATTCAACATCGCACTGCATTGAATTCGGCCCATAGAGAGATGGTTTAGTCCAGGGGTTCCCAAACTCACCCTAACAGTACATGTTTTAAGGCTATCCATGTTTGTGCATAGATAGTATAATGAAACAGACTAAGGTACTGAAGTCACCTGAGCTTAATTATTTATATACGGAAAACCTGTACTGTTAGGGTGCCTTAAGGACTGAGGGCCTGATTCATTATGGAGAGCAACTGCAATTGCAATAGCGATTATGCATGCAGTCTCACTGCGATAGTATGCTAATCCATTGCGATCGCTATGCACCACAGCACGAGTGGCATCACAAGGGGAGCAGGCCGCAACTGGGTGTCACCCACCGAGGGGTGACACCAAGGTGCAAGCTCCCCCTCAGTGACAGGAGCCGGGTGCTGCACTGTAGCATTAAGTACAGCACTCGGCTTCTGTCACAGTGTGGGAGCCGGAACTACCCGCACCTCCGGCACCCTCCACCAATCCATTCGGGCCCGTGAGGCCACGTTCCTTTCCGGAACCACGTCCCCTAACCACGACCACGCCCCCTTTTCAGCGGCGTGCGACTGTGCCGCACGCATGGCATCCCTCCCCGCATCGGGTGGCACCAGGGGAGGGACGCCACTGCGCAACACTACATAAGGACACCCACTTTACCTTACACACATCCGTAATGTTTAGCAAGACTGCGAAAACATCGGTAACATCAAGTACCATCGCAGCCTTACGCACACTTGACCTTACTTAGAAATTGCTAAGTTCAGCACACGCTATCAGGCCTCAGGTTGCGTAGGGCATTGCAGTGGATAATTTATGCATGCCCATTCAATGGTATTCAACCACCCTGGCACGTCTGCGTTTCTCCGACCACCCCCCCTTTACAACCCACAAACGGCACTTACTGTCAATCACTCTGTGATGGGTCTGCGTAGTAGCTGCGATTAATTACTTATCCGAGCTGCTTCTATAATCTTCTATAACATCAGGTGGCCAAGCAAGCCGGCCACCGCAGATACAACAAAGAGGCCAGGATATCTGGCCTCTTCCCTCCCTCCAACGGCGCCACCCACACTTTTTCACTGAATGCCTGTACCATCTGAGATATTGTATATGCTCCCACACTCCTGATGCTATGTGCTGTGTTTTTCCACAATAAAACTCCTTTGGACTTGAATGTAGACTTGCCTGATAACTAAAAACTAAACCACTACCACCCCTTTCACATTAATCAAACTATAGAAAGGAAGATGGCTCTGGAGTTGGAAGAACCTAGTTGAAAAGTAACTCACATTAGGAAATGCTGTTTCCAGGGCCGGATTAGGGCTTATGGAGTCCCTGGGGCAACTAAGCTGTAGGGGCCTGATCCCTCCTGTTGTGACACCCGGGGGGCAGGGTTGTAGTGCGCGTGGTGAAGCCGCGCACCGGCAAAAAGGGGTGTGACCTCATGGGTAGGGACCTGTCTTTGCCGGTAGGAGCATGGCCTCGTGGGTAGGGGGCTTGGCTTCACGGCCCGAACCCCCTTTTTAGTCATTCTGGGGGTTCCTGAGATGCGTACTGCCCCCGGGGACCAGTCTGTGTGCAGTGCCGGCTCCCTCACTGTACTACAGTGCAGCACCCAGCTCCTGTCACTGAGGAGGAGTCAGCACTTTGCTGTAACCCATTGTTGGGTGACACCCGGGAGCGGCCCACAGCCCCCGCACCCCCCTTTTGCGATGCCACTTGGCTCTATCAATAAAATTGCCACAGCCGCATGCAGCGACTATTATGCCCCTTACCTTGTCTCTATAATCTCCACTGACTGGCAACGTCACAGTGGACTACTTCATGTCTGCAACACTGCTGGAAATGGACTCCCACCAGCATAGCGGACACTGCCAGGGGCAAACGCAGGATATTGAGAGGGAAGATAGAAAGAGAGAAAGATGGAGGGAGGGGGGGGAGAGGGAGGGGGTGAGGAACAAGGAGGATCGACAGAAAGAGTGAGAGAGGGGATAAAGGCAGAGAGGGGGATAGAGGGAGGAGGAGAGAGTGAGAGAGAGATGGAGGTAGAGAGAGAAAGAGCGAGGGGAAGAAAACAAAGAGAGAGCGAACGAAGTCATGAGGGAGGTAGAGAGAGAGAGGGGGAGGGGGAGGTAAGAAGAAAGGAATAGAGATGCAGAGGGAGGGGGAGAGAGAAAGAGGGAGGGGAAGAGAGCGAGAGAGGGGAGGACAAGGACGGGAGACAGAGGGGGGAAAAAGGGACTGGGAAAGAGAGAGTGAGACATAGAGAGGGAGGGGAAGGGAGAGCAACATAGAGGAAAAGATATAGAGGTTGGGTACAGGATCCTGGCGGTCAGAATCCTGATGTCGGCATCCCGACAGGGGAAGGATACTGACACCTGTTGGTTGGTATCGTAACCCTCCCCCTCTCCATGCCCTAACCCTCCCTCCCTGCTGCCTAAATCTAATCTCCCCCTAGTGTCTAAACCTAACTTCCCGCTCCCCGCACCCTTAACCTGACTCTCCCCCTTAGTGCCTAACCCTCCCCTTAGTGCCTAACCCTAAACCCTAACCTTATGCTTACCCTCCCCCTAACCCTGTTACTTACCTTTGGGATTACAGCAGTCAGGATGCTGACAGGTGTTGGGATTCCAGTGCCGGCATTCTGATTATCGGAATCCCCGCGGTCAGGATATTGACCACATCCCTTGAGATAGAGAGCGAGAAGTCATGAGGGAGAGAGAGAGGGGGAGGGAGAGAGGATGGGAGGGAAGAGAGAAAAGGAGAGAGAGACAGAGGGAGAGAGAGAGAGGGAGGAAAGGACAAAGGGCCTGATTCAGAGCCGGACGCTATTCGCGCTCGCTCGTTCATTAAAAAGGGGTGGCTATTCAAATGAACCGTTCGCACTTTGCGGTCTGTTCACGCCTCTATGTCTGAACGAGCGAACAAAACTTGCGGTCGTAATTTTGAAAAAGACGCCCCCTGGCCGCTCGCACCATACGTCATGTCCGCTATTTAATAGATTAATCGAGTACATCGAACAGCGTATGAACTGCTCGCTATTCTTGTGGTTGGTTTTTCCTACCACAATCTTGCGAGCAGTTCTGACTATAAATCAACCAAGTGACGTGGTTAATGAAGCTCCTGTATTAATTATGCACACCCATAAAACGCCCGTTTTGACCTTTAAGCACGCCTGCGTTCTGATTTCCACTCCCAGTTTTCAAGCACCTTCCCCTGTTACCACCCACATACGCCTCCTCCTGTCACTCAAAATAGCAGGCATTCGCTATTTAGCGAACAAACGATTTTCGGCCACACTGACTGGTTCGCGCATGCGTATTAAAATCCGTACGCATGCGCAGTTGTGCGAACATTGGTCGGAACGAACGAGCGCCCGCTTACGAGCGGCTCTGAATCAGGCCCAAAGTGCACACACACTACCTGTTGGAGACTTACAGCATCAGGCTTCTAATAGGGGTGGGCAATTCATAGCATTAGGCTCTGCCCCCTACCCATACACTTGCGAATTACAGAATTATATCAGTGGAGAGTCGGGGCTTCCATCATCAGTCATGGTCCATCAGTGACTGTGCTGTCACTGGCCCAGAATGTTTGCCACAATGTGGGGATCCCTGCAGTGGCGTCACTAGGGGGGTGCGGGGGGTGCGGCCCGCATCGGGTGTCACCCTTCAAGAGGGAGACACCAAAAAGAGCAACACACACACGTGCAGGCCGCACCCCATCCACAGACCCGTCCGCTGCCCGTACACCCGCACACCCCCTGCCGACCCCAAATGGACTGGCCCTGCAGCCGCCGCTGCGGGCCAGTTAAGTCTCTCACTGCGGCGCGGCCGGCGTTCAGAGCCACACACAGGCACAGAGCATCTCTCTTTGCCTGTGTGTGGCTCTGGCCGCTGGCCGCTGGCCGCGGTGACGTCATCAGGCACGCGGCACGCCGGCTGAAGGGGAAGTATACCTTTCCATTCTGGGAAGGAGAAGAAGGAGGTGTGTGCCCGCCGCCCGGACAAGCCAGCCTGGACTTCGTAAAGGAAGGTAAGTAGTACTGCACAGGGGTGGGGGCACAGCATAAGCAGCGTTACTGGGGCCACTGCATATTGGCACTACTGGGGATAGTGTATAGGGGGGCACAGTATAAGGGTACTACTGGGGGCACAGCATAAGGGGCATTACTGTCTGGGGACACTGCATAAGGGGAGCTCCAGGGGGTATTGTATAAGGGGTGCTACTGGGGGTACTATATACGGGGCATTGCATAAGGGGCGCTACTGGGGTACTGTATAAGGGGCACTGCATAAGGGGCGCTACTGGGGCCACTGTGTAAGGGCACTACTGGGGGCACAGTATATGGGGGTCTAATACAGGAGGCATTGCATGATGGGCTATAATACAGGGGACATTGCATATTGGGCACAGCTGCAGGGTACATTGCATAAAGCGGCACTACTTAAGGGGGAACTGCTTAAATGGGCAGAGCTACCGGGGGCATTGCATAAGGGGCCCTACTACTGGGGGCATTGTTTAAGGGGCACTACTACTATGGGCATTGTGTATAAGGGTCACTAATGTGGGCATTATGTAAAAAGGGCACTACTGTGGGCATTGTGTAAAAGGGGCACTACTGTGTGTCGTAACATAAATAAGGGACACTAATTTATGGTGCAATGTGAATAAGGGGCACTATGTGCGGTGTAATGTGAATAAGATTGTGCTACTGTGCGTTGTAATTTGAATTGGGGATAGTATTGTATGAACATGCCATTTTCTTTCGAGATCACGCCCCTTTTTTGCACCATGTGCCTTAGGCGCATGCTGTCCTTTTATTGATAAATTGCTGAGGATGGGGTGGTCGTTCCACCACGTCTCTAGGACCACTTTAAGTACTGCTACCCAGAATACCGGGCGTGGCATCATTACGCCCGCCGCGTGCGCCCGGCATCCTGGGAGGAGCACAGTGTGAATGCTGGACAGGTAAGGGGGAAAAGTTTGCGGCGCTGCGCATCTTGATCTCAATTTTTTTTTTTGGGTGGAGGGGGGGGGGGTGTCACCATGCATTACAGCACCAGGTGACACCAACCCTAGTGACGCCTCTGGATCCCTGGGAGACTGCCCTATCTGCCCCGCCCTTGATGTTTCAATGACAGACAGACAAATCAATTTGTGATTCACAGTAGAGGAGAGTCTTCCATACCATTCCAGGCCATCTGAAAGTAATCGATTGACAAAATGAATTCATCCACAGACATTTTTCAAAGTGGACAAAAAAGCAGCCTTATAGATCTTGTGACATAAAGTAGGATGTTACTAGAAACTCTTCCTGGTTGACTGCATCTGACATTAACATTTGCAACTTGTAAGTTATCTAGCAGTGTGAAGTTTCTGATTAGAAAAATATTTTAAAAAAGAAATTGCATTTAGGTCAGCATGATTTTCCACCAGTTCCTTCTCTAATACATAATACATTAACATAAATCATAACACATAATTTCTATATTTCATTACTGTCTATGGGCCTGATTCAGACCCACTCGCGAGCGGCTGTCCGCTCGCAAGTGGGTCGATGTTCTGCACTGAGCATGCGCACGACGGAGGGAGCTCCGTCGTGCGCATGCGCCAGACGCGACGAGTGAAGGACTTTCCTTCGCTCGTTGTGTCTGATCAAAGGGGGCGTGCTGTCGATGTTGATTGACAGCACGCCCCTTTGGTGGGCGTGCCTCCCTGACGGGGGCGTCCTAAGGGAACGCCTACCGTCAGAAGCCGGCCCACTGACATCACTAGTGATGTCAGTGGGAGTGATTTTGGCTCTGATAGAGCCAAAATCACTCCGGGCCTTGCAGTTGAAAACCTCAACCGCAGGCTCCGGCTCGCAGTTTCGATGGTCGCGATGGTCAAGACCATCGCGGCCATCAAACTGCATGCTCGTATAGGCTGTGGGTGGTGACCCACAGCTATACGAGCGTCCAGGAGGACGCTCCATAGTTATGGAGGACGGCCCTCATTCAGAGCGTGCGCTCTGCTCAGAGCGTACGGCTCTGAATGAGGGCCTATGAAGGCTAACTATACATTCAACACACACTTAGTAGTGTGTTTACCCATTGTCTGTGTTTCTTTCACTAATGGCAAGTAGGGCGGTAACTAGGGTGGTGCGACAAGTGACACGTAAAAGGCACCACAAAGGTTTTTTTGTCATTCTCACTTGTAGCTTACTCTTGTTTTATCTCCAGTATCTCCTGGCTACCCCTCCTCCCTGGCCAACTCTACCTCCATCTTGCCACCTCCCAAAGCACCTTCAGTCACATCATCCTTTATTTAACACACACATCTATCTGCCCACAATTCTGATGGCAGCCCAAAAACCAACCACCGATTCCCGACCCAGGTGTCGGTGAGTGTACCATACACTGATCTTCCCACCGCTGATATTTTCTACACAGGGCTGTTTCTAGGGTCTGAGGCTCCCAGTGCGAATGGTCAAAATGCGCCTCCCCCACCAGGAAGCACCCCCCCACAAGAAGCAGTTATATCGGGAGGGGCGTGGCCTCATCATGAGGGGTGTGGTCTCACAGTAAGGGGGCGTGGTCTCAAAATACCACAGAATGTCAGCCGCTGTGACTGCTGAGCCCAGGGGTGGCTAACCTGTCAGAGGCAAAAAGCCCAAAAATATCTGTAGTTAAAGTAAAGAGCTGACAGCATGTGCGTTGGAGGCGCACACTCAAAAAAGGGGTGTGGTCTAGCTGTCACAAGGTCACGCTGCATTTTTGTGTGCACGCCTTTGGTATGACATTTGCAGGAGCATGACCTTATATCACACCCCTGTTTTTAGTCATGCTGGGGGCGAGCCCAGCACATTGAAAATACAAGCCAGGTCCACATAAAATACACTGAAACAAGCCACTTCCACATAAAATATGTTGAAAAGAGCCACATAAAATTTGTTTTAAAAACCACATCCATATAAAATGCATTTTGAAATCCAGAACCACATAAAATACACTGAAAAAACAAGATTCACTTAATAGACACAGCTCCTCCATGTGTAATTCAAGCCCCCTCCCTTACCATTCCAGCCCGACAGGTCTCAGGCTGCTGCCCCAATGGCTCTCAGGCAAAAGTGCCCATTATGCAGTGCCCCATGTAGTTGTCCCCATATGCAGTGCCCCCTGTTTTTGTGCCTGTTATGCAGTGCCCGCTGTTTTTGTGCCTGTTATGCAGTGCCCCCTGAATTTTTTTTTTGGGTTGAGAGCAGGGACACTGAGGTGACGTTACAGGGAGGGTGAGGGCTGGGACACTGAGGGGAGTTGCAGGGAGGGTGAGGGCAGGGACACTGAGGGTGAGGGCTGGGACACTGAGGGGAGTTACAGAGAGGTCCGGCACTCCCAACAACCATAAATCCAAAACGCCCGGTACCCTCACATTCTAGTAGTAGATATGCATCCAGAGCAGGTTCGGCACTCGTAGCAGAAGATAAACTCTTTTCCACAATTAGAGCATGCTCTAATTGTGTAAAGGAGTTTCCTTCTGCAAAGAATGCAGCACCTGCTGTGGATGAATATCTGTCTATCTATCTATCTAGATATAAAAAGAGGAAGGGTTGTTCCACTGGGACCTTACCTGCTCTTCCGACCTTGGCGGGCACAGAAGGGTACCCTCTCTGCACCAGCCCTTCCCCGCAGGGGTCAGTGCTGCTACTCAGCTTGCCAAGCGCTGGATCCTCAACTTGCCTCTCGATGGTAGCTTGACTGTGGCGGCTACCAGTGGCGTAACTACTGCCCCCGCAGCCCCCGCGGTGGCTTGGAGGCACTGGATAGCTTGGGGGCGACGGGAGCAGTAGTTACGCCACTCAGTGGAGGAACTCCCGTGACTGCCTCCACCTGCCGGGCGCCCGCTGAGTGTGTTACCATCACGGCGGTCAGCAGCATCTTGCTTCTGGTGGAGTGGGGAGATCAAATGAGCAGCCTGCAAACTATGCCGTCTCCGGAGAGAGACGCCGTGTAAGGAGGCACAGCACGCCAAAGCCGAAAGGGACGGAGGAGACACCGCGCGCCGCATAGCTGAAGGAGTACCGGAGGGACGGCAACTATAGGGTAAGAGTAGGGGCAGTGTACTATTCTACAAATACCCATGTTCCCGCATTCACCGGACTACCTTTGAGACATTCTACTCCACACCACTCTGTCACAAAAAAAGCTATAAACAACGAGTGGGTACAGGAGATTTTTACCATTTTTTTAATATTTTAAGTAAATCGTGGTTAATTTATTTACTTATATTTACACACAGTACATGTCCAAGCGCTCGTTTTTAACATTAATTTACGACACTAGAATTTAATTGAGCAGCTATTTTTCCGCGCAACACGACAATTACCCTAAATTATGGATCGCTGTTCGATCACAGCTCTGTAATCGCACACAGGTCTGCTGTGAAAATATGCTAATGAATGCTAATACAATGTCGTCGCAATGCCCACTGCCTCCCACTACCGCTATCTCACATCAGTAATACCTTGCAGTCCTGCCTATACATCGGGAACATCGAGTAACATTGGCCCCTCACACACAATTACAGCAGCCCTGACCTTACTTAGAAATTGCTAACCTCATTGCCAGGGGCACCTTAAGAGAGGAGGGGGCCCCGTATGGGGAGTGCACACTGGCCCCCTCCTCTCTCGCCAGTGGCCGGCAACCGACTGACGTGGCTAGCCATCCGCCGGAGCTTTAGTAGACTCCGGGCACTAGAGTGTGCCCGGAGTCTACTCTGCATGCACATAACACCGGAAAAATTCCCATGGTGGGCATTTTTCCGGTGTTCTGAGCAGCGCTGACACCTGACGTGGGACCACGGACAGGTAAGTTTAAAATAATATAGGTGCAGGATGTGCGGTGCGGGGCCCCCTGGATCCGGGGGCTCGTGTGCCCCGCACACAATGCACCCATTATAGATACGCCACTGCTCATTTTACGCAGTAAGCACTCAAGCTGCATATGCCGTTGCAATGGCTCATTTATGCACGCCCATGCAACGGCGTTCAAACGGACAGACATGCCTGGGTTTCTCCGACCACTCCCCTGTCACCACCCTCAAACCATGACTACCTGTCACTCACTCTGCGGTGACTTACCGTGCTCTGCTCTCAGTACGCAACAATCGGACAATTGCGTGCATTGCAGTTGTGATCCTTAATGAATCAGGCCCTCAGTTTAGTCAGCACCTAAGTGACAGGAGTCTGCAACCTGAGACCAGTCAGTACACAACATTCATAGGTGACAGGATACCTGCAGCATCAGTGTCAGCTATATCAGTGAAGCGATAAGGCAGAGTATTCTTACCATGCCAGTGACATTTACCTCAGGATTACAACATTCAGGAATGTCATACCCCTGATTGGATAGGGAAAATAATATATTACAGCAGTAGTGTACATCATTAAAATAGTAATATTCAGTGTCATCTATACAATTGTGCACCAACGTAAAGGCTGTACAGGGAAGATAAGGGACGGCAAATTCCAAGCACTCACAGGGACATTGTTCTCCTTATTTATTTTATAGTTAAACCTTTATAACTTTGTTCAGCTTTAACTGTACTTTGTGATATTAAGTGTAACCACCCCCAGTATAATAAAAGATTCAGATGGATGTCCATATATCTAGTCAGGGATAGTCAGATGTCCTGAACTAAGGTGGTGATATAAATCAAATAGCGGGCTATTAACCCTTTGTAGAGTATAGTTGATAAAAGGAGTATATGGTACATAGAGGGGGAACCTGAGTTTATTGATATAATAACATTGTATGTATGTATCTTCTGTATTGGGACATATTGAATGTTCATTTAGAATAGTTCTAGTGACAAAGTGATCCAGAATAATAAAGTTCCCATTTCTTTACCATTGGTCTGGTCACTGTATTGTGTTGAGGGGGGAATTCTCAATCTCTCTGCCGTTGTGAGAGGAGTCCAGAAGACAAGCTGGTAAGATCCTTCCAGCAACACACTAATACTGTACTTCACCGCACCACAGATAGGTTGTTACATTTCTAGGCTGCATGGGGTGTAGTCAGCATCCCAGCGTGTGGGATGCCGATGGTCTAAATACCAGCACCGGAAACCCTAGAGCGTTGGGACCCTGGCTCCAGTATCCCAACCGCCAACATACCGAAGTTAAGTATTGAGGGTTAGAGCAGGGTTAGGATTAGGGGTTAAGGTTAGACACTAGCGGGAGGGTTAGGGTTAGGCACTAAAGTGGGAGGATTAGGTTTTGGGTGTGGGGAGGGGGGAGGTTAGTATTAGGCACTAGGGGGAGGTTAGGTTTAGGCACCGGGGAGGGTTAGGGTTAGTGGTAATATGCTTACCTATGGTGGACAGGATTCTGACTGACGGAATGCAGCTGTCTGTATACTGACCAGCAGCATCCCGACTGCAGGGAACCCATACCCAACTCGGATGCAGAGTACCATTCCAGGTTCCCTACCTACTTTTTTATTTGCCTAACTAAGTGGACGATTATATGTTTAAAGCGACAATATTTTCACACCAGCAAAGTGCACTTTAAAAAAGAAGAAAACAAAACTTTGTCCATAAATAATAAACTTATTATTAGGCCATTATTGGGTATGTTATAGTGACTGTGAGATAGTTGACAAATTATAGGTCTATCTATCTTTTCTGAGGATGTAAAAAAAGAATGTTTTAGCCAGTATAAAATACAAAATAACAGCAGAAAAAACATTTCTAGTATCAAACAAAAAAAAAACAGCCCTTCTCCTGCCTCATTATATGAGCTTTAACAGTACATTTATTGTGCAAATCACTTAAATTTGTTATTGAATTCAATTGAATCATTAATTTTTTATTGCCAAAATCAGCATTGAGCCGGCTGCGGAAGGGTGTCTACAAAATGTGACTAAATCAATCTGTCAATCTGTTTTTGTTTCCTCTCTGGGAATTCCACAGAACACTCATTCCAGGACTTGGATTCTGTTACAGAAGTCACCTCTTGTTGTATTTCGTTATTTGTTTTGGTTACAGTTTGCTGTCATTATTAAGCAATCCATTTTTATTTTTTAGGACAGTATATATTTATTCAGGAAATTACAGTATTTTGGGATTATGTATAACAATTTAACCACAGATAACAAGCAAACTTGATAAGAAAATGTAGGCATACAAGGTTCTTTACTGCTGGGTTGGTAACCACCACAGGATGTATTTAATTATTCAAAATTTTGGAGATAAGTAATTTTTTTGCAAAAACAAAAAGACTCTTTTCACCATTATTAGAAAAAGACCCAAATAGATAAATTGTTATTGATTTACATAATAAAATATAAAATAAATGTTCGGCGTATCCTGTGAGATGTTTTCTCATTAATATCTACGCGTGATGTGGAAAACTTTTCATTACCTTTTGTGTGGCAACAGTTTTGAGAGAATTTATCGCCAATGCATCAGAGATATTGCATGGATTGTCTCTGACCTGGGGCTGCGGTCCAGAGAGCCTGTAGGCAGTCTCTGCGCGGGACCTCTGATGGTACAGTTGGCAAATAGACTCTGGCACTGTACAGTACATGTGCAGGTCTCGCCATGTTCCTGGTGATCTCTAATGCGCTGTAGAGGTAAGTGTAATATATGAGTGCAGAGGGCCTGGTTCAGACCCGGTCGCTAAGCCGCGATCTCACACTATGGCCGATAGTTGCCCGTCTGCGCATGCGTATGTGTCGCAGTGCGCGAGCCAGTCACTGCAATCATGAATCGTGTGCTCGTAGCACAAAGTCTGAGCACTACTTTGCGTGACAGATAGTGCCGCTTGTGGGTGGTAATGGGAAGGTCCTGGAAAACGGGGGAGTGGATGTGCGAACGCAGGCATGTCAGAGCGTCAAAACGGCAGTCTTTTGGCGTGCATAATTAGCATAGAAGCATCATTATACACGTCACCTGGTTGTATTTCAGCCTGCAGTGAACGCAGTGCTTGCAGCGGGGCAGGGTCTACCTCAAGGGCTGCGAGCAGGTCCGATGGCTCTCGATGTTACTGAATAATCATACACTTCCTGGAGATGATGTGTGCTAAAAAAGAAAAGTGGGTGTCATTACACCGGCGTGCGATCACTCTGCCGTCTCTCTCTAAGACATAGAGGGCGTCCTTAAGCCTGGCCGTGCGTTTGCGGAATTTGCATACCTGGCCCCTGACGGCTGTGAAAGTGCGCTGCTTTGCGTCCAGGTCTGAATCAGGCCCAGAGTGTGCAGCTCATGTGTACTGCACACTCTGCACCCAATATAGATGCCGCCATGTCTCTGACTACCTAGGCTTCCTTATAAAACATTAGGTTGCGAGTGTGATGATTTTTGCTCATGAATGTTTGCAAAAGAATGAAAAATATGGGAATTACATTGTGCAAAGTACAATACACAGAAATGATTTGTGGCTAACTCAATTGGCCCCTAAATGTGCCTTTGTATTTCTCAGTATGTTTCGATTTGTAGATTTTTATTATTACCAACTATACTCATGTTCATGGATGAGGGGGATTTTGGAATGTAACATTTATGCATATGTGGCCCCTGTAGCAAAGTATTCCAGGAAATGTAGTGTCAGTGTGAGGTTTGCTTTGGTCAGTTTATGCAGAATGCAATAATGGTGATGTTTGGTTTTACAATGAGACAGCAAAAATCTTCTTCCTCTAATTCATTCTCCTTTTCAGTTGTGCCATGTCATCTCCCCCTACACTATTTACTAATTTACTTGGAAACTCCTCTGGGACAGTTCAGTAAAAATATGAGACCAGTGCAAGATTAGTAAGTGCCCTATTGGAGATATAAAGATAGCAGTCATTAATATAGAAAAAGTAAGTTAAGCAGAAAATGAGAAGATAATGTTAATGATCATCTATTAAATGCACTATACCCATGTTAGTCTTATTTATTTCCCACACAAGTATGGCAAATTTCCTGGCTGTGATCACCAGTAAAAGTGTCATTGTGGCATCCTCACAGATCATATCACTCTACATTGGGTCTGATCTGCGGACAGCAATCAACTTAGCATAGCTAAACCTTGCCAGTCCATGGACGCTACAGTGCATGGGGGCGTAACTACCATAGGTGCAAGGGGTTCAGCTGCTATATTGCCCAGGGCCATTTTCCTTGTCAAAGTTAAATTTTTCACCATTGGGTGGTACATAGTGGCCCTTACAAACCCTTGCTATGGGGCCTTCAAATACCTAGTTATGACCCTGCTACAGAAGCACTGTTTGTTTTCATTATTACATGTTTTGTTAAAGCTGTGTTTATGTCCAGAAAATGACAAGTTTAAAGATATTTTGCAGAGTTTTGTCCAATTGTTCAGTTCTGCCCTAATGTGACCTCTGAGGTTAGCATATGTGTTTTAGAACTGTAGCTGAGATGCTAAAACAAATTGGCTATAGAAACACAAAATAAGATGCTGGGATGTATTACAAGTCTGCCATGTGAATTGTGCACTTTTATTATACTAATTGAGCGCTATGGGAAGCTGGGAAAAAAAGGGTATGGATCACTTACGTTCTGGAGGATTGCCCGCAGGTTGAGAGAAAGAGGGATTGTTTCAGCACCAGTCTTTGACATTAGTGAAGTGCATGTGTGAGTTATTGGCAAGTTCTTATACCATTGGATCCCAGCCACTTTATACTAAAAGCAAAGACAGGCTTAGCAGTTAATGCTAGGTGATTATTAGAGTTAGCATGCATCTCTGCTGTGCAACATACTCCTGTCTGCTCTCTAGTATATTGATCCTGGCTTCATGCCTTGACAATACATTCTGCCTGCTTCCTGTACCCGCTCTAATGCTGTGTACCAGAGCTGTGCTATGTTTAGACCTCGCTTTTGTTCAAAACTTTACTACTTACTGTGTATTTGACCTGGAACATTATCTAGACCCTGCCTTTGTTTTTGCCCTTGCCTGCTACTGACCTGCCTGATTGTGTACCAAACCTGTCTCTGCTTTTGACTATGATTCGCTCCTGCCTATTGTAGGGAGTATGCAGTAGATGATAGTATAAGTAAGGGAAGGAAAGGCACATTTGAGAAGAGGGCCCTGTTCATGACAGCTTAAATTAGGGGAGGGGCAGACAGATAGCGGTGACACAGATGGGGTAGACATGTAACAGAGGGTTATGATGAGAGATGGATGGCTTTGATGAAGAAGTGGGGTTTGAGAACCCATTTTAAGTTTATGTAGAGAGGTAATGAGTCTGATAGGGAGAGGTAGAGAATTCCAGAGTTAGGGGCAGCATGTGAAAAATTTTGTAGATGGGAGTGGGAGGAAGTGGCAGGAGAGGCGGCCTTCATTTGTGGAGCGAAGAGGGAGGATGTGAGTGTGAAAGGAGATAAGGTCAGATATGTAAATGGGAGAGAAATGGGTGAAGGCTTTGTAAGTGACTGTGAGAAGCTTGAATTCTGAAGCTTGGGTTCTGCAGGGGAAGGGGAGCCAGTGTAGGGCTTGTATTGGAAGGGAGGCAGATGTAGTACATGTTTGGAGAGGAAAATGAGCCAGGCAGCAGCATTGAGGACAGTTTGGAGTGAAGAGAGGTAGGAGTCAAGGAGGCCAGATAGGGGGAGTTTACAATCTGGAAATGAGCAGTGGGTGGATGATGGTCAAAGTAGCATCCAGGGTGAGAAAGTGTCTGATCCCGGAAATATTTTTGAGATGGAAATGGCAGAACTGCGAAAGGTCCTGAATGTGTGGTTTGAGAGAGGGAGGAGTCAAGGATAACTCCAAGACAGTGCTCTTGGGGGCTAGAGGAGATGGTTGTGCTGTCAATAGATAATAATATTTTGGGAAGTCAGGTTATGGAGGAGGGTGGGAAGATGATCAGCTCAGTCTTAGACATGTTAAGTTTAAGAAACTAAATATGGAGAGGGGGTAATAAAAATTACCAAGGTGGCGCTACCAAGGGATGTATAGTCCAAAATTGTAGTGAGTAGTTGTATATAGGAGCAAGACCCTCTCCCCTCTTGTGCTTCTCCTTTCTTTACTTTCATCTACTTCTTACCCCCCACTAGGGCACCTATCACTTGCTTGATTACGCTCTGTTGCATATCTAGGAGTTATGGTCACTTATGTAGCAATGTATATTATCCATGTCCTTGTCCTATATTGCATTGTACTGTAAGTCGCTTGTCAAATTATTTGTTTATGTACTTTGTAAGGCGCTGTGGAACACTTGTGGTGCCATATAAATAAAGGCTAATAATAATAATAATAATAATAATAATAGAAGAGGATAGTCTGTCCTCACAAAAATATGTAACAGAAAATAGTAGAAACAGCGCTCTATAGCAACAATCATAAGCATAAATCACATGAATGTGCAAATTTTAATCTCATAAATTAATATGCATAAGATCACAATACTAAAATATATGTCATATATATAAGTATAAAATTAAAAATAAATATGTACTGTATAGCACAATAGTAATAAAATAGAAGATTACTCAATCCACATAATATATGTACTCAGTCTCAGATGTTATAATTGATTGGGGCCTTAATTTGTATAAGAGTCCATACAAGGAGCAGCCTCTTGGTGCTAGATGAAAAACTAAAACCAACATGGGATAATAATTACCAGATCCAGTGTCCAAGATTATACGGTCCCTTTAGCAATGCTGGCAAAGCTTTTGCAAATCTGATGGTCCCCAGGTCTAGTCTGCTGGCAGTTAAGATGATGCAGAGATGCCAATAAACGATTTGGAAATGGCACAGTTTCCTTTAACACAGGTCCAATCTGCTAGTAGTGGAAATTTTGCAGAGGCACCTGTGAACCAGTAGGCTCCCGTTGGATTATGAGTAGTGGAGAGTTGATCAGTCAGTCCCTTCTGAAGGGAAATTCCAAATCGTGAGTATCAGATCTTTTTTTCAGGTACACACATTGGAATCTACATGGGACAAGGGGACAGATCAGCTGGCAACAGGTAAGTATGTGTGAGTGAGGTAGGTGTGTAATAAGGTTTTACTTTAGACGGTGTGTGTGTACTGTATTTTTTTTTTAACTATTTATTGTACAGTGGAGGTACGGGTGCTGGCCGCCTGCTGGCACTTGTAGTTCCATAAGTGCAAAAGGGCAGGTATGCTGGCAACTGTAGTTCCACTGTAAAATACAATAGTTTATAACTATTCAACACATTATTACCCCCGTATCGACAGCCAGGGATGAAGGAAGGGCCCCATGCTTCAGACCAAGCCTGGGGTTTCAGGAGAGGGGGACCCCTTCTTGTGTGATGCCCTACCTTCCGTGAGATCCCCGGCTTGGGCTGATTGGCTTGGGTTGTGAATGCTTTGGCCATTGAGACCCGGTAATAGGGTCTCCTGGCTGTGGCACTACACCCCATTCTGTTTGGGTCCAGTGCTGGTTTTAAATATAGGGGGACACCTATGCAATTTTTACCCCCTATATTTAAACCCAGGACTGGCCCTGCAGCCAGGTGCTGGTTCCTAATTTACAGTGGAACCATACTCGTTTTGTTCCACGTAATTTTAGGAAGCAGGACTGGCTGACCAGTCCGGGGCTGGTTATACTTTTGGGGGGGACCCTACATAATTTTTGTTAAATATTTAACCTCTTTAACAGGTAGACCACACAAGCAGCCTTCACATACAGTATCTCACTGATATGTGCAGGCTGCTTGCTCGGGAGAGTTTTGCATAGAGAAAACACTGCAATCTCGGGTGAGTAATCTCATCTAAACTTGCTACTCATTGGAGAAGTCTCGATCTGCTTCACCAACGGAAAACTCACTTTCAACTGAACTCACATCTTAGTAAATTTGCGAGTTTAAAAACGGGAAAATCACTCGATGCAAATCAAGTTTAAAAAAGAAAAAACTCGATCAGACTCGAATCTTAGTAAATTTACCCTCTAGTCTCTACTACAGAAAGACTGCTTTGAACAATAAATGTGAATTCACTAAGGGGCCTATTTATCAACAAGTTTTATCATATGCAACAAGTGTTTGAAAAATAACAGTTGGGAGCTTATTGGCTTGAGCACCATTTATCATACACAGCAAGTTTTATCACTAGTTGCATATGATAAAACTCATTGATAAATAGGCCCCTAAATCTCCACATCAAACACTTGCTGTCTGTATAACCTGGACTCTCAACGCTGATCTCTCTTTGGACACTGCAAGAACTTACATTTCACTTGCAACTACATGTGCTGGGTTTCTGTTTTTCACAATTATTAAAATGCATATCCGCACCAAGGTCTATCTGCCTTTATACCCTTGAAAATTCTGTCTGAATTAGAATAGCTTTTTTACCTAACCTTGCATCCTCTAACTTTGTTCACAGGGCAATAACATCCATCTAAAATGCAAATGCAGCAGGAGGTGTCTGTAGGAAACAGACACGTCCTCCTTGCTGCATCTGCGTTCCCAGTGATGTGACTGAGGTCAGCTGATGCTCACTGCAGCCTGACTGGGTCCTGGCAGCTTGTGAGGCCAGCAAATCTGTGTCTACCCCCCATACGCCGCAGCCTATCAATCAGGCTGTGGCTAAGAGGCACATAACCTGCGCATGCGCAGTCCTCTAACAACTGAAGATGGGCGATAACCATCGAGTTAGCGTACATCTCTAAATCAGGCCCACAGTCTACTTTAATCAGAGCTGTCTTAACAGCAGTGTGGGCCCTGGGCAAAGCAATGTACTGGGGCACCTACCCACCCATTCACGGGAAAAAAATATAATCCGGGAGCTGATTCCCGCTGCTATTCACTTTGCGTTGAATAGAATCGTGCCCTGTGATTCACAAATTTTTTTGGAATCACTGGATTAGTGCAGCGCACCTTCTTTTAAGAATAAAAGAAATGTTAACACTCAAACAAAAACTCCACAAAAACTCCACATTGCTGCTAATATCTATATTCAGGACAATGATGACTAATCCAAACCAAAACAGCTATATATATATATATATATATATATATAAAGCTAGATAGATAGATAGATAGATAGACAGATATCAAAACCGAATATCTTTGTCTTGCGCTAATGTTAATCACACAAAGCTACACCTCTAGATAAAACCCTGTCAGCTAGGGTCAATTACAATATCACAATCACACTCTATTGTTTGCGAGATATATATATATATATATATATATATATATATCAGGACCGGCACTAGGCTTTACTGCACCCATCGCCATCCTGTGTTGCTGCCCCTTCCCTCTTCCGCTCCTTCCCCCTGAGCTTACATTATCCAACCAGTGCCGGGAGGCAGGGTGGGCTTTTCCTGCGAACGCCGGGCTACAATAGCGCTCCGGGCGACGGCCCGGCTTGCCTGTGCCTGGAGCCGCCACTGATATGTATATATATATATATATATTTTATATACAAAAAAGATACAGGTAATGTGAAAGGTGGCACTTACAGCACATATTTGATGCGACCGACCCCTATTAGACTAGGGGTGAGCGGGTTCGGATTTCTGAAATCCGAACCCCCCCGAGCCCCCCCGAGTCAGGCTCGACTTTTCCCGCCAGACTCGGATCTGAAATTGAGGCAAAACGTCATCATCCCGCCTTCCGAGTCTCGCGGGTTTTGGATCCTATATAAGGTACCCGCGTCGGCGCCATTTTCTCACTCGGCTGTGGACAGTGAAGAGGGAGGGTGGGAGTTAGGGCTGTGTAGTGTAGTGTAGTCTAGTGCTGCTGTTGTCCACTACTTCAAAGTCCATAGGGGCTGGCTGTGTTGTGCTGTGCTGCTGTTGTTAATAGGGGCTGTGTCCACTACTTCAAAGTCCATAGGGGCTGGCTGGACTGTGTTGTGCAGTAAGTTCTCCATAGGGGCTGTGTCCACTCCAAAGTCCTGTGCAGTGTCCCAGTCCTAAAGGGGTGCTGTAGTGTTGTCCAGGGGGTGCTCTGTCCATCAGGGGTGCTCCCCCCAAGTGCTAAAAAAATAATATATTTTCTGTGTTTGTGAATTGTGTGCGCAGTAGCCGCACGTGCATCAACAAAGTAGTGCCAAGCGTGCGCCTGTGTCATAAGTAAAGGGCCGGCTGGCTTGACCGTTAAAGGGTGCTGTAACCCCCAAAGTACACTCCAGTCCAAACCAAAAAAACAATTATTTTCTGTGTTTGTGAATTGTGTGCGCAGTAGCCGCACGTGCATCAACAAAGTAGTGCCAAGCGTGCACCTGTGTCATAAGTAAAGGGCCGGCTGGCTTGACCGTTAAGGGTGCTGTAACCCCCGAAAGTACACTCCAGTCCAAACCAAAAAAATAATTATTTTCTGTGTTTTTGAATTGTGTGCGCAGTAGCTGCACGTGCATCAACAAAGTAGTGCCAAGCGTGCGCCTGTGTCATAAGTAAAGGGCCGGCTGGCTTGACCGTTAAGGGTGCTGTAACCCCCGAAAGTACACTCCAGTCCAAACCAAAAAAAAAATTATTTTCTGTGTTTGTGAATTGTGTGCGCAGTAGCCGCACGTGCATCAACAAAGTAGTGCCAAGCGTGCGCCTGTGTCATAAGTAAAGGGCCGGCTGGCTTGACCGTTAAAGGGTTCTGTAACCCCCAAAGTACACTCCAAAACAAAAAAATATATATTTTCTGTGTTTGTGACTTGTGTGCACTGTGGCTGCATGTGCATCAACAAAGGAGCAGCGCCAAGCGTGCGCCTGTGTCCCATAAGTAAAGAGCCGGCTGGCTCATTTCTTAAAGGGTGGTGTAACCCACAAAGTGCACTACTCTCCAGCAAAAATAAAAAAATATTTTCTGTGTTTGTGTGCGCTTTAGCCGCACGTATATATCAATATAACATAAATGGAGGACCAAACTTTCTCCGATAAAAATAAAATAGGGAAAGATCAAGAACCACTTCCTCCTAGTGCTGTTGCTGCTGCTGGGAGTTGTTCATCATCCCAGAGAGGAAGTAGGAACATCACTACTTTTACTAAACAATTGACCCTCCAACAGTCCCTAGCGATGAGGATGAAGTACGACAGCAGTCATCCTGAAGCAAAACGTATAACTGAGGCCTTGACTGCTATGTTGGTGTTAGACGTGCGTCCGGTATCCGCCATTAGTGCAGTGGGATTTAGACAATTGATGGAGGTAGTGTGTTCTCGGTTCCAAATCCCGTCTAGATTCCACCAGCATCCTCAAAGCAGCAGCGACAAGCGTGCGTCTGTCTGTTAAAGGGTGGTGACACCCTCAAAGTGTGCTACACAAACAATAAAAATATTCTTCTTCTTTTTTCTGTCTTTGTGAATTGTGTGGGCTGTAGCCGCACCTGCATCCTTAAAGCAGCAGCTACAAGCGTGCGTCTGTCTGTTAAAGGGTGGTGACACCCTCAAAGTGTGCTACACAAACAATTAAAATATTGTTCTTTTTTTTTCGGTCTTTGTGAAATGTGTGGGCTGTAGCCGCACCTGCATCCTTAAAGCGGCAGCGACAAGCGTGCGTCTGTCTGTTAAAGGGTGGTGACACCCTCAAAGTGTGCTACACAAACAATTAAAATATTGTTCATTTTTTTTCTGTCTTTGTGAATTGTGTGGGCTGTAGCCGCACTTGCATCCTCAAAGCAGCAGCGACAAGCGTGCGTCTGTCTGTTAAAGGGTGTTGTAACTCTCAAAGTGCTCCAAAAAATAATTATTTTTTTTTAATGTGTTTGTGACTTGTGTGCGATGTAGCCGCACTTGCATCCTCAAAGCAGCAGCGACAAGCGTGCGTCTGTCTGTTAAAGGGTGTTGTAACTCTCAAAGTGCTCCAAAAAATAAAAAAAAATTTTTAATGTGTTTGTGACTTGTGTGCGATGTAGCCGCACTTGCATCCTCAAAGCAGCAGCGACAAGCGTGCGTCTCTGTCTGTTAAAGGGTGATGACACCCTCAAAGTGTGCTACACAAACAATAAAAATATTCTTCTTTTTTCTGTCTTTCTGAATTGTGTGGGCTGTAGCCGCACCTGCATCCTTAAAGCAGCAGTGACAAGCGTGCGTCTGTCTGTTAAAGGGTGGTGTAACTCTCAAAGTGCTCCAAAAAATAAAAAACTATTTTTTTAATGTATTTGTGACTTGTGTGCGATGTAGCCGCACTTGCATCCTCAAAGCAGCAGCGACAAGCGTGCGTCTGTCTGTTAAAGGGTGGTGACACGCTCAAAGTGTGCTACACAAACAATAAAAATATTCTTCTTTTTTCTGTCTTTGTGAATTGTGTGGGCTGTAGCCGCACCTGCATCCTTAAAGCAGCAGCGACAAGCGTGCGTCTGTCTGTTAAAGGGTGGTGACACCCTCAAAGTGTGCTACACAAACAATAAAAATATTCTTCTTTTTTCTGTCTTTGTGAATTGTGTGGGCTGTAGCCGCACCTGCATCCTTAAAGCAGCAGCGACAAGCGTGCGTCTGTCTGTTAAAGGATTACATCGGTGACAGCATCCAAGTAGGCATGTCAGACAGTCCGTACCTGTACTGGCAGGAAAAAGAAGCAATTTGGAGGTCCCTGTACAAACTGGCTCTATTTTACCTGAGTTGCCCCCCCTCCAGTGTGTACTCCGAAAGAGTGTTTAGTGCAGCCGGGAACCTTGTCAGCGAAAGGCGTAGGAGGTTGCTTCCACAAAATGTGGAGAAGATGATGTTCATAAAATGAATTATCAACTCTTCCAGGGAGACCAGCCTCCAGAACGTACAGAGGGACCTGTGGTTCCAGCAGGGACGAATTAATACTCTGTGAGGATGAGGATGTACACACTGAAGAGGGTGAGGAATCGGTGGATGAGGAGGATGAGGATGACATCTTGCCTCCATAGAGCCAGTTTGTGCAGGGACAGATTAATTGCCAGCTTGTTTTGTGGGGGCCGAAACGAACCAATCATTTCAGCCACAGTTGTGTGGCAGAACCTGGCGCTGAAATGATTGGTTTGTTAAAGTGTGCATGTCCTGTTTATACAACATAAGGGTGGGTGGGAGGGCCCAAGGACAATTCCATCTTGCACCTCTTTTTTTCTTTGCATTATGTACAGTTTGGGGCCTAGTTTTTCAAACTGCCATCCTGTCTGCCACTGCAGTATCACGCCTAGATGGGTCACGTGTTTGTGCCGCCCACTCGTGTCGCTTAGCATAGTCATCCAGCTACCTCGGTGCAACCTTTTGGACATAAAAACACTATTGTGAGGTGTGAGGTGTTCAGAATAGACTGGAAATGAGTGGAAATTAAGGTTATTGAGGTTAATAATAGCATAGGAGCAGAAAAACCTACAAATTCTGTGATTTTAGCTGTTTTTATGCTTTTTTAAAAAAAAATACAGATCCAAAACACAAAACCCAGAACCCAAAACACGGAAGGGTGGTTTTGGCAAAACCAATCCAGATCCAAAACACGAAGAAAGATCCAGATCCAAAACCAAAACACAAAACACGAAAAGTGGCCGGTGCACACCCCTATATTAGACACACATCATGTGGTTATCAACGTTTCGGTTTAATAACTGGATAAAAGGTATCCTGACGAAGGTTATTAAACTGAAACGCTGATAACTGCATGATGTGTGCCCAGGATGTGTCCCATGAGTCTGAATGTACCACCTGTATATCAGTTTATAAACATACAGATCCAGATTGTGAAGGCATTCTCAACTATCACTGAGGCATTCTCATTTATCACTGGAGTTATACAATTTTGGATAGTAAAGTGGGTTTGATTTCACACCACCCCATTATGGGGACCAAACCCATAAGAATGGCTGGCTGCTCATGATGACTATGACTATTAGGACATTTTTTATAATGTAATGTATGTTACATTACATTATCAAAAATCTCCTAGTCATGACGCAGCAAGTGGCTGCAGTGGCTGAGCGGCACAAGGAAGCAGAGCCAGCAGCAGCTGGCCTGGGCGGAGCTGCTGCGTCTTGCGCATGAGGTCAAGCAGACGTCTACTGTAGATGTCTGCTTGACTTCATGCGCAAGACGCAGCAGCTCCGACCAGGTCTGGTGAGTACGTCAACCTCAGGAGGGGGCAGGTGCTGGTGACGGGCAAGGGGAGGGAAGGAGGGGAGGGGGTTTGTATCGCTCACCACCCGCGGGTTGAATCAATATACACAGTGCTTTTTTTTTTTTTTTAAACACATTTACTAGCAGGCCGGGGCTGCAGGGAGCTGGCGGGCCCCTTGAATTTTCAGGCCCTTGGGCAACTGCCCAACAAACCCAATGAAAGAGACAGCCCTGACTTTAATATCCAATTGCTGCACCAATATAATCTCCACATTTATTCTGCTTAATAATAAACAATTTTCTTATACATGTCGAGCATACATATTTACCAACACTGTGCTTTCACCTGCATTTCTGCAAATTTACTGCACTGCCTCTATTCCTACTTTCAGTTTTCTTCCCCTTATTTACCTCATTCATACCATGACCATATTTGCTTCAAATCCCCCATCACTCAGTGTCTACCTAATCCTTTATTCTGCCCCTTGTTCCCACTTCTATCCTTCCCCCTAGTCTCCTCCACCTCCTCCTTCCCTTCCCTTCTCTTCCCTCCTCTGTCTACCTTTCACCCCTTCTGCTTTCCTCCTCCACCTCTCCTGTTACCCCACTCATTCACATCTCCCCCACCATGATCCTTCTACCCCACCACTAAGCCCTGTTCTCTTCCTTCTCTTCCTGTCACCCCATCTCACTTTTATCCACATCACACCTCCCTATCTACCACCTGCAGGTTCCCCTCCTAGCTCAGAAGCCCGCACCATTACTACACCCTCTTCATCTCTGTCCTACTAACTCAGACCCTCTCTTAGGTGGCCTCTGGAGTGCCATATCTGTCTGTAACAAACTGGTCCCCACCCATGACCTTTTCATCTCCAACTCACTGAATCTCTTGACCATCACTGAAACCTGGATTTCCTCATCTGACACCACTTCGACCATGGCGCTCCTCTGAGGGCCTCATATCCACGTGATCTGGTCTTCACTCACCATTGTAATATTTCTGATTACAATTCCACATTCTCCATTTATCTTGTCCTTCTTTGTCCTTGTTTTCCCAAGCAGGTGTCATAGACCACTCTGGAATGGGATTTCATTTCCTGATACAAAGGTACTGTCCACAACTAAAGATCATGGCTAATCTCTCATTATTTTCTAGTAATGTCAAAGGGCTTAATATCCCAGAAAAGTGCTCACGTCTAATGCATTCCTTACATGTTGATAAAGTTGATATAGCTTTTATACAAGAGACTCATTTCAAAAAAGGAGCCTCCCCCCTCCCTTCAATCTCGTTATTACCCACTGGGATACTTCAATAACTTTTCTGAGGCTAGAGGAGTGGCTATTCTATTTTCAAAAAATTTGCAGCTATCTGAAATTTCGGAGATGCCAATTGGCGATGGCAGAGGTCTCTTAGTTAAAGCTACCATTACTGGTTAGAAATTATCCTTTGCTAATCTATATATGCCCAACAAAGGCCAGTCTGCCTTCCTGCATAAATCTTTAGAACTTATTGAGAGCTAGTTGGAGGGGATCTTAGTTGTTGTAGGGACTTTAATTGGGCTCTGGAACCCTACCTGGACACCTCCAAAGGGGCATCTCGCTACTCTCTTAAAGAGGCAAGGAAATTTAAATCGACCCTCCATGACTTTCAACTAGTAGATAACTTGCGCCTACTGCACCCAGCAGAGAGGGACTACACGTTATATTCCCTTCCACATAGATCTTACTCCCGGGTAAACTATCTTTGTATTAGCCACTCACATCTTGACCTCTTAGTGGCTTCTTCCATCTGTGAAATCACAGGTTCGGATCATGCTCCTCTATTTTTGACTCTCCTTCAGCATCCACCTTCTCACCAATGGCGATGGCAATTTAATGAACAGTTTCTCAGAGGCCCTTATTGTAAGGCTCAACTTGAGGAGGCTCTTGATACCTATATATCACACAATGTTTCTGACGAGGTTTCTCCTATCTCAGTGTGGGAGGCCCATTAATGTGTTCTTCCAGGGAAATGTATCCAGTCTGGAGTTTTTCTCTAAAAGCAAAAAGTTGAATGTAGAAATGCTCTGTTATCTAAAACAGATCTCTTGAATAAACACACAAACGTTCCTTAGATTCTGACACTTGAACTTCAGGCAGCTAGGTCTGACCTTAACAATCTCTTAAATTATGGGGTTAAACGTGCTTTTAGTGTTGCAGACATAAATACTATCAATGGGGTAATAAGCCGTGACGGATGCTGGCAAGAGCCCACAAAGCCCAGCGATCTTTAACATATTTGCAACGTATTAAAAATCCTACCAGCGATCTTTGCTACACTGATAATGAGATAACATCTGTGTTTCAGGGTTTCTACACTACATTTATATAATTTAAACCCTGTGCGCTCAGATTCAGAGAGGTTAGAAAATGAATTGGAGATGAGGAGATATCTAGTGGATGCTGAGTTCCCTATTCTCCCTGAGGAGGTGACATTAGCATTAGGAAAGCTAAGTTAACTTAAGCCCTGAAATCAGCCCCATCAGGCAAGAGTCGGGGGCCGGATGCCTTTACCGTTTATTACTATAGAGCTTTCCAGGACAAGCTTCTTCCTCTCTTTCTCCCTGCATATAATGCGATCTCTTTCCACACCCCTTTTCAAATCAATTGCTTAATGCCCACATTACAGTTATATCTAGGGAAGGCAAGAACCCTACATTAACTGCAAGTTATCACCCCATTTCACTACTAAAAGTAGATTTAAAACAGTTTGTGAAGCTTCTTGCTAATCGCCTTAAGTCGTTCCTCCCACACATTATCCATTCTGATCTAGTGGGGTTTGCCCCAGGACGTGAAGCCAAAGATAATACTACTAAAATTATAGACTTAATACATCACACTGCTTCCTCACACACACCTATGATTTTACTCTCCATGGACGCTGAAAAAGCTTTTGATTGGGTAGATTGGCGTTTTATGGCAATTAAATTAGAAAGCTTGGGACTGGGCGAAGCTTTTATCAACAGGACAATGGCTCTATACAGAGCTCCGTCTGCGCAGGTTCGAATTGATTGTATTTTTATCAACCCTGTGGTTATTGCGAATGGCACTTGCCAGGGCTGCCCCTTATCTCCGCTGGTTTTTGTTCTCTGCATGGAGGCCCTGGTGAGGGCAATTCGGGCCAATCCCAATATCATGGGCCTTAAAGTAGGTTCACGTGACTATCGACTTGCCCTCTTTGCAGATGATTGCTAGCAGTGATTACGAACCCTGTTACCTCATTCCCTAATCTGCTTCAGGAGTTTCAATGTTTTAGCAAGCTCTCATACTTTAAAATTAATTACAGTAAATCTGTTGCCCTTAATGTTTCGGCTTCAGAGGATACAGTTTCTGCCCTACATTCCTCCTATCCTTTTCAATGGCATCCGGCTCACATCAAATATCTAGGCATACTTCAACCCAGTCGTTTAAGTGACCATATTTCACTTAATCATCTCTCTGCTCCGCTCACTCTGGAAGGAGCTGGATCAATGGCTCTTACAATGTTTTTTCTTGGCTAGGAAAGATGAATATCATTAAAATGAATGTCCTTCCTAGGCTTTTATATTTAATGCAAACAACTCCGATAGGACTTCCCCCTCTCTTTCTCTCTGAAGTGCAAACTCTTCTAAACAGATTTATATGGGGGGGAGGAAACCCAGATTTAAACATATAATTCTTTGCCGGCAAAAGAGTTGTGGGGGGCAACAAGTCCCCATGATCTCTACCTACAATCATGCTATTGTTCTAAGTAGGGTTTTGAGCTGGACCCGCAACTAAGGAGGACAGCAATGGGTAGAATTGGAATCTGCATCCCCTAACCTTCACCTGGGAATGCTCTCGTGGTGCTCTAAAATAGTGCATTTGTCTCACCCAACTGTTGGACCTATGCTGGAGACATGGAGGAAGTTACGAGGTAAAAGTGATATCTCTCCCACACCATATCTTCTCACACCTTTCCTATACATTTCACAATTTTCCCTGGGAGTTTCAAGGAAGGATATTTCCCTGTTGTCAGAGGTTGGACTTAACAGGGCATGTCACATACTCTCTAAGGGTCAGTTTCTCTCCTTTCCGGAAACTCTGTTCTGCTACTACTTTAGATTAATGAAGTTCTTGGTTTTACCTCCAGCTTTGACACTTTATTTTATCTCTTGGGTGATCCAAGGCTCTATCTAGAGATCTGACCCCCTTTGAATCTATGTGCTTCCATCAAAAGACCCCAACATATATTGTCTCTGGAATTTATAAGATTTTACTTCACTCTCAGTTCCCTACAAACACTAGTTTTTCAGATGCTTGGGATCGAGATTTATCGCTAAAAGGGATACAAGTTAACTGTGAAAAGGTGTTTCAAATTTCTAGTGGTTGTTTCTAGTTTAGAGCTATTGGAAACTCAATACAAAGTTTTAACTAGATGGTATTGCTGCCCGATAGTCCTTCACAAATTTTTCCCTTCTGTGTCCCCTCTCTGCTGTTACTGTCACAAGGAGCCAAGTACGTTGATTCATATCTGGTGGGATTGCTCTCTCATTGCTCCATTCTGGCATAAAATCATTGATTCCTCAGTCCCCCAAAGCCCTGATTTTTGGTTACTCTCTCATTCTAAGATTCCGGTATAACAATACAATAAATCCCCTCTCAAGCATATTAACAATGCTGCTAGGGTGGTTCTCCCATTCATTGGCATTCAAACACCCCCCCCCTACAGTGTGGCAATGGTGTTTACGCCTTGATTTTTATATGTCCATGGACGATATTTTTTGTGCAGCTACTGAGAAGCACTCAGAGTTTATAGCACTATGGGCTCTCTGGATTGATTTCAAAGCTACTCCCCCATATAAGGCTCTCCTTCCTTGAGGCTAACCTCTAGTGGTACCGCCACAGAACTGAGACCTTTGAATCTTATTTTTATTTAATTTTTTTGGTCTGTTTATGACACCTGCTTGTCTCTGGATATTTTCTTCTCTCTTTTTTCCTTTCATTTTTAATATATTTGAAAAATGTTTTTTGAAGTATCTATTTTTTATATTTCTATATATTAATTTGTACCTCTTCTTCTCTGACTGGTGTTTTTCTAAATACCTACCAGTAATGAATCAAATTACTTGGTTGTATCTGTTACTATTTTTGATTTCTGTAAGCTTTTTTTACAAACACTTTTGAAAATAAAGAATATATACAAAAAAATAAATAAATAAATAAATAAATAAATATATATATATATATATATATATATATATCATATATATAAGTATAAAAGTAAAAATGTAAAATAAAATATGTATAGCACAATATTAATAAAATAGAAGATCACTCAATCCACATAATATGTTATTATTATTATTATTATTATTATTATTATTATAATTATACTTTATTTGTATGGCACCACAAGAGTTCAGCAGCACCTTACAGAGTACATAAACAAAGTACAGAAACAGTACATAATCAGTTGAACAGAACAAGAAAACAGTGACATACAGTACAAGACATTGCAGGACAGGTACAAGGTTTATAAACATTGGAGTATAGAGTAGATAACAATATAAGTAAAGGAAGGAAAAACACATGATGGAAGAGGGCCCTGCTCATGAGAGCTTACATTCTAAAGGGGAGGGGCAGACAGACAGGGGTGATACAGATGGGGTAGACAATGAGCATGGGACAGAGGGTTAAGATGACAGATGGGTGAATTTATATTTTACAGTATGTGAGGAAGTCATGTGGAGTAAGATTTACACCACTGACATTCTACTTTACATGACAGTATAGGTGTCTGTGGAAAGCCATAGTTATTATTTCAGTTTACATGAAGTTTGATCGGTAGCTGGAGCCACTTCATCAAGAGCTATTTAAAGAGTTTGGGTAAGGTACTGTATCTGTAGTGTCATATGTTATAATTGATTTGGGCCTTAATTTGTATGAGTCCATACAAGGAGCAGTCTCTTGGTGCTAGATGAAAAACTAAAACCAACATGGGATAATAATTACCAGATCCAGTGTCCAAGATTATAAGGTACCTTTAGCAATGCTGGCAAAGCTTTTGCCAATCTGATGGTCCCCTGTGACATAGGTCCGGCAAGTTGGTATATTGGTAATCTCTAGTAGCACAGTTCCCTGTAGCACAGGTCTGGTCTGCTGGTAGTGAAAATTATGCAGAGATGCCAATTTTACTAAAAAAAAAAAATACACTGGAGTTTATTGTAAAAAAAATTGTTAATTTCACTAGCAATAATTTGCAAATATATTGCTAAATAAATCAAATGAAAAGTGAGAACGATGAAAGAGAACTAACTCTTGATACCTCATATATTTGTTATGGTCTTCACATTATTATGTCGAAATATGATTCATTATTGACTTTGACTAAGAAAGAAACTAATGTAATTCTATTTAAAAACTGACCTATGCAGTAATTGCTTGAACAATAGCAATCTCTAAACATAAACCAAGCAGTTGACAAACCCTACATGGCTTGCTCAATAACCTGTCTTACAACAGTTAATCAACAATCTTTATTAGCAGTTTTTATATGATTAAGCATTGCCAATTAACGTGTATAGACAGCAGGGTATTACATAACAAAAGGGCATCCGAGTCTGAGTTCTGAAAGGAACAGTAATCTCCTGTAAATGGAAAATCATTTATCCTGCAGTTAAAATAACTTATCCCACACTTAAGGCCTCATTCAGAGGCGGTCGTAGGATGCAAGCGGTCGTTCTGAAACAGGGCGGCTGCTTGCATCCTGAACGGCTGCCTCCATGTCGGTCTTTAAGTGAACACCCACAGCTCTAACGACCGCTAAGGGTGATGGTTGCGATGGTCAAGACCATCGCGACCATCGGGGCTTACGACGAGACCATAAGGTAGGGTCTCGTCAACCTTAAGCCCCAGGGAGGTTCCTGCTCTCTTTGAGCAGGAAGCTCCCCACTGACATCACTGATGATGTCAGTGGGGCCGCCCCCAAATGGCAAGGGTTCCGGCCTGCCCAGCAAATGGAGCAAGCTGTCACTCAACATCGACAGCTCGCCCCGTCTGCTACGAGACCCATAATGACGGATCACCCGTCGTTAGTCGGGTCTCGTGCATGCGCACGACGGAGCCGGCTCCGTCGTGCGCATGCACAATGGAGCAACATCGACCCGGTTGCGAGCTCGTAGAGCTAACAACTGGGTCTGAATAAGCTCCTTAGAACCTTATGGGACTGATTCAGAGGTGGACGCATTGTTAATGTCAGACTGGCTGATGGTTTCAGTCTGCACATGTGTCCAAATTGCACTGCGATGTTTACCGATGGTTACCGCTGAAAGCCGCAGAATGAATTTGGTTGCAGAGAGAGGCAATTTCACTGGGCATTCCTGAGTGGTAACAGGGGAGTGGCTAGCCAGACGCGGGCATGTTGTGGCCAGTGACTGTGGCTTTTGCCACAGTTGCATTGATTTCGACTGCCATGTTCAGCCAAAAATTCTGTGCCTCCATAGGGCTGGTGCAATGTTCGATGGTTAGAATGATGTTCAGCCATTGGTGTGTCTTAACACTGAATCAGGCTCTATGTCTTTGCATACACTGTGCAAATGCAAATTTGTCATTGAGGCCATGGCCGGCCTGAGCCAAATTTTTGAGGTAAGCAGAAATTTTTCCTGGTGCCCCCAGTTGTACTGTGCGGACTTTCAAACAAATTAAGGCTGTGTGGTCTCATGGGAAAAGCCATGCCTGGTGGTCACCCAGTGAATGCAGGCAGTGCCACACTCCACAGAGCCTCTCCTGCTGTATTTTCTAGTATATATATATACTAGAGCTGTGCACTGACCCCCGTGTTTTGGTTTTGGATCTCGATCTCCCCTGGTTTTGGACCTGGATTGGTTTTGCCAAAACCTCACCTCCTGGATTTTTTCTTAAAAAAATCATAAAAACAGCTAAAATCATATAAAATGGGCCTTTTTTTGTTCCTACAGTATTATTAACCTCAATAACATTTATTTCCACTTGTTTGCAGTCAATTTTGATGACCTCACAGCTCACTATATAGTTTTCATTCAGTTTGGGCACAAAATTTGCACCAAGCTAGCTGGCTGACTAAGCTAAGCGGCAGCAGTGGGTGGCACAAACACATGGGAGTTCAACTTCCAACATGGCACATCAGGAAACACTTTAATTATTCAAGATGCCTGAGGGAGTTGGAGTATGTATGTAGTTGAAGGCAGGGCAGGGACAGGAATCGTTGAATGGTAGTAAATGTAATTTAATTTTTTGATTCCAAAGAAAATTATGAGTGAGAAGGGATTTACAAACATTTTTTATACATTCACATCAGTCCAGAATAATCGTTGATCATGGCTGCTGCTGCTGGGAGTTGATTTTCCAATCCCAGAAGGGGACCAGGAAGACTTCTAGTAGTGCTTTCCACATGAAAAAGCATTTCCCAACCTGTACAGGGACATTAAAAAAAAACAGAGTTAGTTAGTGGCCTCAAGCATAAGATCTATGATTTAAGGCAGAGGTAGCCAACCCTGAGAGCTACCAACAGTGCATGTTTTCCAGGTGTCCTCACAGAATAATAACTGTAATAATTAACTCCACCTGTGGATCTTTCCAAATGTATTGATGAGTAATGAATACACCTGTGTACCAGCTAGGTGGTCTGGAAAACATGAACTTTTAGTAGCTCTCGAGGACCGAGGTTGGCTACCCCTGATTTAGGCCTTATGTTGTGTCTTTCTTGAGAATCCTGCGCCTACTTCTGTGGCTAGGAGTGGATTTTCATCCCAGAAAGGGATCAGGAAGAGTGTTCCAAAACAATTGATTTAAATAATCCTTGGATTAGCAGAAGTAAAGGCATTTCCCAACCTGTTCAGGGACATAAAAAAACAGTTAGTTAGTGCCTTCAAACTGCCATTGGCCCTGATTCAGAGCCGGTCGCTCTGAATTAGGGCCGTCCCTCCTCCTTTTTGGAGCGGCCTCCTGGCCGCTCGCATAGCTGTGGGTGACCACCCACAGCTATAGCGAGTGGCCAAAATGATGGTCGCGATGGTCAAGACCATTGCGACCATCGGGCTTGCAACGAGACCCTAAGGTAGGGTCTTGCTGCCGCAAGCCCTAGAGAGCCAAGAGCACTCCCACTGACATCACTAGTGATGTCAGTGGGGCCAGCCCCAGATGGTAGGCATTCCCATGCGGGCCACGCCCCGCCGAAACGCCCACCAAAGGGGGTGTGCTGTCAATCACCATCGACAGCACGCCCCCTTTGGTGCGAGACCCATAACAACAGCTTGGCCATCGTTATTCGGGTCTCACGCATGCACACGTCGGAGCTGCCTCCGTCGTGTGCATGCGCACTTGGGCAACATCGACCCGCTTGCGAGCACTCATCGCTTGGGAGCCGGTCTGAATCAGGCCCATTGTTCCCACTTAACCATATTACTTATATATGTGAATAAGCAGAACAGAGCGTTAAATGCACATTTCAGTTGAAGGTTTTCTTCACGTTATATCTTTCTTGGGAAGCGCCATGCCTGTTTGCTGGGAGTGGATTTTCATTCCAGAAGGGAGGAAGACATTGTTTTTTCTTCACAACAGACACAGATCTGAAGAGAAAGAGATACATGTAAATAACTACTGGCAGGAAAAAGAGGCAATTTGGGGGTAATTTTAGTTTTACTAAAGCTTCTAAAAATGAAAAGTGTTCATGTTGCCCATAGCAACCAATCAGATTGTAGTTAAAAATTCTCTATTGCATTCTACAAAATCATAGACATGATCTGATTGGTTGCTACGGGCAACATAAACACTTTTCATATTTAGAAACTTTAGTAAATAAATATACCCCTTGGAGGCCCTTACACAAAAAACTGCCTTTCCTTTTCTTGAGCTGCCAACCTTCCAGTGTGTACTCAGAAAAAGTTTTCAGCATAGCCGGGAACCTTTTCAGTGATCGGCCTGAGACTACTTCCCCAAAATGTGGAAAAGATGATGTCCATCAAAATGAAATACAAATTCTACGAAAGACCTTTACCGTCAATTATATGCAAAAATTACAGAGGCACCTATAATGGTGGATTCCAGCGGGGACAAATTAATATTGTGTGAAGAAGATGATGTATACATCACCCCGATTATACCATCACCCAAGCCTATATCGTCATCCCATCCTGTGTTGTGTATAAATTACAGCTGTGCTCCCTGTTAGATTGGGGATTCATTGTCCACTTTAGTGGATGTGAGCACCATTTTTAGTCCATATCATCAACACACCCCCTACAAACTTCTGACCTGGGCTACAGGAGAAGCAGCTGCACTCTGGAATACGATTGCATGGCGTTGCCCCTCTGACTCGCTGCCATGGGTAGGGACACTATAATCAGATAACACAGTTTTAGCTGCTTTATTCCATTTTTTAATCCATATGCTCTATTTTCACTTTTGAAAATGTTTATGCAAATCCCAGCAGAGGCGTTGGTGATGCCATGGCTAATGCGCACACACACAGAAAAAAAAACACATTGATTGATTGAATTAATTTTTGGGGGGCACTTGGGAGAGAACCCGAACGAGGCAGCAGCCTCTTGATAAATTACACAGGCAGCACAGCACCCCTGCGCACCTACGCTGATAACAGGTGTGGCTAACAAGCACACAGAATTGTTTATTTATTTTTTGGGCAGCAGCCCCTAGACAGACAGGAGCAAAGCACCCCTGCGCACCTACGCCAATTACAGGTGTGACTTACATGCACAAAAAAATGTGTTAATTTATTTTTTGGGTAGCAGCCCCTTGACAGACAGGAGCACAGCACCCCTGTGCAGCTATGCCGATAACAAGTGAACACACAAATTTTTTTTCTTTTTTTAACACTGGGTGTGAACCCCTGAAAGAGGCAGCAGCCCCTTGACAGACAGCAGCACAGCACACCTGCATACCTACACTGATGACAAGTGTGGATAACACGCACACAGAATTTTTTTATTTTTTTTTTCATACTGAGGGTGGTTGAAGAGCACCCCTGAAGGACAGATCACCCCCTGGACAACACAGCACTAAAGCCAGCCCCAATGGACAGGACAACAGCCAGCCCCCATAGACAGGACAACAGCCAGCCCCTACGGACAGGACAACAGCCAGCCCCTCTATAGGCAACAGCCCTTATTGACAGGAAAACAGCCAGCACCTCTATAGACAACAGCCAGCCCTTATGGACAGGACAACAGCCAGCCCCTATGTGGACAACAGTAGCCAGCCAGCCCCTATATGTACAACAGTAGCCAGCCACCCCCTATGGTCTGCGTCAGTGTCAGCAACAGATCCCAGCTCCCTCCCTCTTCACGCTCCACAGCGGGAATGAAAAATGGCAGCGATAAAGGGACCTCTATAGAATCCAAAAACCGCAAGAATCCGACAGCGGGATGATGACTTTTTGCCTTGTTTTCAGATCCGAGTCAGGCGGGAAAACCTGAGCCGGCTCGAATCTGACTTGGATCCTCATAGTTTGGACGGGTTCGGATCTCTGAGATCCAAACATGCTCATCCCTAGTATATACCCACTGTAAATACAGCAGAGAGGCTCTGGGGAGTGTGGTGCAGGTGACCACTAGGCAGGCCAGGAACAAGCACCCACGAAGGACTCCCATCTGCATCTTTTACTTGCATTACTATTGGAGCCTGCCGATGGCCGTGCCGCTGCCCGCATTCTCCGAGTCCTCAGGTCCTGGACTCTTCTTCAACATCGGCTACAGGTATACAGGTTGGCCAGCCCCAGCCTTCTTTGCTCACTGGGAGTGCGACATGATGTCATGACTGTCAGGACTTTATTGAAAAAACAAAGAACTGATTGGAACGATGAGTAGAAGCAGAACTAATAGTCTGGGATGAAGAATGACTTAGCATGTAAGTCCTGGGAATCTGTAACTGGAAAGTAACGACTAGTACTGATGAATGAACTCCGCAACAAGCAGAACACTAGTCAGATGACACTGAATTATCCTCAAGTAGACAAATGAAGGAATCCTGGGTCATAATCACTGGGGTATAACCCAGCTAGATGAGGCAGGCATCCTTGGTCAAAGGTACAGAGGTGTATCCAGATAGACAGTGTGGTATTGCTGGCTTGAAGAGAGTGTAGATCTTGAGTACACAAAGTTGTGTCAAACTCCTGGTGTGGAACACTGAGATGCAGCCTGGGGATACACACAGGTGTGCGTTTTAGATGCTCTGGGTTTTGTACCCAAAGTAGTGTCGTTGGTGCTGCGGGTTTTGTACCCAAAGTAGCGTATTTGGTGCTCAGGGTTTTGTACCCAAAGTAGTGTCATTGGTGCTCCGGGTTTTGTACCCAAAGTAGCGTATTTGGTGCTCTGGGTTTTGTATCCAAAGTAGCATCGTTGGTGCTCCAGGTTTTGTACCCAAAGTAGCATCTGTGGTAGAAAGGACGAGACACAGGGATGCATAGGAAATCCAAAACTTGAAGGTAACAGGAGCTAAATACTAAGACTTGAAGAGATGTTGTACAGGTACTGAATGAACGTCCATGAAGAGTTTATATAGGCAGTACCTGTCGCTGATTGGCGACTGATTCCCAGCAGACCTGAGAAGCTGATTTGATTGTAAGATCCAGAATCATATGACTGAAGCAAGATGGCCACGTCCATGGACCGAAGTCCTCGCTGATAGTAATGGAGGATGACGCATACTGCATGAGAAGTATCAGTCAGCATAGAAGAGAAGACCTGAAATGAAGGGACCCACGTTCAGCACCTGTGAACCAAAAATCGGAAGTACGGAACGCTGTTGAGCGGACTTTGCATCAGGACCTGGTGGTCACATTCCTGACAATGACGTCACATCGCCTGGCCAACATGCCAATAAAAACAGAGGGAGCTGGAGCCGTGTGTCACAGTGCCACAGTCTGACTGCCATCCACCAGCCTGGACTGCCTGTCGCTGGCCACAGCCTGTATGTGGCACCGCAGCATAACCAGCATTTGTGTAGAACAGGCCCTGATTGAAGCAATTATACTAAATACCCGATCAAGATTAAATTACTTTAATCCATAAAAAATAAAATGGTTTGCCAATAGGTGAATTTGCATCTAATTTGTGAGACTACTTAAATAAGTAAAAAATATTCTGCACTTGTAGATATTGAGCAGCTCAGTATAGTGAATTACGAATATGATCTTAGAGATACGAGCGCTTCAACTATATATTAACTGTATACCTAATTGTATCAACAGTGAATATATAAAATGTTATTAAACAGTAACTATGTATCATTGAAGATATGGGCTCTGCAGGACTGTATCTAAAAAATGTAGATGATTGTATCAAAGAGTATCAGTAACATCTGTGAAAGTAATGTAGCAATGAGTTATATGTGAGAATAGAGCACTTAAAACCAAAAATGGAACATTAGGATAAAACTAAAATGAAAAAATAAATAAATAAATGCACTTTACACGGCAGCAGCAAGGAGAAGACCTGCTGCACCACGGAAGAAGCCTAGGAGGTAAGGTAGGGACAGTTTAGTGTGTCATGCTACCTCCCTTGTTCTGGCCTCACTGCGAGGTGCGGCATCCAATCAGCGGCACTCAGACCGCATACAGACTGATGGACTCTCCTAATATTTTCTCAAAAGAGCTATAAACATTGTTGTACTTTAAGTAAAGTGCATTTATTTAATTTTTTTTTTTTTTAATTTTATCCTTATGTTCCATTTTTGTTTTTAAGTGCTCTTTTCTCACATATAACTCATTGCTACATTACTTACACAGATGTTACTGATACTCTTTGATATTATCATCTACTTTGTGAGACTACTTGCCTGACTGAGGCCCACCATACAGGGCCATACAGGATAAAGAAAGAAAATGTTTCACAAACAGTGTTTCAGAGCGTAAGTACAAAACACAATGGCAGACAATACGTAGCATAAGTACCAAACATTAATATCACACTACAGATTGGGTATAACAGATAATAGGGTCAAGGGTAATGCAATTCGCTGAAGCTAGCTGGAGAATACATTGGGGAGTTGCAGGCAGGAATCAATTAAGTACTCAGTAATCCTGTACCCAACTTGTAGGGGAGAAAACAGAATGAAAGTTGCTAAAGTGTAGAAGGACATGTAGGGAGGTGTTGACCAAAGGTGGAGCAAAGAGGGTGGTAGGGACTGAGTGTTAATATATGTGTACTATTTTGTGGTATAGACAGCTATTCATTTATTATTATTAATTAGTAGACACCAGTAGACGGTTTTGTAGTAGGCACACCTTCCAGATAGACTTAACCAGGAGCTTGGGTTTATTGCAGTGAAGATGGTATTGCACATGCACAGACCACCTAATGATAAAGATATAGAGTGCTTGACTTATGGAGCATCATGGAGGTAGAGCAGTAGCCCATGCCATATACCAACAGTGAGGACAGGTATAAGGTTAGAGCGAGGAGTTTCAGAGTTTGAGAGAAATAGGGAGCCAGTGAGGCAGATTGTAGAGTGTTAATCAGATGCCATATGGCGGGATATGAAAATGAGATGAGCAGCATGTTAGAATAGATTGAAGTTGGAAAAGGCATGAGAGATAGAGGACAGAGAGGAAGATGTTACAGTAGTCTAAGCAGCAAATGATCAGAGCATAAATAAGAGTTTTAATGGCATCGGGGGTACAGAAGGGCTGGATTCTGGTAATGTTCCAGAGGAGGCAAGATTGGGAGATGTTCTGAATGTGGGGAATGAAGGAGAGGACAGAGTTGAGGATGGCACAAAGGTAGCAATCTTGGGGACAGAGAAAGAGTGATGTTATCAACAGAAAGAAAGTTGGGAAGAGGTAGAGCGATGCTGGTAGGGGAAACAACAACAAGTTCAGTCTTAGCCATGTTAAGCTTCAGGAAGCATCAAAATATCCAAAGGTAGATGGCAGACAGGTAGTTGAACATATGAGAGAGGATGAAGGGAGAGAGATTAAGGTAGGTAACCTTGAGTGTCATCAGCGTATAGATGATATTGAAGGGCAAAATAGCTGATGAGATTTCCAAGGGAGGAGGTATAGAGGTAGAAGAGAATTATCCGAGGAAGATGCCTAAAAGTAGAGGAAGAGATGGGAAAGGGGAGACAGAGATAGTCAAATAATATTCAAATTAATAGTTAAGACCAGCCGCGGCTCCAGCCTTTGTTTGCAGGAAGGACTGAAATTGTGCACATGTGCAGGATAGCTATCCCCCACATGCACACACATTAACAAGCTGGCCAGTTTCTAAGGACTGCATTGGCTGCAGCCCCAAGAACAGCGGTTTCGTGCCACGGCCGGTTGTAAGGGGTGCCGTGGTGCGGTCAGGAGTGGCGGTCAGAACCACTGGTCACATTACGCTGCTGAGCTCCTCTTGGAGGCTCAGGCATGCCCGGGCCATGATCTGCCTAGATGCAGCAGCGTAACATCACAGGTCACGCACGCCACATTGCCAGCCAGCCAGCTTGATCACCAAGACAGCCAGACTGCTCTTCCTCCCGTCTGCATGCCCGCATGCTGCTGACAGCTTTGAACTGTGTGTGAGGGATAGGTAGGTATGTGGGAATCAATGTGGTTGATATTTTTCTGTAAGGGCAGCCAATGGTTTTATATATTTGTGGGGGGCAATATGGCTTATATTTTTCTGTGTGGGCCATCCAATGTGTTTTTGTGCAGAGCAATGTGGTTTATATTTATTCTGTCTGGTCTGCCGCTATGGGGGTCAAATGTATGTGCATTTTATTCCTTTTGGGGCCAATGTATTTGCATTTTATTCCTGTGGGGGCCAATGTATGTGCATTTTATTCCTGTGGGGGCCAATGTATGTGTTTTATTCCTGTGGGGGCCAATATAGTGTGTTTTATTCCTGTAGAGGCCAATGTAGTGTGTTTTATTCCTGTGGGGGCCAATGTAGTGTTTTATTCCTGTAGAGGCCAATGTAGTATGTTTTTTTCCTGTGGGGCCAATGTATGTGCATTTTATTCCTGTGGGGGCCAATGTATGTGCATTTTATTCCTGTGGGGGCCAATGTATGTGTTTTATTCCTGTGGGGGCCAATGTAGTGTGTTTTATTCCTGTAGAGGCCAATGTCGTGTGTTTTATTCCTGTGGGGGCCAATGTAGTGTTTTATTCCTGTAGGGGCCAATGTAGTATGTTTTATTCCTGTGTGGGGCCAATGTGTGTGTTTTTTTATGTGGGAGTCACTGTGTATGTTTTTTCATAGGTCACGCACACTGTGTCACCGGGTGATGTTCCTTGGCAATTTTAAAATCTTGCATAGTGTGCCTCGTGTTGAAAAAGGTTGAAAATCACTGCCCTAGAAGCCAGATAAGGCACTCCCTGCCATCTCTGTCCAACTGGCAGTACCAGGGGGAAGAGAACACCTACCGCTTGGACTGTCTGTTCATCAACGTGAATTCACTGCCACTGCTAGGCTGTCCTTTCGGGTGGCAGATTATACGGCAGGGGGGCAGCAGTTTTTTTCCTATCCTAAATAGCGTAGTTCCACCATATGTGGAGAAAGGCCCCAAAACCTTTACTACATTGAAGGGAGGCAGAATCACAAAATGAATGTAACAGAGTAAGGACCAAGTACCATATATTGTTTACTTTGTAAGAGTTCTCCTCGATATGACTTAATATAAAACACTTGGAAACCCTTTCTCTCATAATAGCGAAAGAGGTCTACTCAGGTGGAGCCTGCAAGTAATTTTCCCATTGAGGCTCAAATTATGGCTGGTGGCTCATTTTGATTATATAAAATTTTGTAAATAACAGAGACCATTACCTTTGTTATATAATCACAAACAACATAGTTACTCATATGCATTGTTAGTCATAGCAGAACTTCCAGAAAAGAGGATAGTGAAACCATCTTGCTTGCCCAGGTTTCTAGATGTGTCCACCTCATTGTGTAAAGCAAAATACTGCTTGACTGTTCAAGATACATAGTATAGTTTTGGAAAACCGTGGCCTCCATTCATAGTATGAGATCTAAGAATTTAAAATCCCCTCCTTGGAGTTGAATTTCACAAAATCATTTCTATAAATGTTCCAAAGTAGTTTTAGGAACCCTGCCTTGTAGTGTTTAGAACAGGTAGACAGAGAGCCTTCTTTTTGGTCAGTTGATTTTGTATCTTTAGATTGCCGCCTAGGTTTGAATGATCTTATACAGTTTTAGTAAATATATGTGGAGAGATAACTAAGAATAGAGGTGAACAAAGAGATTTTGTAATCATCATCGCCATACATATGCCTTTTACATCTGCAAAGAAATAGAGTCGCCTAGGTTTCATTAACAGCGTACATTTCAGGATAGCCCTCTCTTGTGTCATTGGTTACATTTAAATAATCTACAGTAAAGAGAAGAATATAAGGATTTTATCTCTTTGATTAAATTTCAAATCCAAATTGGTGGAGGGTCGCATCCATGAAATGCCTGCTAATCCTGTCTAAAGCTTTTTCCACATCCAGGGGAAGCAAATCTTAGTGAAATGAATTGTGTTAATAAGGTTGATCACTGGTCTAGTATTATTACCCTGTGCATGTCTCCCTGGCATAAAGCCTACAGTACATGGTTGCTGTGAATTAAGGCCCTGATTCAGAGATGGACAGAATTGCAAAACCGCACACAAGCGGCTGTGCAATTCCATCCATCTCAGATGCAAATGCAGAAGGAGAGACTGTCAGACACCTCATTGCTACATCTGTGTGATCCCAGTGCGGCGACCGAGGTCATAGCCTGGGGAAAAATCGAAACACCAATGTAAAGTCATAAACACTGTAGAGCTTTGGGCGACCACAAGACATAGGGTGAAAAGGAGCACAATAATTAAAAGAACATAGGAACAGGGGAAGAGGTGAGGAGCAAATTACAGAATTATAGACAGATGAAGAGCACAATAAGGAAAATACATGGGGGCGATAAGGAACACATTATATAAAATACAGATAGGGGACCACAAAAAAGAGCATATTGACAAGTGGGATTAAGATACAAAACATAAGTGGAAGCATATTAAAAAACATATACAGTCAGGTCCATAAATATTGGGACATTGACAGAATTTTCATATTTTGGCCTCTATTCACCGCCACAATGGCTTTGAAATGAAACAAACAAGATGTGCTTTAACTGCAGACTTTCAGATTTAATTTGAGGGTAATTACATCCAAATCAGGTGAACGGTGTAGGAATTACAACGGTTTCTATATGTGCCTCCCACTTTTTAAGGGGCCAAAAGTAATGGGACAAACTAAACAATCCTAAATCTAACCTTCACTTTTTAATACTTTGTTGCAAATCCTTTGCAGGCAATTACAGCCTGAAGTCTGGAACGCATAGACATAACCAGACACTGGGTTTCATCCCTGGTGATGCTCTGCCAGACCTCTACTGCAAATGTCTTCAGTTCCTGCTTGTTCTTGGGGCATTTTCCCTTCAGTTTTGTCTTCATCAAGTGAAATGCGTGCTCAATTGGATTCAGGTCAGGGGATTGACTTGGCCATTGCATAACATTCCACTTTTTAGCCTTACAAAACTCTTTGGTTGCTTTTGCAGTATGCTTCGGGTCATTGTCCATCTGCACTGTGAAGCGCCGTGAAATGAGTTCTGAAGCATTTGACTGAATAAGAGCATATAATATTACCCGAAACACTTCAGAATTCATTCTGCTGCTTTTGTCAGCAGTCACATCATCAATAAATACAAGGGAACCAGTTCCATTGGCAGCCATACATGCCCACGCCATGACACTACCACCACCATGCTTCACTGATGAGGTGGTATGTTTTGGATCATGAGCAGTTCCTTTCCTTCTCCATACTCTTCTCTTCCCATCACTCTGGTACAAGTTGATCTTTGTCTCATCTGTCCATAGGATGTGTTTCCAGAACTGTAATGGCTTTTTTAGATGTTGTTTGGCAAACTCTAATCTGGTTTTCCTGTTTTTGTGGCTAACCAATGGTTTGCATCTTGTGGTGAACCCTCTATATTCACTCTTGTGAAGTCTTCTCTTGATTGTTGACTTTGACACATATACATCTACCTCCTGGAGAGTGTTCTTAATTTGGCCAACTGTTGTGGAGGGGTTTTTCTTCACCAGGGACATAATTCTTTTGTCATCCACCACAGTGGTTTTCCGTGGTCTTCCGGGTCTTTTGGTGTTGCTGAGCTCTCCGGTGCGTTCTTTCTTTTTAAGAATGTTCCAAACAGTTGATTTGGCCACACCTAATGTTTTTGCTATCTCTCTGATGGGTTTGTTTTGATTTTTCAGCCTAATGATGGCTTGCTTCACTGATAGTGACAGCTCTTTGGATCTCATATTGAGAGTTGACAGCAACTGATTCCAAATGCAAATGTCACACCTAGAATCAACTCCAGACCTTTTACCTGCTTAATTGATAATGAAATAATGAGGGAATAGCCCACACCTGTCCATGAAATAGCTTTTGAGTTGATAGTCCCATTACTTTTGGCCCCTTAAAAAGTGGGAGGCACATATTGAAACTGTTGTAATTCCTACTAGGGATGTGCAGGCTCGGTTCTACTCGGTTCAGTTCGTTTTTTTTTCCAGAATCTTATTGGGTTTCAGCTGTCACGAGTTTTGGATAGCCAATAAGATTCGGTAAAAAAAAACGAACGGAACCGAGTAGAACCGAGCCTGCACATCCCTAATTCCTACACCGTTCACCCGATTTGGATGTAATTACCCTCAAATTAAATCTGAAAGTCTGCAGTTAAAGCACATCTTGTTTGTTTCATTTCAAAACCATTGTGATGGTGAATAGAGGCCAAAATCTGAAAATTCTGTCAATGTCCCAATATTTATGGACCTGACTATAGATAGGGTTCAAGGAAGGAGCACATTACAGAACATAGACAGTGTACATATGTGCCAAGTTACATTTTTGCTGATCACGCCACAAACGTGTGCACGCATTGTGCCATGCGATTCCCCATGCCTGCATACGCTATGGTAAGCTATGGTGTGCACTGTGATGGCACCATGCATTCCTGTGGAGGCACGGGTGTGAAGGCAGTGCACATATCCACTCGCATGCGCATGTCTCACGCCATGCATGGTGCGATTTGCCACGCCAGCATCAAGGATGTAGCTGGGCATATGTGTATATGTGTAGAGCTGAAAAAGGAATATATGGAGGGGCTAGGTGATAAGGAACGTGATAAAGAAAATACAGACCGGGAGCACAATACAGAACATGTGACGAGCCCAATTTAGAACATACAGGTATAGGCAGGGCCACCGAGAGGGTATGGGCCTGTTGGAGTAGCCCGGGTTCTATAGCCCCGCACCCCACCCACGTAAAACAAATGTAGCAGCCAGGGCAGGGAGAGAGCGCTCACTGCTCTGCTGGGCTGGAGAGAAAGGGCGCAGCAGCAGTCAGTACTCTTTTCCCCTGACTTTAATGTGCTGGGAAGGAGCGCTCACACTCACCTCCCACACTCCCACAGGTCTCTGACACTGGCGCCCCCCTGTATGGCATGTGCTTTGCGGGCGTGCACAGATTAATTTTCTATACTATCTAAGGAGGGGCGTGGCCACACCTCCATGAGTTGGCCACACTCCTCCCAGTACCGGGGCCCGCGGGGCTTTCGGCAGCACAGGTGTGATTAGTGGTGTCTGCACTGCAACCCAACCATAATACCATGTTCTGTGGAATTCTCTGACCATTTTCAATTAAACTAGATGCTGTTTCTGGAGTTTCAAATTTGCACTCAATTGTTTTGCCTTGCACTTCAGATGAATCTATGGATATCATGCTTGTGGAGTATGTGCATAAGGGGTTCATTTACTAAGCCTTGGATGGAGATAAAGTGTACGGAGGTAAAATACCAGCCAACTAGCTTCTGTCATTTTTCAAACACAGCCTGTCATATGGCAGATAGGAGCTAATTGGCTGGCACTTTATCTCTGTTCACTTTATCTCCATCCAAGGCTTAGTAAATAGACCCCTGGGTCCACTGTTGTTGACCTTTTCTGATTATTTGTTCCCTTAAGGTGGGTACACACCTGACAGATATATCTGCAGATGACCGTCGTTCATACACACTGAACGACCATCATCTGCATGCTGCAGCGGGTTGGGCCAGACTGGGGGTGGGTAGGGGGCTTGGCCTAATCGCAGAAGGCATGGCCATGCAATGCAGCGCTGCGTGCTGGGGAGGGGGGTGCTGTGTGCCCCTCAGCCCGGCGCACAGCCAATGGGGGGCACAATCAGCATGATCGCTCCCCCCCTTTGGCATAGGAGACTGCTCGAGCTGCTGCTTTAGCAGCCTCGGATAGTCTCACAGTGCAGCCCAGCACACAGCAGCGTGTGCTGGGCTGCTGTGGATGGGGAGCTGTGCCGGACCAGGGTAAGTAGTACCCACTCGCGGCTCCCCCCCCCTCTTGGCCCCCCTGTGTATGGGCGATCGGCTGATCATCCGTACACTCTTGCCGATGGATAGATATGTCTGCAAACATATCTGTTCATTGGCTGTGCAGCACAACCAATGCGATATGTCTCTGAATGTCGTTGTTCACAGACATATCGCCTGTACACACTGGCCGATGGGGGCATGATATATTGGTCGATCAATTGGTAGCCCAATATATCAGCCAGTGTGTACCCGCCATTAGAATTCCATGCTCAAATCAATTTAGACAGTGTTGATTGTAAAACATTAGCAAGTTGAAATTAAGCTTTTGCCAAACACAATTACTGCTTCCAAAGTCATTGAAGGGTACTGTTTCAGCCATGCTAGTCCTAAATGTAGGTAGTTATAGGTATAGGGTATAATAGTAGTAAGCATGTGGTCAAGCAGGGGGCATAATACTGCAACACCGATCCCTAAAGGAAATGGACCTGATCAGGACAAGTGCAGGGGTTTTCTGTACCATAAACTTCAGGCTATCCCCTCCCACCCTTAATAAACACCACCAATACCCATCTCCCAGCTCTTCAGGTGAAAGCACTGAGGCAGAGTCTTTTAAGTTCAACAATTTCTACCTGCATTAAGTACAAGATACATCCTTCATTTTGGTGATAGGTGGACCAACCTCGAGGCTCTGATCTCCTGAGAATGCACAGGGGCCCGTTCATTAGCAATAAAGCCCTGCTTAGCATGGGTGTAGCTACAGTGGGTGCAAGGGGTGCCATTGCTATGGGGCTCAGAGGCTTCGGGGGCCCCAGACTCAATTCATATAGTTGTCAACCAAGTACCTGAAATGGCCTGCTAAAATCCAAGTCCAAGCCATTGCCCGGGGCTGAAAAGGGGGACTAGTCAGTATTGATCTTGGTTTCTCCCTCTGAGTAAGGCTCCACACTGATATGATCCATATCCTACACTCCTGTTTCACACTCACAGACACAGCTAACCTAGGGCCTGATTCAGCAAGTAACGCAGTTGCTAATACACACGTCGATTGTCGCATGCTGCAGTGCATGAACTAGCATTTGCATTTGCAGAGGCTACGCAGACCCAGAGTGGGATTTTGAGAACGGCGGCCGCGATGTTGCTGGCATCAATACCGACAGGGGAATCCCGACAAGGGACTTAAGATAGGCGTTGAAATACTGATGCCTATCTTAATCCCCATGCCAGAATGCCAATTGACGCCAGCCTGAACTAGGTAAGTCCAGGGTGCCCTTAGCTTTAGCCGTGAAGGGGGAGGGTTATGTTTAGGAAGTATAGCGGGGTTAGGGTTGGGTTTTGGGGGGATGTTAGGGTTAAGCACCCCTAGAGAGGAGGGTTAAGGATTGGCACCACTGGTGGGTTAGGTACTACGGGAGGAGGGTTAGGTTTAGGCTCAAAGGGGGGGAGGGATAGGTTTAGGCACTAATGGGGAGGGTTAGGGTATGGGATGGGAAGGGTTAGGGTTAGACTACAAAAAGGGAGGGTTAGGAAGGGAAGCGGGGAGGTTAAGTATACTTACCCAACTCCTGTCGGGATACCAACCATCAGGATGCGGCTGTCGGTATTCTGACAGGTGGCATCCTGACAGCCGGCATTACGTACCCATTCCCCCAGGGCAGAGTGATTGAAAGGAAGTGCCGATTGTGGGTGGTGACTGGGGGGGGGGGTTCTGGCAAACACAGGAGTGCCAGTGCATTTCAACGGCGTTGCAAGGGCGTGCATAAATTAGCCACTGCGTGGCCATAAGCAGCCATAGCACTGATAGCGTGTAATTTCTGAGTAAGGTCACGACTTGTGCAAGTGTGCATATGGTCCGATGTTTCTCGATGTTACCGATTGTTTTGCTATGTTGCCCTAGTATACTACAGATGTGAGTAAGGGGAAGTGGGCATCCTTATGTCTGGCTGCATTCGCAATGTGAATGCACACATTTAAATAGCACCACTGATATCAGGGCCCTAATCAGTAAGCCCAGCACAGTCGGAGAGTAAGCTTCTCCTTGTTTATACCCTTGGTGAAGCTGGGGGTGGGAATAGAGCTCCGAGATTAATACTGTGACTACTGTCCTAGAAAGGAACAGTTTGCCTTAATTAAGAAAATCTCCACTCAAAATGGAATGTCCTGCATTACGAAGCATCCCCATCCCCAATGTGGCACAATGTGTGCTGGCAGCACTACAATGTAGCAAATTGTGAACTGGGGGAATACAGTGTGGCATAATATGAACTAGTGGCACTGTGTGCTATAATGTGAATTAGGGAACTACTATGGGACATAAAATTAACTATTATTGTATGGTGCATAAGATGAACAAAATCATTATTATTGGGCATAAAGTGAAAAACCACTGCAAAGAAAGGTGTGTCTCTAGAAGCATTGATGAGGGGCTCTTGAAAATGTTGCTAAGGGGCCCACAAAGTTCTTGCTACACCGCTGTTGCTTAGCCTATGAGTTCAACAGTGCATAAGCCAAAAACAGCATCACTGAAACACCATCAGTTCCTGGCTCCAAATTCACAGCACAGCTTGCAACAGAAGTAGCTCTGGCACTGCTGGAATGCTGTTTGCCAATGCACAGGGGTGTATTTATAATGGGTGCAGGGTGTGAGGGGCCCGCACCGCACACCCTGCACCCATATTATACTTACTTCTCCGGAGTCCAACGACGGCGCCTGTGCTTTAAAAAATGTATGGAAAATGGCTGCCGCGGCCATTTTCCCGTCATTTGTGCATGCGCAGTACAGGGAAAATGGCCACCACGGCCATTTTCCAGGTGGCCTGTGCTTGCGCTATAGACTCTGGGCACACTCTAGTGCCCAGAGTCTATAAGTGCGGCCGCTCAGTGTGCTGCCGGCCGCCAGATGGAGAGGAGGGGGCGTGTGAGGGAAACTTCACACGGGCCACCTCCTCTCTAGAAAGGGAAGCAATCGGGAAGCCGACTGCCTAAATACCGGCAGCCGGCTTCCCGACTGTCTTATCCCGGGCATGGGTGAAATGCCGGGTGTCTAGATGTAGACGCCCACATTTCCCCGACACCGGGACACCGGCGCCCGGCATCACGATCGTAGTGATGCCAGGCGCTGCGAGCGGACAGCCGTGGGGAGGGGGAGGGGGAGGGTAGGTTTAGGGCTCCCGGGGGGGACTTAGGGTTAGGCACCCCCCTGGGAGGGTTAGGGTTAGGCTAGGGGGAGGGAGGGTTAGGGTTAGGCACCCCCGGGGGGGACTTAGGGTTAGGCAGCGGGGAAGGGGGTGGTTAGGGTTAGGCACTTAGAGGGGGGATTAGGGTTAGGCACTTGGGGGGGAAGTTAGGGTTAGGCACCCCTAAGGAGGGTTAGGGTTAGGGGGGTTAGGTTTGGTTAGCAGATACTTACCTAGCCACGATCGGGATTTCCAGCGCTGTCAGGCTTCCGTTGCTTCGCACTCTGCTCCTATCGGGCTGCCGCTGACGGGAATCGAACCCATTCCCTCTAGAAATGCCCCTGCTAATCCATTACCACACATGTCAAAGTCCTTGCTTTCCATATGCTTGGTGTCCCTGGGATTTCCATTGCTTTGTGCATTTTCAGTATACTTATTTGGTCCTGATTTAACAGGGACAGCTCACATACTGTGGGGATCACGTGTAATGTAAAATGTGCCTTGCTCTGATGGTTGTTTCTCAAGATATAGTACATGCAGTTGAACAAAGGTAGCATATTCATCTAGTTTATTCCAGAAGTGAACAGTAGTGAATGTACTTGTTTACGGATTGACATTGGTAGTAGTAAATGATAAGTCACAGTACACGATTCATTCACAATATGGTCCATCTATGTCTGGACAGTGGGGGTCATTCAGACCCGCTCGTGAGCGGCAGTACGCTCGCAAGCGGGTCGCTGTTCCCCCACTGCGCATGCGCACGACGAAGGGAGCTCCGTCGTGCGCATGCGTGAGACCCGGCGAGCGACGGGCTCTCCATTGCTCCGAGTCTCGCACCAAAGGGGGCGTGCTGTCAATGCTGATTGACAGCACGCCCCCTTTGGTGGGCGTGCCGGGGGCATGGCTGCCAGATGGAGGCATTCCCATGGGAACGCCTACCGTCTGAAGCCGGCCCCACTGACATCACTAGTGATGTCAGTGGGAGTGATTTTGGCTCTGATAGAGCCAAAATCACTCCAGGGCTTGCGGCAGCGAGACCCTACCGCGGGGTCTCCGTCGCAAGCCCGATGGTCGCGATGGTCAAGACCATCGCGACTATCATCATGGACGCTCGCTACAGCTGTGGGTGGTAACCCACAGCTATGCGAGCGTCCATGAGGACGCTCCAAAAAAAGGTAGGAGGGCCCTGATTCAGAGCGAGCGCTCTGGTCAGAGCGTTCAGCTCTGAATCAGGCCCAGTGTTATTAATAAATAATAAAATTTAATTTTCCATGTAAAAGGCAACTAAAACCAATACAAGAACAAACTTAAAGTACTAAATAAGATAAAATAAATAAATAGACACACCCATTGCCTTCCCCGTAAAAGGTAAAATCCTCTTTCTTGCTGCAGAGCGATTGAAGCCAAATATCAATGTATTTAGGCAATTAGATTACAGTAGTATTTTTATCAGTGGGAAAGGTGCACCCAGTCAGCAGTAGTTGCCAGTCATCATCATCATCTTCATCATCATCATCATCAGTTCATATTTTGTACAAGGGGTGGAGCACCTGCAAGTGATTGCCTCCTACCAAGCACAAATGCACCCTTTGTGTGTTCAGCATGGCAGATATATGTATTAATGTTCGGGAAGCTTCCATAGTAGAACAAATTACAATTTGCAAGGGAACGGACGGGACAAAAAGAGCAAATTGCAACTACAATCACCTCTACAATAGTCCCGTGGCCATATAATTCAACCCATTTGAGTGTTCTGTGTATACAAAAAAACAAACTCCTTTTTAGCCTGACAATAATAATTTCCTTAGTCAATTTGTCCTCAAATAGAAAGAAACTTTTCAGCTGTAATTTCTTTTACTAATGTTTTTATCTTGTTCCTTATGGCAGATATACTGTATAAAGTTTCAGTCATTTGACTAGAGCACATGATGTTATGATGTGTAAACAGTGCCAGGCTGTACTACACTACAAATTTGTCAGATCGAAAGATAACCACACTGTGAAATGTGCACAACAACAAAACTTTCCACTTACTGTCTTCATTCTTACAGTATGATATGCGAACACTGCAGAATAAAAGCACATTTACCACAAATAGCATGGTTTGTCCTTTCCACTCCTCAAAGCTCAAACCCTCTTACTTTTAACTGGTTTATGGGAATCTCTGCACTGATTGTGGTTTATTTTATTCTCTTTTTTTTATTTTGTTGCCCTTTAAAAACAAGTCATGTAACAATGTTTTCAAGCAGGGCTATGTCAGGATAACTGCTACTTACAGTTAGTATTTGGTAAATGCTTTAGGTATACACAAACTTGTCACAGTTTGAAGTTGCAGGTGACAAAGAAATACCTTTGTCTATATTTACCAAATATGCTAAGAACAGCATTCCAAGGATAAGCACAGCACGCAGTCTTTTTGTTGTTGTTGTTTTTGCACGGACACAATAAACGTGGTTTGGCAGACTGGAATAATATGTTATGTAGTGGAAAAATGCCAGTTCTCTAAATTGTATACACTATACAGTACATCATGTTTTGCATCACCTCAATGCTCTAAAGGAAAGCTCTGCAATGTAATGATGTGAAAAAGATCCTATTTTGACAGTTACAGATGCACCATTGGGGTGGTATCTGGCATATGGGGAGTTGCCTGGACACCATATACTTACTGGTATTAGGGAGGGAATTGTACTATATAAGTACAGTCATCATGAACTTCTTTTGGTAGCATACTATACATGCAATCATACAAGCACTAACCCCCTTTGCTGCAGAGGAAGAGTGGGGCTCATCCTCTATATATACATTTAAACTGTGGAGGATGAGGTGCCCATCCGTCCTCCTCCACAGTGATGGGCACCTGAAAAATAATTTGCCCATGGATTTTAAGCAGGCTGCTACAACCCTCATCATTAGTGTCTGCACTTGCACCGGCAGGGGCGTCGAGAGGGGGAGGGAGCTGGTACAGATTACCCGGGCCCGGGCTTTCTGAGGGGCCCGGCGGGGGCCTGGGTCCGGCGCCGCCCCCCCCTCACAGCAGCCCAGCATACAACATGTGCTGAGCTGCAGTTGGAGACTGCTCGTGGCTGCTGAGCAGCAGCCACAGCAGTCTCCCCTGCCTGTGCGGGGGAGTGATCACACTGATCGTGCCCCCCCTGGCTTTGTGCCGGGCTGAGGGGACTCAGAGCGCCCCCCCCTCCCCAGCGCGCAGCGTCACTTCGCGGCGCTGCAAATCTGTCTTTTTTTTTTCTATCGGCAAGGGGGCGTGACCACGCCTCCCGCTATTAGACCATGCCCCCCCTATTACCGGGGCCCGCCACAGCTCTTGGTGGGCCTGTGCATCGGCCCCATGCTACTGTAGGTACAGGAGACTTTGCAGGAACAGGCTTCCCTTCCCAATAGGCACGATCAGAAATGCACTGAGCTTTTGAAACACACCTTTGACACTCCTATGACACTCCCAAGACACACTAACTAGATGGTTTTGTGCGATCGCTTTGCCACTGGCCCACTCCCTGCTCTGAACTGTCTATTTCACGGAAATACAGATCTGACCAATTTCCGGCCAAGTCAGAATAGGATGGACATATGCAAAAATGCATAAATTCACTTATACGCATACGTTCTATGCAAAAACTTGCCGTTTGCGTCCGTGCTAAGAGATCAGTCCAATTCAGATTCGGGCCCTATGTGTGGTTTAAAACAATGACATGTTTTAAATACACCATGTTTGTTATAGCAAGACCGGGAATGCAGGCAGTTTGTCGGATTTGTACGTACACGCACGCATGCACACACATAAATTATAATCATGACTTGCATTGTAAAATAAAGTGAAAAGAAAAATCAGTGAGAAGAAAAGATATTTACAGAATAGTAAAAAATAAAAAAAAAATACTTAAAAAAACACCATAATGCAGGAACAACAGCAGACATGGTTACGTAGATGGTAGTCATTTGAACACAATACAATCCATAAACAGGACAATCAAACATAATAACTCATGTTTTGGGATTCAGACCGAAACGTCTAATACAAAACATCACATGGGTGCATTAACAACATATGTATGTAAAATTTAAATCAATAACCGTATTAACCTATCAATGACCATACTCTCTAAGCAGGGCCGGCGCTACCATTAGGCAGCTGCCTATGAGTGCCGGCCACTAGAGGGCGCCGCTCACTGCTGTAAATGTAGCCCCTGTGTAACTTAGGAGCGGCCACTCCCTGGCAGGCACATAGACAGGCCAGCCCGTCCCTGCAGTTGTCCGTCCAGCAGCCGCGGCACTTGTCTAGCCGGCCGCGGCCACTTCACTGTGTTGTCCCCACTACCGGCACTCCGGCAGGCAGTCTCACAGAGGCCACCGCTGTGTCCACCTGGGCACCTGGGCAACTCGTGCAGCCAGGGCGCACTATGTGGAAGTCGGGACTGAGAACAGACAGTGTAAGTGTAAATGCAGCGTCACAGTGCTGCACACACACTGGGCCTGATTCAGAGCCGCTCGTAAGCGGCCGCTCGTTTGCTCGCACATCTGCGCATGCGTATGGGTCATAATGCGCATGCGCCAACCAGTCATTGTGGTCGGAAATCGTGCGCTCGCAAAACAGCGAGGGCCTGCTAATTTGAGTGACAGAATGAGGCGTTTATGGGTGGTAACAGGGGAAGGTGCTTGAAAATGGGGAGTGGAGATCCGAACGCAGGCGTGCCAAATGGTCAAAACGGGCGTTTAATGGGAGTGCATAATTAGTAAGGGAGTGTCATCTTGGTTGTCTTTTAGCCTGAACTGCTTGCAGTGATTGCAGGAAGTTAACCCTACCACAAGCACTGCGAGCAGTTCAGACGTTTTTCGATGTACTCGATTAATCTAATAAATAGCGGAGATGACGTATGATGCGAACGGCCAGGGGGCGTCTTTACAAAATAGCGAGTGCATGTTTCGTTTGCTCGCTCAGACATAGAGGCGTCAACAGACCGCAAAGAGCGAGCGCTCAATTTAAATAGCCGGCCCCTTTTTCTGAATGACTGTTCGCAAATAGCGTCCGGCTCTGAATCAGATACACTGTCACTGTCTGTCTCCGACCTCACTCCGTCCTCACCACCCAGCCAGCCGCAGAGTCACTGGCAACAAGGCACTAGGCACTTTGTCAGACAGTGTCAGTGTCACAACTAGTTGGGTTGCAGCCTGCCGGGCGATGCAGTGTTGTTACAAGCCACCCAGCGGCCAGCCAATCGCACGCCCCCTAGTAATATTCCCTTTTGTTTGTTCTTCCTCCCTTCCTCTCAGAGACGAGGAGCAGGTAAAGGAATCAGGGAGCAGTCTGTCTGTAATGTAATTATAATAATAATCATCATTTATGTTGACATTATGCAATATATTTTCTATTTTATTAACAAGCAATGTATGTATGTGTGTCAGCAAGTGTATTGGTGCTGTAGACAGTATATTATATTACTGTATATACTGTCTACAGCACCATTACACTTACTGACACTGTCACACACAACACAACATACATACCTTGTGTTATATATATTAACACCATGTATGTTTAGTCACTCAACATGTGTGTTGTTTATATATAACATACAGGGTAAGTGCCATGTGCCTGTAAACTGACACCTGCAACTTACATTTATTTGCTATGTTTTGCAAACACATCTGTGCCACTCCCTCCAGGCTGCTGCTGGGGACTCTATCTATCTATCTATCTATCTATCTATCTATCTATCTATCTATCTATCTATCTATCTATCTATCATCTATCATCTATCTATCTATCTATCTATCTATCTATCTATCTATCTATCTATCTATCTAATCTATCTATCTATATCTATATTTCTATCCAGAGCCATACCTAGACTTTTTGGTGCCCAGTGCCAGAAAGAGCATTGGCGCCCCCCTCATTTTTCAAAGGGACATAATGCAACCATGGCTTCATGGGGAAGGGTTAGGGAAGAGGCCAGGAGATGCTGGGGATGAAATAAGAGTGAGGAAGCCACAAGCAAGAATGATAATAAACAGAAATTTGACAGGCCCAAACAGCGCCCCCTGACCCGTGGTGCCCTGTGCGATGGCACCATCCAATCTACCCTAGCTACGGCCCTCTATCTATCTATCTATCTATCTATCTATCTATCTATCTATCTATCTATCTATCTATCTATCTATCTATCTATCTTTGCATCGGCTTTGCTATTTGGCTGCAATTTGGGTTTTGTGAGCCTGCAAACACATTTTTACGCAGATGCAGTCTGAATTGCGATAGCGTACTATTAGGGAGCTGGAGTAGATATGTACTGTATGTGAGGGGGTGGACGAAGGGTTTAGGGGAAGCAGGGGCGGCATAGTGAACCTTTGCCTAGGGTGCCGTTAAACCTTGCACCGGCCCTGTCTCTAAGCAATACACAGAAGCAAATTGACTAAACATGTCACTAGCTATCAAATTTTGACATGAATAGAAAATAATATTTCTCTAACAAAAAAGAAAAATCCTAGATGTACAGACTCATTCAAGCTCCTGGACCAAATGGTTCCCAACTTGTACATCCACATCACTTATTTTTTAAGTAAATGTCTTGCTCTTTCTCTACAACTGATGTGTTCCACATCCTGTGTATGCAAGTTCTGTTACCTACATACATCACCAGCTCATACGCGCACGCAGGGAGGGTTTCTGAGTACCCAGAAACTCCCGCTGACCGCTGATCAGTACAGTATGTGGAGTGCGGTCCGCACTACACAGTAACAAGCACACCACCGCTGGCGCTGGGTAGTACACTCGTACTACCCGGCGGCGGTGTGTTTGTTTTAGCAGCCAATAAGAGTCAGACAGACTCTCATTGGCTGCTGTGCTCACTGCCAGAGCCGGCTTGGTTCCCACAGTGGGTGATGGGAAAGACGTTATTACGTCTCTCCCAGAGTGCAGAGCGGGCCGGGAGGACGGAGGAGAAGCAGCGATGGGTGCAGGGATTCTTTGTCCTATATATGTAAGGGGCACTGCATAGGGGTGAGGACACTGCACAGAGGGGACTACTACTGGGGGCACTATATAAGGGGCACTACTGGAAGTACTGCATAGGTGGGACCACTACTGGGGGCACTGTATAAGGGTCACTGCATAGGGGGGACCAGTACTGGGGGCACTCTATAAGGGGCACTGTATAAGAAGCACTACTGGGGGCACTGCATAGGGGGACCACTACTGGGGGGCAAAGTATATGGGGCACTATTGGGGACACTTCATAAGGGGCACTACTGGGGGCACTGTATAAGAGGCACTAATGGGTGCAGTGTATAAGGGGCACTGCATAGGGGTGGAGGCACTGCATAGGGGGGACTACTACTGGGGGCACTACTGGGGGCACTGTATAAGAGACACTAATGGGGCACTGTATAAGGGACACTGCATAGGAGTGGGGGCACTACATTGGGGGGACTACTACTGGGGGCACTATGTAAGGGGCACTACTGGAAGTACTGCATAGGTGGGACCACTACTGGGGGCACTGTGTAAGGGTCACTGCATAGGGGGGGACCACTACTGGGGGCACTGTATAAGGGGCACTGTATAAGGAGCACTACTGGGGGCACTGCATAGGGGGACCACTACTGGGGGGCAATGTATATGGGGCACTATTGGGGACACTTCATAAGGGGCACTACTGGGGGCACTGTATAAGGGGCACTGCATAGGGGTGGAGGCACTGTATAGGGGGGACTACTATTGGGTGCACTATGTAAGGGGCACTACTGGGAGTACTGAATAAAGGGGACCACTACTGGGGGCACTGTATAAAGGGCATTGCATAGGGGGGACTGCTACTGGGGACACTATGTAAGTGGCACTACTGGGGGCACTGTATAAGAGACACTAATGGGGGCACTGTATAAAGGGCATTGCATAGGGAGTACCACTACTGGGGCCTTGTATAAGGAGCACTACTGGGGGCACTGCACAGGTGGACCACTACTCGGGGCACCACATAAGGAGACCACTACTGGGGGCAGTGCATAATGGGGACCACTACTACTGGCACTGTAGAAGGGGCACTACTGAGGGCACTGTATAAGGGGCACTACTGGGGGCACTGCATAGGGAGACCACTACTGGGAGCACTACTTAGGGGGCACTGTATATGGTACACTACTGGGGGCACTGCTTAAGGGTACTACTGGGGGGACCGCCACTACTGGGGGCACTGTAAAAGAGACATTACTGGGGGCACTGCATAGGGGGACCACTGCTGGGAGCACTAAATAGGGGGGACCACTACTGGGACACTGTATAAGGGGCACTACTGAGGGCACTGTATAAGGGGCACTACTGAGGCACTGCATAGGGGGACCACAACAGGGGGCACAACATAGGGGGGGACACTGTATAAGGAGCACTTCATAGGGGGGACCACTGTATAAGGGGCACTGTATAAGGATCACTTCTGGGGGCACTGCATAGGGGGACCACTACTAGGGGCACTACATAAGGGGGGCCACTACTAGGGGCACTACATAAGGGGGGCCACTACTGGGGAACTTTAAAATGGGCACTACTAAGGGCACTGTATAAAAGGCACTACTGGGGGCACTACATAGTGGGACCACTACTGGGGGCACTAAATAGGGGGGCACTGTATATGGGACACTACTGGGGGCACTGTATAAGAGACACTTCTGGGGCACTGCATAGGGGGGACCACTACTGGGGGTACTGCATAGGGGGGACACAACTGGGGGCACTGTGTAAGGGATGCTACTGAGGGCATTGTATAAGAGGCATTACTGGAGCACTGCATAGGGTGACCACTACTGGGGGTACTACATAGGGGAGCATTGTATATGGGGCATTACTGGAGGCACTGCATAAAGGGCACTGCTAGGGGCACTGGCACTACTGGGGGCACTGTATAAGAGGCACTACTGGGGGCACTGTATAAGGGAGTAATGTATAAGGGCCACTACTGTGGGCACTGCATAGTGGGACCACTACTGGGGGCACTTCATAAAGGGTACTACTGGGGGTACTGTATAAGGGACACTACTGAAGGCACTATATAAGGGGCACTACAAAGGGGACCACTACTGGGGGCACTACATAGAGAGGCACTGCATAAGGGCCACTACTGGGGGCACTGTATAAGGGGCACTACTAGGGGAACTGCATAGGGGGATCACTACTGGGGCACTGTATAAGGGGAACTACTTGGGGAGGGGGTCTTTAATAAATCATGCTGGCTGTATTTATTTGACTGCTGCATTCATGTTTTTTAGTGATAGTTGTGTGTGTCTGTCTGTGTTAATCAGTCTGTGTGTACCCCGTTCTATACTGAGCGGTATATTTTACTGTAGTGGGCTGATATCCTGTGTAAGCTGCTTTTCTCTCTCTCTCTCTATATATATATATATATTTATTTATTTGTGGCTAGATGTTTTTCATTGGTTCAGTAACCAAGGATTTGGAAACCCCCCTTTCAAAATCCGGTGTTTGCCACTGCATAACCGTGAGTATGGTTGTACCAGTAACTACTACTATACACTTCAATTAAACCTGACACCTCGTTAAGTACTACACTGTTTGGTGTGTCTGCACTTCTGCCAGTGTGGCTGTTAACTTTGCGTAACATTGACAAATAGCACAAGCATATCAACAAGTTATAGACCCAGCATGCTTCAACTATGTGCCTAATACACCAGTAGACATGTGTAACACAGAATGCCAGCATAGAGTGCCAGCACAGAGTGTCAGCATAGAGTGTCAACAAAGAATGTCAGTGCAGACTGTGGCGTAATTAGGGAATTTGGAGCCCAGGGCAAGTTGAAAAATGGAGTCCCCCACTCTATGTGCGCATGCCGAAAAATGGTCGTGGTCACATGCCACAAAGGGCGTGGCCACTAAAAAATGGGGTGGGTCAACATGGCACACACCTCTTTCTCATCAGTCTGAGAACATTCCTTTCCATTCCATATGCATCTTAATGCCCCCAGTAGTAGTGCTCCTCTTGCAATGCACACTGTAGTAGTGCCCCTTATGCAGTGTTCCCAGTAGCAGTGCCCCATGTAGTAGTGCCATTTATACAGTGCCTCCAGTAGTGCCCTTTATACAATGCCTCCAGTTATGCACCCTTATACAGTGCCATTTATGAAGTGCCCCCAGTAGTGCACCCTTATACTGTGCCCCCTATTCAGTGCCCCCAGTAGTGGTCCCCCTTATGCAGGCCCCCAGTAGTGCTCCTTATACAGTACCCCTAGTAAAATGCCCCCAGTAGTGGTCCCTCTGATACAGGCCCCCAGTAGTGCCCCTTATACAGTGCCCCCAGTAGTGGTCCCCCTTATGCAGACCACCAGTAGTGCCCCTTATACTGTACCCCCAGTAGTGGTCCCCATTATGCAGGCGCCCAGTAGTGATCCACCCTATGCAATGCCCCTTATACAGTGCCCCCGTAATGGTCCTCCCTATTCAGTGCCCCCAGTAGTGATACAGTGCCAGTAGTGCCCCTTAGATAACACACACACATATATACACACACAAAACACTGACTTACCTTACGTGAATCCCGCTCCTGCCATGCTCGCTGCTGTCTGCTCCTCCATCCTCCTGCTCGTTTCCGCTTGGTACTATGGGAGAGATGTCATGCCATCTCACCCATCACCCACTGCAGGAGCCAACTGGCAGTGGGTGCAGCAGCCAATGAGAGTCTGTCTGACTTTCATTGGCTGCTGAAACACCCACATCGCTGCCTGGTAGTACTTACTGCGGTCTGCACTACACTGACTGACTAGGGCGGATCTCTGGGACCTGTACCGGGGCTGGTGGCAACACCCCCCCATGCACGCCGCCAGTCCCCCAGGGCATGAGCCTTGGTGGCGATGCCTTAGTTATACCACTGAGTGTAGAGTTTTGCAAAAGGCAAAATCAATGAGGCTGCATATTTTTTTTAGTGCACAGCACATACACAAGAGCTGCATCCATGATGAGATTCATTAAGCTTAAAGGTGCAAAGGATTACACCACATGGAAATTTTTAATTGAAATGCAATTGAAGCATGAGAGGTTGTGGAAAGTTACAGTTGACCCAGTTGACAATCCCAGCCCAGAGGATATATAAAGAGCCATGGGAACAACAGTCTTAAGTGATGAACAGCACCTATATTCTATTATACATGAGAAAATGTCAGCAAAAGACATGTGCATAGCCTCACAGGCAGTGTATGAGGATGGGGGTCTGATAAGAAGATTTGGTCAGGGCATATAATATATAATACCAAGCAGGGGCATATCTATAATGGGTGCAGGGTGTGCACCCATATTACTTAAACCTTACCTCTCCGAGGTACCATGCCGGGTGTCAGCGCTGTACAAAGAGCTGGAAAAATGCATGCCGCGGCCAATTTTCTGAAGTTTTGCACATGTACAGTAGACTCCGGGCACACTCTAGTGCCCAGAGTCTACTAATGCTCCAGTGGCTGACCAGCCACGTTAGTCGGCTGACAGTCGCCGGGAAGAGAGGAGGGGGCCCCCAGATGGGGAATGCACATGGGCCCCCTCCTCTCTAAAGATGCCCCTGATACCAAGTTAAGTGAATGCACAAGTATGAGTGACTACATTGGCAAAATGATGTCCATATTCCAGCAGTTAAATTCTGTAGGAGTCCAATGCTACAGAAATTAACACATGAATTTGATTTCCTGGTAGTAGCATTAGAAGCTAACACAGCCAAGCTTACTACAGAAATTGTCAGCACAAGCCTGAAATGGTTAAAGAGGGTCTAGTCACAACTAACAAATCAGAGCAAAGCCTCCAGGTCTGCCATTTGTGTTGGGCTATGCAAGAGTTTTGTTTTCTATCCTATGATTAACAAAGAAAAATAATAAAAAGGTTTTCTTTACAATTAGTTTTGTAATAAAGTGGTCAAAGAGGGATCGTGGAAGGACTTATTCTACCATATATTTTACATTTAATTTAATTTAAATCCATGTCCTCTAGAAAATAAAGGGTTTCCCTGTATTTGGATCATAAGTAATAATTTCTAAAGCAGCATGTCAATTAAGGAAATTAATAGATGCGATAATGAATGGAGTACCTGTGGCTTCATTTAATAAAGGAGAGGGTGAATATTTCCTGTCCTACAAAGCATAATTAGATTCTGATTAAGCACTGCAATGTTTGAAAGGAAATAATCATTCTGTTTTGCATCATTTACTCTCTGTAGGAAAAGTACCAGGACAGGCAAATCAACCCAGTAATACTGCCCTTTCATTGACCATTAGATGACACGTATATTAGGACACAGTTACTGACATATATTAAGACACAGGGTTAGGACATCTGAAATCTGATATAGGGCCTGATATCAGCTTCGGACAGAAAGCTGCATGCAAGCAGCTTTGCAATTCCATCATTTAATTATGGTAATGCAGCAGGAGGCATCATCCCTCCTGTATGTATTACTTATCCGAATTGCATTGTACAACACAGCATCAGATAAGCTGCGAGGACACCGGCCAGCTAAGTGACCCATGTTGTCACGCAAACCGGCCACTGCAGATGAGAGAAGTGGCTAGGAAATCTCTGTCAGCCGATGGAGATCCTGGTCTCTTCCCCCCAACCCAATGGTGGTGACACACCTCAGTTTCGGTAAACGTAGGCCATCGCCGCCCTCTCCTGCCTACAAATGGCAGCAGACTGTCAATCACTGTCAAACGTGAAGGACCCGTACTGCGCATGTGCAGTATGGGTCAGGCATCTGCGCTGATTCCGGACCAATGGGATTCTGCGTTCACTGCTGAATCAGGGATTGCAAATGCAGCAGGGGATCTCATACACCTCCTGCTGCATTTGCATTATTACATGGATCGCAATTGCAAAGCTGCCTGCGTGCAGCTTTGCAGTTTCAATCCTTGCTGAATCACCCAATAAGCCATTCTAGAACCATATATCCATCAGGAGAGCTAACAAGTCTCCCTGGGGATTGCTTCAGATAATCAAATATTTGTATACATATAAAGATAGATAGATAGATAGATAGATAGATAGATAGATAGATAGATAGATAGATAGATAGATAGATAGTAAAGAAAAACAAACAACTTGCCAAGGTGCCTTCTAGATAAATTTTAGATACACACAAAGCACTCATGGATCAAAACAAAGTGAAACCAATACAGTCAACTGGATTAGTCATCTTTACATTGTTTTGGTCCATGAGTGCCGCTGTTGCTGCTGCTTTGTGATTGTATTGTAGAAAGCTGCTTACAAAGGAATGACTCATGACACCGGTTTTCACAGACAGCTAGCTTCTTTACTCTTCACAAATGTTATCATAGCACATTTGTACATATGAGATGGTTTCCTGACAATAGCTATGCCCCACCAGCCCTTCTCTGTTGTCCTGCTGCTAGTCAGCATCAGAAGCCCTGCCCACTGGATCCTACAATCCTTTATACCTTCACACACACCAAATCAGTCACATCCAGGTAGTGCAGCTGTATGTAAGAGCTTTGTTGTAGTAAGCAGCAGGATTCTTAACCCTATCTGCCCCTTTTTCTGGGGAATGAGTTCTGCACTGCACATTAGAATGTGGCAAAGTACCCTCTTTGCCAAATACCCTTCCCCTTAGCTTTGCCATACTTGGTGATGCGGACTCTTACCTGGAAAAGATTTCTATTTTCCCAACTCTCCCTCTCTTAGCTTTGCCAATTTTGGTGAACCTTGTACCTTAGAAAAATCAAAAGTATGTCCATCACCTTTTATTTGGTCTGTTGAGGTGGGGTTTGAAGATGGAAGGATCTGTGCAAGCCCAGGCAGAACCTTTGTGATGGAAGCCTCCGCTTAGGAAACACTTCCTCCACCCGTGGACTTGCTCTGTTTACCGTCTACCCAATGTAATGAATCTTAAGAAGAATCTCTTGTGCAGAAGGCAATAGTTCTGAGGATTATATATTGCAATGGGATCAACTAAAGGATAGTGCAGTTGAAACCTTAGACTGTAGATGCTAGACAAAGGTGGAGATCTGGTGGACACATAGCAGCCTTGAGGGCAGGAGGTGCTTGGCAAAGATGATGACCTGATGATCACGGAGCAGCCTTGAGAGCTGGAGATACTTGGCAAGATGGTGACCCGATGGTCACGGACCAGCCTTGAGGGCTGGAGATACTTGGCAAGATGGTGACCTGCTATGACTGCAACATACCACTGCATTGTGGATGGGTGTTCTGCTTCCTTGTGCAGACTGTGGAGTGTAGGGGTGATGTGACTGTACAAAATGTTGGGATGGAGGTGGTGTAGGCTGAGGCTGTAGTGGCCTAAATGTTTGAAGCATAGGCCTCGTTGTCAGGTCTGTGTCTGCTGTCTGCTTAACCCCTTCATGAATGTGGTAAATATGATCCGCTCTGCATGCATGCACTGGTCCTCAGACATGGGGCATGATTCAGCAAGAATTGATATCCTGCTAATACGCACGCTACGCAGTTGCTAATATCAGTGGTGAAATGTAAATGTTTGCAATCATATTGCAATCACAGCTTAACATAAGGACGCCCACTTCCCCTTAGACACATCCGCAGGGCTGGCTCTAGGGGTGTTCGATCTGTGTGGTTCCACAGGGGCGCCACCCATAGAGGGCGCACCTATCCCCAACATCCCGATTTCTGCGGGACAGCACTGTCCTGCTGTTCCTCCTGTGGGCCGAAGTGGCCCATGTGTGGTCAAATCGGGAGGTTGGGGGCCCCTACCTCCACAGCTGTGCGGCGGTGCTGGACCCCCGTAGTGTGAATGGATGCTGCACGCATGCGTGCGGCATCTATTCACTGATGGGAGAGGGCTGACGTTATTTGGAGGCATGTCATGTGGGCACACCTCCAAATAACATCACTTAGGGGGTGTGACATTTGGTAATTAGGCCATGCCCCCATTTCGATCGCGCATGGCTGCTATTGCTGGGCGCAGCTTACCGGGCCAGCACAGGGTGCTCAGATCCATGGAGCTGGCCCTGCCGGCAAGTATACTTGGGCAACATAGCAAATTAATCTGTAACATTGAGTAACATCGAACCCATACGCACAGTTAAGGCAGGTTAGACCTCAGGAATTGTTTACTTCTGTGCATGCTATGAGACCTCAGGCTGTGTCTAGTAGTGCAGTGGCTAATTTATGCATGCCCTTGCAAAGGTGTTGAGACGCATTGGCACATCTGAGTTCGCCCGACCTCCCCCCGTCAACACCTACAAATGGCACCTCCTGTCAATCACTCTGCTCTGGGTCTGTATAGCTTTTGCAGATACATTTCCCATCGCAATGGCAAGTTCGCCCATATGCACTGCGATGCATATGCATATGCAGTGCAAATTAGTCGTCCGATTGCATGTGAATAAGCAACTGCGTTCATTGCTGAATCAGGCCCATGAAACACATTTTAAAAGCATAAGAATTGAATAAAGTGTTCAACTTGTCGGGGTAGTGCGTACTTCATGCTGCAGTACTAAATTGAGGTTAGCGTAATGCGGGATCTAGGGATAATAATAAAAAGTACATATGCGATTAGGAATGACAAGTATGTATGCAATTATGAAAGACTTGTATGATGATGAGAATGTAAAATTTGTTTCTAAATGGTCACCAGAACCTTTACCAATGTCTGTCACATTTAATCTGTTTGTTTAAGAAGCTTTTAAAGCAACAATTATTTTATCCAAATTGGACAAATTTATTTAATCAAACAATTGTGATTTTTGACAGTGTAGCATTAAGAAGCTACACAATGACACCTACAGTATGGTATGGCAATCAGCCAATGGCACCACCCTGTCTTCACAGCTCTCTCCTCCTTCTTCCTCCCCCTGCCCTCCTTCCCCAAACTCCCTTACCTTTCATCTCCCTGTTTTGTCTCTTTACTCTGTTTTATTCAAGATTTGAACCTCACAGACTGCTGTCTTCGAAGATGCTGATTTAATGTCTAAGCTCACTGTTATAGCTATCCCTGCTGATTTTTAATCAACAATTTGTTTATGACCATTCCCCAGAAGTGAACTGTTAGATCTAGGGGTGTACACCGGCCACTTTTCGTGTTTTGTGTTTTGGTTTTGGTTCTGGATCTTTCTTCGTGTTTTGGATCTGGATTGGTTTTGCCAAAACCACCCTTCCGTGTTTTGGGTTCTGGGTTTTGTGTTTTGGATCTGTATTTTTTTGAAAAAAAGCATAAAAACAGCTAAAATCACAGAATTTGTAGGTTTTTCTGCTCCTATGCTATTATTAACCTTAATAACCTTAATTTCCACTCATTTCCAGTCTATTCTGAACACCTCACACCTCACAATAGTGTTTTTATGTCCAAAAGGTTGCACCGAGGTAGCTGGATGACTATGCTAAGCGACACGAGTGGGCGGCACAAACACGTGACCCATCTAGGCGTGATACTGCAGTGGCAGACAGGATGGCAGTTTGAAAAACTAGGCCCCAAACTGTACATAATGCAAAGAAAAAAAAGAGGTGCAAGATGGAATTGTCCTTGGGCCCTCCCACCCACCCTTATGTTGTATAAACAGGACATGCACACTTTAACAAACCAATCATTTCAGCGCCAGGGTCTGCCACACAACTGTGGCTGAAATGATTGGTTCGTTTGGGCCCCCACAAAACAAGCTGGCAATTAATCTGTCCCTGCACAAACTGTCTTTACGGAGGCAAGATGTCATCCTCATCCTCCTCATCCACCGATTCCTCACCCTCTTCAGTGTGTACATCCTCATCCTCACAGAGTATTAACTCGTCCCCACTTGAATCCACCACCACAGGTCCCTCTGTACGTTCTGGAGGCTGGTCTATATGGAAGAGCTGATAATTCATTTTGATGAACATCATCTTCTCCACATTCTGTGGAAGCAACCTCCTACGCCTTTCGCTGACAAGGTTCCCGGCTGCACTAAACACTCTTTCGGAGTACACACTGGAGGGGGGGCAACTCAGGTAAAATAGAGCCAGTTTCTACAGGGGCCTCCAAATTGCCTCTTTTTCCTGCCAGTACAGGTATGGACTCTCTGACATGCCTACTTGGATGCTATCACCGATGTAATCCTCCACCATTCTGTCAATGGTGACAGTATCATATGCATTGACAGTAGACATGTCAGAAATTGTTGCCAGGTCCTTCAGTCCGGACCAGATGTCCAAACTTGGTCCTGCCTGCCCTGCATCACCACCAGCAGGTTGCTTAGGATAGCTAAGTTTTTTCCTGGCAGCCCCAGTTGCGGGAGAAAATGAAGAAGGAGCTGTTGACGTGTCACGTTCCGCTTCAGCTGACAGTGTGTTCACCAGCAGGTCTTTGCACCTCTGTAGGCTTGTGTCGGCCGGAAAGAGAGACACCACATAGGCTTTAAACCTAGGATTGAGCACGGTGGCCAAAATGTAGTGGTCTGATTTCAACAGATTGACCACCCTGGAATCCTGGCAAAGCGAATGAAGGGCTTCATCCACAAGTCCCACATGCTGAGCGGAATCGCTCCGTCTTAGCCCCTCCTTCACTTTCTCCAGCTGCTTCTGCAAAAGCCTGATGAGGGGAATGACTTGACTCAAGCTGGCTGTGTCTGAACTGACTCCACATGTGGCAAGTTCGAAGGGCTGGAGAACCTTGCACAACACGGAAATCATTCTCCACTGCACTTGAGTCAGGTGCATACCCCCTCCTTTGCCTATGTCATAGGTGGATGTATAGGCTTGTATGGCCTTTTGCTGCTCCTCCATCCTCTGAAGCATATAGAGGGTTGAGTTCCACCGCGTCACAACCTCTTGCTTCAGGTGATGGCGGGGCAGGTTCAAGAGTGTTTGCTGGTGCTCCAGTCTTCGGCACGCAGTCGCTGAATGGCAAAAGTGGCCAGAAATTTTTCGGGCCACCCAAAGCGTCTCCTGCACGCCCCTGTCGCTTTCCAGAAAATTCTGCACCACCATGTTTATTATGTGAGCAAAACATGTGACGTGCTGGAATTTGCCCAGATGTAATGCCCGCACAATATTGGTGGGATTGTCAGATATCACAAATCCCCAGGAGAGTCTAAGTGGGGTAAGCCACTGGGCGATGATTTCCCTCAGTTTCTCTAAGAGGTTGTCGGCGGTGTGCCTCTTACTGAAACCGGTGATACACAGTGTAGCCTGCCTTGGAACGAGCTGGCGTTTCTGAGATGCTGCTACTGGTGACGCTGCTGCTGTTGCTGCGTAAGGTGATACATCTACCCAGTGGGCTGTCACAGTCATATAGTCCTTAGTCTGCCCTGTTCAACTTGTCCACATGTCCGTGGTTAAGTGGACATTGGGTACAACGGCATTTTTCAGGACACTGAGGACACTTTTTCTGACGTTTCTGTACAGTCTCGGTATCGCCTGCCTAGTGAAGTGGAATCTAGACGGGATTTGGAACCGGGGACACACTACCTCCATCAATTGTCGAAATCCCACTGCACTAATGGCGGATACCGGATGCACATCTAACACCAACATAGCAGTCAAGGCCTCAGTTATACGTTTTGCTTCAGGATGACTGCTGTCGTACTTCATCCTCCTCGCTAAGGACTGTTGGAGGGTAAATTGTTTAGTAAAAGTAGTGGTGTTCCTACTTCCTCTCTGGGATGATGAACGACTCCCAGCAGCAGCAACAGCAGCAGTGGCAGCAGGAGGCGTAGCAATGCAGGATCCTCCGGAGGAATCCCGGATAGGAGAGTCAGTCATGCCAGTGACATGGCCTGCAGGACTACTTCCGATCCTGACTAAGGAGGAAATTGACGAGGAGGGAGTTGACGGTGTGGTTTGCAGGCGCTTGGATACAACAGGACAACGGGATTTAGGTGTCCCTGGACTGCTTACGGTCTTAGCCAAAGTTTCTGAACTTGACAGTAACTTATTATGAACACGCTGCAGGTGCCGTATAAGGGAGGATGTTCCTAGGTGGTTAACGTCCCTACCCCTACTTATTCCACCTTTACATATGGTACATATGGCAAGACAGTTGTTGTCCGGATTTGGATAGAAATATTGCCAGACCAAAGAGGTGGAATGTTTGGTCTTCTGCCCAGGCATGACCGTGATGGGCTTTTTCATCCCACGGACAACAACTGTCTCCCCCGGAGCATGATTTAAACAAACCACATCACCATCAGAATCCTCCTCGCCAACTTCCTCCTCAGCGCCAGCTACACCAGTATCCTCATCCTGTTGTACTTCAACAGTGACATCTTCAATTTGCATATCAGCAAGTGGACTGTGGGTGCTCCTTTCAGCACTTGCAGGGGTTGTGCAAATGGTGGAAAGAGCCACCTCTTCCCGTCCAGTGCTGGGAAGGTCAGGCATCGCAACCACCACCACACTTGAACTCTCCTTGGGGATTTGTGATATCTTCTTAGAAAGCACAGTTCTTCGCTGTGCTTTTGCCAGCTTAACTCTTTTGATTTTTTTAGTGGGAGGAGGGCTTCCATCGTCATGTGAAGCTGAACCACTAGTCATGAACATACTAGGGATCGACCTTAGCCGTTCCTTGCCACTCCGTGTCGTAAATGGCATATTGGCAAGTTTACGTTTCTCTTCAGATGATTTAAATGTTTTTTTCAAGGTCATTTTCCTGAACTTTGTCATTTGGGATTGTATGTGCCCTCTACTATGACATTGGGCATCGGCCTTGGCAGACGACGTTGATGGCATGTTATCGTCTATGTCCTGACTAGTGGCAGCAGCTTCAGCACTAGGAGGAAGTGGTTCTTGATCTTTCTCTATTTTATTTTTATCGGAGAAAGTTTGGTCCTCCATTTATGTTATATCGATTTGATATATACGTGCGGCTAAACACAGAAGATATTTTTTTATTTTTGCTGGAGAGTAGTGCACTTTGTGGGTTACACCACCCTTTAAGAAATGAGCCAGCTGGCTCTTTACTTATGGGACACAGGTGCACGCTTGGCGCTGCTCCTTTGTTGATGCACGTGCGGCTACTGCGCACACAATTCACAAACACAGAAAAAATATTTTGTTATTTGGTTTGGAGTGTACTTTGGGGGTTACAGCACCCTTTAATGGTCAAGCCAGCTGGCCCTTTACTTATGACACAGGCACACGCTTGGCACTACTTTGTTGATGCACGTGCGGCTACTGCGCACACAATTCACAAACACAGAAAAAATATTTTGTTATTTGGTTTGGAGTGTACTTTGGGGGTTACAGCACCCTTTAACGGTCAAGCCAGCCGGCCCTTTACTTATGACACAGGCGCACGCTTGGCACTACTTTGTTGATGCACGTGCGGCTACTGCGCACACAATTCACAAACACAGAAAATATATTTTTTTTTGGTTTGGACTGGAGTGTACTTTGGGGGTTACAGCACCCTTTAACGGTCAAGCCAGCCGGCCCCTTTACTTATGACACAGGTGCACGCTTTGCACTACTTTGTTGATGCACGTGCGGCTACTGCGCACACAATTCACAAACACAGAAAAAATATTTTGTTATTTGGTTTGGAGTGTACTTTGGGGGTTACAGCACCCTTTAACGGTCAAGCCAGCCGGCCCTTTACTTATGACACAGGCGCACGCTTGGCACTACTTTGTTGATGCACGTGCGGCTACTGCGCACACAATTCACAAACACAGAAAAAATATTTTGTTATTTGGTTTGGAGTGTACTTTGGGGGTTACAGAACCCTTTAACGGTCAAGCCAGCCGGCCCTTTACTTATGACACAGGCGCAAGCTTGGCACTACTTTGTTGATGCACGTGCGGCTACTGCGCACACAATTCACAAACACAGAAAAAATATTTTGTTATTTGGTTTGGAGTGTACTTTGGGGGTTACAGCACCCTTTAACGGTCAAGCCAGCCGGCCCTTTACTTATGACACAGGCGCACGCTTGGCACTACTTTGTTGATGCACGTGCGGCTACTGCGCACACAATTCACAAACACAGAAAATATTTATTTTTTTGGTTTGGACTGGAGTGTACTTTTGGGGTTACAGCACCCTTTAACGGTCAAGCCAGCCGGCCCTTTACTTATGACACAGGCGCACGCTTGGCACTACTTTGTTGATGCACGTGCGGCTACTGCGCACACAATTCACAAACACAGAAAAAATATTTTGTTATTTGGTTTGGAGTGTACTTTGGGGTTTACAGCACCCTTTGACGGTCAAGCCAGCCGGCCCTTTACTTATGACACAGGCGCACGCTTGGCACTACTTTGTTGATGCACGTGCGGCTACTGCGCACACAATTCGCAAACACAGAAAAATTTTTTTTTTGGATTGGACTGGAGTGTACTTTGGGGGTTACAGCACCCTTTAACGGTCAAGCCAGCCGGCCCTTTACTTATGACACAGGCGCACGCTTGGCACTACTTTGTTGATGCACGTGCGGCTACTGCGCACACAATTCACAAACACAGAAAAAATATTTTTTTTTTAGCACTTGGGGGGAGCACCCCTGATGGGCAGAGCACCCCCTGGACAACACTACAGCACCCTTTTAGGACTGGGACACTGCACAGGACTTTGGAGTGGACACAGCCCCTATGGAGAACTGACTGCACAACACAGTCCAGCCAGCCCCTATGGACTTTGAAGTAGTGGACACAGCCCCTATTAACAACAGCAGCACAGCACAACACAGCCAGCCCCTATGGACTTTGAAGTAGTGGACAACAGCAGCACAGCGCAGCACAGCACAGCACAGCACAACACTACTCTGCACTACACTACACTACACTACACAGCCCAGCCAGCCCTAACTCCCACCCTCCCTCTTCACTGTCCACAGCCGAGTGAGAAAATGGCGCCGACGCGGGTACCTTATATAGGATCCAAAACCCGCGAGACCCGGAAGGCGGGATGATGACGTTTTGCCTCGATTTCAGATCTGAGTCAGGCGGGAAAAGTCGAGCCTGACTCGGATCTTACTCGGATCAGGGGGGCTCAGGGGGGTTTCAGAAATCCGAACCCGCTCACCCCTAGTTAGATCCGATTCAGCTGATTTAATTGATGACCATTACTGATGTCCGTGTCCCTCCTGCAACTAATTTCAATTTCAGTAGCAGGTTCAATGTGTCCTGGATACCTTGCATTTATCTAACCATTTATTGTTTGTGAGTACTTCACAGTTTCCTGATGAAGTAACCCGGCTGTTGTCACAGAAATCTGTCATCATGTGCAGCATCATTCACAGCAAAGAAATTGTGCAGGAATTTGTGTCTAGATATAGTATCCCATGTGTTGTTAAAGTGATAGAGGTAGACATTTTACAGGGAATGTATTCCAAGCAATGTGTCAATATATGGGTATATAACAAGCAAAATTGAATATGTAAACACTATCATTAAGTACAAAGGCCCTCATTCAGAGCCGGACGCTCTGAGCAGAGCGCACGCTCTGAATGAGGGCCGTCCTCCATAATTATGGAGCATCCTCCTGGACGCTCGTATAGCTGTGGGTCACCACCCACAGCCTATACAAGCGTGCAGGTTGATGGCCGCGATGGTCTTGACCATCACGACCATCGCCACTGCGAGCCGGAGCCTGCGGTTGAGTTTCTCAACCGCAAGGCCCGTAGTGATTTTGGCTCTATCAGGCTCTATTCCCTTGGGAACGCCCCCGTCTGGGAGGCACACCCCCGGCACGCCCACCAAAGGGGGCGTGCTGTCAATCAACATCGACAGCACGCCCCCTTTGATCAGACACAACGAGCGAAGGAAAGTCCTTCGCTCGTCACGTCTGGCGCATGCGCACGACGGAGCTCCCTCCGTCGTGCGCATGCTCAGTGCACACCATCGACCCACTTGCGAGCGGACAGCCGCTCGCGAGTGGGTCTGAATCAGGCCCAAAGTTAGATAAGGTGGGTGTAGACTGCCATGAGTTGGCTGGAGGCTTTACCTCTGGTTTTGTATAGCATTCACACCACTCCAAAGCAGCCACTTAACCTGTGCCTTATGAGCTACTTTTTGGAAAACTACCTATCCTCATTGTAAGTCCAGCAACAGACTTGTCACTGTTATATGATTTAACTACGGACTATGTTATACAATTCTCATAGCATCTGAAGACTTTACAAGAAAAGCAAGGAAAGATTATGAAGAGACTCCCAGAGGGAGTCATGGAGTCCAGCCTAGAGACTATGTAATGGTGAGAAATTTATTATGTTCTGGTTGTCCCATAGATCGATGGCAAGGCCCGTTCCAGGTTCTGCTAACAACCTCAATGTGGCTGAATAGGACAATTGGATTCACGCATCTCACTGCAAGAATGTTTCCGACCTGGTGGTGAGGTCAGTTGAAGCCAAAGAAGACATAGATAAAGACATTGACTGTGATTTAAATCTTAACAAACTTAATTGATGATGGGCCTGAACAAAGTCACAGTTCAGATCAAGGTAAGGTGCACAGTATCAGGGATATTATTAGTAGTGTTTCAGTGGATTGTGGATATGTGTGAACAAGCCTCTGTGCATCCATTGGTTGGGACAGTTATTTTTGTTGCATTTTTAAATTTTTAATTTTTTATAGTGTATAGGGGCTGTCAAGGACTGCTGGCTGATGAGGACGGTGTGGAGAGTTGTCCTAGGGGTACTGCCGGGGTCATAGTGGTAGACTCCATTCCTGTTTTGAAATCCATGATGATAAGGGATAGGGTATTAACCACATATCTCATTCAGCCATATGTACATCCTTTCTGGATTTCACATTAAACATCTCTGCCACTTTTCTGGACATTGACTTTGTTCTCTCCCACTACAGTTACCTATCATCCGCTTATCCCGGTTCTAAGTTTATTTACATTTGGACTTTAGTTACTATCTGTATATTTTCATGTATACTAATATCCATATAAAACAACTAACTTTCCAATTTAAATCTCTCCCTGCTTCCACTCCTGTTTCCACCCCGGGACAACAAAAATCCTAGTCTGTAACACCCTAGACATAAAACTAGAACTGGTCCTCTGGTGGAATAATGAAACATATATAAGACATACAATAAAATATATGCCAACATTTTAAAGCAATCAATAATGAAGTACGCGTATAATAAAACAAAATACCAAAATATATGAACCCATATAGACTATCACATATCATAACCCTAAGTAGAATTATCATGCATTATTCTCAATCTCGCAGGAAATAATATAGAATATTGGATATTACAACCATGAAGCTTGCGCTTGACTTGCAGGAATTGTGAGTGAATCTTCTGTACTTCCAACTTGTCACGACTAGGGTTTCTCGGCATAGGGGATGACGGATATTGCCTTTGAGGGCGCTGTGGTGTGGTCCTTCTGGAGGAGCGGCTGGTGTCTGGCGGTGGGCGTTGGCTATGCACAGTGTTCCGTGGGCACTGTGTCATTCTGGCTGGGGTAAGCCTGGTGGTACTCTGCTCTGGAATGGGTGCCGCTATCTTGCCTCTGGTCATGTGACTTAGCTGCTCCAGTTCTGGCATGTCACATGCTTTCTCTGACCTATCGCAATTCTGCACTGGGTACTTAAGGGAGTTCAGAGCTTCCCATAGTTGCCAGTGCAACAAGTTTCACAGTGCATGCTTTGAGAGAGTTCCTGTGCTCCTGAAAACCTGTCTGTTTGAGTGCTCACCTGTGATCTTGCTGAATCCCAGTTTACTAGCAGCCTATATCACCCTGCCTGCTCCCATCCTCTTGCTGGAACCATCCTACACCTTATATCTACCATTTCCCTGCCAAAGGACCTGAGTGTGCAGTTAACCCTGTACCTACACTGCCTCAATTTATCTAGCTCTCTGATTCTACACTGAGCCGTTTCAGTACAGCTCTCCACTTAATTCATCAGCTGTTGTTAATCCAATTACTCTATAACCTCTCTTGATTTTATCTCACCAGTATCAATCAGTAACTGTTATCCTGTCTGCAGCCTTGCAGAGACCTTTTGGATTACAAAGACTTTTATTAGTTCTGCCACTACCCGGACATTATTTATTTTTTACTTCACTACAGTTTCTAATCATCACCATCCTCTTAATATTCTGGACTTTATTTTATCCGTGTACATGTCTGCAAGTTCACCCATTAAAAAACCCACTTTTCAATTTAAATCTGCTCACGTGTCTGCTCCTACAGTATTACCACCCTGGTTCCACAACAAACCCAGATCCTAACAGTTTGCACTGGCCCAATGGACTCGGCCATGGGACAGGAGTCCAGAATGGATTCAATTCAGACCATAGCAACCGTTTGGAAGACTTGGAAACTATGCAACACCAAATGGCTTACTTCTTTCAAGAAATGGTTAAACATCAAGATATCATGCAAACTACTTTGACTACTTCAATTGTAACAGTGGTTCCACCTGCTCCTCCTTCTGACAACACAGGTTTCAGAGCATCTCCTTGCTTGCACCTACCTACTGTGCACCAAGTAAAATTGATGGCAGTCCCAAGCTATGTCGCGGATTTCTTAATCAGTGTGATGTGCATTCTACCTTGCAGCTAAATAATTTCCCTTCTGCTAAAACTAAAGTAGCCTATATCATGACCTTATTTAGTGGCTTAGCTTTGGATTGGGCTTCTCCACTCTGGGAGCGTTCAGACCCTCTTCTGGACAATTATACTGAATTTATAACATCATTCAGGAGGATTTTTGATGAGCCAGAAAGAACAGTTTCGGCCTCATCCAGTATTATGACTTTAAAACAGGAAACCCGTCATGTCAGCCAGTATGTTGTACTGTTTCAGATTCTGGCATCAGAGCTCAAATGGAATGAAGAAGCCCTTACCTCAGCTTTTTAGCACAGACTTTGTGATCGATTAAAGGATGATTTGGTCACCCGCGAGCTTCTAACTAATCTTTACGATATTATTTCCCTTTGCAATAAAATTGATCTACGATTTAGAGAACGCCAGGCTGAGAAGCATAGAACTGACCATTACAAGCCACCCCCACCACCCACTCCTACCCGCCTACCTCCTTCTCCTACAGATGAAGAGCTCATGTAGGTGAATCATACCCATGTCTCTAAAGAGGAATGACAGAGATGAATTTTAAAAAATCTTTGCCTATATTGTGGAGATTCGGGGCACCTGTTGGTTTCCTCTTCCCATAAGCCGGGAAACTCCCTTTCCTAACTGGTCCTGGGGACATCAAGTTAGGAGTAATAAGTCCATCCCCAAACTCTAAAGATTTTGTCTTGATCTTAGCCATAGATCTTAAGCCTAAACCTGTTTTTGTCACTGCTCTGTTAGACTCTGGAGCAGCAGGTAACTTCGTGACCTCCAGTTTTGTTGAAAAGCTACAAATTCCTTGTACATCTCTTGATCACTCTATCTCCCTGACCTCTGTAGATGGACAACCTCTGTTAAATGGAACTGTCTTTAAGGAGACTCAGCCGGTCTTGGTTCATATTGGAACACTCCATTCTGAGCATCTAAAGTTCTTAGTGATACCCAAGGCTTCCCATGAAGTTATTCTAGGATTACCATGGTTACGTCAGGACAACCCCAGGATTGACTGGTGCACTATGCAGGTTCTCTCATGGAGTACAAGTTATCAGGAAAGTATGACCTGTGAGGAAAATAGCATCATTAGCACCTCTAGCAATTCCTAAAGAATATCAAACCTTTGTTGATGTATTTTCTGAAAAACAAGCTAATGTCTTACCTCCTCACAGAAATTGGGACTGTCCAGTCGATCTACTGCCTGACAAGATATCTCCTTGTGGTCATACTTATCCTTTGTCCCTGCCAGAGATCAAAGCCATGTCAGAGTATATCCAGGAGATCTGGAGAAAGGATTTATTTGACCTTCCACTTCTCCTGCTGGAGAAGGTTTCTTTTTTGTTGCTAAAAAAGATGTTGAGCTAAGACTGTGTATAGACTACAGAGGCCTTAATGATATTATAGTTAAGAACAGATATCCACTTCCATTGATTACAGAATTATTTGTTAGAGTCAAAGGATCTACCATATTCTCCAAGTTGGACTTATGAGGGGCCTATGATCTTATCTGTATCCACACAGGAGATGAGTGGAAGACCGCTTTCAATACAAGAGATGGACACTTTGAATATCTTGTCATGCCTTTTGGGTTGTGCAACGCACCTGCTGTTTTCCAAGGTTTTATCAATTAAATTTTCAGAGATCTGTTATACATTTCCATTGCTGTCTATCTAGATGACATTTTGATTTTCTTTTCATCCCTAGAGGAACACCACAAACATGTAAAAGAAGTCCTGTCTTGTCTGAGAAAGAACCATCTCACTGTAAATTGGAAAAATGTGTCTTCAGCATTCGTAGTGTACCATTCCTTGGCTATATCATCTCCGGTTCCAGTCTAGAAATGGATTCTAAAATAGTTCAGGTAATTCTGGATTCGTCTTGACCTCAGACATTGAAGGCTGGCCAGAGACTTCTCAGATTTGCCAACTATTGTAGGCATTTCATCAATGGATTTTCATCTCTAATGACTCCCATTACAGCTTTGATCCACAAAAACGTCAAGCCCGCTCTGTGGCCCCCTGAGGCAGAAACAGCCTTTCAACTTCTGAAACAGGCTTTCATAACAGCTCCAGTCTTAAGACAACCTGACTTGGATAGACCCTTCCTGTTAGAAGTAGATGCATCTTTGGAGGCAATGGGAGCTGTTCTTTCCCAATGATTTGAGGATAATCAAATCCATCCATGCGTTTTTTTTCTAAGAAGTTCTCTCCAGCTGAGAAAAACTACGCCATAGGAGAACAAGAACTTTTTGCCATTAAATTGGCATTAAAGGAATGGTGATACCTTTTGGAAGGGGCTAAATTCCCCTTTACCATCTTCACTGATCATAGGAATCTTCTTTTCTTAAAAAATATCCAGAGCTCGTTTCCAATTTACCTTGACTTTCCGCTCAGGAGCTCTCTTGCCAAGGCTTATGCCTTGGCAAGATCCCTATCATGTGACAACAATTCTGAGATTCTACGTAGTACTCCAGTGTTGGGGTCAAAAGTATTTGCTGCAATACAACTACAACTTCTTGCTGGGAAAACTTTTGAGGCCCTGGAGGAAGCAGCTACTTACATGGGTGCATTCTTCATGGTTCGCAGGTCACTCTGGCATTCAGAAGACTCTGGAGTTCCTAAGAAGATCTTACTGGTGGCCATCAATGAAAGTTGATGTAGTGGAGTTCCTTTATTCCTGTACCTTATGTGCACAGCACAAGTCTCCTCGTCAATCCCCAGCGGGAGAAGTTTTACCTCTGCCGATTCCATCTCACCCGTGGAGACACCTCTCCATGGCTTTTATAACAGAGTTACCAAATTATGATGGCTATACCACTATCTGGGTCATGATCGACCGATTTTCAAAAATGGTTCACTATGTATCTCTGCAGAAATTACCTTCTGCATTGGATCTGGCTCATCTTTTTGTTCAACACATATTTCGTCTCCATGGACTTCCTGCCGAGATTGTCTTGGATCGCGGTGTCCAATTTGTAGCGAAGTTTTGGAGAGTGCTCTGTTCTGTTCTACAAGTGAAATTGAATTTCTCTATGGTCTATCACCTGCAAAGCAATGGATCTAATGAGAGAGTAAACCAGGAACTCGAAACCTTTTTAAGAATCTTCATGTCCTCTTCCCTGAATAATTTGGTTGCATTTCTTCCCTGGGCTAAGTTTGCGCACAAAGGCCCTCATTCAGACCGGGATGCAAGTGGCCATTCGTGCGTTCGGTGTACGTACCGAAATATGTTAATTTAAGCGCTCGCTCGTAATTTCGAACGCAGCTAAACTTCCTCCCCAAAGTCTACCGACCCCTCCTCTAGCTAACGAGCGTTCCAAATAGCGAGCGTACATCCCCATTGTGGCTTGCAGGGAACGCACGCACAAGTACAAACCGGAAGTGGGCCTGTCAGATTCCGATTACCTGCTCGTTTATTCTGCCTACCTCCCTCAATCGTATCATGCCAATCAATATATCAATTAGCTTAATTGCTCATCCTTTTTTTTTTTTTTTTGACATGCAATAAACTTTACTCTTGTCCGTGTTTGTGTTTACCCGCTGAATACGTACGGCTTAAACATTCGCTTTTATTTGTCCAAATACATGTTTGAGGCAATTATCCATTTGTTTTCTGTGTTTTTACCCACGCATATTTTACTGGGTTCATTTCTTTATTTAAATCAGCTTACGCATGTCACTGCATAAAGCCTATCATAACTCTCAATAGATTTGTGGCCCTGTCGAACACATGACTCATACACTAACCAATAGAATTGGTCCTGTTAATTACCCAAATACATTAGCCAATCAAAATTTTTTTCTGGTCTTTATTAAAATTGTTTTATTAAAAATACACCATTGCCATCATGAGAGCCTCGGCATTCACCAGGCGCAAGCTCCTGGTATTAACCGAGGTGATGGACAGGCGGATCACCAGCCAGCCTCCCCCCATCACCAATCAGGAAAAGCGTTCCGCATATGCGGAGGTACGTGGCCGCCTGCGTTCCTTCGGCTCACGCCACCAGATCGGCCAGCTGGAGCGCAGGTGGTCCGACCTGCAACGGCGGACGCCCCGCTTGCTGGCATGCTTTCACATGCAGATAGCGGAAAGTAAGTTTATTTGACTGTGGTTTTCATGTTTATCTTTGTGGCCCTAACTGCGTGTGCATGTTTTCATGTATGGCCTATTTATTATTTTTACTCATATCTGCATGTGCATGTTTTCATGTATGGCCTATTTATTATTTGTACTCATATCTGCATGTGCATGTTTTCATGTATGGCCTATTTATTATTTGTACTCATATCTGCATGTGCATGTTTTCATGTATGGCCTATTTATTATTTGTACTCATATCTGCATGTGCATGTTGTCATGTCTGGCCTATTTATTATTTGTACTCATATCTGCATATGCATGTTTTTATGTATGGCCTATTTATTATTTGTACTCATATCTGCATGTGCATGTTTTCATGTATGGCCTATTTATTATTTGTATTCATATCTGCATGTTTTCATGTATGGCCTATTTATTATTTGTACTCATATCTGCATGTGCATGTTTTCATGTATGGCCTATTTATTATTTGTACTCATATCTGCATGTGCATGTTTTCATTTTTTGAGGTTCAACAATTAGCGTTTAACAAGGTGATGTTCTAAAGTAACCTCAATTTGTTTTCCATCATTTAGGGGCAGAGCGAAGACTACGGCGTCATCGCCGTCAAAGACGGCGTTCTCGGCCCCTCTCCCCAACCCCCAGCCAAACATCCTCTCCCCAAAATAACCTAAATTCCCCCTCCTCCCCAGCCTGCCCAGACCCTGTCACACATCCCTTTGTGCTACTTCCCCTCCATCCCAATTACCCCTCCCCTCCAACCACCCATCTCGTGACTACCCCCTCGGCGGAATCCGTCATCACCCCTCCCACCTCGTTGGGGAATGTGGCCACCTCCGAGGAGGACGAGGGAGTTTGTTCTGGGCCAGCCGTCATTTTGAACGGTATGTTTCCCTTTTATCCTTTTTTGTAGTTTAAAATGTTTTGTTCTAATCCAGTGTCTGTGCCTTTTCCTTTATTTGGTTTGTCCAAAGTTTGGGTATATCTCTGTTTGTCTTTACCTTTTACTGCTGATTTCCCCATACACATATCCCACATGGCAAAACAGTTTTGTTTGTTTTTTGTTGTTTTTTTGGGTGTCCATTTTTGTGTCCTTTGGTTTTTTTGGTTAAATGTGCTTTTGGTCACACTATTGTCATTTTTGGATAGCTCTGTTTTGCTTGTTTTTTCAGGGTGTTTCTTAAATTTTGTATTAAGCCCCACACTTTTCTAACACACAGAGGACCAGAGGCATTTGGCGGACCTAGCCGGGTGCGTCCAAGTGATGCGGGGCCACGTGATCGGCCTGCTGGTGGTCCTTGACCGTATGGCTGGGATCCTGCATCCATAATATTTATTTTCTACCAAAATTATTTTTCTTATTAAAAATGTTAAAGTTAGAGTTCAGTCTCATTCCTTGTCTCCAAATCTTAGATTGTTTACACTGACATAAGTAGACTCTTGCAGCAAGTATTTGCAACTAATGTCACTAAGATTGTGTGTTGTAGATTTTTAGAAAACAGGCACATGAAACAGCTAACAGTAACAATCTGCTTGGGGTTTTTTTTGTGTTACAATTGTTATATTAGTACATTTTACATGTTCCAATTTTGGGGGCAACCTGCTTAGCCAGAGATTCCAAAGCATACTGATTATACATAATACCTTTTGGTGTTGGTTTTGACCCAGAAAGCATATTTAAATTTTGATCAAATTGCGACATTACAGGATTAACCCTTAAGCAATTTTAATGTGGGTGAACCTGGTTACACTTGCTTGCAATGTTCAAGAAAATTTGCAAAAATTACACTCTCAAAAAATTTATTCAACACATAACTAAACAACCAAAGTGTTGGCTCACAAACAATACACACAGTGATAACAAAAAGTACAACCCATCAAACACCATATGAAAAAAGTAAAGAAAAATCAAGAACTGGTTGACGAATGAGCATGCCAACATGATTCCACAAATGTTGCATTGCAATATTGGGTCCAGAATATATATCCAATGTGTCCCCATGAAGGTTTGTTTTGGGTAGCAGGAAGTAGTCATCATTTCAGTCCCAAAGATTATGAAATCAAACAGTAAATGGGTAAAAAAAACAAATTAATTAGATGGTCTCCCAAAATCCTTAACACATTGTGTCAAAGAACTTCTTTTGTGCCAATAATTACCTAAAATGTCTGGCCACCACATCATCGCGTATGGCCCCCCCACATACTGACCTCCGACCAACCTCGGGGGGGCCATCCTCAGGCAAGGCATCCTCTGGCTGCATTGGGGACACCACTCCTTATGGCGATGTTGTGAAATATCCCACACGGGACCACAATTTTCGAAACCATATCCGGCAAATACATGAGCTCGCCACCAGAGCGGTGGAGGCATCTGAATCGGCCTTTTAAAAGGCCGATACAGCGCTCCACTACTTGCCTGGTGGCTGTAAGTGCGGAATTAAAATTACTTTGTGGCCCTGGTGTGGGAGCCAAATAAGGAGTGAGCAGCCAGGGCGTGCAAGGGTAGCCACTGTCTCCTGTGAAAAAGAAGTGACAACATCAGGATCACTGTGTATCAAGCTTAACATTGTTATGTACTAAAGGTCTCCACTCACCCAGAAGCCATGCATCACCAGCTTGTAGGTTGTTTAATTTTTGCCATATCCCTGATTGCCGGATGACGAATGAGTCATGTGCACTTCCTGGTAATTTTGCATTCAGGGACAGGATCTGGAGGGAGGCATCACCACCATTACATTCAGTGAGTGATAGTGTTTGCGGTTCCTAAAAATGGCCTCCAGCCGTGCTGGAGGCTGAAGTGGTATGTGAGTACCATCCACAACCCCTATGATGTGTGGGAAGCCAGCTATTTGGTAAAAATTGGCCTTGGCCACACTAAGGGCACCCATATCCAAAGGCATTTGAATAAAATGATGGAGGTGCTTGAAAAGGGCCTCCATCACTGCCCTCAGGATCCTGGAAAAGGAGGATTGGCAGATTCCCGCAACCATTCCCATCGTTGTTTGAAATGATCCTGAGGCACAGAAATGTAACACCGCCATAAATTGTGTAAGTGGTGGTATTGCTGTAGGACTGTCAATTTGCCGCTCAAGATCACTCTCTATTAATGAGAGAGTGTCTATGATGATTTGGGGCGGAAGACGGTAGCATCTTAACACCTCATCATCGGGCATTCCAAAAAGGGTGACACGTGTTCGATATATCTGGGGCCTTGCACGCCTACGATGCCTATGCCTGGGACGAGATTGAGGTTGGTCGGCTTCCGGGAGCATGGCCAGAACAATCTGACCAAGATCAACCTGAAATGGCAAGAATTGAATGTAAGGTTTTTTTGCCCCCCCCAAATTTAAAAATTACTTATCTTTACGATACAATCCAATGATGCTTACATGCTGGGGTATTGTCATGATTTTCAAAACCTAAAAATAAAAACAAACAAACAATGCAAAAATGTAGGGTGGCCATTTAGGAATCTAAATTGGGTGCAATACAAAACATAAAAGGGGATAAACACACATTTCGGCAAAGAGCAAAACGACAGTGCGCAGACTACCACAATTTGGGTCCCAAATTCTTAACAAATTTCTAACGGGAAATCACAACCAATTTAAATACAGAAAATAACCAGATAAAAATGCGCTAATTAGTTCGCAATTACAATACAGAAAATAACCAGATAAAAATGCGCTAATTAGTTCGCAATTCCAAGACAGAAAATAACCAGATAAAAATGCGCTAATTAGTTCGCAATTCCAAGACAGAAAATAACCAGATAAAAATGCGCTAATTAGTTAGCAATTCCAAGACAGAAAATAACCAGATAAAAATGCGCTAATTAGTTCGCAATTCCAAGACAGAAAATAATCAGATAAAAATGCGCTAATTAGTTCACAATTCCAAGACAGAAAATAACCAGATAAAAATGCGCTAATTAGTTCGCAATTCCAAGACAGAAAATAACCAGATAAAAATGCGCTAATTAGTTCGCAATTCCAAGACAGAAAATAACCAGATAAAAATGCGCTAATTAGTTCGCAATTCCAAGACAGAAAATAACCAGATAAAAATGCGCTAATTAGTTCGCAAATACAATACAGAAAAAAACCAGATAAAAATGCGCTAATTAGTTCATACATTTAGGAATCACAAAACCAAAGGTTAAAAGTGTAAGGTCAAACAAAGTTGCGTTAAACAAAACATGAACATTTAATAAACAAGGGAAAAAACAAAATTACCAATAGAGGATATATAAGTCACCGGATAAAAAGGTCGTTGGGGCTGAGCCAAAAGAAACCTACCAAAGGAGAATTTGTAAAAAATTAGCGACCCAAATTTATCAAAAAGAAGGATACACAAAGTGAACAAAAGGAAGACGGCCAAAAACTTACCAAAAAATGACACGACAAATAAAACAACCACACCAAAAAAAGCGAACGGAAAGAAAAACTCCAAAAAGACACACAGAAAAAAAAGCCAAACACCGCCAAATACAATTCCCGCCAACAATCCACTCCGACCAACGTAACCTCCAACAACCAACACCCGCCACCTCGACTCGAGATGCCCAAAGCCATAAATAGTGTTTATTTTCCTGCACAAATTAAGGAGGGATCATAGGAACGCACAATCAATGATGCGGACGAAAAATAAGGACGCATGTATAAATACGTCACGACCCAAAAAAAACGTTCTGGTGTATTTCTTGTTTGGAGGTAAGAAATGGCTACAGACCAGGGAAACAATGGCCAAGAGTCGGCCGGTAAGTTTTTCAGGCATTTCCAAACAAGGATTATTTTGAAACATAATATAGTGAAAGTTTGCAAGCTTAAATTTCTCAACGTGTAAACAAATAGGTGAGGAGGATGACATGGAAGAGGCTGCTGGGCCCAGTATTCCGGGCAAAGCAGGGAAAAAGAAAAGGCAGCCACAATTCACAAGAAAGGAGATGAAGGTTTTGGTTCAGAAGTGTGTGGACATCCTGCCACAGGCAGACAGGAATATGGGTGTAAGCCAGAAGTGGAGAATGTGGGAGGAGATAGCCAGTGCTGTCAATAGGGTGGGTGATTATGTCCGTCTAGCCCGGAATGTCAAACGGCGGTAAGGAAAAACTTGACCCCCCTAAAACCCCCCCAAAAAAACAACAGGAATAATGGTTACTTTTTCACCCACAGATGGCAAGACTTCACATATCGCCTGAAACAAAAAATGGCGTACAGGGCTAGGCATGCAAGGGGGACAGGTGGGGGTCCCACCCCTGTGTCATTGGAGTTGAATGATTTGGAAGAGCTGGCACAGGGGTGTGTGCAGGCTGTGGAGGTGTTTGGCGTGTCGAACATGGATACGGACATGCCAGACTTTGCGGCTCCTCATGTTGTCCCAGGTAAATATTGTGATGTAACCAACTCTGAAATGTTATTGTGACAATATGTAGATTGTAATGTTCCTCTTTTCTCAATTTTCACACAGAGACACAGGCGGATGAGTCTGCTCCAGAGGGAAGCCTTGGCCACAGAATTTCTGCTGGCTCTGCAGGTGAGGAACCAGTACATCCGGCTGAGGACCCTGCAGAAGCCAGTCCAGGGCAATCCCCCTCGCAGGCAGTGGCACTCCTCACAGAACTCAATTTTAAATCGGATTTCCATACGGAGATTCTGCAGAGGATGGACGCCAGTCTGCTACGGGTGGCTGAGGCCCTGGAGCAAAATGCTACGTGACCATTGGTCAGGCCCTGGTGGAAAATACCAGGGCCAACATCCGCATTGCCAATGCCCTGGAGCAGCTCGTTCACCAGCACATGGTGGAGCCGACCTCCCTTCCAGGATCCTCCACCTCTGGCACAACATCAGCCAATCCTCCAAATGTGCCTAGCCCTGTGCCTAGTCCAGAGGCCACAACATCTGCCTCTGGACAGGCCAGCCCGATGACATCCCGGACCCGGTCTGGCGCCCACCCTCCCCCAGCCAAACGGGGGAAAAAACATTGACAGCACTGGCTACTTTTCCCACACTCCTTCTGTGCTTGCCCCATATTCCTTTCTGGCCAAAACTTCCCTCTCCTTTCTTGTGAATTGTTTTTAATTTTTTGTTTAAAGTTTCCATACCTTTTATGTTTGGCCAAATTATAATTTTTATTGGAATAACACTGCCTAAAAAGTTTGGGCCAAAAATGGGCCAGAAAATGTTTTTATTTTCAAATAAATTTTGAAAAAATGTTCGACATTGTATTCTGACATTATTTTATAAATGGTTTACAGTTAATCCTGGACCACAAGGCAAAAACGACCTCCCAAAAAAATAAAATAAAAATTTAAAATAAAGGGCTCTTTAAGGAACACTTTAAAAATTACATAAGGATGCAAATTCTCCTGACCAAAGCAAAAAGGTAAAATACACACAAACATGATGACATTATTGTTACAATAGCAGGAAAACAAAATTCAAACAAAAAAAAACATACCTACAAATGTACGCTAATTGATTGTGTAATCCTGAAATTAGCAGCTATAATTTCCACCTGCGTACGGTTTTGTGCTAACCAAAAAAACTCTTTTCAAAACACATTACAAGCTGGTTTTCAATTCAAAATTGATTGTTTTTCTGACAAGCCGTGATTAATCGATGAAACATCGTGGAGGCCCGGGACGGAGGAGAAGGCCATCGCCAATGTGGTCGAGTAATCCAGACCCCAAGCTGTGCGAGCAGTTTGAACGGAAAGAGGATCATCCAGTGACGTATGACTTGGTACGAACACATTTGACGTTCGCATCAGATAATGTATGTACGCCCCAAAAACGCCTCGACACGCCTGCGTTTTTCCATCTCCACCCCCGTCAGCGCCCAAAAATGCACTGTTCTGTCAATCACATTTGACATGTCACTTCCTGTTCGCAATTTGATGAACGAGACAAAAAAAGCTCGCAATCTGCCATACGCACATGCGCAGTGTTACACCAACGCATGCGCGGTTTCCCAACATCGGAACGCAACGAGCGTACTGCTGTTAACGAGCGGCTCTGATTGAGGGCCAATGCTTCTTACCATTCCTCCACCAATCAAACTCCATTCTTTATTGTGTACGGCCTTCACCCTCGAATCCCTGAAATCCGGAGTCTGCCTGTCTTTGACGTACCGGCTGTGGATGACACAGTACAGAGGGTCGCCTCAATGTGAGCTCAAGTACGCACAAATTTGGAGAAGACCTCTTCACGTTACAAAATTCAGGTGGACAGGAAGCGAAGGAAAGTGCCTCAAATGCAAATCGGGGATCAAGTTTGGCTTTTCACCCATAATTTGCACCTCAGAGTTCCATCAATGAAGTTCACCCCATGATTCATTGGACCCTTTTCCATTACTGAAGTAATTAATCCAGTTTCCTACCATCTCCAACTTCCCTCCTACCTAAGAAATCGTAATTCCTTCCACATATTCCTACTCAAGCCATTGATTCTCAACAAGTTTCTCAAAGTTCTTCCAGTTCCCCCCATGTCCAAACAGAGAGGTGTGGAGTTTGAAGTGTCCCAAGTCTTGGATTCCCATGTCTAAAGGGGTCACTTACATTATCTTCTGGATTAGAAAGGCTATGGCCCAGAAGAACACTGCTGGACTAATACCCAAGACATTCACACTCCTACACTCATCAGGAAGATTCACTCTGCCCATCCAGTGAAGCCTGAGGGGGGTACTGTCATGACCAGGGTTTCTTGGCATAGGGGCTGATGGGTATTGCCTGTGAGGGTGCTGTGGGGTGGTCCTTCCAGCAGAGAGGCTGATGTCTGGTGACAGGCATTGGCTGTGCGAAGTGTTCCGCGGGCACTGTGTCATTCTGGCTGGGGTAAGCCTGGTGGTGTTTCCACTCTGCTCTGGTATGGGTGCCGCTATCTTGCCTCTGGTCATGTGACTTAGCTGCTCCAGTTCTGGCATGTCACATGCTTTCTCTGACCTATCGCAATTCTGCACTGGGTACTTAAGGGAGTTCAGAGCTTCCCATAGTTGCCAGTGCAACAAGTTTCACAGTGCATGCTGTGAGAGAGATCCTGTGCTCCTGAAAACCTGTCTGTTTGAGTGCTCACCTGTGATTTTGCTGAATCCCAGCTTACTAGCAGCTTACATCACCCTGCCTGCTCCCATCCTCTTGCTGGAACCATCCTACACCTTATATCTACCATTTCCCTGCCAAAGGACCTGAGTGTGCAGTTAACCCTGTACCTACACTGCCTCAATTTATCTAGCTCACTGATTCTACACTGAGCCGTCTCAGTACAGCTCTCCACTTAATTCATTAGCTGCTGCTAATCCAATTACTCTATAACCTCTGGATTTCATCTCACCAGTATCAATCAGTAACTGTTATCCTGTCTGCAGCTTTACAGTGACCTTTGGATTACAAAGACTTTTATTAGTTCTGCCACTACCTGGACATTATTTATTCTTACTTCACTATAGTTTCTAATCATCACCATCCTCTTAATATTCTGGACTTTGGGCCTGATTCAGAGTTGGGAATAGAGAGAGATCTCTCTCTCAACTGATCATCTTGGTGAAACCATGCTGCACTGCAGGTGGGGCAGATTTAAAATGTGCAGAGAGATTTAGATTTGGGACGGACATGTCCAAACTGACATCTAAAGTACAGTGTAATAATAAAGCTGTGCAGTATTTGTGGACTACATGCAAAAGCAGCCAGTATTTACACTACATACAAAAGTATGTATTTACACCCCTTGACTTGCAACATGGTTTCCCCAGGTACACAGTTAAGAGCTATCTCTCTCTCTATTCCCAACTCTGAATCAGGCCCTTTATTTTATCCGTGTACATGTCTACAAGTTCACCCATTAAAAAAAACACTTTTCAATTTAAATCTGTTCAGGTGTCTGCTCCTATTACCACCCCAGGTCCACAACAATCCCAGATCTTAACACAACTGTAGTGGACCATCAGTGTTTGCCAAATAGAGAATAGTGTCCCAATCCTTGAAGTGCAGTAAATGGGCAATAAAGGTTCTAACAGGAGGACCAGGTAGGGGAGGCCATGAAGGAAGCCAGTGGGCATGTTTCACTGCAAATTTGGGACTGAAAGCTTCCTGGGTGAACCGATGGACCAACCAGTTCTCAAGAAATATCTCAGGGGCCAAACCCTCAAGCCATTCAGGAAGCCTGACAATATGGATATTATTTTGTCAAAGCCAACCCTCAATGTCAGATAACTTGATCTGAAAGGATGCCACCTGAGATATCAATTCCTCGATATTGCTTTTTAAAGGAGAGGTGATATCCTCCAAGTCTGAAATGCAGTGTCCAGTTTTGCCTACTCTCTCCATTATTTTTTGTAAATTTTGGTGAAGTAAAGTCACATCAACCTTCATCTGGCCGATCTTATCAGTGACCCTCTGTACAGAAGCAGAGATGGCTAGTAGAATTTGCTGAGTATAATGCGATGCACCACTCTGATCAACATCATCCTCAGTATTTGGAGGAGAGGGTGGGTTAGGTACACCCTGATTATATCATCGAGGAGACTTAGATGTGCTGGCAAATTTCTATAGCCTGACAGCTGCTCCAGCAGCAAGGTCAGTTTTCCCATGATATCACAAATAGTATGAAGGCACTTCACACACAGTAGGGAGAGAGACGAGCAGTATGAAACTCAATAGTATCACAAATACAGTCGCTTTATACCAATGGTTTCCAATCCAGCTATTACTCACTTAATATACAGTAGCCCACTTTACAAATACTGCATAACAAAGACACTAAGCGGGGATAGTATATTATAAACCAATGGTCACCAGCTTACTGAACATAGGGCCTGATTCAGACCCACTCGCGAGCGGCTGTCCGCTCGCAAGTGGGTCGATGTTATGGACTGAGCATGCGCACGACGGAGGGAGCTCCGTCGTGCGCATGCGCCAGACGCGACGAGCGAAGGAAAGTCCTTCGCTCGTTGTGTCCGATCAAAGGGGGCGTGCTGTCAATGTTGATTGACAGCACGCCCCCTTTGGTGGGCGTGCCTCCCTGACGGGGGCGTTCCCACAGGAACGCCTCCCATCAGAAGCCGGCCCACTGACATCACTAGTGATGTCAGTGGGAGTGATTTTGGCTCTGATAGAGCCAAAATCACTCCGGAGCTTGCGGTTGAAAACCTCAACTGCAGGCTCCGGCTCGCAATTTCGATGATCGCGATGGTCTCGACCATCGCGGCCATCACAAAGCACGCTCGTATAGCCTGTGGGTGGTGACCCACAGCTATATGAGCGTCCAGGAGGACGCTCCATAAAAATGGAGCCCGGCCCTCATTCAGAGCGTGCGCTCTGCTCAGAGCGTACGGCTCTGAATGAGGGCCATAGTGAGTGTCACTACAGGAGAGCAACTGCAGCTTTGGTGTGACACAGACCTCGAACACCACTCCTCTATATTGCCTGGAGCTTGTATCTCACAGGAGAGCCACAGTGATGGACACCCTGCAGGGGGGACGCTAAGATCCACCCAAAATGGCAGCCACAGATGGACTCAATGGACCGGGGTTTCGGCAGAGGACCAGCAGCAGGCAGTGCCTCTTCCCACCAGCAGGAACCGCAAGCAGACAGAGCCGGGGAAGTCCAGCAACAGCAGCCAGAAGGTTCAGGTGCAGCAGCAGGCCTAGTTGTACACCGCATCAAACAGGTAAGTCTCGGCACTCCAGAGGTTCCAAGACGGAGCACAGGAAGATGCAAGAGGGAGTCCCACACCAGGCTGAGAGGGAGCTAGCCCTAAACCACCAGGGGAAAAGGAGATATGCCAGATCTTCTGTGGGAGCTACAGCAGTGTGCTTCTACTCCATACTAAGCCAAGCCACACCTCCAGGTATATTTTTCCACTGAATACTCACACCATTGTTTAAGCTGATTTATTATTTTTGACACTACATTGTATGCCTTCAGATTGTGATTTATTGCATCCCTCTGTCATGTTTTCCCTCCCCCTCCCCTTTTTTTTTCTTCTGTACCCCTTCCTTGAAGATTTTCAATAAATATTCATTTATAAATATAAAATACAGTTTTGGCTCCAGAGCACATCCTTAAGGTGCCTCACACATAACAAAAGGCAAAAATTGGAACCAAACATTAAAATTTACTAGGATCTTTTTTTTTATAAAACTGGGTGAAGAAGTGTAGGGTGATCCAGAGGGCCAAATGTAATAGGGTGATAGTTAAAAAAATGTGAGAGTAAACTCTCACATTTTTGAAACTTACCCAATGTAATAGAGTTCAAGAACATGCAAGCGCATGCTTTTCAAACAAAAAACTCTCACGATTTAAGCTCTCATCCAGATGTTTTCCCATTTGGATGATACAACTCTATCAATGTAATAGTGTGAGTTTACTGCTAACCTCTCACATTTTCTAAACTCTCACCCTATTACATTTGGCCCAGAGTGTACATAGAAGTACCTCTCTCCTTACAAGTTGTTAATTTTATGCCCCATAGTAGTGCCCTAGTGTATTTTAATCCCCATAGTATGGCCATAGTTTGCAAAATGCTACACAGTGCCCTAGATCATATTATTCCACATTGTAGTAGCCCCTCTGAGGAATATAGCGATATGGCACATAGTGTGAATTATAGTTTTAAGGTCATAACAGATTGGTAATTAAAAGCCATAGAATAACTGGTTTTCAAAATGTGAGGACAGAATAGTGGACTGTCCTTATTAGGTCATGTATCCTTTGAGTCCAGTTAAAAGTTAGTGAAAGGCAGGAAAGATGGAAAGCTAACCATTTGACATGCAAATGGAACTTAGCTCTGGATGTTCCTAAAATGGCCTAATTTCACATTTTGGAGCCACAGCTTAATTTTAAGAATTGTTAAATATCACATAACTCACATGATAATTATTCTTGGACGTGTACAAGGCAGGAAGGCTTTCGGTTAGAGTCTTGCCCAGGTAATGAAATTAACAGGTTCCCACTAGCCTGTTAATGAAATAAGGAAATACCAAACAGATTTGTCTATCTTAGAACCCATCTGTGTGTCCATTCAATTATGGTAACATTGTCACCAGGACATGTGGATTGCTCAGCCTTTGTGTTTGCATCTATAGACAGTCAGCACCATAGGGGGTAAAACAAATAGTAACCAGGCTGACATTCAGGTGTGATTAGATATAGCAGATCAAAGAGCAATCATATTTGGATGGTTTATGTGAAAAAAATTGATGTATCAGTGATAGCTGGAAGCTTGGAAAATTATATACATATAACGGGACACACATATCCAGGTTGTGTGCGATTCCCAGATCACTGAGACATACAGTTCTAAAGATATGAGATATTGCAAGAAGGCACCATCACAGACCCATCCTATTTACACTTTTATAACAGGTAAAAAAAGACCAGTATGATGAACACCCCATATTGTAGGTAATCCATCCACAGAGAAAATTATTAGGCTTATTCTGGTTTACGTTTAAAGGGATTTAGAAGTGGGCTGGGAGGTGCCTGTCCTCCAATCATCTAATCCACCAATCAGAGCGGACTGTGATGACATCACCTGAGGTGTGATGGTCTTCTGATAAAAGGGATTGGAGTCCTGGGTTCAGGGTTCAAACTGGGGGATCAATATGCCACATTCCTTGCAAGTTTAACCTGCATTCCTTGCATTTCTTACCATTCCTCCTGGGCAGAATGCTGTGTGTTTTCTGTAAGTTTCTACTTCTACCATTTTTATTTTATACTGCTATTCATGTCTGTACCTTTGTAACCATTCTTTTCTCTGTAACATTCTTCCTTTTTCTGTAAATAAAGTGTTCTTTATCAGTTTATTTCATATATGCTCCAAAACCTAGTCTTTGAAGAGATTATTAGTCTGCTAAGGTGACGCTACACCTATTGTTAAGTATGGGCAGCAGAGGGTTGGTCTCAGCGAACTGTGTGCTCATCTGGGATGCCGAGTCTGCGCAATTGTGGAGCGGTTAAGCAAAAGATTAACTGCGTGGGAATCTTGTTGCTGAGCCTGTGCAATTATTGGGGCAATAGAGGATCGGTGGCCTCTTTAACTTGTTTCCATCGGTGGTGGCAGTTTGGTAAGTAAGGTATTTGTATTACTGCACTCTGTCTATAGCAGAGGTGCACCCCCACGTCAGGGATACTGGCTACGGGTCCCTGACAAATGGTTGGCAGCTTGTGGGATAGGAGATATTTTTATTTTCCTGAGCATCTAAGTGTGAGGCTTAAAAAATAATACCTGACACTTAGAATCAGTACCAACTGATAATATGAAAGAGACTCAATGCTTATAATTGGTTACTAAGTCATATGTGCAAGCAATACCCCTTCCCTTCTCTTGTTTTTCTTTTCTATCTTTTTTATTTGGCAAAGTAACTGCAGAGAGATGGCAGCTACTTACAAGCGACAAGATAAAGAGGCTCTGATTGACCTTTGCAAGCGGCAAGGTCTAGCCTGGATGGACCATCCTAAGGATAAATTGGTCTGAGTGCTAAAGAAATGTGATACAGATCATCATGATGACAGTGAACCAGTATGCGAGAAGAGTTCATCTGCTGGGGCTGCTGCGGTAGCAGGAGGTGTGCTTCGTTCTGGACTTTTACTCTCTGCAGTTAGTAATAGTGCAAAGTTGGATTCTAATGCGGATTCTGTTATCAAGCATGTGGGGCTTATGGAGACAGCCTCAAAGTTGCATGCTATCCCTATGTTCCTGGAATCTGCCAGAGCTGCGCGCCTGACAGAGAGAGAGAGTTCCAGAGCACAAGAGGGGAGAGAGTTGGAGCATGTCAGAGCTGCACGCCTGACAGAGAGAGAGAGCTCCATAGTATATGAGGAGAGTTCATCTGGGATTGCTGCGGTAACCATAAGTGAACTTAGTACTGGACATTTACTTTCTGCAGAAGATAATAGTGCCAATGTGGATTCTGTGCTGGATCATTATTTGGACTGTATTATCAAGCATATGGGACCTATGGATGCTGCAACAACATTGGGACTGATCCGCCAGTTCCAGGAGGATGCCCGTGCTGAGCGCCTGGTAGAGAGGAGGTCTGCAGAACGCCAGGCTGAGAGAGCATTTCAGCTACAGATGGCACAGCTCCAAAGGAGGAATGATTCCTCCCAGCCCAGTGAAACCAGGGAGGTAACAGTTAAACCTCACCAGGAGCATTTCCCTACTATGCCTAAGGATGGAGACCTGGAAATATTTCTGGAGCGATTGGAAAAAACCTGCCGACAATATCAGTTGCCACCAGCGGAATAGGCCGAGTATCTGATTCCCTGTTTCAGGGGGAAGGCTATTGAAGTATTTGCATCACTTCCCCAGGAGAACTATTATGATTATGAGGCTATAAAGCAGGCCTTAATCATGGAACTTAACCTAACCCCAGCTTTTTATCATCAAAGATTCACGGAACTTACACTGTGGAACTGATGAGAGCTATGCTGATGTTGTGGATAATTTGTGGCCTATCTTGCATCAGGAGCTTGAAGGACTGGCTGTTAATACTTTTGAGGATCTTGTGGACTTAACCATCAAAGAACAATTTCTGCCTATTTGCTCTGTTTTAGGGAAATTGCCGGATTCACCACATGTTGTATGTGTTGGTGATAAATTGTGCCATGACATGACTTTGTGTACAGATTATGCGGTAAAATGTACTACTGATGGTAGGAGTTCCCTGTATATAGCTGTGGGCCTGTGCAGTCAGGAGGCTCAGCCTGCAGATCTTAGTCTGCAGACTGACCTTTCTGCTGACAGGATAGCCCATGAGGGGGGGCCAGCTGTGAGCCCATACACTCACCAGAGTTCAAGGGTATAGGAGGTAGGAGGTAATGCTTCTGCTCTCCTGTACAATAATGACCTTAGTCTGCAGAATGAACTTTTTGCTGACAGGGCAGCCCACGAGGGGGGGCCAGCTGTGAGCCCATACCCTCACCAGAGTGCACAGGTCAATAGGAAAGAGGACTGTTTGGATACTACAGAATACTGTGAGAGAGTTGAGATAGGAGATGAGGATTCTTCTCTCCTGTGCAATAGTGATAAGGCCCACAGCATTAGTGTTGATTCCTACAGTTGTGTAGAAGTTTGTGATAATACTGACATAATTGGTGATGCATTTGAAAACTACCAAAATGTAAAAGTATATAACTGTGCAGAAGTGTATTATAGTCTTGCTATGCAATGCTTGGTAAAGGAGGAATATAGGTATGAGAGTGAGAAGGTCACCTGCAACACTTGTGTGTCCCGCATGGTGGAAACCACTCATTCTGTCCTTGGTACTGGTGTGGTCAGTGAGCTAGTTAACCTGGGTAAAGATTCTGCCACATTTAACCCTATAATGCCAGATTCTAGCCCAGTAGCTTGGCATAGCTCAGACCCAGAGGTAGGGACTGCAGATGCTGTGTCTTCAGCTGTTGGACTGGGTTTAGGTAAACCTGAGGTGGTGCATTTAGAGGGCAAAATGTACAGTAGTTAGGAAACTGTGGGTCCTGCAGGACCAGAAGTAGAGATCTCTGAAGTCGCAGTTGTAGAATATGTCCTAAAACTTAGAGAGGAAATGAAAGCTCTTCCGGGGTTGGTGCAGGAGACTATGGCCCAGGCCCAGGCCAACCAAAAACAGTGGTATGATGGCACTGCCTGGGAGTTTACGAGATGGGTCAGAAAGTCTGGGTGCTAGTCCCTATGACACAAAATTAAATCCAGGCGGCCTGGGAGGGCCCATATGTCATTCACCAATGCCTGAATTATGGGAATTATGTGGTCACTATAGACCATGTTAGGAAAAACCAGAAAGTTTTTATGTACACATGATGAAAGCTCATCATGACAGGAAGTCTTGGGCCCTGCCAGTATGCAGCCTGCCAGAAGAGGGTAAAATCAACCCTCTAGTCAGTACAGTCAGGGAGGCAGGATCAATAGAAGATGCTGAAATTGGAGTCCAGCTTTCTAGGCTGCAGCGGGCCCAGCTGAGCAAATTCTTTCACCCCTTTTTAGCCTTAACCTCCTTCACAGAGATCCCGGGAAGACAATCCCCACTGTTCACCATGTGAATGCCGGAGACCATCTTCCCATTAGGCAACCTGCTTATAGAGTTTCTCTAGAAGTCAAAGCAGATATCAAAAGAGAGTTAGATGAAATGTTAGACCTGGGAGTGATTCAGGAGTATTAGAGGGCATGGGCCTCACCTGTAGTCCTCAAACAAATCAAATCAAAGGACCGGACTACCCGTTTCTGTGTGGACTACATGAAATTGAATGCTATCACTGAATTAGTGGCCCTGGTTAGCTGTTCCCAAAAGTGTGCTGACGATATCCCTGTGAGATCAGAGAGGGTGTGTCAGTCTAGAGACAGGAAGGAGGGATCAGGCAGAGTTAAGTGTCAGTGTCAGAAGAAAATTGTTTATTTGGGCCGAAAGCTTTTGCCAAGAGGTAGAATCAGTAGCAGAAGCTAAGGTGGTACCTTATAAGGAATCTGTAGGAGATGAGCTTGGGGAATGGCAGGAGCAGTCAATCCCCATGCCATCTCTTAAAAGGGGGAGGTGTGAGGAATATAGCGATATGGCACATAGTGCGAATTATAGTTTTAAGGTCATAACAGATTGTTAATTAAAAGCCATAGAATAACTGGTTTTTGAAATGTGAGGACAGAAAAGTGGACTGTCCTTATTAGGTCATGTATCCTTTGAGTCCTGTTAAAAGTTAGTGAAAGGCAGGAAAGATGGAAAGCTAACCATTTGACATGCAAATGGAACCTAGCTCTGGATGTTCCTAAAATGGCCTAATTTCACATTTCGGAGCCACAGCTTAATTTTAAGTATTGTTAAATGTCACATAACTCACATGATAATTATTCTTGGAAGTGTACAAGGCAGGAAGCCTTTTGGTTAGAGTCTTGCCCAGGTAATGAAATTAACAGGTTCCCACTAGCCCTACTGTGTGTCGATTCAATTATGGTAACATTGTCACCAGGACTCCGGGCACCGATGGCATGTGCTGAAGTGTGTCTTCTCATGACACTCAAGGGGCAAACACAAGTTTTGTGAGGAGATAGGGGATGGGGGTTCTGCATATGTGATATATAGATCATCTTGATACTTGTTTTTCTGCTTTGCAGTGAGTGCCATCTAATCTGCCTTGCAGTTCCACACACACTTGGACTGCAGACAGCTAACCCACACACACACAGCCCTCTCCTCCCCCTCCCCCACACTTGGGCTACAGACTACTACTACACCCCCCTCCCACACACACATGGACTGCAGGCATCCCCTACACACATGCTTAGACTGATAACAGACCCCTCTCCCATCACACTTTCAAACACTTGGATTGCAGACAGCACCCTCAGACACATACATACAGACACATACACACTTGGACTGCAGACAGCCCTCTTCCCCCTCCCCCACACACTTAGACTGCAGACAGCCCCCACCACACACACCAGTACTGCAGACTGCTGCCCTCCAGCTCCCCCACACACCACTAGATTGCAGACTGCTGCCCTCCAGTCTCCACACACACACTTGAACTGCAGACATCCCCCACCACACACACCCCTGGATTGCAGAATGCTGCCCTCCAGCCCCCCCCCCCCCCACACACACACACACAAAAACCTGGACTACAGACATCCCCCACCACACACACCTGGGCTTTAGACTGCTATCCTCCAGCCCCCCCACACAAACACATGTACTGAAGACTGCTGTCCTCCAGCCCTCACACTCACACCTGTGGGTAAATTTACTAAGATGGGAGTTCTATTAAGAAGTGATGTTGCCCATAGCAACCAATCAGATTCCAGGTATTATCTTCTAGAAGGTGCTAGATACATGAGAAGTAGAATCTGATTGGTTGCTATGGGCAACATCACTTCTTAAATAGAACTCCCATCTTAGTAAATTTACCCCCTGGACTGTAGGCTGCTGCCTTCCACCATCCCCCCACACACACCTGGACTGCAGACTGCTACGACAGTGACGGGCTGTTATGGTACATGCGATGGTCAGTCTGCACATGCGCATTACATTTTCACCTGCCAGGGGCACATCAGGGCCTGCAAGGCTTTGTTGAAGCCAGAGAGGCTGTTGCTGGGTCTTCAATGCCTGCTATGGGGACCGCATCACTATTGCCATGTATAGATGGCGCAAGCGGTACAGTGATACATTAAGCTTACCGCTGTTTGTTAAATACTGAAAGGAGACCAGAACCTCTTCAGTAAGTGCTAAAGGGATTATGTTTTATTGTTAAATGGGGCCCTATATTGTCTCTTTTTCTGAGAAATATCCACCATTTTATTTTCCGCTTATAACGTTTTATTTATGTAAGTGTATGTACTGAGACTAACATCCCTATGTGAGTCATTGATTAGGACACTCATTTTTCAATTGTGCCGGTCGGTCTGTGCAAGAGATCTCACAATCTGTATGTGATGAGCTGTTGCATATGGGCCAGTGCTATGAACTTGCCTCCCAGGCTAAAAGTTGCCAGCCAGCCCCCGGTTGGGAAGCACAGTGGGGGACGGGAGAGCACAGTTTGGGAGGGGGTATAGGAGAGCACAGTGGGTGATGGTAAGGCACAAGTGTGGGAAGGAGGGATGGGAGAGTGCAGAGTATTGGGTGGATGGTTAGGCACAGTGTGGGAAGGGGACAGGGGTATCTTAAGAGAGGAGGGGGCCTGTGTGCACTCCCTGTGTGGGGCCCCCTCCTCTCTCCCCAATGGCTGGCAGCCAACTGACATGGCTTGCCAGCCACCGGAGCCTTAGTAGACTCCGGGCACTAGAGTGTGCCCGGAGTCTACTGCGCATAAGCAGAACACTGGAAATGTTGGCCATTTTCTGGTGTTCTGAGCAGCGCTGACATCCAACACGGGACCACAGACAGGTAAGTTTGAAAAAATATGGGCACCAGGAGTGCGGTGCGGGGCCCCCCTGAACCTGGACCCACCCATTATAGATACGCAACTGGAAGGGGGGTTGAAGAGCACAGTGTGCTATGGCGAATGGTTAGGCACAGTGTGGGAAGAGGGGTTGGAGAGCACAGTGTGTTATGGGGGATGGTTAAGCACAGTATAGGAAGGGGGATGGTAGAGCACAGTGTGTTATGGGGGATGGTAAGGCACAGTGGGGGATGGGAGGGCACAGTGTGGGATGGGAGAGCACAATCGGGGATAGGAGAGCACATTGTGTGATGAGGTATGAGATAGTATAAGCACAGTATGGGATGAGAAGCTTATATGTAAAAGTTATAACTTTATACATATATACAGTCAGGTCCATAAATATTGGGACATTGACAGAATTTTCAGATTTTGGCCTCTATTCACCACCACAATGGTTTTGAAATGAAACAAACAATATGTGCTTTAACTGCAGACTTTCAGATTTAATTTGAGGGTAATTACATCCAAATCGGGTGAACGGTGTAGGAATTACAACAGTTTCAATATGTGCCTCCCACTTTTTAAGGGGCCAAAAGTATATGGGACTATCAACTCAAAAGATATTTCATGGACAGGTGTGGGCTATTCCCTCGTTATTTCATTATCAATTAAGCAGGTAAAAGGTCTGGAGTTGATTCTAGGTGTGACATTTGCATTTGGAATCAGTTGCTGTCGACTCTCATTATGAGATCCAAAGAGCTGTCACTTTCAGTGAAGCAAGCCATCATTAGGCTGAAAAATCAAAACAAACCCATCAGAGAGATAGCAAAAACATTAGGTGTGGCCAAATCAACTGTTTGGAACATTCTTAAAAAGAAAGAATGCACCGGAGAGCTCAGCAACACCAAAAGACCCGGAAGACCACGGAAAACAACTGGGGTGGATGACAAAATAATTATTTCCCTGGTGAAGAAAAACCCCTTCACAACAGTTGGCCAAATCAAGAACACTCTCCAGGAGGTAGATGTATATGTGTCAAAGTCAACAATCAAGAGAAGACTTCACAAGAGTGAATATAGAGGGTTCACCACAAGATGCAAACCATTGGTGAGCCACAAAAACAGGAAGACCAGATTACAGTTTGCCAAACAACATCTAAAAAAGCCATTACAGTTCTGGAACAACATCCTATGGACAGATGAGACAAAGATCAACTTGTGATGGGAAGAGAAGGAAAAGAACTGCACATGATCCAAAACATACCACCTCATCAGTGAAGCATGGTGGTGGCGTGGGCATGTATGGCTGCCAATGGAACTGGTTCCCTTGTATTTATTGATGATATGACTGCTGACAAAAGCAGCAGAATGAATTCTGAAGTGTTTCGGGCAATATTATATGCTCATATTCAGTCAAATGCTTCAGAACTCATTGGACAGCACTTCACAGTGCAGATGGACAATGACCCGAAGCATACTTCAAAAGTAAACAATGAGTTTTTTAAGGCTAAAAAGTGGAATGTTATGCAATGGCCAAGTCAATCCCCTGACCTGAATCCGATTGAGCATGCATTTCACTTGATGAAGACAATACTGAAGGGAAAATGCCCCAAGAACAAGCAGGAACTGAAGACATTTGCAGTAGAGGCCTGGCAGAGCATCACCAGGGATGAAACCCAGCGTCTGGTGATGTCTATGCGTTCCAGACTTCAGGCTGTAATTGCCTGCAAAGAATTTGGAACAAAGTATTAAAAAGTGAAAGTTAGATTTAGAGTTGTTTAGTTTGTCCCATTACTTTTGGCCCCTTAAAAAGTTGGAGGCACATATAGAAACCGTTGTAATTCCTACACCGTTCACCTGATTTGGATGTAATTACCCTCAAATTAAATCTGAAAGTCTGCAGTTAAAGCACATCTTGTTTGTTTAATTTCAAAGCCATTGCGGTGGTGAATAGAGGACAAAATATGAAAATTCTGTCAATGTCCCAATATTTATGGACCTGACTGTATATGTATATATATATATATATATATATATATGGGATGTGCGCCGACCCTTGTGTTTTGGTTTTGGATCTGGATCTCCCCTGGTTTTGGATCTGGATTGGTTTTGGGATTTGGAACTGTTTGAGTGAATTCAGGCTGCCGTCAAGCACGGCCATTGCAGTGATGACTCGCACCCGCAAGTGCATTGCTCATAATTGGATTGACTGGATCTACTCTTACCTCTGAATAGGCTACAATCACATTTCCATGCTAAGGGCCTGATTCAGTAAGGATCGCAATACTGCGTATGCACTCAGGGCCTGATTCAGACCCGCTCGCAAGCGCTATGCGCTCGCAAGCGGGTCGATGGTGGCCCAGTGCGCACACTCCGGCGCTTGCATCCAAAAGGGGCAGCTGTTGATGTTGATTGACAACTGCCTCGTTTGGAAGGCGGGGAAGGGGGGTGGCTGAGCAAACGGAGGTGTTCCTGCAGGAACGCCTCCATTTGTGGGCAGCCCTACTGACATCACCAGTGATGTCAGTAGGTGGACTTCCTGCTCTAATAGTGCAGGAAGTCCACTGGGGCAGAATAGTGAAACCATCTTATAATCGAGTACCATCGGACCCATACGCACACTTGCACAAGCCCTGACCTTACTCAGAAATTGCTAACAGCCTCACACGCTATGAGACCTCAGGTTGCGTATGGCTTTGCAGTGGATAATTTATGCATGCCACTGGCATGCCTGCATTCGACTGACCACTCCCTGTCATCATCCACAAATGGCATTTCCTGTCAATCACTCTACGATGGGTCTACATAGCCTCTACGATCACAGTGCCTGATTCAGAGCCGATCGTAAGTGGCCGCTCGTTCGCTCTGAGCGATGTTTGCACAACTGCGCATGCATATGGGTCGTAATGCGCATGCGCCAACCAGTCAGTGCAGTCAGAAATTGAGCACTCGCAAAATAGCGAGTGCCTGCTAATTTGAGTGACAGGATGAGGTGTTTGTGGGTGGTAACAGGGGAAGGTGCTTGAAAATGGGGAGTGGAGATCCGAACGCAGGCGTGCCAAACGGTCAAAACGGGCGTTTTAAGGGTGTGCATAATTAACAAAGCAGCATCATCGGCCACGTCACTTGGTTGTCTCTTAGCCTGAACTGTTCGCATGATTGCTGTAGGAAAATCCTACCACAAGCACTGCGAGCAGTTCAGACACCTTTCGATGTACTCGATTAATCTAATAAATAGCGGAGATGATGTAGGATGTGAGCGGCCAGGGGACGTCTTTACAAAATAGCCAGCACATGTTTCGTTCGCTCGCTCAGACATAGAGGCATCAACAGACCGCAAAGAGCGAGCGCTCAATTTAAATATCCGGCCCCTTTTTCTGAACGAGCGAGCACAAATAGCGTCCGGCTCTGAATCAGGCCCACAGTCCCGACAGCAGTGACTGGTTTGCACACGCGCACTGCGATGCATACGCATGTGCAGAATGCAACAATTGGCTGACTGCATGCATATCAGTAACTGCGATCCAAGCTGAATCAGGCCCAATATGTGCAAACAACCCTTTGCTGCCCACTTACACCCATTTAGAAGGAAGTGGAGATCTGGCTGACTTCCATGCTATTCTGAATAGCCTAGCAGATTTGCAGAGATGCATACTGTATGTTCACCTGGTAATAATAATAATAATTAAAGTGAGCATGTTCCCTACAGTCTAGATTTTGAAGAGCTCTTTTTTGTATTGTTCTGTGCATGCTTACAATTAGTTATTTTCTGTATAGACAAGTAAAATCCTCTGTCAAAGAGGACACAAATGGCTTTATAAGTTTTAAAAGCTTTTCAAAGATCCAATGCCTAAATTGCTCCTACCTGTTGCATCCCATATTATTCCGTCTTCTCTTTTTTCATTCCCTGCATTCCCTACATACTGCTTGTGTTATGAGCCGCCATCATGGCTCATTACTTACATGGGTCCCGGCCGTCACTAGGCAGCCAGGATGCTGCGTCTCTGTTCGCACTGGTCCCGGTGTTACTAGGCAACTGGATGCCAGATGGCCACAGAGAATGCTGGTCTTGACCAGGGCTAGCAGCTAGGATGCTGGCTATGTGCAGGACTGCAGCTGCTGCATATTTTCTATTAGGGAGCTGGTTCCTTTTGCCGGCATTCCATTGGTTTAGGCTTCTGTTAAGAAGTTGTCAGTCCCAAACAACTTTGCCAGTGATAGTTTGTACTTTGGTGTATCTAGATGGTTCTATGCCTGCCACTCTGTGCCCTAGAATACTTCTACCACCTGCATCTCTCAGTGCTTAGTGCTCCTGGTTATTCTAGCCTGTACTTGGTTTTTTATTTAGTTCAGTCTCCATTGCTATTCATTATAATTGTCCACTTTCTGAGCAACTTTAACTCTGTTCACCCCTGGTGCATTTATCACCTGCAGACGACTCGACCATTAGCCTTCTCAGCAAATGTGTTTATTCATATTCGATTGTCTGGTTGTCTCTGTCCCTACTTCAATGATTTACTATTGAGGTTTCAATCTCACCTCTGTAATCTCTCCTTCAAGCATATCCAACAATCTACTGATATTGTGTAAGCTCCTACTGTCCTGAAGATACACCTGGTGGCATCCAAAGTACCGGTGAGTGTGTCCAATGCTAAGGGAACAACGGGCGCTTGTTATAGGCAGAAGCCCTTCCTAGCATGACTCTAGAGGTCTTATATAAATTACTCAGGAGTATCATAACAACCTGTCCTTATTTATTAACAGTTACTTATATAGTAGCAGCATTCTCAGCTGCACTTTAGAATTGTTCTACCCTCTGATTATTTTTTATTACTTTTATGTTTTTTTATTTTCTTTAAACTTAACGTAGAACATTTTTGTTCTTTTACGTAAATTTTTCATTGTTGTGTATATTTATTATGTAAAACAATTAGGAAATATTCAATAAGTTTAATAAGTAACTGACAGAAAAGTATGTTTTCCTCAACCACGGTAGGTTCCTCTTTAGCCAAAGATAGTCTTGAACATTGCATTGCAGCTTTTATGGAGATACAAGTATTACTGTATCAATAATCATGTTTCCATCACTACTGTACTCTGAGGTATAGAGGATACAATATTTTGTTTATGCATTTGGCTTATTAAGTTTATTTCACAATATTTACATCCATCTATTTTTGGGTTGTTGACAGGACATTAATTTAACAGTGAATTCTTGTTATCTATTACTGTGTAATTTGAACAACAACTCACCATTGCAACACTAGCAGACTCAAACAACTATGCAACATTAGTTTTTATCAAAGGCTGTGTGTGTTATTAACATAATAATATACCATAAATAACTGATGCATTTATCCACAAATTAGTTCACAGTGTTCTCTTTCTCCTCTTTGTAGCAGGATGTCATCATATTATGGAGGTTCTTCACTGTCTTACATCATTCTAGGCTGGCATAGTGTCACAGCACCATAACTAACTTTATGATTTCAGTTTTCAGCAGCAGCTTAAGTGACATGTTATATTTATGTTTCAGCTTCTTGTACTGTGTCACATATCATTAGGACATGTCCTAAAGTAGGATGTGGCTTTCACAGTCTGTAATGGAGATGGAAAGCAACACTTTATCAAACACTACAGTTTTAAAGGATGCAGTAGGATCTTTAAGTAACACTGAAAAATATAGCACATGGTTATTGTAAGTTGGTTGTTTTGTAGTCTGCGTGTGGCATAATGTCTATAGCTGCAAACTCATATGAGCATGGGTCTGTCTCCCCTATCTTTACTACATAATAATGCTAACTGCACCATGTAATTATGTAACTATGTGAATTTTTATCTTGACTTTTGTAGTCTGTACTTAATAATTTAATAATGATGCAAGCTGGTAGGAATGAAGACCATTTCTCTCTTTCTCTTTCTCTCCCTCTCTCTCTCTCTCTCTCTCTCTCTCTCTCCTCTTTTTCTCTCTTTCATCTTTATCTCTCCTCACTGTTTTTTTGAACAAAAAAGCAACAAAGAGCTGGCACTCACGTTTAGTAGATTTATTGTGAAGGTCACCTATGAAAATACAGCATCCAATTGTCAACAGCAGCAGCCTGCCCGATGACCATTTCAACCAAATCCTAGTTGATTTTCCTCAGGGGCATTAGTTAAATTAAATGTGAGTGCTGGCTCTTTGTTGCTTTTTGTTCCAAAAAAAGTGAGTGCATATTTAAAGAAATGTTTCTCGAGTGCTGTCTTGTCTCAAGAGTTTTATACATATTTATAAAGACAAGTCACTTACCCGGCAATTACAAGTCCTGAAGTGGTTATATACAGTATACATACAGTCGCAATTTCATGCTCTGTGTCGATAGTGAGCCAAAGACGCTGTGTGGGGCTGGAGGGATCACCTAGACAAGAGCGCTCGCTCTAAATCAGGGCCCTCCTACCTCAAATTGGAGTGGCCACCCACAGCTTATGCGAGTGACCACCCACAGCTTATGCGAGTGGCCAAAAAGATGGTCGTAATGGTCAAGACCATCGCGACCATTGTGTTTGCGAAAAGACCCTGCGGTAGGGGCCTCGCTGCCGCAAGCCCAGGACTGCTTTTGGCTCTATCAGAGCCAAAAGCACTTCCACTGACATCACTAGTGATGTCAGTGGGGCCGGCCCCAGATGGTAGGCATTCACATGGGAACGCCTCCATCTGTGCAGCAACGCCACCGGCACGCCCACCAAAGGGGGCATGCTGTCACTCACCATCGACAGCATGCCCCCTTTGGTGTGAGACCCATAGCGATGGCTTGGCCGTCGCTATGCAGGTCTCGCGCATGCGCACGACGCAGCTCCCTCCATCATGCGCATGCGCACTAGGGCACCATTGACCCGCTTGCGAGCGGGTCTGAATCAGGCCCTCATTTGAGAGAGGACTGAAGCAGACCAGTCAGGCTGCCAGAGGAGAGTCCAACTGGGACGGTGACAGCTACAAAGCTCAGTGTGCCTGTAGGCCAGTGGGAGCCAGTCTTGTTCAGGGTCCAGACCTGCAGTCATGCAAAAAGGACTGCAAATCTCTGCTACCGTTTGTGGAAGTCAGGCCAAGAGGCCAATGTCCAGACCTGCAAGCAAGGCAGGGAGGACCACAAGAGAGAATTTGTGTAAAGGCCAGGAGGCCATGTTTTTTCCAGTAAGAGACAGGACTTGGACTAGAACAGACTGTGTTACATTTTCAGGCTAACTGCCCATTATAGTCAGGTTTCAAGTAGTGAGGTAGTGCCCTGCATGAGGGGCTAGGTTGTTCATTATTTTGTTCCTCAAATGCTGACAGTAAAGCATCATTTATTTTCATTTTAACCTGCAAAGCTGCATGTGCATCATTATTATGCACCTACTCACTGTGCCACTGACCTCTCTACTGTGCTAATTACCCCAGATACAGTATATCACATATGGTGGAGAGTGGTGGCATGCATGTATCTACTACTGCAATTGATCTATGCAGGCAGGGGCATTTCTATTGAGGAGGGGGCCCATGTGCAGTCTCCATCATGGGCCACCTCCTCTCCATTTTGGAGCTGGCAGCGCCCTGAGCTGTGCACGGCCAGTGCTGGAATTATAGACTCTGAGCACTAGAGTGTGCCCAGAGTCTATAGCGCATGCACAGGTCACCAGGAAAATGGCCACGGTGGCCATTTTCCCTGTTCTGCGCATGCGCAAACGATGTGAAAGTGGCAGCTGTGGACAATTTCAAGACATTTTTACAGGACCGGACCCCCACGCCAACGTGGGACTCAGGAGAGGTAAGTATATTATGGGTGCAGGGTGCGGGGCACGTGTGCCCCACACACCCTGCACCCATTATAGATACACTCCTGCATGCAGGGGCTATGGAGAAAATAATGGATGCACAGCATAATGGAAGCCACAAGACAGGACTCACATGTGTGAAACCCAAGGAAGGGGTGGGCGATGAAGGCCTGTTATAAAATGTGGTGTGAAAAGAAAGTTGTCTGCATTTGTGAAAAAGGTGATGCACAAGTGTGTAGAACCACAAGTGTGCAAGTCACTTTTCCTTTGGAGAGGAAGAGAATTATTTCAAAGATGCTAAAATTTTTAGCAGAGAAAGTGTTAAAAGGAAAAATTGTGTTTATCCTACTGAAAGCACCAAAAGTGTGTGTTCTACATTAAAGTAGTGTGTGGTACTGACAGAGCAAAGATTACTTTTGAAAAAGCTGTTAAAAAGAGCCTGCATAATAGACAGGGATGTGCACAGACTCCCGTGTTTTGGTTTTGGATCTGTATCTCCTTCATAATTTTGATCTGAATTTAGTTTTTGGCAAAACCGCCCTTGAGTGTTTTGGTATTGGATCTGTATTTTTTTCAAAAAAATCATAAAAATAGCTAAAATCACATAATGTGGGCCTGTTTTGTTCCTACAGTATTAACCTCACATAACCTCATATAGCATTAATATCCACTGGTTTCCAGTGGATATTGACCACCTCATCACTCACAATATTGTTTTCATCCAGTTTATGCCCATAATTTGCACCAAGCTAAGTGGCAGCAGTGTGCGGCACAAATGCGTGGCAGTTCAACTTCAAACATGGCACATAAGGAAACATGTGTTTCATTAATCAAGAGGCCTAAGGGAGATGGAGTATGTATGCAGTTGAAGGCAGGGAAAGGAATGGTTGATTCATAGTAAATTTAATTTTAAGTTTTTAATTTCAAAGCAAATTTATAAGGAAGGGAGATGGGGAGTCATTTTCAAAGAATAGTTGACTCATTCACATCAGTCCTTGCCCCTGTTGAGCTCTTGTGGTGTCCTGTATTTAAAAAAAAATGAAAGGGGCATACAGTAGATACTGTCTGTGGCAGCACACAAGATTGGAAGCTCTGAACAGGAATGGGGCAGAGAGTTTTAAAATCTGATACTAAACATATATTATGATTGTGCTTCTGGGATTATGGATGGGAACTTGGACAGTGGAAGACGCAGGCACCCGGAGGTAAGTTTCTTCCAGTGGGGACCAGGCTGGTGAGCATAAGCGCGTGCTCACTGGTATACGGTCCAGATCAACAAGGCAACCAGAAGACTGAAGAGGACGAGGACCAAGAGACAGGTGAGGCCTCACCAGGACTATTTACTTTGACCAAGACTATTTACCCATCAAGACTTCTTTCCTCCATTGCTACCACCATGGCCCGCTGGAGGTGAGGGACACCCACCTACTGGCCCCTTGACATTGGCCCCCATCACTTTGGTATTTAATACCTGGTACTATTCAGTGCCACAGACCCTTTTAACCCTATACAATTCCCCCCTCCTCTTTCATTCACCTTCCTGCATGATCCCCCCTTTCTTTCCCTATACTGTATATTTACATTTTACCAGGCCTTTCCCGCACTGACTATAGGATTAATTCTTTGCATTTAGCTAAAACCTCAGATGCAGTCTATTTTCTGTTATTTGCATTCTTTGAATGGTGACCGTATCAGATGGAGTCACAGTAGAGGTCTCATTAATTGTTGGCAATTCTTTTAGAACCAACCAGATGTCAAAACTTGGTTGTGTTGACTCATCTGCATCACCAGTGTGTCTTTTTTTGGAAAAATTTCATTTTTTCCTGGCAGCTGTACTTGCTGGAGAAACTGAAGGAGGAGCCATCGCTGCATCATGAGCCGCTTAAGCTGACAATTTGCTTACCAACAGCTCTTTGCATCTTTTCAGATCTGTGTGAATTGGGAAGAAAGACAAAACATATGACTTAAACTTAGGATTGAGCACGGTTGCCAGAATGTATTCCTCTGATTGGAAGATCCTAACAATCCTTTGATTCTGGCGAAACAAATAAAGGACTTAGTTAACAAGTCTAACATGCTTAGCAGAATCACTTCATTGCAGCTCCGCCTTCAGTTTCTTAAGCTGCTTTTCCAACAGGCTAATGATGGGAATTACATGACTCAAGCTGGCAGTGTCTGAATTCACTTCACAGGTTTACTACTTTCAGCACTCTGCACAACACAGAAAGTATTTTCAACTGAGCTTGAGTAAGGTACAGTCCCCCTCCTCTTCATATGTCATACTTCATTGTGTAGCTTTGGATGGCTTTGTGCTGATCCTCCATCCGGTCAAGCATATAAAGGGTAGAATTCAACTTCGTAACTACCTCTTGCTTCAGCTGGTGGTAGGGTAAATTCAACATTTCTTGCAGGTGCTGCAATCTTCAGGGAGGAGGTTCCTAAATGGATAGGATCCCTGGATGGTTAGGGTCCCTACCTCTAGCCATCTGTACCCGTGGTCATACCAGACAATTGTTGTCCAGATTTGGGTAGAAATGAATGGCAAAAATGACCAGAAATGTTGCGGGCCACGAAGACCAGTTCCTGCATGGCCCTGTCATTTAAAAAAAAAAATTGCACCACCAAGTTAATAGTGTAAGCAAAACATGGGATGTGTTAGAATTCACCCAGCTGTAATGCTCTCACAATATTGGTGCCATTGGCAGAAATCACAAATCCCGAGGAGAGTCCAAGTGGGGTAAGCCATTTTGCAATGACTTTCCTGAGTTTTTCTAAGCGGTTGTCAGCAGAATGCCTCTTAGTGAAACCGTTTATACACAGAGTAGCCTGCCTCTGAATAAGCTGTATTTTCTTAGATACTGCTGCTGTTGGTGCCGATGATGGCAATACACCCACCGATTGGGCTGTTGCAGTCATGTAATCTTGCATTTGCTATGTTGCACTTGTCCACATATCTGTGGTTAAGTGGACAGTGGGTACAATGGCATTTTGGAAGACACTAATTAAATTTTTTTTAACGTCCCTGTATAGGCTGGGAATTGCTTTTCTAGTGAAGTGGAACCTAGATTGGATTTGGTAGCAAGGACAGAGGACCTCAATTAACTGTCTAAACTCCACTGCACTAATGGTGGATATTGGAAGCGCATCTAATGTACTGTACCAGCATAAATGTTATGGCATCAGTGATCTGCTGTGCACCAGCAGGTGTAGCGCTAGCGCTCAAGGATTCTTCTGAGGAATCCAGGCTAGGGGAAGCCTGAGTTAGCCTTATCATATTGGATGCAGGACTACTTCCAATCTTGAAAGAGGATATTGTTGATGAAGGTGTTGGTGGTGAAGATGCCAGGTGCTTGGATCTACCAGAATGAAGGGAGCTATCTGACGCTGGACTGCTTGTTGTTACATTTTAGCCAAAGTTTCTGAATCTTGCAAACAGATCTGATGGATGCACTGTAGATGACGTAACAGGGAGAAGGTTCCTAGATGGTTAGAGTCACTACCTCTACTTACTCTGGCATGACAATGGGTACAGATGGCTTGACAATTGTTGTCCAGATTTTGGTAGAAATTTTTCCACACATAAGAAGTGAATTTTTTTGTTTTATGCCCAGGCATGACAATGGGCTTTTCCTTATCATGGGCAACAACTGTTTCCACTAGGGCCTGATTTACACAAACATCCTCATCAACAACATCCTCATCATCATCAACATCTTTATTAGCATCAGCTACACAAATATCCTCCTCATCCTGGTGGACTTCCAGAAAAGCATCCTCAATTTCTATGTCAGCATGTTGACTTGTGCTGCTCATCTCCACATTTGCAGAGAATGCACAAGTTGTGGAAGGAGGCTCCTCTTTGAGTACATTTTTGGAAAGGTCAGGCTCACACATGGCACCACCGACACACTTAGGGTGGTATCCAATTAGCCCCGAACATTGTCGGCACTAATTGATCGATGATGATTTTTTGCCGATTATACCCGTTTTTCACCAATGTCTTTTTTCACCCTATCCTATTATTTCCAACAAAATAATAGGATATATCTCATGAAAACACATAGGGCCCACAATAAGCTCACAGACCTAAGTGTCTTCGCCTTTTTTTGTGGTGAAAAAATGGCAATTATCATGAATAATTTTTCGGGACACATCAGGTCCCGAAAAATATCCACGATAAGTGCCGGCGTCAAGCAGCACTTCGGGGCTAATAGGATAGCCCTGCCATGATCAATTACCAGTGCTACTTTAGTGCTGCTAATTGGATACCACCCTTAGACTCTCCTCAGGGATTTGTGACATTTCTGAGCGCACAGTTGGTTCCTGTGCCTTAACGATTTAAAATTTTTTGAAACATCTACAGGGAGAAGGGTTTACATCATCATAAGCAGCAGAACCACCAGTCATAAATAAAGGCAATTGCCTTAGCCTTTCCTTGTCACTTTGTGGTGAAAGGCATATTGCCAATTTTATGTCTTTCTGCAGCTAACTTTCCCTTTAGATGTTTTTTTATTTACCAATGTAAAAGATTGGTTCTTTGATTTTAGATGCCCTGACTTAAGCCCAGTATGTCCTTAGGCATTGTGTTTAGTAGATGACATAGACAGACTAGTATTGTCATGACTGGTGGCACTGGCAGCAGCTCCATCCCTAGTACTGTAAGTGTTTCCTGCTCTCCACTCAACTGAATGTTCTCCATATCAACAAACATAAATGAAGTTGGGTACAGCACAAACATCAATTTGTACCAATTTTAAATATTACACTGCTGTATCAATGACCTACAGTGTCACAATATTTTTTAAGAACAGAATAACACACTGCGCTACCACTTATAGTGTCACAAGATTTTTATGAGTAAAACACTGCGCTACCACTTATAGTGTCACAAGATTTTTGTTTTTTGAATAAGAAAAGAATAACACACTGTGCTACCACTTACAGTGTCATAAGATTTTTTATGACTAAAACACTGTGCTATCACTTACAGTGTCAAAATATTTTTTTATGAATAAGAATAAAACACTGCAGTATGACTTATAGTGTCACAATATGAGTGTGTGGTCTAATTACCATAGACCACGCCCCCTAAGTGATGTTATTTGGAGGAGTGCCTGCATGGCTCGTATCCAAATAATGTCAGGCTGGGGGCAAGCCCAGCACTCCGTCACTAGCTGGGCTTCCCCCAGCCCTCTCCCAGCACTGAAAGTAAGTCACGTGAATGTGCACAGCATCCAATTAGCTACTCCGGGGTCCGGCACAGCTGCAGCGGTGGGGGTGCCCGACCTCCTGATTTGTCCACCCGCAGGACACTTCGGGTCATGGGTGGAACAGCGGGACAGTACTGTCCCACTGAAATTGGGATGTTGGGATGGGTGCACCCTCTATGAGGTGGCACCCCTGTTCAACCACACTGGTCGAACACCCCAAGAGCCAGACCTGGTCACAAATACGTGGATGATAAACTGCGGCCTGGCCGGCAGTGTCACCAAACAATAATATTTTTTACACTGGGGAAGAGCACCCCAGGATGAGGCAGCAGCCCCTTGATGAACAACACAGCACCCCTTTATGGATAACAACGCACCCCTGCGGAGTGCGAATGGACCACATGCAGAGTCACAAATACGTGGATGATAAACTGCGGTCTGGCCGGCAGTGTCGCTGAACAAAATTTTTCTTTACATTGGGGAAGAGCACCCCTGGATGAGGAAGCAGCCCCTTGATGAACAACACAGCACCCCTTTATGGAAAATAAAGCACTCCTGTGGAGTGCAGATGGACCACCTGCAGAGTCACAAACAGGGTCGGCTCCAGGGGATGGACAACACAGCACCCCTTTATGGACAACAAAGCACCCCTGCGGAGTGCGGACAGACCACCTGCAGAGTCACAAATACGTGGATGATAAACTGCAGTCTGACCGGCAGTGTCACCAAACAATAATAGCGTAGCTAGTACACACACAAAAAAAGATCTTTTTTTTGTGGAATAATCATTCGTTTTAATTAACTTTTTTTTTTTTTTACACCGTGGAAGAGCACCCCTGGATTGACAGAGCACCCTTGGAAGACACAGCACCCCTTCCTTCTTGATGGACAGTACAACACAGCAGCACCCCTTTATGTACTGCAGCCCCCTTTTATGTACTGCAGGCCCTTTATGGACAACACAGCAGCAGCCCTTTATGTACTGCAGCCCCTTGATTAACAGTGACACAGCAGCAGCCCCTCCCCTTTATGTACTGTAGTCCCAGACCCTTTATAGGCAACAAAGCAGCAGCCCTTTATTTACTGCAGCTGCCCAACCCCTTGATTGTTAGGACAACAGTGACACAGTACCACCCCCCCTCTATGTACTGCAGCTGCCCAGCCCCTTGATTGATAGGACAACAGTGACACAGTAGCACCCCCCCTTTATGTACTGCAGCCCCAGCTGGACAACACTGGACCCTTGAACAGACAGAGTAGCACAGAGCACGTCTGTTCTCTGTACACTATCCACAGCCCCAGTGAAATTGGCGCCGAGCACTGGGACCTTCATAGAATCCAAAACCCATGAGAATCAGACAGCAAGATGATTAAATTTTGCCTTGTTTTGGATTCCGAGTTAGGTTGGAAAACCCGAGCCAGACTTAGATCTTACTCAGATCCCCTATGTTTGGGTGGGTCCGGTTCTCGGAGAACCGGACCCACTCATCTCTAGTAATAGATGCTGGTAAATGTAGTGCTACATCGAGTAAAATGTTTTGCTGTGCTGAGAATAATTTTGAGGGAATAGTGTGATACAATAAAAACAAAAGTTGGTCCTGTGTTTATACTGTGTGCCAATAAACATGGGAAATAAAAAGAAAATTTCTCCAGATGACAGCCAAGGTTCCAGCTGGAGAGTCATAAATCCAAGACTGAGTGCGTAGTCAGGAAATAGTTGTGACTGAAGATGATGTCAAATTATAAAAACTACTATGAGATAACTAGTGCAAAATGATATTAAAGAGAAAATACATTTAAATTATCTAAGCAGAGTAAATCTGGCAGTGTGTGTGGTCAATGTACGGTACAAGGTGCACCAACAGTGGACTATGGGCCTTATTCATCATGGATTGCAATTGCAACCACCAACGCAGATCGGTCGATGGTGCGTAGTGCGCATGCATATGCACTGTAGTGTGCGTGCATGAGATAGCATTGTGATTGCTCTCCAATCACCTATGTAGGTACAAAGCCATCATAGAGTGAGAGATGTCAGGCCAGCATCTGGGGGTGGTGATGGGAGTGGCCGGAGAAACGCAGGCGTGCCTTTCTGTTTGAACCCTGTTATTTGGACGTGCATAAATTAGACACTGTGATGACATACGCAGCTTGTGTACTCACTGCGTGCGACGAGGTTAGCAAGTACAACAAGGTCATACCTGTTGTAATAGTGCATGAGGGGCCGATGATACTCGATGTTCCTGATGTATACAAAGGATTGCAAGGTATTAGGGATGTTTGAAAGTGGTAGTGGGCGTCTCTATTGTCGAAGCCGGATGAGTGGCTGAGACCAGATCTTAAATCAATATCGGGCACGCCATCTTTTGTTGCCCCTGGCAACGCCATCTTGCGTTGTCAGCATGAAACCATTGTGTGCGATGCTAATATGCGATTATTAGCATCATGCGTCTGCATTGCTAGCGCATATTGTTAAAAGTCCTACCATACCCCATACGCACATTAAATCATACATATAATATACAACACATATAGCGAACAGTTGCGCTGTTTATCAAAGCACTCTACACATAAACGCACTATGCATATTAGGTGCATGCATACGCAATATTCTCCCACTTACACATACCAAAACTTATAAAAAGGTTCCTCCACATTAAAAGCTAAATATTAGAGGTTTTATTAGCGAATACTTATGATGAAATGTAATGTATACGATATTTAATGTACATAAGCTAGTAGACATATCATGTTTGGTACCACTCTAAAGCACTGTTTATTTGCAGATTTCCGGTTCGACCTGCAAGGAAATCGCATCATGCGTTCGCAAGATATGAACAATATGAAAATAGTGGTTAAAATGTGAAACTGTATGAAGTGTTTTTTACTAGTTTAAACCAGTTCTTCGGTGGGAAAACCACACAAAGCAACATCTGAGGAACTGGGACATACCCCTAGTGATGCTATATGAACTGTCCAATGACCTGCATCGTACCAGGATGTCCACGAGCAAGATCCAATGGAAACCCGTTAACTAGTTTCTTTGTTCTGGGAGGGTATATAGCTTGAATGCTGGTTCTAGTATACAGCCATTCGTTTTTGGATGACCACAGGCTTCTGGACTAATGACTTTATGCTGGGACCAGTGCGCACACGTATGTATTGGGCTGTATCGTATATTCTGTATTTTATTGTCTTTGCACTAATTGTGCTAGATGAAAGCATGTAACTTTCTTTTATTGCAATAAGAACTTTTGTGCATTGGAACCACAATAATTGTCTGGACAGCGATTATTTCTCTCTAGCAATTTAAGGGTATTCATGCTATGCTGGTCTTTGGCATCTCTATACTAACTTTGTGATTGCAGTCATTAGCAGATTTTTACAGCATCCCTTCATGTGTAATCGCAGCTGTGATCGCAATAGCAATCCGTAGTGAATCAGGCCCTATGTTAGAATGGAAGAATTTGACCATATGAACACAGTTATGCATGAAAGACTGTCATATTATTATGCGCAGATAAGTGACTTAGAGAAGAGGTCAGCTGAAGAGAAATTGATGCATAAGGAAACTGCTGAGAAGTAGCACCGTGAATTGTTCTCCTTTAAAAAAATTATATAAGCCAGAAGAAAAAAGACTGCTAGAAATGAAGACTCTTAAAGAGACAGACCTCCAATTAGCAGTTTTGTCTGAATGCCTTGAGGAGGCTAAAGCATTCAAATGTATTACAAAGTATGAGAATTATGCGCTGCTAGCAAAGAATGAAGTATTAGAGCAAGACATTGTTGAATTGCTGTGTAGTGCTTCAGCAGAAAGTGGAAGAATTAAAAGAATGTGATGCAGTGCACACACAAGGAAGAGTGGCCAATTTAACTTTGATGTTAGAAGAAAAAAACTTTTTAGTGGTCTCCACAAAAACAAGACTTGCAGAGTGAGAGTTAGAAAGAAATTCTCTATTTGAGAAGCTCCATGAATATTCTGGAGAAAGGGAGAAAAAACTTTACCATGCATATGCTATGGTTGAAAAGTGGTGTGGAGTGAATGAGAACCTTGAGAAATGTCTGCTAAGTACACATAACCAGGTGCAATCTCTCCAAATGGAAATGTATGCTAGAGAACTGGAGTTTCAGTGTAAATTACAAATGGCAGAATCTGAAATAGCTGTACAAAGGTTGAGCCTGATTGAATTTGAAGATATGGAGAGCAATTTTCTACAGTCTGAGAATAAGTTGGAAAGTGTTATGGGAAACAGTAGCTCTCTGCAACTAAAGATATATGCCAATTGGAAATGGAAAAATAAGAAGAGGAATAGAAGTTGGATAACACGCTGAAATTGGGTTCTGGTCCAAAAATGGCGTCCGATGTCTTTACTGGGACAGAAATACAGAAACTCAAGAAGTTACTACTGTTTGATCATGATAAGGCTTTCATGAAGAGTGATGTACTAAAGTTGCAAAGTGACTTGTATAATGAACAGCAAACAAAGAGAAAATTGTTTGAACACAGTAGGATATTCTAGAAGGATAATATCTTTCAGCTGCAGTTGGGACAATGGAGATGTCCGCATTAAATGTACCCATGTGAAAGATGGGGCAGAAGTATCAAATTTGGGAAATTCCCTAAAAAATGGAGTTTCAAAAATGAATGAGCTACCTTGCAGGGACATTCGGCTTCACGTTATGTCTGAAGGAGTGAAGTACACCCAAAGGGTTACAGATCCATATATTAATGCTGTGTCTAAAATTGGTGCTGTGAAGCTGACAAATACAGATGATGATCATTTGTCCCTTGAGGAAAAGGTACAGGATGTACAAAAGCCTACAGAGATATTGATGGCTCCAAAAGATGAGACTATGGTGTCGCCATGCAATCAAAGTGATGTGAATATGAGCAGGTCACACAATTTTGCAGTAGGAAGCAAAGCCTTAAAGAAAGTTAATGTTGACAGTCGATTGAAGAGTAATACTCCCGTATGTCAGGATGGAACTTGCAATGCAGCTGAATATATGTGTGAGAAAGTGAAGTTGTCGCACACTATAAGGCTTGAAGCAAGTCAACCAGCTAAACATAGGCTGAGAATAAAGACCTATGAGGAGGGTAAATCAAAATTTGCTGATGGAACATGTTGTTCATCATATTTTCAGTGCACAACAAACAGATGTCCAAAAAGATCCAAAATATATGAGCATTGTTGAAATGGCAGATATCAATCAAACTCATGAGATGAAGTTTGTGAATCCATGGAATAAACATTTGAGTATATTACATGGGCAAGAGTCCAGAACCTGAAAGTGGCAGTGCCAGTACATCTTCTGATGTTATAAAGCTAAGTTCTGAAAATCATAATGCTGGTGGTTCTCAAAATGATGGTGGATCCTTGAAAGAGGATGAATTGTCAGTGAAGTATGCTAGTAGCCAACACAGTGAATCAAGGCTGAAGGTTAGAGAAGTGTAAAGTAGAAGTGGTCCAATTGGTGTGCCAGTAAGAGGTTTAAGCAAGAAATTGTTTTATTCTGTTAAGAACCAAGAATTAGCCATTCTTTGTCTAAACCAGAAGAGTCTAAGAAAAGCTCTGCATCTAACAATAGTGTCTTGGTCGACACTGTATCATGGTGTAGTCATTCAAAGCTCATTGCATCTTTCACTGAATTAAACGGACCTGTTGATGAATGTAGTGAAAATTTGACTTCCAGACCACAGTTGCAGTCTCTAAGGCTGTTTCCTTGATTCCAGACATTGGAAAAAGTGTGCAATATGAAGGTCCTGACTTCCTGTTACCTGATGTGAGGAAATACAGCCAAAGAGAGATGAATATGGCTATAGAGAATGTCAAGCTTCAGGAGGAATTTGTTGCAGAAGTACAATATATTATTCAATTGCTGAGAGATTTATGGAAACGGATAAAGTGCAATAAAGTCATAAAAAAAGAAGAGACCCAGGGACCTGGATGATGAGACCACCAGATGACTGACAAGTTGGGATGATAATCATGGATGTGGTGAAGGGCTCTGATGTGAAAAGTAAAAAGGGACTTCAACATAAAAAATACCTCATCCCAAATCACTCAACCCAGAGATTGTGAGCTGGGGAGAGGGATGTGTGGCAATATCACTCTAGGTGGCAATAGTGAGCCATGAATTCTGTGTAGGGCTGGAGGGATACACCCACACAGAGTAGAAAAACTAAGTTTGACCACACCTAGAGGATTCTGTCCAGGGAAGACTGAGGAAGACAAGTCAGGCTGCCAGAGAAGAGTCCGAATGGGATGGTGGAGGCAACAAAGCCCAGTGTGCCTCAAGGCCAGTGGGGGCCAGGCTTGGCTGGTGTCAAGACCTGCAGTCAGTCAAAGAGAATCACAAATCTCTGGGACTGTTCATGTGACTTTGTGGAAGTCAGGCCAAGAGGCCAGTTTCCAGACCTGCAAGCCCGGCAGGGAAGACCACAAGAGAGACTTTGTGTGAAGGCCAGGATGCCGTGTTTATACCTGTAAGAGTCAGGACTTGAACTAGAAGAGACTGTGTTACATTTGCAGACTAGCTGCCAATTGTAATCAAGTTTCAAACAGTGAGTTAGTGCCCTAACATAATCCAGATAGGTAGAGGAAAAAGACATCCAATACACACAGCAATGCAGTTGCTCAATAATTTATATTAAATGTTGAGCAGCATTCATGCAACCTTTCAGGGACATGCAGGACCCTATCTTCAGGCAGCTGATAAAATAAATATGACAAACATATATAAAATAATCTCACCTTATATCCCCTAACTGTGCAATGAAAACGCCGGTCCTGGAGCTCGAGGATGTGCCACCATCTGCTATTCTCCTTAGCACAGCTAGTTCAGAAAAGTCCTTGGCACTAATAAGACCCCAGGCTACTTGCTGACAGCTATTCGGCATCAGTGCCCAGAACACCGGGTTCCAAACCTCCACTGCTGCTGCAGACTGCACAGGATTTGCTTTAGTTTCCCTAGGAGGGAGCTTATCCCACAGGAATATGGGTAATTCAGGTGAGAGGCAACACCTCTCGCCACATTATATATATATATATATATATATATATATATATACACTAGCAGGGATATCCTGCGTTGCCTGGTTGAAGAATGGACCCTGAAGTAAATCTGCAGCATTGTACCCACCTATAAACTCATTCCATTGATCCTGAAAAGGATCCCACTTTTGATCACATGATTAGCCCTGAAAAGGATCCTTATCTATCCATTTATAAAGAGTATTTAGACACTGTTACCTCAACAATGAGGTATAAACAATGTTGTTTGTTTTTCCATGTGCTAGACTGAAAATGTTGTTGAAAGCCCCCACGCTGAGTGTTTGGAATGGGATATATCAGGAGCAGAGTGACTAAGGGTGGGGATCCACTTGCACTATACTGGCTCGATTTGTCAAATTTGGGCAAATTGTAACGACAAATCGGGCATATCATGCAGTGTGCACGCTCCCATGGGTCGCATGCAGAGATATTGTGTGATTGGTGCACAGCCAATTGCTGCACAGCCAATCACATGATATTGCATGTGGGGCTGTGTAATTTAATGAAGGATGGAACTAATGATTGTTCCATCATTCATTAAATCTTTCTAGTGTGTACTGGCAATCTTGTATGGTCTGGTGTGTAGGATAATCATATCGACCTTTGGCAAGAATGCCAGTCGTTCAAGTGTGTACAAACCCTTACAGGGCAGAAATCATTACAGCTATGCCTCCAGCATGCATTATTGATTTGAGCGGCATCCAAGCATCGTATCATCTGCAATCACTTTGGCCGGGTGAATGATCATGGGGTTATACAAGCCGGCTGCCGCAGATGAGTAAAAGAGGCCAGGAAATCTCTGTCAGCCAACGAAGATCCCAGCCTCTACACTCCCCCCAATGGCAGTGGTACACCTTCATTTTGGGAAAAGGAGGCCGTCACCAGATACTCCTCATCCAGAATTGGCAGCAGACTGTCAATCACTGACAGTAATTGACAGTCAAACCTGTACTGCACATGCGCAGCATTCCCATTATTTGGGAACCTGCGTGATCCCTGTCACAGCATCCACAGGTGAATCACCCCCTAAATTCACTCTGCAGACCAACACTGAACACCATGTCTAGCAGGGCTGCCATCAGGGGGGGAATGCCATGTCTGGAGTCTCGTTCCTATGAAGAAGGGGTCCATCCACAGTGGCACTGTGTAGCTGCAATCAATCTTCCCTGCTATTTTTAATCTCCATATGCTAAGCTTTTCCAGGATCAAAGATTGTGGATTGATTATGCTGTCTGCCACAGTCTGTATGTATCGAGTGGTATGTATCGAGTGTTGAGCTGCTCATGTACCTGGCAGAGAGTGACAGTGGGCTCTATTTACTACAATCCGCTTTTGTAATGCAGATTGTAGTGTGATATTATCAACTGAATTCGCATGGCAAATTCAGGCAATATCACAGCGACTTACTACAAATCCCTTGCAGGGACAGAGCTTGCGAGAAAGCTCTGTCCCTGCGAACCCCCTCCGCACTCTAGTCATGATATTTTCGCCGAAAAATACCGTGACTAGTGCCCGCGCATGTGCCGACCGGCCACCGCTGCTACCCCCGGTGCTAAACCCCACCCATGACACTAAGCTCCGCCCCCTGCGATCGCAGACACCCCCGTGATTCCCCCTCCCTTACTATCACTTACCTGCAGTCATCGGTGCTCCGGTGATGTCTTCCATGCCTCCGGTCAGCTGATATCCCATACTGAGACCCACCCTCCAGATGGCGTTATTATCACAGGGCTTTCCCTGGTATTTTTTTGCTATTTATTTTTAGTAACTTTGGTCGGATCACATTACCCATTACAATTATGGGAAATGCGATCTGCTTACTAAAAATAAGTGAAACTTAGGGATTGGAGTAGAATTTTATGACTTCTACTCCAATTGCCCTGTAATAACTTTAGGTGATACTAAAATAATGTGAAAAGGGTGTAAAAACACTCTTTTTAACTTTATTTTAGTAAAAATAATGTTAATAAATAGAGCCCAGTGTGGGTATGAAACCAGCCCCTCGGCCCAGATATTATGTAATTTAAGAGTGTCTCAGTTTAATGAGATTGTGTGACAGTGTGGCCCTGATGAAATATAGTGTACACCTAGGCAAAAAACCTAATCCTGGTAAAACTACACCACCATGTTTAATTTGGTGTAGCTAGGTATAAAACTCTGGCCATGCATAAAGGACAAGCAGACAGACAGACAGACAGACACACACACACTTTCTTGCTTTATATATATATATATATATATATATATATATATATATATTAAATTTGGCATATGCTGGCCAGAATTTTGACTCGGGGAACCTGTTCTGAGCTGTCCACTGGATGGATTTGGATGAAAACTTCTGAGCTTTCTGCTAATCTCATACTAGTTAAGCAGTCCCAGGGGGTCTTCTCTCCCTCTGCAGCTGCCAGTCCAGACTGCAATAGCAGAGATCGGTGGTGGATTTTAGAGGAGCTGCATACATGGTGTCCTACTCTCCTTTTATCACAGCAGCACTACTCAGCTTCTACTGGCTGCAGACAGTTCAGTCCCTAGAAGATAGCTGGCTTGCTTTATTGTGCACTGGCCACCCATACACAAACACACACACACACAAGGTATTGAACAGGTGTTTAAATCCTCTGTTTCTGACATATTAACTAGTGATACCTGGATCAGTAACATCTACTATGTGGAACAGTGAACAAACACTAAAAAGGGTGTTACACAATAAAGCTGCGCCTTTTAAGCAAACATGCCTTACCTTCCTAATACATTATATTTTCAGCAAAGTTAGAAGGTGAGTCACTTGGATTACACACTACAGAACAGTGATTTTATATCTTTTACCACTGTGACATCATCTTCATTTGTCTTTTATTAATTCCTTCTCTTCATTTGTTTAATTAAAAATAGTTTTGCTACCCTTATATTGAAAATCATTTAAAGTAGAGATCACCAGTTTGGATTGGGAGAAATCTGACAGAACCTAATTTGTAATTTCCAAGTAGACCCGAGTTCCGGCTCAGGTCCTCCCATCAAATTTGTAGTGTAGCAACACCCCCAGCTGGGGGTCTCACAAGCCTTCGAGAGCTGGAGTATGACACTGTCAGCTGCTAAGGGTTACATTGTTTGATTATGTGGTTATCTGGAGCAGTCTGCTAGTGCCCAGAGAGCAGCAGAATTAGGAGGTCGGGCAGCCATGGTGGAGAGCAACAAGCTCAGAGATGTATGAGTGCACACTGATTGCAGCACAACTCACACTTACTGCTTATAGCCCATCGACTGAGAGGCACTGGGTGATTTGGGATTAGAGTGGCTCAGGAGTATCCACTCTGCCAATCCCTATAGCTGCATAAAGCTCAGCTGACCAATATATACTCTGCTGTGTCTGAGTGAGCTGCACCCCAAAGAAGACATCTTTTTCTTGTTTTAAATTTTTTAAGGCTTTTTTTAATTCAGTTTAAATAGGGAAGATTATGAGTTTTTGTGTTGCAGCATACATTACTGTACTTACTGGATATTGTATCTTCATCAGCGCACTCCAAACTAATAAAAGAAAAAATACTTTTTTTGTGGTTTAAAAATAAATATAGAATATTTTAATTAAATTAAGATCTATAAAGGGAAGATTATATGTGTTTGAGATGCAGCATATATTACTGCACTTACTGGATGTTGTGACTCCGTCAGCTGCATCCCAAAATAATAAAATATATTTTTTTATGGATTAAAAATAAACATCAAGTCTTCTAATTCATTATAGATATTTCAAGGGAAGATTTGGTGTTTTTGAGAGGTAGTTATATTACCCACTACATGCTGGGTGTTGTGGCCCCATCAGATTCACCTCAAAATAATAAAAGTTTAAAATAGACATTTATTTCAATTAAAAAAAAAATCAAATTTTTTTTTCTAAAACAGAATGGTAAAGTTAACAGTCCATCATTTTCCTATCTATTTGTGCATTCACTTGGTGTGGTGGTGTAGCCAGTGGGTTAAATAGTTAATTTCTACATAGGCATATAAGTTACAAACACATATATACCCTTGCTAGGCCTCTTGAGGTTTGAAATGAGATTGGCTTAATACAGTTGCTGTTTTTCCATAGAATGGTCAAATGACCTTTTGGGGTCAAATAAGCCATAAATATTGAGGCCTAGCACTACCTGTCATTTCTATTGCAACTATAAGTATAATGAGCCATTCATAGCTTCTATGTTCTTATCAGTAGATATCTACATTCCATTCTAAGCTGTGTAGAGATGCTAAGCATTATGGGTAATTAGCAGTGATGTCTACACTCTACACAAAGGAGCTTTGAAACAGTTCATCTTCAAACATACTAGGATACATCATTACTGTATGTCTTTGTCTGGTAATATCTTACTGCTTACAGAGCATGTGCAAGAGAGATAAGCATGGTTCATGCTATGCTGTACCAATCAGTGCTTGGTACAGTACCTACTTTGTTATTAATATGGGCTTAATATCCGACAAGCCAACACCCCATTTTAGGGTATATAAACCAGAGGTACACAAAGGACCCATTAGCTCGTGGTAGATCTGAGACTGCAGTAGGATGCTGCAAATGTATATTGATTATCTGGGTGTTGGAAACGAGGGCTCCCCAGAAGAGAAGAAGAGAAGATGAAGTACATCTTATGCTGAAGATGATGATTTACCGGTGTCATCTGAATACATAGACAAAAGTTGAGTATACTGTATACTTTGTATGTTGTTTGTTGTTTGTTTGTTTGTTTGTTACTTGTAAATAAAGTGTGTTAACTTAACTATAGGTCATTTGTTACAGGGGAAATCTTCCAGATCACCAGCTTTCTTAACTGCAACTCTGATTATGTTGTATATCTTATTGAATGTGGCTGTGGCCGGCAGTATGTCGGGCGGACTATACGCCCAATGAATACACGGTTTCTTGAGCATCGCAGGAATGTTAGGAAACAAAATATATATCACAACCTTTCAAAACACGTAATGGAATGCGAACAGGGGTCTTTATCCAATATAAAAGTGAAAGCCATAGAACAAATAGGAGGTACAGAGAGAGGAGGAGATAGGTTCCATCGTCTCTGCCGGAGAGAAGCATTTTGGATATTCAGACTCAGGACTCTTGAACCCCAGGGTCTGAATGAAACCATAGAACTCAATAACATATAGATTGTGTATTGCTGGGTTAATAATAGTTGGGTCTGCCCCTACCATCATGATGTTTATGATAGCGGTAGTTTTTCAATGTGGTATATTTATGATGAATATGTATTAAGTATATGTGTGTGTATGGTACTCTACACTCATATTGGTATAGGTTATATATAACTTACAGGTCTGGTCTCATAGTCGAGAGGGTAAAGGGCACCCTCCATTCTTAAGTCAAATTAATTATATTATAAATTACTCAAAATGTTGTCTTTTGATGTAAGTAGGTTTTTGCAAAATAGAACTATATGTATATCTTAATGGATATGAGGTTTTGATTGGTTATAAGATAGGAAGACCATCACATTGATAATATGTGAAGATTCCAGAATTAAAACAACGAACTCACCATTTAGTAATGATACATTCGTTTTTGAGATATATATTATGGTATGATGGAAATTAGTTTGTGGTACATACTATGGTATGATGTAAATGTAGAACCAGCGGGATCAATAAAAATAATAATAATAATAATAATAAAAATAATAAAAATATATAATTTCTAATAAAAATAAATAAATAAAAAAAGATAAAAGTTCTCACACCTCAATGTCATAATTTATGGTAAATTTAAAGTTTTATTATGTTTTGTTGTGCAGATAATTCATCTTTGATATGAATGGGTTAATGTGTATATGGTAGTGATATACTTGTCTCCATGAAAGAGCCAAAGTGGATAATAAATTAAATAACCTGTATAAAATCAGATTAATTGGAGCCCTCATATGAGGTATTTAAGGAGGCCACGACTGCTGTAAGATCATCCCTCTGAAGAAACCGCCGGTCTTGTGGGCGGAGAAATGCGTCAGGTGATTGGCTGTCGTTCACACGCAGGTGGAACGCAGATACAGGAAGTTTGTACAGCAGCATCCGGAACTCAGTAGCACGAGGAAGCGGTGGATTATATCCGCATCATTCCCGTTCCAGGCCTGCGGAGGGGCCGCGTCACAGGAGAAGAGGTCCCTTTGCATTGGGACTCGGCACCACCGGAGATAGGGTGAGCGGCCGCCAGACATATACCAGCGGGACATATCAGGTATCTAACGTACCACTTACAACCACGTGGGCTTTTGAATGCCAGGATTATTACTTTGGCACATTTCTTACGATACACTAAGCACGGATTGTCTGGAGATACCCTCCCTTAAATAAAGGGAGAGGATTCTAACTAACAAATACATGAACTTTCTCCATAACCAGTTGCTGGTTTCTGCAATCCCTCGGCTTACTAACCATCTGCTGCAATATACTTCCTGACACTAACCTGCTTATACTAACAAACTTCAATGCTGCTATAAATTTCAATTTTATCAGGTTCCATTAATCTAAATGGGTCATGTTATTGGGATTATTTCCAGTTGACGACCAGGAACTTAAAATTATTATTTTAGAATAAGCATATGCTATTGTTATTGTTATAAATACAATTTAGAAGAATTGGCAATTTTTATGTGTATTTATGATTGTGTATTATTGTGATTTTTTTGATTTGAGTAAACATTTTAAATCAGCAGCTGGTCACAGGCGCCTCTATTCATCTTTAAAGTGTTATGCTGAAGATGATGATTTACCGGTGTCATCTGAATACATAGACAAAAGTTGAGTATACTGTATACTTTGTATGTTGTTTGTTGTTTGTTTGTTTGTTACTTGTAAATAAAGTGTATTAATTTGTACTCGCTCATATTGGTCACATGTGTGTACTATTTCATTTCGATTAGAACGAAACCCACCGCTATGCAGGTGGCAATTACAAGTTCAAGTACATTAACTTTACTCCTGCTCTAGTGTAAATAAATCATGAATCATTCTATAGAAGAACAGTACTAGTGCTGGCAGTCATAGTACTTCTTCAACATCTACTTTTAAAGACGGCCAAAGGGAAAGAAGAAGGTTTAAGAAAGGGCACTCTAATTGCTTAAAAAGAACATCAGGAGTCAGGGTAGTAACATCATCGTCCAATCTATGTTTGTAAAGTATCGATTCAGCCTCAATGTCGGATAAGCTGAACATCTCCCTGGTATCCATCTGAGCAAATTCCAAGGCTGGATCAGTTTCATTAGAGGTGGATATATTGCTGTATGTAGCTGTGATCCAAGCTGCTGATTTATAATACTGAAAAGTGCAGACGCTTTTAAAATCAACCAAAGGCAAAATTATACCACATAAAATGTCCAGTTTTGGCATCCAAGTAATATGGATCAGGGTGCCTTGACAGGGCAGCAGGGGCATATCTATAATGGGTGCAGGGTGTGCGGGGAACATAGGCCCCTGGTCCAGGGGGGTTCCACACTGCACACTCTGCACCCATAATATTACTTACCTTTCCAGAGTCCCACGTCAGCGCAGGGGTCCGGTGCTGTTAAACGACTGGAAAATGGCCGCGGCAGTCATTTTCCCGTTGTTTGCGCATGCGCAGTACAGGGAAAATGGCCACCGCGGCCATTTTCCTGGTGACCTGTGCATACACTATAGACTCTGGGCACACTCTAGTGCGCAGGGTCTATAACTCCAGCACTTGCCGCGAGGCGGAGAAGAAGGGGCCCGTGTCGGAGACTGCACACAGGCCCCCTCCTCTCTAGAAATGCCCCTGCAGGGCAGTCACTCACAGCATAAATGATTATGCAGATAGCCACCCAATAGATACAGGACATACAAGAGAAGCACTCCTGGAACATAGAGATTAACTTGATGTGGTGCCCTTCTAAGGTGTATAAACACCCAAATGCAGGATTGGAGACAGGGGGCACTCAGCAGACTTGAAACTAATGCTGGGTACACACTGGCAGATATATTGGCCGATAGATCGTGTGTGCATGTCGGCCAGTGTGTACCAGCGATATGTCTGTGAATGATGTCAATCACAGACATATATCGCATTGGCTGTGCTGCACAGCAGATGGCAGATATATCTGCTCATCGTGCTTTGTATGGGCACTCACTTGCTATACATTTGCCGGAGGGATGAGCAGTGGTGGCATGTAACAATCTCTTAGGTGTGTACCCAGCTGTAGGATATATAAAAGTCCTTTATTCCAACGTCTCTGGGCAGACCCCCATCTTCTGGGTCACATATCATATATGATAAAAATGCACCTTTATACCCACAATCATCATATATGTAGTGGCCCATTGCACTCTAACATCGCTGCCATCAGGAGCACAAGACCTCGTGCTGAGACAACTGGTCCCAGCAATTTTTTTTATCATCTACAGTATGTTACAGTGGCGGATTGGGCCACCAGGACACCAGGCCAGTTCCCGCTGGGCCAGTCCCCTTGGTGGCTGGTGGTAGCCCAGTCCACCCCTCACCCTTCAATGACTGACCCCCCTCTGGCCCTCCCCCATCACGCTGCCACGATCGGAGCCTAGCTCCGATCAGGAAGCTGAACTGCGCAGCTGCACAGTCCCCCTCCCGCGGTCTCCTCTACCCCGGCCGTCCCGCTGCCGTGATCAGGTAGCTGCACTGTGCACAGCTTCTGCACAAGTGCAGAAGCTTAGTAACACTGTCACTGGCTAGTTTTAAAAAAAATGGCCGACGGGGGAGCTGCTGCGCATGCCCAGCCACAGCAGCTCCTCCCATAATCCTGAACACTGATGGCCCTGCCTCCAGCCCCTCCGCAGCAACCCGCCTCCAGCCTCATACATGCCGGGCACAGACGCAAACTTCACTATGTGCAGTATCCCCTCCCTCAGCCTCCGTTGCCTGCCATCAGGCCTCTCTTTTTCTTTGGGCCATCCCATCCTGTTCCCTGGGGCTGCAGAGGGTGGGGTGTGTGAAGCTGTTCCTGGGACGGAGAGGAGTGGGACATGGACATGGATGGCAGGGGCTTTCCCAACACACTCTGGATGTCAGCGCAGAGAGAGAACGACGGCGGTGTGCTGAGATGACCCTGGAGTGGATGTGATTCTTGTTCAGCTTCTTTCACTCCTATCCAGCCCGATTATTCCCACCACTACTCCTATTCTGCCCCCTGCTCCACACTACTATTCCCATTCTGCCCCCTACTCCACACTACTACTCCCATCCTGACCCCTGCTCCACACTACTACTCCCATCTTGCGCCACACTACTACTCCCATCCTGCCCCCTGCTCCACACTACTACTCCCATCCTGCTCCCTGCTACACAATACTACTCCCATCCTGCCCCATGCTCCACAATACTACTCCCATCCAGCTCCCTGTTCCACACTACTGCTCCCATCCTGCTCCACACTACTCTGAACTACTGCTCCCAGCCTGCCCCACACTACTACTACTTCAAGCCTGCCCCTGCTCTGCCATTACTACTGGTACTACTCCCATTCAACCCCCTGCTTCCCACTACTACTACTCCCATCCTGTCCCATGTGTCCCACTTCTATTACTACTCCCATCCTTCTTCCCACTACTGCTACTCCCATCCAGACCCCAGCAGTGGCAAAGTTTATGATATTTGTGCTCCAGGTGCTAGTTCTGGTGGGGACATGCACTACACACCCTATTTTTGTGCTTGTGTAGGACAAGGTATTTGTATATTTACCTCTGGGGGAAAATGTTTGGTTTCTGTAGGGGCCAATGTATTTGTTTTTTTCTGTGGGAGCTGGTGTATGTTTTATTTTGTTCTTGTTGAGGCTAATGTGTTTTTATTTTTTTCATGCAGGGGCCAATGTGTTTTATTCTTTTCCGTGGAGGCTATGTGTTTTTTTTTCTGTCAGGTGTCATTGTGTGTATTTTTTTTACCGTGCGGGTCAATGTATTTCTTTTTTTGTGAGGGCCAATATGTTTTTATTATTTTCCTGTGGGGGCCAATGTGTTTTTTTTTTCATCTAAGTATGGCCTCCAATGTGAGCAATTCTAACTATGGCCTCTAATGTGAGCAATTCAGCATCTCTATAGCCAACCCCCTGTAACCACCTACACTACTTGGTGCATGCATCTGACCTGCACTGCCACTCAGACACATGTACATTGTTTTTGATCTGCACATGTGTCTGAGTGGCAGTGCTGGTTTAGATGCATGCACCAATTAGTGAATTAGAAATATGTTGGGTGTTCCTAGGTGGTTACAGGGGGTTGGCTATAGAGACGCTGAATTGTTCACATTGGAGGCCATACTTAGATGGATGATCTGTGCCTAGCATAGGGATGTTGAAAGTTCCAATGGTGTGGCTGATGGTGGGGTCTACACACTAATCCTTGGAGAGATATAAAATGGAGAAAGATGTCCTAGCCAATCAGCTCCAAACTGTCATTTTTCCCTCGATGAACCCTCACCTCCTCAACAGACCACGCCCCCATTAGGGCTGCTTCCATAAATTTTCCAGGCTGGTTTTCGTTCCCAATCCGCCCCTGATATTTTCTGTGTACCTGAAATGTTGGAATAAAGGACAGAGCAGATGGTGTAATGGTTAGCTTTACTGCCTCACAGCACTGAGGTTGTGGGTTTAATACCCACTACAGCCCTAACTGTGTGCAGTTTATATATTATTCCTGTGCTTGTATGGGCTTCCTATCAAACTCCAAAAATATACTGGTAGGTTACTTGGCTCCCAACAAAAATGAACCCTAGTGTGTATGTGTGTCAATATGTGGTAGGGAATATAGGGCCTGATTCAGAACCGGACGCAATCAGCCATTCGCTCGTACACATTCGATTGTTTTAAACCACGCATGCATATGGTTATCATTGCGCATGTGCGGCCGGATCATTGCGGTCATTTTTCGTTCGCTCGTATACACAGTGACCTATGTAATTTGATTGACAGAATGTTCCGTTTATGGGTGGTAACGGGGGTGGAGATGAGAAAACGCAGGCGTGTCAAGCCGTTTTTTGGGCGTACATGTATTATCTTGTGCGACCGTCCAATTTGGCCGGTCTTTTGGATACTTCACTGTGTGATCCAGTTTCCATTATGACTGCTCGTTCAGCTTGTGGTAGGGTATTGGATCTCGCAAAGACGGTCTCTTCGTAGCTCCCTTAGCGAATCAATGTTTTGCTATTTTCCTTTACAAGGCACAAGACCAATCACCTAATAATTGGTTTACTTACGAGAAGGTGATTTGCAATGGCCATGATTTATTAGCTAAATTTTGAACGCATGTTGTGTTCCTATTTGTTTGTGTTTTGAAATCACAGCAATCACAAAATAAATGTTTAAATAAAGGTAAAAATGCTTGATGTTTTTTGCTATATTCCGTACGCATGTCGTTGTCAGATTTATTTTGTTTTAAAAAGCCCAACACCTTTTTTTTATTTATACATTTTTTTAACATTTTGGTTACAATACAGAAAGACAATCAGCTACTAATTGCTTTGCTTGTGTTATTGTTTACTTACCTGTTACCTTATGTTTTTTTAAATTAAACATTTTTTTAAGTATATGACCTTTGTTATGTGTTTAAGTATGTTTGTTCCAGTCCCTTTTAGCCATTTGCTAATGAATTTGACACACATTTTTTTTTAGGGATTTTTATTTTTCAAAAATTAAATGTTAACATTTTGGTAGAAATGTGGTTTTTTTCAGCCAATTTTTTTTTATTTTTTTGATCCCAAAAATAAAGTAAAGTTAAAAAAAAAACAATTCAAAAGAAAGGAGAGGGAGGTTTTGTGGTGCAAAAATACGGGGCAAACACAAAGATGGAATTTGGGGGAATTAACCAGTGCTGTCAATGCCTTCTCCCCCGCTTGGCTTGATGTTGAAGGGAGCATGACTTTGTCTGTCTGGTTGTACGGCGTGCCTGGCCAGAGGTAGCTGGTGTTTCCTCTGGCCTAGGCATAGAGCTAGGCACATTTGGAGGGATGGCCGATGTTGCACCAGAGGTGGAGGGCCCTGATGTTCCGGCAGGAAGGGAGGCCGGCTCCAACATGCGCAGGCGGATGAGCTGCTCCAGGGCATTAGCTATTCTGACATTGGCCGCAGCGTTTTCCTCCAGGGCATCCGCCACCCGTAGCAGATTGGCGTCCATCTTCATCAGAATCTCTGTGTTTTTATCAGTTTTCTCATTGAGATCTGAGAGAAGGGCCACTGCCTGCGAGGGGGAAGGCCCTAGACTGTCCGCCACAGGGTCCCCAGCTGGAAATACTGCTTCCTCCCCTGCGGATCTACTGCGGCCAAACCTCAGTTCTGGAGCAGACTCGTCCTCTTCTGTGCCTGTGTGAAAAAGAGAGATCATACAAATATTAGTATATTTGTAAATTTACTTAAACAAGTTTATCATTCATTTTTAACTAAATTACCTGCAGCAACATGTGGCGCCGCAAAGTCTGGCATGTCTGTGTCCATGTTGGACACGCCAAACACCTCCTCTTCCTGCACACACCCCTGTGCCAGCTCCTCCAAATCTGTTAGCTCCAATGACACAGGGGTTGGCCCACCACCTGTCCCCCCTGCATGCCTAGCCCTATCAGCCATTTTTTGTTTTAGCCGATATTTGAAGTTGCTCCATCTGTTGTTTAAAAATGTATGGTTAGATTTGTTCCTAATTTTTTAAAAATGTGGAAATAGGTTACAGCATTTACGTACCGGCGTTTGACCTCCCACAGTTTCCATCTCTGGGTTGCACCCATATTTCGGGGTGCCTGTGCCAGGTTATCAATGCACTTTTGCAGAAAAGCCTCCATCTCCTTTCTTGTGAATTGCGGCTGCCTTTTGCGTTTGGCCCTGGCCTGGGTACTAGGCCCTGCAGCCTCCTCATTGTCAGTCTCAACACCTTACAAAAAAATTTGAAACAAAGTTTTTTTTTTATTATATTTTTTTTGGGTGGTAACTTTAATTTTGGAGCTACTTACTGTGAGGTCCTGGATTTTGGCTTTGCTGCTGTTCAGTGGACATGATTAAACCTTTGAATTCAGCTGACCCATTGTGGGCTCTCGTGACATTTTTATAGATGCATGTGCATTATACGGGCGCATCTATTGTGCGTCATTGATTTGAGCAGGAAAGTTCAGTCTATTTAAGGCTTTTTTGTGGCCTTGTTTCGGGGTGGGTTGTTTGTAGTGGTTGTAGTTTGATAGTTATTCGGAGTAGTGGTTAGTTGCGGAGAGCTTGTTGGATTGTTGGAGAGTTTTCTGTTGTTTGTTTATTTTCTTTCGCATTTTTGCGTTTTTTTTCTATCTTAATTTTTTTTTTTTTATTGAGGTAAGTTTTTTGGATCGTTTTTTGGGTCGATTTTAACTTGCAAATATTTTATTCTTTTTTAATGTTAATACGTATTTCCTTTGTTTTTTTTAGTTTTTTTTTTGTTCGTTTGGTGTTGTGGATCGCGTTTATTTTGGTGGTATCGTCTTTGTGCGGTAAGTGTTTTTGCTCATACATTAGACCCTGTTATTTTTAATAATTTTTCATGTTTATTTAATGGGTCACACTATGCAGATAGGTGTACGTAAAATTTGTTTTTTTTTTACCAATGGTTTTTTTGCAATAATAAATGCGAAATGTATTGCGTATATTTTGCTCATCTCCTGTCTGTGGCTTTAGCGTACCATTTAGCGTTATTTTGTAACCTCTATTGCGTATATTTTGCTCATCTCCTGTCTGTGGCTTTAGCGTACCATTTAGCGTTATTTTGTAACCTCTATTGCATATATTTTGCTCATCTCCTGTCTGTGGCTTTAGCGTACCATTTTAGCATTATTCTGTAACCTCTATTGCGTATATTTTGCTCATCTGTCTGTGGCTTTAGCGTACCATTTAGCGTTATTTTGTAACCTCTATTGCGTATATTTTGCTCATCTCCTGTCTGTGGCTTTAGCATACCATTTAGCGTTATTTTGTAACCTCTATTGCGTAAATTTTGCTCATCTCCTGTCTGTGGCTTTAGCGTACATTTTAATTTTCTTGTACAATCCTAGAATAACAACATCATCTGTGTAGTGCATGCATCCTTTATATTTTAGCCTCAGCATGTCTTTAGTTTGTGTTAATTTTTACATTATTTTTATGGAAAATCTAATTCGTAGGTTGACTTCAAGATGTCACTGCCTAACCCTGTAAGATTCTTCTTAATGTGTAAAAAAGATAAGTATATTTTCTCATAGTTAAATGTTGGAAAAATAACTACATTGTCTAACATTTCAGATTGATGTTGGGCGAATTATAGTGGCGATGGTCTACGACCCCGACCAACCTGAACATCCTCCTAGGCATAGGCATCATAGGCGTGCAAGGCCCCAGATATTTAGAACACATGTCACCCTTTTTGGAATGCCTGATGATGTGGTTTTAAGGCGTTATCGCCTACCACCCCAAATCATCTTAGACACTCTTTCATTAATAGAGAGTGATCTTGAAAGGCAAATTAACAATTCAACAGCAATACCACCACTTACGCAGTTAATGTCGGTGTTACATTTTTGCGCCTCAGGATCCTTCCAGACCACAGTTGGCATCGTTGCTGGAATTTCCCAATCCTCCTTTTCAAGGATCCTGAGGGCGGTGATGGATGCACTATTTAAGCACCTCCATAATTTTATTAATATGCCATTGGATATGGGGTCCCTAAATGTGGTTAAGCAGAAATTTTTCGAAATTGCAGGCTTCCCACACATCATAGGGGTTGTGGACAGCACTCACATACCACTTCAGCCTCCAGCAGCGCTGGAGGCAATATTTAGGAACCGTAAACATTTCCATTCAATTAATATAATGGTGGTATGTGATGCCTCCCTCCAGATCCTGTCCCTGAATGCCAAATTTCCAGGAAGTGCACATAATTCATTTGTCATCCGGCAATCAGGGCTTTGGCACAAATTAAACAACCTACAAGCTGGTGATGCGTGGCTTCTGGGTAAGTGGTACCTTTAATTTTTAAAACAAACACTGTTGACTTAGAAATGGTACTGAATGTTTTTTTATTCACAGGAGACAGTGGTTACCCTTGCACGCCCTGGCTGCTCACTCCTTATTTGGTTCCTACACCAGGGCCACAAAGTCAATATAATTCTGCACTTACTGCCACCAGGCAGGTGGTGGAGCATTGCATTGGCCTTTTAAAAGGCTGATTCGATGCCTCCACTGCTCTGGTGGCGACCTCATGTATTTGCCGGCTATGGTTTCCAAAATTGTGGTCCTGTGTGGGATCTTTCACAACATTGCCATAAGGAGCGGTGTCCCAATGCAGCCAGAGGATGCCTTGCCTGAGGATGGCCCCCCAAGGTTGGTCGGAGGAGAGTGTCAGGGGGGGCCATACATGATGAGGTAGTTACTCGTTTTTTAAGGTATTTGATTTTCCTTTTTTTTTCATTCAGTGACATTGGGAATAAGGAAAATTATGTGTGTTAACTATCCTATGTTTTGAATTTTAACCTTTTTTTTATATTTTTTCTCAAAATCCAAACAACAACCTGCTTACTTCCTGAAATTGATTGCCTGTGACAATAATGACTCACAAATGACCTTTACACCTGGACAAATGTGTTTCTTACCTGATTTTGGACAACATGTTGGCATGCACCATCTTCAACCAGTTCTTGATTTTGTTTGACAAAAATTTGTGTGTATATTTTTTTGTTTGTGAGCTAATGTGTATTAAACAATTTTCAATTTTTTTTTTGTTTTACATGAAAAAAACACAAAAGCCTTTCACAAATGGAAAGTACCTTTGAAATTAATTTCCAAGTGTTTATTTATTTTTTGGGGTTTGGTTTTTTTGTCTTTTTAACCTAACAATTAACAACATGTTGGCATAGTTTGCCCAACTTTTTTTTTCTCTTTATTTTCCTATCTTGGGAGTTGCTAACTAAATAACTACATAAGGGTATTCTAGCGAAAAATCATGGAGTTAATGTCAATTTTCCCAATTTTTGGACTGACAAAATATGTCTACAATTTCTGGTAAACCACTCTTTTTTTTCTTTTTTGGAAAAATACATTTTAGTCTGGAACATTGTTTGCATTTTCATATGCAAATTCAAAAACCCCAAAACAAAAAAAACCAAGCAAACACATTGATTGACCTTGTGAGCTAATGTTTCAGTCAATAAATAAGATTTTTTGAAAAAAAACAAATTTTATTAACAAAAACACAAATGAAAAACATATTAATGGCGCAAAAAACAAATTAAATGGTCCATGGACACAAGCAGCTGCACCAAATGGCCCCTCATGTCTAAAATATGGGCCAAAATGTGATGATCCCGCCTCCTTGGGTCTGTTGAAAGACAAATCTGTGTTTTAATAAAATTTCTTTATAAAATACAAAAACAAAATAAATGACAGTATGATTTTCCACAAAAATTAGTTAACATAGCATGCTAAATTATGAACACAAATATAGTGGTTACATGAACTGGCCTAAATTACCAATTGGTACAAAAAAACAACTTACAACAACATGAACATGAGAATAGTGGGTTGAACAATCACTTTGGCATCTGAAATAATCCTTACACAATTTGAATTTTGAATTTAGACAACAAATTTACAAAGCACAATGAAACTTGTATTTGGCTCTGGCATATGTGGATTTTTAATAAATTAATTTTATATGAAAAATGAAGACAATCGGCCAAATTTTATTTCCCCCCAAAAACAAAAACAAAAAACTCATAAAAAAATGAATACATTTTAATGTTAAAATTTGGGACAAAATTTTACATTAATTAGCACCCAACAAAAAAAAACAAAGGATGATTTAACCAAACCCAAAAAAAAAAAATTTGGACTGGCCTGAAATTGTATTCAGGGATACCACAGTGTATGCATATAGGACACCTTTTCACACATTAATTGCACACATGAAAAACAAAATACCTGCAGCTTCAGGGCCAGGTTGGCCCAGATCCTCATCCTCCGATGAAGTGGGCCAGTATACATCCAAATAAGGTGGGGTAATTTTCGGTGGGGATAAAGGGGAGGGAGTATAAGCAAGAGTGGGTGCATCAGGGGAGGGTGTGGGAATTTGGATGGGTAGGACAGGGGAGGGAGGGGTTATTTGGATTTGGGGAGCAGGAGAGGGAGGGGAAATAGGGATGTCCAGGTCAGGGGAGGGTGGAGAAATTTGGGAGGAGTGGGCAGGGGAGGAGATGGTGGGAGCTGGGGAGAGGGGTCGGGCAGGCCTCCGACCGTCTCTGGATCCGCTCCTGACCTAAATGATGTATAGTTTGGAATATTAGCAATTATGTACTCCAAAAAACAATTTACATGTAAAACATTAACCCAAAAGAAAATAAAAAAGAAAAAAAAACATTAACAAGGTCTCATTTAGCCAAAAAAAAACGCATACTGCACACATGCACACACATTAATGCAAATTTACATTAGCAAAGAGAAAAAAATAATAAAAGATTGTCATAGATATATAAACATTCAAATATCCACTTACGCCGACGGATCCTCATCCGAAGATGCGCAAGCAGGTGTGGGGACCGGCAGCGTAAATCAGACCACCGGCGGTCCAATTGGCCGATGGTCCTCCGATAGCCCATTGTCCGCAGCCTGCGCCGCACCTCCACGTATGCCCAACGCTTCACCATGGTGGTGGCGGGGGGCGGCCTGTCCATTATACGGTGATCCATTATGTCTGTGAGCACCAGCAGCTCACGCCGTGTAAAAGCACTGGCTCTTATGCTGGCAATGGGTTTTTTTTTAAGACAAATCAGTTTTATTACAGGGACCCCTAAATTTTGATTGGCTAATGTACTTTCATAAATAGTGAGTCATGTGAACAACCCTTAAAAATATATTGTGACTTAGGATTGGCTGGCTGCATTTTGATGCGTTAGCAACAATCCGGAAAAAAAAAGAAAAGAAATTTCAATCTTATAAACCTAAATAAAACCCCCCAAAAAAAAGCACTGTGGGCCTGATTCTTAGCCGCTCGTATGCGGCCGCTCGTTCGCTCCGAGCGATGTTCGCACATCTGCGCATGCGTATGGGTTTTAGTACGCGGGAGGGTAGGCAAGTATGAACCAGTCAGTGCGGTCGAAATTCGTGTGCTCGCAAAATAGCGAATGCCTGCTAATTTGAGTGACAGCATGAAGCGTTTGTGGGTGGTAACAGGGGAAGGTGCTTGAAAACGGGGAGTGGAGATCCGAACGCAGGCATGCCAAAACGGGTGTTTTAAGGGTGTGCATAATTAACAGAGCAGCGTCATCGACCACGTCAGTTGGGTGTCTTTTAGCCAGAACTGCTCGCATGATTGCGGTAGGAAAATGCATCCACAAGAATAGCGAGCAGTTCATTCGCCTTTCGATGTACTCGATTAATCTAATAAATAGCGGAGATGACGTATGATGCGAGCGGCCAGGGGGCGTTTTTTTACAAAAAAGGTCCGCATGTTTTGTTCGCTCGTTCAGAAATAGAGGCGTCAACGCAAAGAGCGAACGGTCAATTTAAATAGCCAGCCCCTTTTTCTGGACGAGCGAGCGCAAATAGCGTCCGGCTCTGAATCAGGCCCAGTGTTTGGATTTAAAATAAACAACAAGTTTGCCATTAAAAGCGGACGGACACTACGGACCAAAATGAACACAAAACAAACAATAAAGTTTATTGACATTCAAAATAGAAACAAGATTGAAAACATTCGACCAACAATTAAGTAAATTAAGGTAATGATTGGCACCAATCGATTCACGGATGTTTGCCAAACGAGAAATAAGGCAATCGACAAATGACAGGCCTACTTCCGGTAGTACTTGTGCGAGCAAACACTTCAACAAAAAACGAGTAGTTCGCTCGCTATTTCGGACGCTCGTTAGCTAGAGGAGGGGTTGGGGAAATATGGGGCGGAAGACTCGCTACGAACGATCACACGTGCGAGCGCTTGGTTTGACATTTGGATGGTCGTACCTACTGCGGGCGAAGGGCTGATTGCGTCCGGCTCTGAATCAGGCCCATAGATTGTAAGCTCCACTGGGGCTGGGACTGATATGAGTGGCCAAATATTCTCTGTAAAGTGCTGAGGAATATGTGTGCGCTATATAAATGACTGGTGATAATAATAATAGGGATGTGCACTGACCCCTGTGTTTTGGATCTGAATTTGGTTTTGCAAACCACCCTCCAGTGTTTTGGTTTTGGATCTGGACTTATTAAATAAAAAATAGATAAAAAGTTTTAAAAACAGCTGAAATCATGTAATTTATGCAATCCAAAACCCGAAATTTGGATTTAAAATCCGGATTCCGAACCGCAAAAAGACCAGAACTATGACCCGGATTTACCCGGATCTCCTCAGGAGATTAGAACCACGAGTCGGATTTACACGGATTCACAAAATTCGGGTGGATTCGGATTTCAGGAGAACCGGACTGCACATCTCTAAATAATAATATCCTAAATTTTAAGTCCGATGAGTGCCGACTCTCTCACATCCTGCATTTGGGTGTTCATACACCTTAGAAGGGAACCGCAGCAAGTTAATCTGTATGTTTCAGGAGTGCTAATATTCCCTTGTATATATATATATATATATATATATATGGCTATTTTTCGGGAAAAAAGAGGTTCAGAAACTATGGGTGGATCTATAGAATTTTTATATATATACCCATATTAGGGATGAGTGGGTTCGGATACCTGAAATCCAAAACCCCTGAGCCCACCCGATCCGAGTTGGATCCGAGTCAGGCTCGAGTTTTCCCATCTGACTCGGATCTGAAATCGAGGCAAAACGTCATCATCCCGCTGTCGGATCTCGCGGGT